>OV179167.1:12240491-12889926 GCA_921972225.1 Euplexia lucipara | reverse complement strand
CTCAAGTACACTAGCCTACAGATCCTAAAAGGCACAACAACAGTGTGAAAGTTGTGGAATATATATAATTGTTTACAATTAATTTTCCAAAACTCTCAAAAAACGTTATCTAGTCCCAAACTAAGCTGAGCTTGTCCTATGAGTACTATACAGCGCTGATAAACCAACTTGTATATTTTAAACTAGCTTTTGCCCGCGGCTTCGCCCGCGTGGATGTCGAACTTCCGTCCCCTATGTTTTCCCATTAAGGGTTGAATTTCCGAAAATCGTTTTTTAGACGATACTTACATCACTAAGAACACCCCTTTAAGTTACATGTCTCTAATACCAGCGGTTTGGGCTGAGCGATGATATATAAACGTAATAATTTTAGTATAATACTTCCGGATAGACTACTTTCAAAGCTGATCCTTCCGGTATATATGCATAAAGATTTCAGGAACTACTGACCCAGGAAAGAGCGCCGTACAACTGATCATGTATAAAACAACTGAGACTAAGATCAACCTGCCCAGGCGTATTGATTACAACAGTACCAAGTTTGGTTAAAATCCCTATAATATAGTTTTTGAATTATGCGTGCACATACAGACAGAGACACAGACAGACAAAACATTTACTGATTGCATTTTTGGTATCAGTATCGATCACCAATCATCCTCCAATATTAATTTTGAATATATATTCTATGTACATCTTCGTAGTGTGGGATAGTCCATTGAATTGTATGGCGAGCGATATTGTATCTTAAGATAAAATATTATACTATCTTAGCCGTGTGCAGCGCCCCTTGGTGAACCCCATTGCGGGTGACGTAACCTACGACAAACTTTTTATTTGCGGTTGTTACAGTAGTCGGGTCTAGATATCGAACCGCAAAATTAAGTTTGTTTTTTATTGTATATACTTTTCCGGGATAAAAAGTACCCAGTGTGGTGCCCAGGATATTAAAGAATAAGTATACCAAGTGTCATCGTAATCGAACCGGTAGTTTTTGCGTGATACCTGAACATACAGACAGACAGACAGACAGACAGACAGACAGACATCATATTTTTGGGTTCGGTGTCGGTCTAGTAACACCCCCTGCTATTTATTTTTTTGATATTTTCAATGTACAGAAATTTTACTTCTACAGATTTATTATAAGTATAGATACATACATGTTATCAACAAATTACACCCAGACGGAGAACAAATGATCGTGCTCATCACACAATCATTTGTCTTGGGTAGGAATCGAACCCACGACCTCCGGCATAGCAGTCGGGTCCAAGTATATAATAAAACTTAACTACTTACATAGATAGCTGTCTAGTTTGTTTTTTATTGAAACACCATATTGACACGGTAACCAGGAAAGTTTGAAATGAACTTCGAAGCCGTTTCCTCGAAAAACTTCATCGAACACGTCATTCGAAAATGATTAGTTTGCACGACAGCTTACACCAATATCGTGGCGTTATACCTACCGAATACGGTTTCATCAAAGGGCGGCTTCACCGCCGGTACCTACCTTTTATCGACTAACTTATTAACAGATAGTTTTTAGGTTGCTATATCATGCTGGTAGTGATAAATGGGCATAGTTTTTGGGAGTTTTTACTGAGACTTAACATAACATCACGTTATTCTGCAACTCATTTTATTTCTTTGGTATTGTTCGTCAACACGTGGAGCTCCTCAAGCTCAAAATTTCAAATTCACACATTCAAAAATCTTTATTGCATAACATAATGTGTTAAAAGTTGGTGAGAAAAATAGTAATAGATACAATTATGGACCCTGTCGGGCACAGCATAGATCAAGTAGGAGAGAGGAGGAAGAGCACTGGTGTCTATGAACATTATAGAAAAAATAAATTGGTTTTAAGTTGCTTATAATATATCATTAAAGTGGTCATTTAAACTCCTAGTAGCATTTGTTAAAAAAAAGCTTCTATTTATAAGTTCCGAGTTGACCTCACGATTACTGACAAATGCTTGCACTCACTGATATGGTGCCGTAATTTCCGTGTGATTCTTTCCTCAAAAGACCATTTCAGACACTAATCTGCATGGTTCTAATAGGATCAGACCAAGATAATGTCTGGACTTTAAAAGAGACTATGACCTCGGAGATTCTTTCGGTGTTTCTTCTCAGAATAGTCAGATAGTGAAACACCGACCTCACTTTCTAGTTAAAAATGACATGTAGGTAAAAGTATTTTGTTTGAACCTATTTACGGAAATAAATATCGCTTTTCATAAATAAATAAATATTCCACAACTTTTCACACAACGCCATTTAGTCCCAAGTTAAGCTTGAGAGCTTGTGTTATGGGTACTAAACAGCTGATAAATATACATATATATACATATATATAAAAAAAAAAAACTAAAATCATAATGGAAATCATAATGTGATGTTTTCCTCATTTTTGCGTTTTTTTCTGATGTGGTTTTCGCTTTAAACTTTTTCCGTAAGGTTCTCTATAAGAAGCTAACAGTTCTATCTCCTTGTTCCAGCTGCACTCGGAATACCGCAGCACGTACAAATGGCACGAGTACAAGGAACAGCAGCAGGGTGTGGTGAAGCAGCCAGCCCCCACGCCCCCATCCGCACTGCCCATACAGCGGGGTAAGCTATATTTTTAACCGACTTCAAAAAAAGGTTTTTTTTAGGGCTTGTTACCTCAGTACTCCGTCATTTATGGACCGATTTTCTAAATTCTTTTTTTATTTGATAGGGTATATTAACAGATTGGTCCCATTTGTATCAAAACCCATATCTGATGAGGGATCCTCGAGGAATTGAGGGAACTCCTCGAAAAATATAGGTACAGATTTTAATATGTTTTAGTAAAAAATCAAGCATTTTCATTTAGAAACTATCATTTGGTGAAGAAAAACTGATGAAGAAGACAGGCAACGGAACTCTTCAACGCATAACAGCAAGATGTATATGCTGAGCTTTTGTATTTCCATAACATAACATTACGCTCTTCTGTTTTAAAAAGGGGCCCGGCAGAAATGTACAGATTAATGTTTAGATAGAACTTCTTTAGCAATTGTTAACCAATTTCAATGATTCTTTCATGTTCTGAAAGACTTTCTTTACATACGAAGAAACTAAAAATTGCAAAATAAAAACTTATTTAGAAAAAAAAAACAACCGACTGCTTAAAAAAACACTAGCAGGTGAAAAATAACTCCGGTTTGGGAAGTCGGTGGCCAATAATGAAGGAAAGAAAACCACCAAAGCCATGCATATGCAGACTTCCGAAACTGGAGTTATCTTTCATTTTTTTTTTGTTTAGGTCAGTCAAAAAGTCTATCAACCAGTCTTGTCTAGGAGTATCGCATTACCCAATGGTTTGTGGAGGTAGTAGCCGGTTAGACACGGATTATTTAGTTTAGTAACAAAACCACAGGCTCGGTCCTACTCAAGGTCAGTTTGAGGTCAAATGGCTGCTATCGTTGTTCAGCCTACTTATACTAGGTATACCGCTTGATACAAATGGAAAATTAAAGCGTCTGATAACAAGAAGACACATTGATCTACGATGCTGTATACAAAAAGTAATTCAATGAAAACTATAGATAGGTATGTTACCCAGACAAATTACTTTTCTGAAACGAAGTGTTTTCTGATGAAAAGAAAATAGCGTCTACTCCAGTAGATAAAACTATATAATATTATATAAGAAACCTTGTAACTACGCCACGTTTAATTTTTTTTTACTTCTTTTTTTACTAATTAAATAGTATTTAGTTTTCTCAATTGGTCACTGAAGGTATGAGGAACAGAGTGTAAAGTTCCTCATCCACCATTGAAAAGGTAGGATCCTCCGACCAGACGGGTGTTGTGTCTGGTGGGCTAACTACTGCCCGACGTTGTTGTCGAGAACTTGTATACGTTCGAATTGCGCGGATAACTCTAATACCGCGATGTAGGATATCGGCCATTAGTTCGTATGTGGCGAGATAGATGTCGCTACAGGTCAAATAACAAAAAACTAATTATATAAATTTTTAATCTGGATTTTCTTCTTAGCAGTCTGTAGTGGATCAAAAGGGTCGCCCCTTTATTACGTGTAGGTAGTGTGAAAAACTGGCTCGACTGGTCGCAAGCGCTACTGCTGAGCATGGGGTCCCGGGTTCAATCCCCGGGTCATGCAAAAAGTTATTGAGTTATTTTATCTGGTATTCAGCAGTACCAGCCTGGAGTCTGGAGATTTTTGCCCAATTGATGTCAATGTCAACTAGCTTGCCCCGTATTACTCAAACTCTTTATTGCATTCATGTGTCATACATTTAGGTTTACCCATTTAGGGTTAGTTTCAACATGAAAGGCCTATAGTTTCATCTTATGTAGCAATGCCAGGCGTCCAGATAAAGCCGGACATAGTTAGGCTTCTTGTCTGCGTGTCCGGCCAAAAAAAAACAGTGTCCGGCTTTTTAAGAAAACGTTAACTTGTTTTATGGTGATAATAAAAAAAAAGCTTTGTTTTACATCAAATTTTTTGTCGTCACAAAATTCCTTAAAGATGTAGGGCGTATTCTTTTACTGGCTGCAATGGTCTGTAGTTTGGCGACCTGGCAACCCTAGTCCCGTGGTCACTTAAACATAACTTGCAAAATGTGGGTGTTCTACATTCTACTTACACCTTCGTCGGACATTTCAGGGCATACCTTCAGGCTGTTAAATATTATGTTGAAACTTGATGTATATGTATATTTTCTTTGCCCTCAGGCCCGATGGAACCAGCAATGCCTCGTCGCAAGAAGTACCCCGGAGTGGCGTATAAGACGAACGAGCTGTTCGATCCCGCACCTGCCGACGACATCAGACCCCAGCAGACTTCTGCCTTCGACCGGGCCAGGGTGAGCATCTACAGTATAAATAAAAAAACTCAAAATCAAAAGTCATTTATTCAAATTAGGCTGAGGATCAGCACTTTTTGAACGTCAAAAATTACATAAGACAGCCCCCCAAAACGCCCACTTCCTAGTGTTTTCGCTGGGAAGAAGAAGTGTCGGAACAAACTCCCCAGCAACACGTCTGTCTGATATGTTAGAAGAACAGTTTAAACAGCATTGGTAATTAATAAACTTAATCATTTAAATTAAATAATTTGCTACATGCTAGCTAGCACACACCAATATACAAGACAGTAGTAATAAGAATAGTAAGTACCGACGTTGACAACTAAACTCATTCAAAAAAATAAAATATAACTAACTGAATAAATATATCCCTTCAAGTAAAAAGGGCGTGCCCGCTTACATGTACAAAACTGGAATACATGACTAGGTCTACGACATTACATCAAAAATAAATAAAAACGATACAATAAAAAAAAAGTGATACACTAGGACCATCGAAGCTAAATAAAAAATCAGTTACTAATTAAACAATAACAAAACCAAGGTCAGCAAGACGACCGGTCACCACAAGCCGCACCCGTTCACGAGCATAACGCAAAGATCAGCCATACATGAGCATACGTCAATAGGTTCTCCCTACTACTTGTGACATAGGTAGTGATGGAAAATATCGTGAAGAAACCGGCATGTCCTAGAACCAAAAATTCGAAGACATGTGGCATCTACCAATTCGCACTGGGCCCGCGTGTTAGATTATGGCTCATTCGTAAATTACGCGCTTTGACTTGGAGTTGCGGGTACCAGCCCGGTATCTTTATCTTTTTTACTACTTGTGACATAAAAATAACTGGCGGACCGTAGGTGTGCTGGGTCCACCTCTGCCTAAACTTTCGGGGATTACCGGCGTTATGATGATGTGTCGTCGATTAAGTTCGTATGTAAGTAATAGATGTAGCTACGTGCAAAAAGTCCTTTTCTAAAACTTAATACAATTCACGAGCTACCGTTAGTAGAAGTTTTCATTTTACAAACAACAACATTGTACAAACTACAAACCCAGCCAGTGCCAAAGAAAATAAAGTCACAAGTAAACAGGGACACAGTCCAAACAAAGGCTGGTATAGCACTATGGCGAACATGTTTCAAAAGTCAACAGGGACTGGCAATAAACCCGAGATGGCTCCTTCAAGTTAAAATTTTGACTGGCCTGTTGGTGTAATGGTTAGTAGTCCTTACTGATATATTCGGAGGACGTGCATTCGATTACCGCCCAAGACAATTTTTTGTGTGATGAGCACGATCTTTTGTTCTGTGTCTGGATGTAATTTTACCTATAATGTGTGTTTCATACATTTTGTCGCCTTTGTGTTATGTACAGACGCGAGCACAACAACCTACCCCAATGTGTCAAATTTCTTTGATAAGTTTTCAACTTTATTCTAAACACAATAAGGTTCATGTTCAATTGGGAAAATTTAACGGTTTGGGGTAGGTTGATGTGCTGGCGTCTGTACATACACTGTTCATAATTGCATTGATATCGTGTTATATTTAGAGATGGGTTAAAACCTAGTTTTGGGTTATAGCCCTGTTATCCAGTACCCAGGTATCCCAGTTAAGTATAAGTATGTTTATCAGTTGTTACCCATAAAACAAGCTTTCAAGCTTAACATGGGACTAAATGGCCTTGTGTGAAAAAGCTGTGGAATATTTGTGGAATATCACCCGTTTCATTCCACTCACTGGGTGGTTTGGCGGGGTGAAAACAAAATATTTGTGATTCTTGAAAATATTTCTTGAAAACATTTCTGGTTAAAACTGGGTTAAAACCCAAATCACCCAGTTTAAACTCGAATGGGAAGATTGGTTTTTAACCCACTACCCATCTCTAGCTATATTATCTAGTCACAGGGATAGGCAGAAACTACAGAGCGACATAATTATGCTACGATTCTCACATACTTCTTTTGTTTCGTTTACATTCATACATGTTGTCATAAACAGTCGCCGGTTACGAGTACTACGCACCTTTCTGAAGAACCTCACCAATAAGGTCTATGAATGTTCTTCTAGGGCGTCCTCTCCCGGTTTGTTCACTTACATCTCATTAATTACATACATACATACATATCGTCACGCCTGTAATCCCCGAAGGGCTAGGCAGAGGTGTACCTGGTAGTACACCCACATTTCGCCATTATGTTTAAGTCCCATGTAATAGGGGGCGAGCCTATTGCCATCCATCGGGCACAAATCCAGACTCCGGGCTGCTCTGAGAAATCCCAGATTGAAAAACTCAATAACATCCCCTCATGATCAGCAGTCTCATTAATTAAATACTTCTTAATTATTTCGTAAAGTAACAAAGTGTTATTATCAGTAGATTGACTGGCCTGTTGGTCTAGGTATATATTATAAGTACGTTTATCACCTGTTTAGTACCCATAACACAAGCTCTCAAGCTTAACTTGGGACTAAATGGCGTTGTGTGAAAAAGTTGTGGAATATTTTATTTGATGATCATTGTTTCCTATTTGGATGTTTGCTTCCAGAGTGCGCAGAGGAACGACACTGATCGAGCTGGGCGGCGCAGCAAGTCTGAAGGTCCTCGCCAACCACGCTGGACAGACACCGTGGAGCCCAAGGTACCTACTTACAAAAAAAAAAAAACTGTTAAGTCGGTTTACGGAGGACAACGAGGTTTAAGATAATAGAGAGGGCATGTGATGAAAAATCATACAACAACTGTGGTCCCATGTCTCAATAACGTCATCTCATCATCATCATCATCATCATCATCATCATTTCAGCCATGGGAAGTCCACTGCTGGACATAGGCCTCCCCTATAGATCTCCAATAAGACCTCCAGCGCGTTCCCGCGGCCTTAATGAGGTCGTCTGTCCACCTTGTGGGTGGACGTCCTACGCTCCGCTTGCCGATACGTGGCCTCCACTCGATAACCTTTCGACCCCATCGGTCATCAGTCCTCCGTGCTATGTGCCCTGCCCACTGCCACTTCAACCTGCTAATCCGCTGTCGGTAACTTTGGTTCTTCTACGGATCTCCTCATTTCTGATTCGATCTCGTAGAGAAACTCCGAGCATAGCCCTCTCCATAGCTCGTTGGGCTACTTTGAGCTTACTCATAAGGCTCATAGTTAGGGACCACGTTTCAGCAACGTCATCTAGCATAATATGTATGTCGGCGTCAGCGATGGCTGAGCGGTATTGGCCGACCACAGGGGTTTCGTGGTACCAGGTCCAGGTACATAACGTTGAATAATAATCTTCATTGCAGTAATAACCTCACTTTAATAAAAGTAATCACATAACTTAACTCAGGTAGGTAAACAGATAGTTTCGCACTGGACTAGTGTCTTCGTTGGTGTCTCAAATCCAACTGAGCTCTGTCTAGCTTCCACTTCCCAATACGACTCCATCCACGTGACATCGCTCGCGCCATTTGCAAATGACAGCTGACGTCACGGCGTTTACCACTCTGTACTAATGTAATCAACTTCACAACTTCTTATTTCTGAATATCGTTCGCCACGACATGTATATAATATTGGAGCAGTGACTCATCGAATTGTGGCCACTAGGGCTCAAGTTTAGGATGAACATTTTGTTCGTGATGACCCGTCTATAGTTGTGGAATATTTATTTTTTTATTTATTTTATAGCAAAGAGATTTAAAAGACTGTAGAGCGGGCATGTCAAGGAAATGTCACAGAAAAACTTTGATCCCATGTCTCAGTAACGCCATCTAGAATAATATATGAATATTGGAGCGGCAGCGGAGCGTACTACAAAAAACTCATAGACTTATGTCCGGAAGGACACACTTTTTCGGACGAAAATTTTGTTTGTGATGTCCGGTCTATAGGTACTGAATGTCTTTGTTTTATTGTAAGTATGACGGTGCCGCGAGAGTGTTAAGAAACTTCTAGAATAGCATCTGACATGCGCGGGTTGACGTTTCTGCACTCTGACGCAACTCCAGGCTCTTTTGAAGGGACCGTTGACACGACGGTGAAGCAAAACGTGTTCGGTGGAGCGTCGCCGTCAAAGAGATTTAAAATACTATAGAGCGGGCATGTCAAGGAAATGACACAGAAAAACTTTGATCCCATGTCTCAGTAACGCCATCTAGAATAATATACGAATATTGGAGCGGCAGCGGAGCGTACTAAAAAAAAAGCTCATAGACTTGTGTCCGGAAGGACACACTTTTTCGGACGAAAATTTTGTTTGTGATGTACGGTCTATAGGTACTGAATGTCTTGATTTTATAGTAAGTGAGACGGCGCCGCGACATTTAGAGTGTTAAGAAACTTCTAGAATAGCATCTGACACGCGGGTTGACGTTTCTGCAATCTGACGCAACTCCGGGCTCTTTTGAAGAACCGTTGACATGACGGTGAAGCAAAACGTGTTCGGTGGCGCATCGCGGTATTCCTATTAATTATAATGAGTTTATCGTGATTCTGTCGATATTACGTTAAAATAATAATATAGTGCACTGCTAATTATCTAAACACGTGGATTTATTCTCCTCGCCCGCCTACCGACGATGGCTCGGCTGAAACAATGAACCATAAACTAAATGAGAAACATCATGTGCCTTTAAGTATTTTTAATATCTTTGACGGACGATAATTTTACATGATAACGTCATCTGATCGTGCCTCTCTATTGCTTGTTCCGCGCTCTCGCTTGCTCGCTTGGCTTACGCGGAACGTGACAATGAGTCATACTTTTTGGTGCGTGCAGCCGGGACGGCGTTTACCGATTTAGGTATAAGAATCACGGCAAAAATCAGAAGTCATGCATAATCAAACAGACAATTTATTACAAACATAAATTAGAGAAATACCAAAAAACGTGTGAATAAACCTTACTAATCCATCGAACCTGTAAAAGTTGGTTAAATCCCGTTACAAAGAAGTAAATGAGCTAGATCATCAGCTCATTTACTTCTTTGTAACGGGATTTAACCAACTTAAACAGCAAACGCCTGAAAAGATCTAAAAATTATAACCAAGAACCATCTCGATTATACTGGCTTTCATGTAAAAGAAACCGCATCAAAATCGGTCCGTTCATTTAGGAGCTACCTCAAACCCGACTAAACTTTCATATCCTTACTCAACCCTACGGCGAAGCAATAAAGGAGGGTTGTTATTTTTAATACCTATCATAAACTAGTTCTTGAATACAATCCCTCCTGATGGTAAGCAGTGATGCAATCAGTTATAATAATAATAATAATAATATCCATTTATTTCAGATTGAGATCCATAAGAGTGTTAGTAACAATATGCTTAAAAACTATGTTAGTAGGTGTATACAATCAACTTAAAATAAAAAATAAAAACCACTACAATCTTCACGTAACTATTCCAACCCAGTGTGCCTGTATGGGACAGTCATGGCGGGAAGCAATCACTTGCAAAATGCTGTTGGTGCTGCCGCGCAGTCTTGCAAATAGTGACGCCACTTTCTTACGCATTATCGCGTGGAAGCCGTCAACACGCGCATTTGCGAACATTAGCGATGCACTACAGTGGCGCGGTAGCCCCAGCAGCATTCTGAAGGCATTATTATACTGTATACGCAGGACGTTGTAGGCTCGTTGCGTATACTGAACCCACAGTCCGCTCGAGTAAAATGATTATGGTGAATCGCACTAGTTTATTAAACGCCTATTCACTCTAGCCTTGAAGACACCTAAATTATACTCGGACGGTAAGACCGCAGCAGGCAAGTTGCGACAACACAACAAACGACGAGGCAAAACGTTAATCTGGATTGTAAAGGTGTCAACAATATAAGGGTGGACTCGCCAAACACCGTGTTGTCAGACGGTAGAAAGATGATTGCGGAATCAAGTATTGTTTTTGGACTTGCAGTTCCTCCTCCAAGGACTTACTACAGAGTCACAAATAGATTTTAGGGAAAAGTTTATCTTACTATTCATATGGGAGTCGAAGCCACTATGGGACAGCTCGAAGCCTGTCATTTAGCCACTGCACCAAACATCTCGCATGTTTGCTCTCACTTATCTCTATGGACCGTACAATAAACTTATTATCTCAGTCGCTCGCGTGTTTCTTATTACTCGTATTTATTAGATTTCCTCACTGATCTATCTGAAGGAAACTATATAGTACGCGCATAGTGCTTATAAAAAGGAAATAAAGTTAATTAAAGCTGTAGCATTTTACTAATTAATCAAGTTATGTCCAAATAAAGCAATTTTCAAACATTTCCCAATCCAAAAATACGATTTTGGGAAAGATAGTAAATATTTTTCTTCGTAATTTATATTAATACAGAAATAAATATTGATGTCTAATGTAACTAAGATCAATATGCACATCTTGAATCTGTACCCTAAGTGCGAGTTGTTTTCACGATAACGCAATCGACACGTTCAACGCGTTTGGCTCTCTGATTGGTCAAAAGCTTAGAGCGGGCCAATCGGAGCGCCGAACGTCATGAACGTGTCGATCGCGTTAACGTAAAACAAACTCGCACTAGGAATTCAGATGTCGTGTGATAGATACGCTTATGGTCAATGGCATAATGTTGTTATAAAACCTTTTGGCAAGATGGTAAATTGGTAAGGATGTTATTAGTTACACCTCTGCCTAATCCTGTAAGGAATAAAAGCATGATGGTATATTATAATCATTCACAAACATTCACCTACACAAAGTTACACATTACGTTTGCAAAAATAAATCGCGAAAGAAACAATGACGTGATCGTGGAAAACTGCAAACATTCTCACTGTTTACTGATCCAGATATAGACTTTATCTTATCTAAATGTACAGTTGGCCTCAGTTTCGGTGAATCACCCTTAAGGCGGTGTTTAGATGACCCGCGCCCAGCACGCACACGTGTTGTGCCCGCCTAAAACCCGCGCAAAATCAGCGTATGCATCCCGCATGGTAGGCGCAATGCGTGTGCGGGGTGAGCTCGAGAGGTATTCCTCGAAGCGCTACTATTTTGAGGCGCTCCTAATGAGGCGCTCCTATTTTATTCCTCGGAGCGCACCTTTTAGGAGCACTCCCGATAGCAATATAAAAAAATATATATTTTTCGAGGAAATAAAAACAAATATTTTTAATTGCTATCGGGAGCGCTCTCAAAAGGTGCGCTCCGAGGAATAAAATAGGAGCGCCTCATTAGGAGCGCCTCAAAATAGTAGCGCTTCGAGGAATACCTCGAGCTCGAGGTAGGCGCGTGGCGGTTGCGGTTGGACTTTGGGAGATGCAATTTGAGATCTATTTTTATGTGTCATGGGAATCTAATTACAAACAAAAAAATAAAAGCGAGATATACACGGTTATTACGCGCGTGACGGAACTCAGAGCCTGCACACTTTAAACGCACGTTAAGTTGTTAAAAGCATTTAGTTAGTTATCTGTGCCCTAAGTGCGAGTTGTTTTTACGCTAACGCGATCGATACGTTCACCGCGTAAGACTCTCTGATTGGTGAAAAGCTTGGAGCGGGCCAATCGGAGCGCCGAACGTCATGAACGTGTCGATCGCGTTAACGTAAAACAAACTTGCACTTATAGGCACTCTGATTCATTGCAAGTGGGGCCGATAGTAACTCAGAAATCGCGAAAAAAACCAGTGGTTGAGATTGGTTTCGCGATTTCTGAGTTAGTCCCATCGTGAAAGTTCTTTATATTCATGGTATTAAAAATACACCCTGATTTCGCAAATTCAATTTCCGGAAAAGTAAACAGTACATAATGTGTTTTTGAGAAAAATACTTTAACGACTAACACATAAAGTTCAGTCTACTTTTAAAGCTTCAAACAATTTTTTTTTACAGTACTAGTCGTTCTAAAATCAACTTAATTTGTACAAAAATAACGTTGATATTAGTAAAAATATCATTAATGGTAAAGAAAAATTATTAGTTAGTAAATATTTGAACAATTACGTTTTCAATATCACTGAAACAGTCATTTTGAAACCAACTTTTTCTTTACGGAGTTAAAGTTGATATTATTAGTTTAATTTGTAAAAGAAAGATTTGAATAATGGATAGTACATGCATATTTTGTAATGTTATCAACACTATAATTATCTGGAAAGTAAAATCAGTGTGTTAACTTTTCTCGTTCGGTTCGTGCCTGTTTTAAAACCTAGAGTTTAATTAACAAATAGCTAACTGAAATAAAACATCAGCAAGCCTAGCCATATTACAAATTCTATTGCGACAATAGAAAGAAAATGGCGTATATGGAATGGAATCAGCTGTTAACGAGTAGAATTTGTAATATGGCTAAAAATGAAATACAGTTGACAAACAGCTGATTCCATACACGCCATTTTCTTTCTATTGTCGCCTTATCGATTACGATGATAGAAATAGAATTTGTAATATGGCTAGACCTGCAGGTAACAAGACATCACGCCCGTATTTCCCAAACAGATAGGCAGAGGTGGGGGTACTTGTTATACCACACCTACATAATAGGAACAGTATGTTTAGATGGTTTCATTCAGATTTGGTCACGTTGAAAGGATGAATGCAAGGCGACTAATGAAAGTCAGATGCCTAAGTGGAAACGCCGGGAGGGGACAAGAATGGTCAAGTGCGCAGTACTCTGCCCAAACTGCCGTGGAAGCGTTATGTCATTAATCTTGACAATGTTATCAGCTAGTTATTCAGTACAGATTTCACGGTCGCTCCTACTTTCTATTAGAAAGAAAACAAGTTCTTATCTAATCAGTGACTTTATCAGTATTCAGAGTGAGTGTGTTATCAAAACAGTGTTATCAGTGGTCATCGTAATGGCTGGTCGGATTTATCCTAACCATCAGGTGCGTTTCGTGTTAAATAGTTATTTATTCGCCCCTATTAGATGGGACTTAAACATAACTGGTGAATTATGGATGTATGTACTAAATAAATGTGCCTATATCTCTGCGTAGTCATTTGGGTAATTTAGGCATGAAGGTGGATTACTATGCTATTACGTAAATTGAAAATTTTATTAAGTAGGTACGTTTTTTATATCTATTTCAGCTCAGTACCGCTCGCTTTTATAGATTTAAGATGACGATATACGATCTCAGTATTTTGTAACTTAATTTCTGAGGAAAATTAGTCTTTTGTATGAAGCTTAAAACCTGTTTTTAAGTTTAGTAAAAAAATAAAATTTAGAACGTAAGCATAATGCACCAAAAATATGTTGATCCGTTGTCATGGTAACACTATTTAACTTTTCGTGTTTCTAAAAAATCTAAATAGGTACGCGATACTCCCAATATTTTACTAATGTTGTCAATTAGAAATCCTTATTTAAAAACATACTTTAATTTGAAAGGAGTAGTTATACCGTTCCGACGCAGACGATGTGAGGAACATCAAATGTTTGACAGATAGCAACAGATTGTATGGGTACTTAAGTTGTTATTAATGGTACTTAACATTACATACATACATAAACTCACGCCTTTTTCCCGCCGTAGGCAGAAACTACAGAGCGCCATATGCTACGATTCTTACATATTCCTTCTTTTTGGCACTTTCTACACAATTAATCTACATTTTTTTTCCACCATTTAAACCATCCTTAGAATTCCACGAATATTTCAAGACCTAAATTAGCCAAATCGGTCTAGGCGTTTTCGAGTTTTAGTTTTAAATGTTTTTAATGTTAACAGGGTGTTTTTAAAATCGCGAAAAAAAAAACAGCTGTTGCATACATTATGGTCGAGTATAATTAACCTTTTGTATGAAACAGCAGATTTATATTCACGATTTCTGATTTGGTCTCATAATGAAAGTTGTTCATATTTATGGATTGTAAACATTATGCCCATGATCAAAAAACACCTCATAGATTTGACTTAAGGCGAGGTGTCCCCAGCCGTGTAGGCATTTAACGCTTACCTCAGGCCCCGCAACCAATAGCGCTACGTAATAAACTACGATGCATCGGAGAAACGCCGCGCGCTGTCGTCGTACCGCTCATTCATGACTTCACGAACTCGAGTAGGTACACAGTTGCGTCACAGAATAGAGTAATGCCGTAGAGCAACTTCAATTTATTAATTTAGATATGATAGAATTCTTGAACTACGATATCAATATTGTAATTCAAAAATACTTAGATGCATTGAATGGTTATTTAATTTTAGTATCCCACCTAATATGAATATAAGTATGCGTGGAAAATATGGGTTTAGGGAAAATGGGTTAAATAAATAAATAATTGATTTGTTAATCACAGTTTAATTAAGATTAGCTAAAATATTGCCAGATAAAAGTAAAAATGGAGGAAAAATCAATTAAAAGTATAGAAATAAAAGTAATAAAAATATGTAAATTAAACTATGCACATTTGGCTACAATTCGTCGAAACGTAGTTGACGTGGTTTGAATGGCAAAAAACTAAAACGTAATAGATTCTTTATAATTATCTGTCTGTCTGTCTGTCTGTATGTCACAACCATTTTATTAAGAAACTGTTAGGACTACACAGTTGGAAATTGGTAGATGGAGGTGGTTTGGAAACCGCTATACGTTTTTACAACAAAAAAAACCAAATTAACAGAAACTATTTTTTTTTTAATGAAGTATTATAATTGCAGGCATAACGTAGTTTATATACAAGGTGTTTCTTTTGATATCCCATAACTCTAGGGTTATATTCTGTGGGTAAAAATAATACTAAAACTCCTAGAATAGATGGTCCAAAAATGCATAGTTTCGGAGATTATATCATCAATCATAATTAAATTATCAGTTGTTTAGTACCCGTAACACAAGCTCTGCTTAGCTTGGGACTAGATGGCGTTGTGTGAATAGTCGTGGAATATTATTATTAAGTATTATTAATATTATTTTATTACCTAATTAGTTTATTTTCCCATACGCAAAATACGCGCTTTGACGTGGAGTTGCGGATACCAGTCCGGTATCTTTAATCTTTAATGTTTTACCTAATTAGTTCAAAAATTGTCACCAGTACGACGAATCTTCTTTCTAACATCACTTTTCTTTCACGTAAGGGTGTTTTACATTAATCATCGTGACTTTGTCGAATTATTTTGTATGATAGTAAAAAATAATAATTGTAACATAATTCATATGCCATTTGATTCTTTGATATAATAAATATAAATAATAAATATTCCACAACTTATCACACAACGCCATTTAGCCCCAAGCTTAGTTTGAGAGCTTGTGTTATGGGTACTAAACAGCTGATAAACATACTTATATATTTCTAAATACAAACACACCCAAACACCCAGACACAGAACAAATGATTGTGCTCATCACACAAACATTTGTCCTGGGCGGGAATCGAACCCACGACTTCCGGCATAGCAGTCAGGGTCACTAACTACTAGACCAGCAGGCCCGTCACTAGACCAACAGGCCCGTCATCGTATGATCTCAATCATACCCTAGAGTTATGGGATATAAAAAAAAACACGTTGTATAACTCAGGCATTATAATTATATAACTCAGGCATAACGTAGTTTTGTATTAGCGAAAAATAAAAACATACTTGTAGGAAATGAGCAATGTAATACTGTACTTTGCTACACTGTGGTACGTGACCTTCACAAACATAGACACAAAATATAATAATATTATTTGTTGTGTTGTGGTAGCTGTGGGTAGTTTTACCTAATACTCACGTGACGTGCTGCTGGTGGTTTGATGTTCATACTGGAGACAGTTCCTATGAGTAGACGGTGTGACCACCATCCCATCTTATTCACTATTTACTACAATAATGTTCATCATCATCATCATCAGTCTATAATATTCCCACTGCCGAGACACAGCCCTCCTCTCTATGAGAGGGAGTAGGCTATAATCCACCACGCTAGCCCACTGCGGGTTGATAGATGTCACACACCACTGGGCCACCACTGCTCAAGAGTATGTTGATGCGAGTATTTTTTTTTGTTTCAATGCGCAAATTCATGGCGTTACTGATTCGATACTGAGAGAAAAATCTTTTACCTATTAGAAAGCTACGTTATGCCTTAGGTTACGTATATTTTATTATCACAAAACAATTAGAAAAAAAAAGGCGGGCGATTTCGTAGGCAAAATCTATTAAAAAATACAAAATCCCAGCAGGGTGAACGGGTGAACTACCTATTTGACGTCACGCAACAATAAACCATTATAGCATTTGCGCGCGTGGCGACTTTATTTGCTCTATGTTAGGGTTCAAATACTACTGTTCGATACACTTGGTATGGTTGGTAAATACGTTTCGCGGTAAAAATAAAGCATGAAAGACTTTCGCGCTCATCGTTGTTATTTGCATTAGTATTTTTTTTTTGTAAACGTTGCCCTACTCTAGGAATTTCTCCTGTGTCGTGGGTGCGTTTACAAACATTTATTCTCACATACACAAACACCCAGACCCGCGAACAACTACTTTTAGGTCATACAAATATTTGTTCCGTGCGGGAATCGAACCCGCGACACGCTGCGCAGCAGTCGATCGCTCAGCCACTGCGCCAACCGTGCAACCGTGTCCTTGTAGTAAAAGTATTATCCGTACCTACCTAAGTTTGTGATTCAATTTATCATCTAAGGTATTATTTGTATGGTAAAATATAATTTAGGTAGGAACCTAAATAAAAAATATCGTCAAAGTATTCCTATCTTTTTTGTTTACCTATTCAGTCTTCGTAGAGCCAATGAAGAAAATTTTTTATTCTTGACCATTTTGATTTATTTTACTTATCTACAAATTTATCCTAATAATCATCATCATCTGCCTAGCCTTTTCCCAACTATGTTGGGGTCGGCTTCCAGTTTAACCGGATGCAGCTGAATACCAGTGTTTTACATGGAGCGACTGCCTGTCTGACCTCCACAACCCAGTAACTGGGTAACATGATACCCCTTGGTTAAACTGGTTGTCAGACTTTCGGGCTTCTGACTACAAGTAACGACTGTCAAAGATCTACAAATGACAGCCGGGACCAACGGCTTAACGTGCTTTCCGAGGCACGGAGGAGTCTTGGTATGTAATAAATGGTCACCCATCCACGGACCGACCTCGTCAAGCGTAGCTTAACCTTCGATCGACCCATGCGGCTGTTATAATTTAGCCACAAGCTCCTCTAAATTTATCCTAATAATGTACCTAATAAAACAAAAAATATTACAACTATTTAAAAAACTAAATTAAAGTGATGATAAAGTATGTACATGTATTACTATTTATCGAAATCGATTTTATAACGGGGGATGACGGAAAAAATTGGCGCACGTCCGACCTCGAACACGTTCCGCTCGGGACTAAAGGACCCGGAGCGAGCGCAAACTAGTGAAATACACTTAACTTTGGAATTTGTGATACATTTATTTTCATATTGCACATTATGTGACCCGAGATAATACACATTTTTTACGACCTTTATTATGATATAAGTTTTATTTTTCAAAGCCTAATATAACTCAAGTAAAACGATTATTTAGCCATCATTTGGACGTGTCTTTGCGATTTAATTGGATGCAGTGAAGTGTAAGTAATCGTGTATCGCATGCCCGACATATCATGATCAAAGAGTCAACTATGTAATACATTTTTTTCAAAATTTAAATCCGTTCCATGTACGAGTAAAACGCTATTGTTGACGACGTTTATTGGGGTAACCTCGCCTTAAGTTTGACGTTCAAAAGGGCCATGATGGAAGGACATCACCAATAATTTTTTGAATCCCTTTACTGAATAAAACCTCGTGCACATTCTCTACTAACTACATTAAGGCAAGGGGCGCGGTTCATACATAAAATCCTGTCGTTATTCGGACAAGCTCATTGGAACGGATATTCGTGCCAAAAATTCCCTCTTGGGCGTCACCCAAGTACAAAATATGACTGCATTTAGTGCCAAGCATTTACCGCAACTAATGAAGACTAGATTAAGTGCCTATGTTAATTAATTATTAAGCTATATTGCAGCGATACGAGAAAGGATATGCCAATTTCTCGCCATGTTTTGCTCTATCTATCTGTCTAAAAATACTGCAGGTTATCACCCATACCTTGACATTCGCACGAAGCGCTTTGCCTGTACCTTCATTATGCGCACAGCCAAGGAGTGGAATTCCCTGACTGTATCGGCGTTCCTAAGTTCATATGACCCCAATCTGTTTTTAATACCTACTGTTAGCTTCTTTTGGGTAAGCTCGTTCCATCGTCGACCTCATCTCTGTCCTCTGGAAAAAATGATGATTTAAGAGTAAATCTATTAAATATAAAAATAAAACTATTTTAGTAACTTGTTCTTATCGTGTGGTTAGTGACTAACCAGCTGAGCAGGCCTAGCCATTTTACAAATTTAATCGACAATATTATTATAATATTTTATTTTTTGCGACATTAGAAAGAAAATGGCGTATATGGAATCAGCTGTTTGTCAACTGTCAAGTGTTAACGAGTAGAATTTGTAATATGGCTGAAAATGAAATAGGTACACTTGACAGTTGACAAACAGCTGATTCCATATAGGTACTTACGCCATTTTCTTTCTCATATTAAATTATTAACTCATTGTTCTATTTAAACGAAAATAAGTATTAACTGCAAATAAAACTGATATTTAACCTGCAAATATTTATTTCTAGTTTCAAAAAGTGTTCTCGCTGCTGAAGTGAAAAGTTATGTGTGTTACACGAGAGCAAAGTATTTTGCATCTCGTGCCTTTGAATCCCTCGCCACACTCAGGATTCAAAATCAGCACTCGCAGCAAAAAATGACTTTGCTCTCTTGTTGCACAAATAACTATTTCATGAATGAGAACACAAGTTCTAGAAGGCAAAAGTCGATTAGTCCAGGGGCTCGAGTCTGCTATTGCAATCGTGTCTCAATGACCGGTCAATGATCGATTTTTGACGTATAACGTCAAACTTATGACACATTTCCCATACAAAAACTGTCAAAGTTGTCCAATATTCGATCAATGACCGGTCATTGAGACACCATTGCAATAGCAGACTCGAGCCCCAGTTTAGTACGCTATGCTGCCGCTCTAATATTGTAATATTATGCTGAATTGCGTTACTGAGACGTAGGATCACATTTCCATGATATTTCTTCGCATATCTTCTCTATATACCTAGTATCTTAAATCTCTGTGTCTATAGCAAACTGCGTGTTTTCCGAGCAATATTCTGAAATTAAGTTATAAATGCCCAACAAAACCGTTCCGGTAAACAACTCAGTTTATCTCGTAAAAGAAAACAACCGTGAACGCTATTAATTATAAAATAATTAATCTATTAATCAAACGAGCGTCTCCGGCTGACGTAAAGATCGCAATCGGAATTCATCGGCCATCAATCAACATGCAAGCGGCAAGCTTATTCTTTACCTAGCAACACTGGCGACTTCGTCTACTTTTCTACTTTTCTTTTAATAATTAGAGCCTTTGTTATTATAATTATATGTACACTAAAACTAGAAGTTGCCCCGGCAATCTTCGTTTGTCCTTTTTTTTTTTTTTACTAATTTTCATAATAATCGGTCAAGCCATTCCGGGGAAGTTTTGTCACAAACATTAAATTATAAAGCAGAAACACTTGATTTTTTAGCTCCCGCCCAAACGGATTGTTTGTAGGTATGTTTGTTTGTAGCTATATATAGATTATCAACGAGGGGTTAAAAATTCTATGGCAATTCTCACATACCTCCTTGCGCCGAATGTTCTTAAAAAGGGACATCTGGCCACCATGTTTCTTCTACAACACCCGGACCCCCCAGCATTGTTTTTTTTTCGGCAAAGTTGTAACTGATTTTATTTTTACTTAAACTGTACAAAACCGTGAATGAAGTAGGTATGTCAAAACCAGTGAGATTTTTAATGGAAGAAGTGACTAATTTATTTGGATAGTGAGGAGCTGCCAAATAAAATTGACAGCAATCAAAAGTTCTACCTACAGCCTCCCATCAAAACTGAGTTAAGTCCTGAAAAAAGCTTCTAAACTAACCACTAGTCTCTCTGCCCAGGCCACAACTGCGTTAGGTGACGTGATAGCAGCCAAGGAGCCGGAGATAGTGAGCACGGAGTACCGGAACCAGTTCGCGTGGCCCAAGGACACCACCGACGCACCACGGAAGAGCATCTCCATGGGGGCATTGAAGAAGGCGGCCGTAGCTGAAGGTAAGGCATTCCATTACCTTCTTCTTGTTCAGCAATCGTGGAGTTGGAGACAGTGACAATTTAACGTAGAAGTAAACATTTGTGGCAATTGATTTTTATTTAAATCACTAGTTAAGTGGTATGAGGAACGTATCTTGTATATTATTATGTTCAATCGCGCGGATAACTTTAACATCGCGATGTAGGATGTCAGTTGTTGGTTCGTATGCGGCGAGATAGATGTCGCTCGCTACACACACATTTATAATATTAGTTAGCAAATATAGATTTATATTTTTAAGGTTATAAACTAATTATAGCACTTTCGAATGCTTGTTCTTTAAATCATTCTAATATATATTTGTACGCCTTTAAGGTCAATCTTGAACTAACAATGGTTTTGACTGTATGTCAGACTATCAGGGTTTCTGATTAGGGAACAACAATTAAAGATCTACAAATGACAGCCTCGACCAACAGCTTTAAGTGCTTTCCGAGCCACGAGGGGTTTTATATTTGATGGATGGCATGGCGCGGATTAACCTTCGATGCGAATGTTATTGTCACATAGGTACTATAGCAGTACAGTAAGGGTTAGGCTCAGTCACAATTCGCCAGTTACGTTGACGTCCCATGTAATAGTGGGCGAGCTCATTTTCCCCAACCGCACACAAATCCAGAATCTACTACTAGCAGTATCCTACTAATATTACAAACGCGAAAGTTTGTGAGTACGGATGGATGGATGGATGGATGTTTGTTACTCTTACACGTAAAAACTACTGAATGGATTTTAATAAAATTTGGTATGGAGTTAGCTGACACACTGGATTAACACATATGCTACTTTTTATCCCTGTATTCCCACGGGAACGGGACCCACGCGGGTGAAACCGCGGTACGTCTGCTAGTTGTAAATAAGTAAAAACCTTCTTCTTATCGTGTTTACTTAAAGTTAGTCACGAGCCCCATTAATTTATGACCTCTGTAATTCGTGTGGTTATAATAATATTATGTACTATGCGTTTGTTTCAAATGAGAATATAAACGCCAATGACCTCTATCTGTCAGATGTCACCAGAAAAGCACGGTCTGCAACGAAACCTTATTCGCGTATCAATAATGTTGTTTTGTTTTACCGAGTCGCAGGTATTAAAAAACAAAAAAAAACGTCTTAAATTAATCATTAGTCTTGTGGAGTGCTTACGTTTTATTTTTTAATTCTGTCTGTTACGCGGTTATTTGTTGTAATTGTTCTTTTGTTTTTTGTTTTGTCTCGCTGACTGCTAGAAAGAGGGTAAACGAGGCGCTGTTGTGCATGGGAGGGCTCGAGAGGTTATCTCCAATGTAGACAAATACTTTGAGAGCGAGAAACAGCACAATTTAGTAAATTATTCGTTCATGATTCGTAAATAAATTATATTTATAAAACAACTTGACGTGACAACATGGCGCAAATTCATTCCCATTCTCATTTGAAACGCATAGTATACAATTAATAATAACAATTTTCCTCCAAAACCTCCTTTCGTTATTTGATCTATTCTTTCAAGTAGACAAGTGTAGAGAACAAATCTGACAACGAAAAGTTATTTTATTGGTTAAGGACACGTTTACAAATCTGACCAAAATGAACAGTTTTTCGGTACATTTTGCGGCAGAACCAAACTGAACTGAATCTAAATAATAATCACCACAGACAGATTACTCCTTCATCTTCAAAAGGTCGCAATTTTTTATTGCAAAGTCTTGGTAAATAATATTGTAAAAAATCATTTCCGGTACCTCTTCACACAAAATTGTCGATTTCGTTTTGAGTTTAGGAACATTTTTCTTCTATTTTATAACAGTAATGTGTTTATTTAAAAATATTTTATGTAAGGAGACATGATCAACTCAAAAAGGTGGCAGAAAGAACTACCAAAATATTCCAATTAATCCCAAAACAAAATCAATTCGATTTTAGTTTTTTCAACAAATTTTGCTAAATTGCGTGAACCTTAATGGCTGGAAGCTAAGGCTTATTTTACTGATCACTGTCATGAGTTATTGCACAAAAGTTTGAAACCAAAAATATTAGTTTGCACTCGGCCACCGTCGTGTGTGTCGCTTGCAAGCAGCAACTCCTGTTGAATAAGATCGCTATACGAATACAAAATATTTGACATAGGTACCAAATTTCATACTTTACGTGTTTTGTGCGCTATGAGACCCAATACCTAGAATTAAAGCTTGTCATTTCGTAGATACGTCCTTTACTAACTAACAGCAAGTACTATCCTAAGGGTTGGAACTGGGTTGTGGAGGTCAGACAGGCGGTCACTCCATGTAAAGCACTGGTATTCAGCTGCATCTGGTTAAACTGGAAGACGACCCCAACATAGTTGGGAAAAGTATTCTTCTTTTTAACCCCCGACGCAAAAAGAGGGGTGTTATAAGTTTGACCGCTATGTGTGTGTGTCTGTCTGTCTGCCTGTGGCACCGTAGCGCTTAAACGGGTGAATCGATTTAGATGTGGTATTTTTTATTTGAATACAGGGTTTCTTGCGATGGTTTTAAGATATGATTCATCAAAATCGGTTAAGCCATTTCAATGCTATCAGCTCTTTTGTGTTAGCAGCCATTGCGATTTTAGTCGGCTATGGGTATTAACTTTACTTACCTACAAACATAATATGTGTGGCCTAAAATTTGAAAAAGCAAGTTTTTAAATTTAGATATAAAAATTATAGTGACTAACCAGTACCCTGGTGGCAGAGTTTATGCCACCCATGGGCCTCCACCTAGGCTTCACCTGCCGTCTAGAAATCGTTTAGAATCTCTAAGGCCTGCCGGTTTCCTCATGACGTTTTTCTTCGCCGTTTTTAATCCAAGTGATAATAAAATTATGTAATACACACATGAATCTATTCATGAGTGTCATTCAAATTGCTCAGACTGATTGCAGAGAATCTTACTTGAGCATGAAATAAGTAAACAACTTAAGGAATGGTTATGCTAATGCCACATAAAATAGTAAATAAGTATTCATGTTAAATAGCTGTGGTGAAAGTGTAGTCTGTGGTTTATAATGTAAGCGAAATGATGCAGCATTTAACACGGGGTAATGGTGCCAATTTAGTTTGTTTACCTTTACTAACATTTGTCTTAATCTATACTAATATTTAAAACAGGTAAAGTTTGTGAGCTTGTGAATGTTTGCAGGGGGCAATCTCTGGATCTTCTGAACCGATTTTGAAAATTCTTAGCCGTTTGTTTATTTATTTAATTTGGGAACACAAACAACTGTATATTGTTTATTATGTCAGGATACACAGTTTGCTATTAGTGAATTTACAATCCATAAGCTTTCACATGTTATTAGTTTAAATTAAGAAGATACAGTTTGGCAAAATTACAACAAAAAAAGGAAATAAAAGTTTTTTTTTTAAATATTATAGGTACTTAAACCTGTGCTTGACTGCAATCCCACCTGATGATAAGCAGTGATGCAATCAGTGATGGTGAAACGCACTAGTTTATTAAGAGCCTATTCACTCTAGCCTTGAAGACACCTAAATTATAAACAGACGGGAAGACCGCAGCAGACAAGTAGTGGTAGTTAGGAGGAGTTTAATTACGAATACACGCACTGCGCAAAACCTTTAAAAAAACCACATCTTTCACACAACTCCATCTAGTCCCAAGCTAAACAGAGCTTGTGTTATGGGTACTAAACAGCTAATTTATATACTTATATATTTCTAAATACATACATATTATAGATAAATTACACCCAGACACAGAAAAACTGATCATGCTCATCACACAAACATTTGTCCCGGGTGGGAATCGAACCCACGACCTCCAGCATAGCAGTCAGGTACACTACTACTAGACCAGTAGGCCAGTCATATGTGTAAAGATAGTTATTTATTAATAAGTATATGTTCCAACCAGCTCATTTCAAATTACTATAAGGCTCTTACAAAACCCTGTTCAGTCTAAAATACCTACTAAACTCAGATAATAGATTTTAAATTTTAACACGCCGTGAAATAAGTTGACAAAAACTGACATTCTATTTTTTTTCTCTGTGCCAGTTTCGATTACGAATGGAGATCAATGCCAAAGCCCTGTGATATTGCAACTCATGCGCCGATTTTGAGAGATATTGTTTCAACGAGGTCATTCAAGCGTTATTTTTCATTTGTAATGCAAATGAATTGACTGATAGATTTTTGTTCACTTCATTCATTCATTTCAGCCATAGGAAGTCCACTGCTGGACATAGGCCTCCCCTATAGATCTCCAATAAGACCGGTTAGAAGCAGCTCGCATCCAGCGCGTACCCGCGGCCTTAATGAGGTCGTCTGTCCACCTTGTGGGTGGACGTCCTACGCTGCGCTTGCCGATACGTGGCCTCCACTCGAGAACCTTTCGACCCCATCGGTCATCAGTCCTCCGTGCTATGTGCCCTGCCCACTGCCACTTCAACCTGCTAATCCGCTGGGCTATGTCGGTAACCTTGGTTCTGCTACTTCCACTTGGATCTCATCATTTCTGATTCGATCTCGCAGAGAGACTCCGAGCATATAGCCCTCTCCATAGCTCGTTTGGCTAATTTACTTTCTTTGTTCACTTGGGTCTTATGAGAAGTGTAATTCTATTTATTAATTATTAATTAATAAAATATCACATAATCAATAGATAAACAAGTAGTTAAAGTAATTAAAATAAAAAAGTAAGAAGTTTTATAAAAATCAATCAATTAATGAAATTAGGCTGAGAATCAGCACTTCTTGAAGACTTCTGCAAAGAAGAAGTGGCGGAACAAACTCCCCAGCAAAACATTTCGATCTGATAATAAATTGGGAAAGCTTGAATCTCGCAAATAACATGTAATACTAATAACCCAAAATATATAAAAAATGTCATAAATATTCCAGCCTAGCGGACTCAATAACAATTTTTCCAATTACCCTGACATAAATTCATTCAACAAAAGACTTGAAGTAAAGTGACTACTTACAAAAGGACAAACTGAAAATTAAATTAACAGTTGACTGCCCAATAAAATGAACAAATAACTTAACAGAACTAAACGACACAGTAAAATTCTAACTGTAACATTATTCTACTTTAAATAACAATTCAAGTGTACTGAAATGAATATAAAACAAGAGTTACTTTGTAATAGCAACTTTTAATTAGTCGAACAGTCCTATTCTTTGGTAGAGGAACAGGGACTGTTCAACAAAGGTTTTTGTGTAATTAGTAACAGCCATGCCGCGAAGCTATGTTTATTGAGGTCATTCAGTGGATGGGCATCCATTGCATATACCCCCCCCCCCCCCCTATACCCCTCCATAGGTACCTCTGAAGCACCACCATCGATAGCCTAGTGGTGTGACCGGCGGATACCTAAAACATAGGTCTTGAGTTCGAACCAAAGGCACGCAACTCTCTCTTTTCAGATTCATGTGCGCTTAGTAACTATATTTATCACTGGCTTCAAAAACGGTGAAGGAAGACTTCGGCATGCCTGTGAGATATTTCTCGAAGGCATGTGATGCCAAGTCAGAGGGCCATGGGCGGCATTAAAACTGACACCAGGTTATACTAACCACACAATAAGAAGTAGACCTCGGAAAAAAACTTTAAGGAGTTGATCCCGGTTGTCATTCCAGATCTTTTACTGTAGTAACGGGTAGACAAAAGCTTGAAAGACTGTCAGCCAGCCTTTCCAAAGAATAAGAATAAGAATAAGAAGTTTTTATTTGTATTGAATGTAGGTATTACAATAAGGTGTTCACAAAGTTCAAGAGTCCTTGTACATTCTGCCTTTCGACATTTATAAATAGACACAAGTACATACTTAAAACATAACACACACAGCTTATCAGCGCAGATAAAATATGTATACAAGCATCATAAATCATCATTCAAAAAATCGGATATAGAATAGTAACATTTTTGTAACAATAAGTCGGTAAGTCGTTTTTTGAATATTCTAAACGGTTGTTCTTTAACAATGTTGGGTAACTTATTGTATACCTTTGGCGCCATACACATTACGCTTTTCTTTAACAGTGTGGTGTTATAGTAAATAAAGTCTATTGTATTACCAGTGACTGGTTTGATGTGATCAGATATAATCCGATTAGACTAGAAGCCGTCCCTAATATAGTTGGGAACAGGTTAAGAGATAATGAGTCCTCTTCATCTGATAGCATATAATTACACTCTAATTAATTTCTCTTTGTAAAGAGTCATGTGGTTCTGAAATATGAAGTTCTTGTAACATTTGAGTTGGAACTATAAGATAGAAACGTTAACTTCATTGAAAGTTTTTTATGGGCTGTGCATATTGTTCTCATGATAGGGTTTCTTTTGCTTTTAATCAATATTAAGTTTGCCTTATGTTCATGCAGAGATGTAGGTACCTATAGTACACCCTTAAGTAACCCAAATTTTTTTCTGTTTTATCAAATACCAGCTAACTTATAGATCTAACTACGTTTTATGTAACCATCCAAATATTTTTCAAGTATTCGAGTATTTATTGCAATCCTTAATGAACATACAGGTGGAAGGTTAAACAGTTTCGAGTAACAATTTATGGACCCTGTCGGGCACAGCAACATTAAAATTGAGAGAGGAAGAGCGCATTTTGTGATAGAATGACATAAATTTGCTCATGGTCTTAACCATAGATATTCGTGGTCTAAACAAAGTAATGTTTACCTCTTTATAGTTATCTAATAAATTTACCATGAGTATTTTCAGATTCACTATTTGTATGCTGTTTTTCCTATATTAATCCCTTCACCTAAAAATTCCAGGTTTAGTAGAAGCGGAACCTCTCATGAATCACGTGGACGGTGATCATGATGATCATAAGCGGTACATCGAAGACTATCTCTGGAATGGACAGAAGCCTGGAGTCCAGAGGTGGGTGTCAAACTTATTTAAATAACTTGTATAGATTTCGTCTACAGTTTGGTCTGTTGGTTTATCTTGATTACGGAATGGTTTTAGCGAAACTTTTGGATGATGCTTTACCAAGTTTCGATTTAATTTAACTGTTCATTCAAATTTCCCGTAAAGTTTAAATGTAAATTCTCACAAGCTGTTTCGTTTTCTGTTTCTGAAATAAACCAACTTTACCTCACAAATAGGCGAATATATTAGAATAAAATTAACATACGAAATGTTTCTGCATTTGCCACAAAGTTCTGTAAAAACATTACAACTATTACAAGCTTTAGCTTTTCACATTTCCATAATGACCAAAGCTTCCCATGATATATCTTCTAGTCTACTTATAGATTGTTTCATTCTTTATTATTTTTATTGTACTTTATATTATTGTGTGCATGCTTTTCAACTTGACACTCAACAGTAAAATCATTGAGAAACAGTCTATAATCATCTACTATGACGATTTGATCATTGTCACAAAAATGCTTTGCTTTCGCTAAAGCAGCAGCTTCTTAGCAAATTGAGTCATTAACAAGAACATCTAATTAATTGAGTTTCGAAATAACACCTTCACCAAAAACTTAGAAATACACTGGATCAAAATTAACACACAATCACATAATAATCTGTTTCGTTTAAAACCGTGAGAATCCGGACATGTACACTCAACACAATAGTTTATTATAATACTTTATTATATCAGCCATTAGATCTTGTACATAATATCTTATAAATTATAATGTAATTATATAAAACATAAATGAAATAATCCCAAAACTTTTTCAGGTGAAGACAATTTTTTGATAATTTTCTTTTTCTAAAATTGCTATAGCTTTCAAATTTCTATGTGTTTAGCTTTATGTAACTAACCTGGTTATGGAGGAAACTTTTTCTAGGTACTTATTTTGTTGTAATACAATTTTATTGGGCTCTAATATCATCTAAATAGTCATTACCAGTGTTTTTAATAACAATACTACCTTCACTATCTTTACTAACACAACACTTGACCTTAGGCACATACACTTTTTCTATTAAATTGACATTCAAGAATATCATAATATCAAATAAGTTCTTTTATTCATCTTTGTTCGTTCGTTTTAACTTTAAATTTTATTATGGCATCGAATGTAAACTGCAAGATAAAAAATGCATAACATAATTCATATATTGCATTAGTGTCTTTACTAACATGACATCGTGATATCAAAAGCCTAAGAATTTTGCGAATGGTTATTTTCAAAGCCCAGATATCTATTCAGTTTGTTTACTCTTTGTGAAATCAGATAGACAAGAGTTTCCTTCAAGACCGTGTTCTGCCCCCAATTCTTTACTCAAAGCCTTTCAAAGCAGAACAAAGTCTAAATTTCGTTTTTGATATTTGCTTAACATAACTCCTCACGGTGGCGGTGTCTAGGCCGAGTAGATTTAGTTCAACAACAACTAACATTAGTACGGAATGACAGCTAGATTTTTTAATTACTCAATGTGTCCTGCACTTTTGTCGATGTGAACGTTCATTGATAATGTTTTATTAGAACCTGTATGTCGATGTATCACCACACTTGAACACTGGAGTTAGTTTGTGAGAGGGCACAGGGCGGCAGCCCGCACTCTGTCGGTCCTTCTAGACTCTTCTAGGTTTTGACATCCTAACCTCACCATTGCGAGCTTGACAATTATTTGAAGCATGTCTGTACTACTAACCCGGCTCGGCGCGAGTCGTTTCTGTTGCCACATCATCACCACAGACAACAACACCAGGCGTCTAAGACTAAAATGGAATTTTCCAGAAAATCGACGTTCCGTAACGCGCTATCGGCCCTCATATCCAACGGGGAGGATCGTTCCAAAGATAATAGGAAACGTTACAAAAGCGAGTACAAAAAGAAATTTAGACCGTTCTCTCAATACGTGTACGAGGCGTCTAAAGGGACATTTACGAAATGCAGGGGGAAAGGGAAGGCCAATGAGGAGGCGAGCGAGAGGATGCTGGGGGACGCGGGGCAGGGGGCGTCAGGGGTGAGCGTGGGGGTGGGCGCGGGGGTGAGCGCAGGGGCAGGCGCGGGGGCGGGTGGGGTAGCGGCCGCAGGGGCCAGAGAGGTGGGAGAAGACAGCGCCACCACACTGCGCGCGGCTGGCCTGCAGCCGCTCGGCCTGGCTCAGGGCGACTCCTGGTATCGAGAGGTGCTGGACCTGCGCAAGCGCGCCGGCGAGTACAAGGTCTGCGCCTGATGCATACTAATGTAATACCTGAGGATAGGTCCCGAAATAAAATGAAAAAAAAAATATTGGATCGATAATGGACACAGAACAGAGAAGTTTTCTTTCGAGCTGGAATCCGCAGTTCAGGTTTGATGCACACAAACAAACGTACGTACCTATACATAGTCTGTGTTACGGTTAGTTGTTAAAATTACTAGAAAATATAAAAAACTATCTCCTAAAATTTCTCTGTCCTATGTTTCCAAAAAATGAACTTATTTAAAAAAAACATCAGTCTTTAACTAGGTAGGCCAATCAGTACCAAATATCCATGAAATTCAGACACATTCGTATCAAATGCTTTACCATGATCATGCTTGGTATTCAATATTGGCAATATTTCGACAGTACCGCGGCTGGGGAACTGAAATGGCGCCAGAACACATCACTCAGCTTTACAATAAGCAGATCGAACTCTGGTACCAAGTGTCCCGCCGATCCTCGCTGTCGGCCTTATCACTAGCTTCCACAAATCACAAGTAAGTGATGCACTAAGCGATTGGCTCTTACGGCTCGAAGAACCAATTCTAAAGGATTTGAAATAGGACCAGGTCATTAAAAATTCGCTACAAAAACGTCTAGAACTGTGATTCAGATTAAGAATACACGGATATTCGCAATTTAGGCAAAATAGGCTCATTTTGGAAAGGTAGTCTGTCAGGTCGGTTAATAACATATCATTACCAATGCAAACGTAGTTTATGACCGCCTGTTGTTAGAGGCGAGAGTTCTATTATAATATTATTCTTGAAAATAATATGGCTTGATGTAAACAATTGGTCCAGAACACTAGCTTGAAGTATTCGCAAATTTTGGTCCTTCGAGACGGATGATTCAATCAGCTTTTATCTAATCATAAGTATATTTAGTGGCAATAAGGCTGATGCAATCAAAGAATGGCTTGAATGGCGGACGGAAGCCATGGTATACCATGCTAATCGTAGCGTAGATATCATCAGTCTTAGTTTTATTATAGAGAGGTGAGTGGAAAGCACGATCCTGGTCTTAGGGCTGGTAAGTGAAAAGCGGAAAAGTAAGAAGTTTGGATTGCTAAAAACGTTACACATGCATACAATGCACAAGCAAGTGTTAATACGGCACGGCTTTAAACAGATCCAAATGCAAGAAGATGTTTGCCAAAGAATAACAACTAAGAAAATAAACTATGTGTGCAGAAAAAATAAATTCCTCTTCTCAAATTAAACTATTTCCTTTCCAGGGCTCTGCCTCGTGATGAAAAGGATGGAAAGGAATCCAAGGGCCACTCCCCAAAGAAGTTTAGATCGTTCAGGTCGGCGCCCCACCAGTCGATCCACGCGAAGCTGCAAGAGACGAAGGCGCAGGAACGCTCGCCTCATAAGACCTCGCCCCAGAAGCAGAGGAAGAAGCTGCAGGGACATAGCTTTGATGAAGGTGCTACCCATGATGGTAAGTAAATTCCTGGGGAGTTTATTCCGCCACTTCTAAAAATAATACGAAGTGCCGAAGGGTGGACATTTAGGGGGACTGTCTTATTTAATTTTTGACGTTCAATAAGAGCTGATCTTCCGCTTAAATAAATTTTGATTTAGAAAGAACCATTAAAATTTTGTTTAAGGAATTAACCAACCGTTTATATTAGCTTGCGAATTACAAAATGTAGACCGAGTCGAATCGCCCACCCATCTCTTCCAAAAAATAACAAAGCTGTTAAGCTCTTTCTTCGAAGTCAGTTCTTGTTGTTGTTGTCTTCAAACCTTCCAATTCTGAATACAGCTCGTTACTATTTTTACAAACTCGCACGCCTCAACTGTCTTGGCAGCCATCATCTTCTCATTTTATCTTCTCAATGATATTACTGATCTGAACTTTTAAATGTCCTTCACCAGGTGCGAAGACAGGAGATAATGCGGCATTCAGGTCTCCCCGGCGGCGGCCTCGCTCAGCTGACCCAGCGCCCGCCGCAGCGCATATTAAGATCCTTGCCAATGGGCACGAGCCTCACCCGGCGCCTATTAAGCCTACTGGTAAGAAAATGTTGCTACTTGTGCCTATGTCAAATACTGAACATATACTGCTTCCAAGAAAAAATATGCGGCCTTAAATCTAAAAGCTTAGATTACCTTCTGTTGAACTTCTATTCATTTTCGAAGTACTTCAAAACATATATTATGTTAATGATGTATTAATACATCATGCAGCTTGGACTTTTAGACTTTTATGGTCTTCAACAGCTTTTCTGGTGGTCAAAAAATGCTATTCTTTATCTAAAAAAATTCAAGATGGCAACTTACTGTGGTTTTTAGTCCACAACTGAAACTTGCTGAAATCCAAGTAGTGAATCTAATCGATATAAATGAAATTGAATCTCTTTAAGGCATTTCTAATAAAATAATATCACATGAACTTATCAATATTGAGACCAGCCTGCTTTAGTGGTTAAGTCAATATTCAGATTAAGGAGGATTTTATATTTATCTACTTTTTAACTAACTGATACAATACAGAATTTGTAGACAAGTCAAAGTTAGTTATCATCTTATATTAAATGACTAATGGTCATCCGATGACCAACAGTTATTAGTCAATGTTATTTTAACAATGAATAGAAATTTAGTGTTTTATTTTGTTTTATACAACTTCTGTCTAGATCTGCATTCATCTTCCTAGCTAAACAATAGAATAAAAGCTAATCTACTTGATGCGATGCTCATCGTCTCAGGCTAAAAAGTAGTAAATCTATCTCTGTTTCTATTTTCTACTAGATTTTGTGTCTAGATTAATATAGTCAGTCTAGATATTATAATGAGCTAATCGATGTGTGTACTAATCTGTTGTATTCCTGCCTGATGCCTGTCCCCTGTCCTGTGTGGCTAATTTATGAGAATATGGCTCTCGATGCGCAAAAAAATTTTAATGTAAAAAATAAAACAGCTTCTCAACAGATCAACATACTATTATTTACTTTAAAATACCCAACTGGCAAGTAGAACATTTAAAAGCCGAGGGCAAAATACAAATGTTAATTAAAGACGGATAATTAAGAAAAAGGCGCTACAAACTTTTTGATTAAGTTACCCAAGAGCCGATTCTCAACAGCCAAAAAATAGTAGAAAAAATACTTTCTTCTGTAGGTTTGCAGTTGAATAGAGGAAGTAGTAATAGAGTTAGGTCGACATCAAGGGGCGGACGCTCGCCATCAGCGCCGAGCAAAACTGGGGCAACTGGGACAACTGGGGCAACTGGGGCTACGGGGGCATCTGGGGCGACAGGGGCAAACCGAGGCCGCCGCAGTAGAAGCGTGTCCAAAGTTGGCATAAAGTTGGGTGCGTAACTAAACAGGTGACAGTTATGTTGCGTCGACGCTCTATGTTCTAAAATGATGCTTATAGCCCGTGGTGCTTCTGTCTTGGTCTGTTAAAATAATTGGCTATGTTCTGTTTGGCCTACTGTGGCTTGGGAATTGATGTTTTAATTTGTTTTACTGTCTCTTTCTTAATGGAAAGTTATGACTATTAAATGCTTTTGCTGTTTAACACATACTATATTTATTGTGTAATTGGTTTCGATTAATAACGAGATGGTAAACGTGTTGATATGGAAAAATAATGACAGTTTAAAACATAGTCCGGCCTATTTTATGGGGATACAACGAACACGGCATGCCCTTTACCCAGCTGTCACGTTTAATGCTTGCCTGCTGGAGCAAAGTGGGCATTTATTGCCCAAAACACCCCACATAAAATCAGGAATATGTTTTAAACTTCTTGGATTGAAGCTTCCGTGTTTTCTGTGAGCTTTATTTCGTATGTTATTTGGTTAGTGCGTCAACGCAACGTCTGATCACTGGAAAACGCATTGGCACCGACAATGGGAATGGCTTGACACGTCACAAGGTGTGGTTGTATGTCCGTATCGTCCGTGTGATCACCCTGCACTCCCACAAGTAGCTGTACAAGTTTCTGATTTCAACAACAATATTAGATATGCGGATTGAATACCTGATTTTTGAAGAAAGTCCTGATACAGCCTAAACAACTTATTAATGAATTGGCCATTTGGACTCATTTATTTTGCTGACAACGGTAATTCTTTAGACAAAAACCTGCTCGAATGAACTTTGTTAGTTTTTGAATTCGAGGTATATTGGTCCTTTAAAATTTTTTGTAATATTTCAGGACCAGTTAATTTTATAGAGCATATTATTATGCTCTTATACGAGATTATTTTGTATAATCTAACATAGGTAGCTTTTTACTGCGTTTGTGTTTAATTGTGAGAAATTAGGTGCAAAATATGAATGTTTTCTGTGATTGTCCCTTTAGTGTGGTGTGTTTAGATGTTTATTCACAAAAACATAGTTTTATTGTTTGACAATGTTTTAATTTGCATGCAATGTGTACGTTTACTTAGTTTCTGCTGATTGGCAACCTAATGAATGTGTGTTAGACTAGTTTTCGTTCAAATTTAAATTATTGTTTCCTATATTTTTTTATTTATTATGAATTAAAGTATACATTTATAAGCGTCCTATATGTAACTTTATAATGACAAAATACATTGTGCATAATAAAAACTCTAAAAGTTATCGAAAACGGTCTAATTAAAAATTATCTGTTCTAAAATAACTTAAATGCTAAAGAAGCGATTTAAATTAAGTACCCAATTTTGGGGTTGAGCGGGCAACACTAAACTGACACCCGCTCAACTTAATTCTGCCTGAATTTCAATAAAAAAAAATAAAGGCAGATTTCGACTCCCAAGTAATGCAGTAAGAGTCTGCAAAAAGACACTAACCTAATCTAAGATTTAAAAAAAATATGTATAAGGCTGATTTTTCAACATAGTTGGGAAAAGGGTAGGTAGATGAAAAGCCCTAAATGTATTCTTCAGATAAAGGTTGACGAGCAATATAATCGTTAAAAAGTTAGGCCTATTTAGTAATATTTATGTATATTGTACTTATGTACTACTAGTAGTACCTAGGTATATACTAACCGTAGTTGTAGTTACACCTTTTACATTCCTTTCCTTTTTCTAACGAATAGGACACTCCGTAATTCCTACCAACACTGAATATAGGCTTGTGGACTAAATTTTAGGTTTTAGTCCCTCATCTAGATTTCTAGAAAATATTCGACACATATTTTTTTGTTTTTTCACGTAGGTTATCAATAAACAACGGCGGTGCATAAAGTCAAAATGTCGCATGACGTCACTATCCTGTACAGTTTATAATACTGAATAATGACGTCACAAGCCCAGTCTCCTCAACTTTAAGGGAAGGTTCATATCTGACGGAACATGCGCCGAGCGTTTGCGACAATGTACCTCGACGCACTAACGCATCATCTGTTGAGTGTGAACCGTTAAGTGTTTTTCAATACCTGAGATTTCTGTATAAAAAGATGTTTCACGTCTTTCCTTATATGTACCCTACTAATTACCTCCTCGGAGTGTTGGGCTTCAACTCGTTGGAGGTTAGACGAGGCCTTCAACAGGTTATAGTGGCCTGCAAAACTCTTAGAGGACGCATCGATAGTCCTGAGCTTCACGTTTTCTGTCGGCTATTTGCTCCTGACAAATACATTGGACATCGCCTAAGCCGTCGACGCAAGCTATTCGCGCCGCCCTCATCTAAAACTGTCGCCAGAGCAGAATCCCCAGTGTGTCGTACTTTAAGGAAGCTTAACGCCCTCCTGACTTCCAATCCTGAATGTGATCTGTTTGCCGATGAATGGAGTAGAATTATGTGTGTGTGTCTGATGTTTTGTGAGAGAAAGTATGCTAGGGTGTCCTCTATTATATGTTAGTATTTGAAACTTTTTAAATCACCATGTTAATTAATGTAATTCGTGTTACCGTTTTAATTAACAATAAATAAATAATTACATTTGTCTGTTCTGGCGTTACGCGACCGATAATACGCGACGCATGTGCCGTCAGATATGAACCTTCCCTAATACGCTTAATCTAAGCAGTTTTCCATCAATTTGGAAAAGCAAAAAAGTACTCGTGTGTTATTTTTTATAATCCAACTGGTGGGGTAATTCTATTTTGATATTCATACGCAGTCCACATGCCTATTACTTACTTTATTATGTACCTTTATATTATTAAGGTGTCGTGTAAGATATTCATAATTATAAATGTTATGACTGCAAACAAATGGTTTAATAGGCACTTCTTTCTGTTTTATTTCCTGTGGTATGTATCGTTACAGTGGCCAGAATCTGTAAGTGTTATGTTTTTACAATAATTGGTGAGAGCTATCGCTTCTAGCTACTATATTTTTTAAATAATCAAAAGATCTGTTCGTGTCCGTCGCTTTCCGTGTTAACTGCCTTTAATGGATATCTTTTATTATTACTTCTAAAAGGGGCATTATATTTAAACGTGATTTGATTATAAAAACGGAGGTTTCTAAGTTCCATCTGTTTTATTATTGGAATAGCTTTCGTTAAAACGCACCGCACACAGTCTTAAGTATATAAATTTTAAAACGATCACAATAATTCCCAGGATTATTCATAGGAAATAGAAAGCTCTTTTACTACGTGAAAATATTTTATGGTGGTTTTTAGATAGGTTACCTACTCAATACAAAAAAATTAATCAGACTTTCGTAAGGCATTTGTCGAAATTACTTAAACCTAAAAGCCGTTACGTACTATTTCATAGGTCAAAATAATACCAGCAAGGATGTTGGCCATCTTTCATTACCCAGTTAGTGACAACTGGGGTCCAGTTGCGAACTTGAATGACGATGACAACTGAGAATAACAAACAGTTGGTACCTATCTATTGCAAGTTACGGTGACTGTCAGACGAGGTACTGTGCACTTCGTCACATCTCTGCGAGTACCATATTCCTACCTTTGACGTCTTCCTAAATACTTACTGATGATAACCAATACGACTGTCAACTAGCTGTTTGGCACTTAATCGTTGGAAACTTTTCCCAGCGCTTTAAACTGTCAAGTCAACGGAGATACACAATAGACCTGCCAAACACGTTTACGAAAAAAAAATTTTTACAAAAAATTACAGTATTTTTTTTTAATTTATAGTTTTTTTTTTATTTTTAAGTAGATGATTAATTATTTTCCATTTCTTTTAATATTACAATCAAACAAATAAACAGATTTCGAAGAAATCAAAAACAAAAATTCATTAACAAAAATGTTCATAAAATGAAAACTACCAGGCCAAACTATGTTAATTTTTTTATAAGACCAAAAAGCAACTTCTGCATCTATATAAATAAAAAAGAATCACGTAAATCGGTACTAAATCTCAGCGTAATCGGTGCGCATACATTCAAAAAAATGTTCAAAGATAAATTAAATATTCATAAAATGAAATCTACCGGGACAAACTATGTTAAATTTTTATCGGACGAAATGGCAACTATTCCGTATCGAACTAAAATAGAATCACGTAAATCGGATCATTAACCTCGGAGTAATCGGTGTACATACATAAAAAAACCTCCTCCTGAAGTCGGATAAAAAACGTGGTGAAATGAAACAAATCCTAAACATTTTCCCTTGTATCTTATGTGCGACGCGTTTACCCCTCAAGGCATCTGTAACGGTACATGTCACCAGATACCCTGGCCACCAAATTCTATAACCAAGCGAACTTTCCAGACGACGAACACGCTTCGCACCGCAGCGCTTCCGTAGCGAAGGACCATTTCTTCGACGACTCCCCTGTCGTCAAGTCTCCCCCTGAACCGACCAGGGTCAAGTCTCCGGAGCAAATGAACATGCGATCTCCAGACCCTGTCAACTGGACCGTCCCCCTGGACACCGGGAAGACGTTTACGGTTACCCAGAATGTGAAAAGCGGTGAGTGTAGGACTCTTCTGAGATTGGGTGGGAAGTGTAGTTAGATTAATCGTAAGATATAAGGGTGGTGGAACTGATTTTATGAAGGTATTTTATTAGGTAACGTAATGAAAATTTTGATTTTTTCTTTCCGGGTAGGTTGACAATTTTCTAGAACATTTTGAGGTTATGTCTTATAATTATTGCTCTTTGTAGCCCATGTCGTTTTTATTGATGACGATATTTTAACAATACTGTGTGGCTATTTATCCTTAGTCATCCAATGCTTTTAATAGTAAGTTTTAGGTACTTTTAGGAGAATTGAAAAGCAGTTGGGTATTACCTACGTAAGGACTGAGGTAGAAAATAATAAGATGCTAGTTGAATAACTATCAATTCCCTTCGTAAGATTAGTTTCACTTATTTAATGTACAAAGGAGTATCTTTTTCTCTTTGTAGGTAATTTTTGGATTGGACCTACTTATGGTGATGGTGTTGCCATGTAAAAAATCGCACTTTTCAAATCTGTCAACGATTTACGAATAAGATACTCTTCGAATGAACAGTATTCTAAACTTAATTATAAGATCATTGACTTGTTAAAATATTGTAGGTACGCTCTAGGTAATAATTTTGACGATCAATTATAAGCCATCACACTATCATGTCACGACACTGGTAGCAAGAAGGAATCATGATCATTCAGCCATTTTGAAGTGTGACCACCCTAGTACGGAACAAGTAGAGCTTGCAACACTGACACAACTGAACACAATAAAATCATGTGCATTGGTACGAAATAGAGGGAAACACTCATTAAAATACTGATCATTAAACATTTCACATCTTTTGTTCGTACACAAAAAGTGTTTTATTTAATTACTGTTCTAAATCCAAAGAAAATGACACCAGCAAATGCAACAAAACAAACGTCAATCTGACATTATAGACTCTAATTAGGTGAATGTCTTTGTATTAAAAAAATAGTATGCCAATTGTAACTGTCACTTTCCGTGGACATAGAACGTAACGTTAGTTCACTCCATCCGACCATACAACTCGCTCACCATTTCAGATGAGAGCATTAAGCGCCCTAGCTCTGAGTTTAAGGGTGGCTCCGTTGCCGAAGAAGCCACCGTGAAGCCGGCAGGTACGACGAACACAGCCACCGCCTAGACCATCGGCCATACACGTTTTAATGAGTGTGACAGACGATGCGACAGTGAACTCTATCCACTAACACATAGAGTTCACTATCACATAAGCACGACACACGATCGACACCAGAAAAAAAATATATAATCTGTTTTATATTATATCTATTGAATAGTTCATGATTAAATTGTGTTACTCCAATAATTGAGATGCTTTTATTTATTTTGACCGTACTCCGCTGAGGCGTCGACCACGTATGTATTCACTTGTCTGTGTGTGTCTGTTTCGATGTTTGCGTACACTGTCACTGTATGGCACCCGAATTCTTATTGTTTTCCCATGTCATTATAATCGTTCACTTTTGCATGCTGCCTGTCCTTCTATCTATGGGAAAATTTCGGTGTATGCTTCCATTTCATGAGAGTAGACTTGTTAGACTCATAATGGCCTATTGTCAGTTACAACGTTTTAAGAGCTAGTTAATTAGGAAATGTAGGTCTTATGTACTTTGATATTATGTATATTCTTAAGCATTATTATATAATTGTTACTGCATATTCATAAAGATTTTTAATAATAAAAAGAATAGTTGCATGCCCTCTTCGTATATTAAGAAATTAGTCGAGCTATTTATTAGCGTTTAAAAGTTTAGAAAAGCAATACGCATGATCTCTTGTTAGGGTACTCAAATATTAGATGGGAGCATGTAAAGGAGATAAAATACGATTAAATATTTCAAACTGGAAAAACCAAAACCAGTCGAGAATATTATTATATCCTAAATACCTCATAAATAAGGTATTCATTGCTGTCCCTTATGGAAATGTAGGTGAGTAAAAAGATATAGATGCCGAAAGTAAAAGTTGAGCACCCTACAATAACAGGCTAGGAGACATCTCAACCTGTCAATCTTTCATCCCCCTTTCTAAGAATACAAATTAATGAAATTTTTTAAATAAATAATGTGATTTAGCTTTTGTGTGAAAAAGGGTTATGAAAGATACCTTGTATGTGCTTAATTGGTGTACAAAGGGAGTTTCAAAATGTGAAATCTAAAACAAATTGAGTAAAACTAACGTATTTATAACATATTAACAAACCTATAAGAGATACTAACGTTAATATGATTGATTAACTTTTTATCTAACATTTGAACAAAGCACTAAACTTTTGCAACTCCCAAAAATATTGAATCACAAGAATAAAAACTAAAAAATAATTAAACTGTTCCAGAAATCGCTCCAATTCATCACCAGCAAATGTCGCCAATACGTTCGCTGAAAAAAAGCGAATCGCCCACGAGCCTGAGCAAGCGCACTGATAAGACACCAACCACCCCGATTAGCCTTACCCCCATAGATGAGACTAAGGCCCTAGACTTGAACAAAGTTAACGGAATCAATGGAATGAATGGCGTTAACGGTGTTAATGGTGTAAACAGCAATGATATTACCCCCGAAACGCCAACCCAGGAACCAATTCCAGAGAAGGAACTGATTAAGAAGTCGACTGAAGCTACCCAGATAGCTCCTGGAGTGGTTGATACTAATGTGGTGAATGAGACACCGAACACTGGCGGTCTGACAGCCTCGGAGATATTAGACAGAGCCCGCACGAGGTTCGATAAGTTCTGGGGCAAAAAGGAAGAGGACAACGTCTAGTCCTTTCAAAGTTAGATATGCTTTTCACTGTAAATTGTGGCTGAATGGAATATCAATAAAAATAATGTTAACGTTTAATTGTATCACAGGTTTACGTAAATTGCTCCTTAGTATTCAGTTTAATAATTCTCATGATACAAATAAGTGTTAAATAAAATTTAAGCTTTAAACTTAACGATCTTAGCTAGCTAATTTAGTTCCAAATAGTCACAATTCTCAGTCAAGAAAAGTCGAAAATCAAACAAAGTAGGGAAAAATTAAACGCAGTGTTTAAAACCGAATAAAAATATGAAAAAAAGCTTCGCTTTATAACGACGACTGTATTAATATGTATTTACTATTATCTAATATGTATTATCATAATTAAATCACTGTCTATTTAATAGGAGTGTGGTGGCTTGTGATAGTAGTAATGATGACGAGTAGTTATTACATGATTATTGTATTTATTTAATGACGTTTATTTAGTTAATTTATTGTATTTATATCGACGTGTGACAGATTTTCGATAAAAATAGTTATAGAATAAGACCCAAAATAATCTTGTTCAAACATAAAATTCAGTAAGCTATTTCTTTCCAATTCGCTGTCCTGTTTACCATAATGTACCTATTTATATAAAGTTGTTAAACTGTAGGTAAATATTAATTAACGTTAATCTTTAGTACATATTACCTAAAATTATTTGATAAAAATATTTTATTTCTACAGCTTTACATGCGAAGCTTAGCCCCAACGTGTATTTAAATTCTTAAAATATTAAATTGTAAAATTCAAACGAAAAGGTTACGTTCTACACGTTGAACTTAAAAGGTTCGTTCAAAAATCCATTAGGAATGTTTTGTCAAGTAAGTACTCTATAGTTAATTTCATTTCTAGTGAAAAGGAATGACATTAATAAAATTACTTATTAAATTACAATAAACAAGGGCAAAGTATACATTACATAATTGAAAGCCGTCCATGTAGTGTTTATTGGCAAACAATACTTTTAGTTATCATACTGTTTTTGATCTAAGATATTTTCTGAACGCATCTTATCTCGATATCAGCCAATCACAGCGCCTGTCATTGAATATTGGCGGGAAAACCGATAAATAAACTAAACGCAAAAGTAGTAAATATATTTAGTGGAATTTAAATAAAAATGGAAATATCACGAAAGTCGTGTCGTTTGTGTTTATCAGAGACCGAATTCAACGTGTCTTTATACAGTACTTACGGTCGAAGAACAAACATGGTAGACAAAATCCTAGTATGCTTAAAAATAGTGATCGAGGAGGCTGATTTTCTCAACACGATCTGCTACAGATGCGCCGAAAACGTCGAAAGGTATTACGATTTTGTTATGTTCATAAAGAAATCGCAAACAAAACTGGTAGAACCGCAGCGTAAAATAGAAAATTCTGTCAATCGTCGTCTGATAGCGTCGTACGTACATGAACAAGTGTACGATGCCGACTATACGTTCTCTTTCCTCGACAACGAAGAGAAAAAGGAACCAAAATCATCTAGTCCGTTCTTTTCATATTTCTCACCACCAAATATGTTAGTAAAACGTAGTGAGGGGGAGCCTGTGTGGAAAACTCCAAAGCCACGAAGGGAGGATATAGAAAAACATGAATTAAGACAAAATGACAAGATGAAAAGACAATACAGGCCGGAGAGGCCCCGGCATCATTCCAGAGATTTGTTTGAATCCCAATCTCAAGATGTAGATGAAACCAGTCTAAAGCCCTTAGACTGGAAGCTGACTCCAGATGATAATATTATTAAAAGAGTCAGGGATAAATGTTTTGGTCGATCTGATTTTTAGATTTTGTATTTTTAACCTATATTACACTTTAAGTACCAATGGTTAAGGTTGATTTTCTTATGTAACATACAGGAACTTTGCATTTGAATGTTCAAATATATTATTTCATTAGGAGCCTATGTTATTAGGTTTTATATAAAGAATAAATTCCAATTGTATGACTTTATATCCTGTCGTAACTATTTTTACATTAAAAATATAATATTGACAGTGAGAAGTCTAATATTTACAGATTGGCTAACATTCTTAGAAAGTTTTTTAATTTCACCAAAACTTTTGACTAAATGGCATAAACCTAAGAGTTGATTTTAGAAATCAACATTATTGAAGTTCCTGGCATAATAATTTGTATGGTTATACTATATATTGATGATAGCAGAAATACATCAAAAAAAGTTCCTCGTAGTTATTAGGAGTTGTTCTGCTTATGTTAAAAAAGGGGCTGGTGTAAAGATATTGAGAGATATTATCATTTATGTTTACCACAGACCTGGCAAGGACACACCTACAAACAATTTTTGTTAAAGTCATTTACAGGTCCGTGTCTTAAAGGGCCATGCTATCTTCTATCTCTTTCTTTCTTTTTACCCATAACATGCACAGTTTACTGTGTCTCTTTCATGCTCATATTATAGCCAAATCTAAGTCAGACAAGCATACTGACATAGTTTTAACTATACAGGGTTATTTTTCAATGACCGGCCAAATTTCCACAGGGTGTTCAACTCTGAAATTACGAAAAAAAAATCAGCTGTTTCATACAAAAGTTCAATACCTACTCGACTAAAATGTATGGAACAGCTGATTTTTTTTCGTGATTTCAGAGTCGGTCCCATAAAGTTGCTCATATTCATGGGTAGAACACCCTGTGAAAATTTGGCCAGTCATTGAAAAATAACCCTGTTTATATGTTTGTTGTAATTTAATAATATTATAAACAAAGTGTAATATAGGTTTAATTGTTTAATTATTTTACACTGTCATTGTTATGTTTGTTATATTAATTTATTAGATTTTTTAAATGTTAATATTTTAAATATTTAATGATTTCAGAGGTATTCCGTAGAGACAGGGTACATAATGATGTTTTTAATTATTGAAGGGCTAATTTTTTTGTGCTATTTGTGAACTTCTTTTTAAATATTACTGGGACTGAGTGTAACTAAATTACTAACAAGATTTTATATCATGAAAATTATCAGAAACTAATAATACCTACAAGTTGCTAGTCTCGATCCCGATTCCTAAATAATAAATAATTACCTACTAGTTTAGTCTACACTCAGTTCTAGTAATTATAAACATAAACACTACTTCTATAAAATTATTATCTACTACTATTAAATGTGAAACAAGCAAGATGTGCTAACACCATGATAAGAAATGCCCATTGATTTGAAAGCTCATGCAAAAATGTATGGATTTGTATGGAATTATTGTGAGCATCGTTTTGTATGAAATGTACCTACTTAATTGTGTAGAATGATATATAAAGTAAAAATAGTATTTTTAATTTAGTTCCTATCGAAGTCCATTCTCGCATCCTTCCATGAAAAATTAACAGTTTGTTCAAAAGTAAATGTCGTTATTTTTTAAAGCTTTTTGCTCCTAAATGTGTCGTTAAGTATTTTGATACTAATGTAGCTTTTGTCAAGGACATATATATCTTAAGAAAAAGAATATTTGAAGGAATTTCGTCTCAGATTATTAATTCCATCATAACATTGATTTTTCTATGAATTGATTAAACAAATATCTTCACTAAATGAAAAGAAATTAATTTTGAACTGGAAATTATCTGCTTTAGGGACCAATCAAATTTACTGGCTAAACTTTGCGAATGTGTTGAAAATAATAACTAATTAAGTGAACTCTTTTTTTTTTTTTAAATAACGTTGCATCACACTATGAATTTCTACTATGCCACTGGTATGTTTACAAACAAATAAACATACATACACAGACAGCCAGGCCCGAAAGATTTACCTATAAACCGAACAAATATTTGTTCAATGCCGCAATCGAACCGCACACAGCTCAGTAGCCGATCGCTCAACCACTGCGCCAACCGTGCCGTCGAAACATTTTTATGACTTTGTTTGAATGACCATAAAACTAAAAATAGTTTTTTAAACTCGTGCTTTCAACTGCACTGCGGCCGTTAACCTCTATCAGCTGTAGTCACTTTGTAATCAACAGCCTAGGTTTGTGAAGTTTCGCTATTAAATTAAATTTGACACTATAGTAGAGTGTCTCCAGAACCATTGCTGCAAATTCCTTCAAACTCTTTCGTCATCAGAGGGTTACTCAGAAATAATAATTATAATGAGATTCCCAACAAAATATTAGTCAGTGTAGTAAAAGCCATGTTCAAAGTACTTAACGAGACATACAGGTACGTATACCATCAATTTACTGTAATCTAGAAATGTATGAACTTATGTAGGCACCATAAGTATTGTAATAATGGTCTGAAAATCCTGATGATTTTGTTTTTCATAATTTTATGGTCCCAGGTTGGGCGCCAATTGTTGATCAGTTAATTAAACAAATTGTTTTATTGTAAATTCCCATAAATGTCTATTTGTTTACGCACAAAATGTTTTATTTTCTTCAGTGGTGTATGTATGAAGCCCTGCCCAGTAAGGACCTAGTATTAAATGATCCCTCAATAGCCGATAATGATAACAAAACTTTTTAGCTTTGCTACGGGTTAATAATAGCGTGTGTTAATTTTCAGTTGTTAACATCAAAATGGACACCTAAATAAAAATTTGAAAATGTTTTTGTGTTTCATTATTGTAGAGTCACTAAACTCTCACGTCCCAGTCGACTGTTGTTAGACGTGTAGGTCCCTTTTAGGCCTGAAACTGCGTTAAGCGGGCACCCGCGCGGTTTCATACAAAGATGCTCAGTCGCGGGGATCTGCGCAGGCGTCCGTCACGGGGAGGCGCATTAAAATTAAGGAGGCTTGTGACGTCATAATTCAGTATAAATTACGAAATTGTGACGTCATGTATTTTGACTCAATGTATCACTGTTTTTATTTTGATAATGTGTTAAAAAGAAAATATTTCTAATATCTTTAAGATGAGAGACTAAAAACAATTAGCCGTCTAGGCGTGTTCTTCTAAAGTTACGCATGCAGTTACTAGATATTTAGTTCTCAAGTTAAATACTTGATGGCGTTATTTATTAGGTGTCTCCTGTTGTGTCGTTACTCTTTAAAAGTCTTTGTTGAATTCATTTTGTAGTCTGTGGTCATGATGGTGGGAAACTTGGTTTGCTTAAATTTAAATATGGAATTTGCCAGTCTGTCTAACTAGAAATTAAAAAAAAAATATCAACTAATAAAAATACATTAAACTACAAATCTGGATTTCAAAAAGCTTTGCTATTAATACTAATGGATTTAATAATTATGTCGTGGAAAACGTTATTCTTGAATAATTAGTTGTGAAGTCTTTGATTTCCGCCTTGTAATCGCGCCATTAGCGCCCCCAAACGTCATATCTGTGAACTACTTTCAAATACCGCATGCAAATGCCGCCATGATGAAGTTTAATGCCATTTGTTGCGTCCGCAGAGTACGTTGCATCGTTTTCCGAATTGTGTGCAGCTCCGCTCCTAAGACTACACACTGACCCAGCTTTGTTAAAGAGATATTTTTTATTCTTAGAGGTTTTGAGATTAAAGTAGATACGGTAGTACAGTACAGTACATTAGTATTGAAATAACATTAATTTTCTGTCTCGTGAACTGTGTTTATTTGAAACTAAATGGACGGTGAAACTACCACGTCAAACGAAACTTCGTGGAAAAGGACACGGAGTTCGAGTTCTTCATCGTCATCTAAAGAAAGTGATGCTGTGTGATCGGAGTTTGATGTAGGCGATCTAGCGCCGCGCAAACGCCTCCGCCAGGCACGCGAGCGGTCTCTCGAGAGATTCTGAATTGGATCGCAGGTTGACCAACTATCCCAGCATTTGGTGAGTCATGTGAATAATATTTTAACAAATAATATGATCGCTAATAGTGCTCCATTAGCACATAACCTACCTGCTACGCAAAATTTTATTGCTACCGCGTTAGCTTCAACATCTAAGTAATCCTACCCTCAATTTTCAAGAAATTTTTATACGTCCGCCGCAGCTTATCCCTTGCTTAGATTATTATCTAATTAATATATAATTGCTAATCTCGACGTTTCCGTTAGGGAACCCAGAACGTGTAACGAAAATAGCAGAAATGCAAAGGTTCGCCTTCCCGGATTGAAATTCTGTACATTACACAGAAGCACAAAAGAAATACGAAGCTTTCCCTAGTTTTATCAAACTTCACCATTATGATTGTTTCAAATGGAACGTAGTTTTACGTCGTTAGCTAATGTTTTCATTATTCAAAACAAGCACGTGAACGCGGCATTACAGAAAATAAAATCGGTCTGCTACTTCGAACGTCGAATTATCTTAAGCCAAAGAGATTTAAAATACTATAGGTAGAGCGGATATGCGAGGAAATGTCGTAGAAAAACTTAGATACCATGCCTCGGTAACGCCATCTAGATTATAATAACCTATGAATATTGGATTTATACTAAAAAAAAACTTAGACTTGTGTCCGGCAGGATACAAGTTTCGGACGAAAATTTTGCTCGTGATGTCCGGTCTATACCTAGGTATTGAACGTCTTTGTCTTCAACTTCCCTCTATGACAAACTAAAATAGTCCTTCGGTTCTTATAAAACGGTATCTCAAGATATTCTCCAAATTATTTGCGGTAAACGAGCTGAGATCATAGAGACGCGGCGCCGATCGTTATTGAAAAATTAATAAACTGATTATATTTTAAAATCTAGTTTATCTTTAAAAACAATTAATAAGTAAAAAGGCTACTTAAACAACATTGGGTCTTCAAAAACGTCACACTAACGCACGCACGCGTACGTTGACGGCGCGACGCGACACTGAGGTCAAGTGTGGCTGGTTAGTCACATTTTAACGTGTCGCTTGCTGAGCGCTTATAACCTATCTACACCTTTTTACATAAATAATATCATTGTTTAGAACGGTAAAAATAAACGTCTTAAATTTAGTGCATCCTCTTTGACTGACTTAGCACACAAATCAGTAACAATAATCTATCTATTAGCCTGTACCTATCTGCTTAACCTTTTCCCAACTATGTATGGGTTACGTTCCAGTCGTCACCTACCCCACAAATATTGCATACATACATACATACATACATAAACTCACGCCTTTTTCCCATGGGGGTAGGCAGAAACTACAGAGCGCCATATGCCACGATTCTTACATACTTCTTTTGCTTCGTTTACATTCATACATGTTGTCATACACACACGCCGGTTGCGAGTACTACGCACCTGACCTTTCTGAAGAACCTCACCAATAAGGTCTATGTATGTCCTTCTAGGGCGTCCCCTCCCGGCGTTCCCACTTACATCTGCCTTGTAAATACCTTTCGTTAGTCGCCTTTCATCCATCCTTTCAACGTGATCCTTACAAATATCTACCTACGTCTGGTTGACGTAGATATTTGTAAGTACCTACCTACCAATATTTTACATGACACCATAACAAGGGATTGGTCTCCACAAGAGAAAGATCTTCTTTTAACTTGGTGGCGACCTTCAACAAAAGTGTCTTATAGGGGTCGTTCAAAAGTGCCTTATAGGGGCCTAATTGAAATAAATGGTTTGACTTTGACTTAAACAGTCAAAACTTACAAACCTATTTGGGGTAGGTAGGTACCTAAGTGGTCTTTGTTTTGTAGTCAAAACAATGTAAATTTCCGTACACGAAATCCGACAGATGTTGCAAAATATCTAGCATAGATCTTCTTTTAACTTGCTGGCGACCTTCAACTTCAACACTCAAAACTTACAAACCTATTTGAGGTAGGTAGTACCTAAGTGGTCTTTGTTTTGTAGTCAAAACAATATAAATTTCTGTACCTACACCAATTCCGACACATGTTGCAAAATATCTAGCATATCTAAATCTCAGTAAAATGTTAGCTTACATAACTATTCTTGTGCACAAGTCCGTTAAAACATCTATTTGTGAAACTACTTCAAATATTATAATTATTGTAGTCACATTGTTATGCACATTTTCTAAGCAATTTCAATTGCAAAACCGTTATCACCTAAGATACCCACATGGGACGCTAGGAAATTAATTACTTACTTATTATTATTTTTTTTTGCGTAAATGACGGGTGATTTATTTCTGTAAAACCTTAACTATATTATACAAATAAAAAAAAACAATAACTAGGTACCTAAACCTAACAAAAAATAATTACAAAGCGTCAAAAAATTCCACTGCATCGCTGCCAGCTGGTAAAGTGCCTAAAAGACTGGCGGCATTGCCACGTTGAATGGCAATGCTTAGCTTCTGGCCAAAGTAGAGGCCAGCCCTTGGGTCACGGGAAGCGTCAACCAAACGTTTGGAGATGTCTTTGAAAAGAAGACGAGCACTCGGCCCCACGGCCCAAGAGTTTCAACCCCGAACGGCTCGAAAGTATAAATACTATCAAGGTACTATATTTTCGCCGCTTGAAGTTCTCAGTAGCCGCAGCAGCAGCGTCAGCACAGCATGTTGACCCTGGAAGATGGGATGGCGCAAGATTTTCGACACAAGTAGCATTCCATACTAAAGGCCTACCCATCTTCCAAGGCAATAATGACATACCGTCCGGTCTTTTGCCATTACTTATTTAAAACATAACACTCCCTGCATCAGTAGTTTGTATCAGGTATCTAAGCGAACTGTGACAATTATAATATTATTATGTTCGGGCGTCGTGTACACGAAACGACCTAAGTATACCTTTTGTATATTGACTGTGATCATTCTGAAGATAATGGAGATTCCATAACTTTACACCCAGTGTTCGGATCAAAGATAGACAGTTTGGTTTTTTGGCAGCCCAAGATCAAAATACATATCCATTTTATTGGCTTCGCACGTTAAAAAATATATCAAAGGAAAGACGGGGTTCCTTAAATAATTTGTTCACTAGGGATCCCCTTAGAGCAGCCACACCAACTATAAATCGGTGCTTTCAGCGATCTCACAGTTAAACTGCGTAAGCAGTTTTGTGGGGCAAGTAGTTTTCAGATATTTTCTATGTAAATATATAGGATCATTCATTCAGAAAACTTTACCTTAAAATGTCCTCGGCGCATTCGCTATCAAGCTTATTTCAAGTCCCGCTGTCAAAACAAATATTCAGGCTAAACATTACTTAGGAAAATTTTGCACGATTGCTTACTTACTTTTTTTCTCTTATTAGCAATGACATTAGAAGTAAAAAGGTGTAGATTATAGGTTATAAGCGCTCAGCAAGCGACACGTTAAAATGTGGCTAACTAGCCACACTTGACCTCAGTGTCGCGTCGCGCCGTCAACGGACGCGTGTGTGCGTTAGTGTGCCGTTTTGAAGATCGAATGTTGTTTAGGTAACCTATCTACTACACCTTCATTGCTTATTAGTATACTGCCAGTGCTTAAATATATGAAAGTGCCTAAAACTCAGGTTTAAAATGGTGATTATAGATAATATTGGTTTACAACTCACATTGTTGTTTTTCATTCATACAATCCTTAATATGTGTTCCATCGAACGGAACACATAATATAAAAATTTTACCTTCAAATAAAATTTGTATTCTCCTACATTTTATGGGGGAGAAATTGAAATAATGTACCTAGGTGCTACTTTGGGATTTGTGACCCAAGACGATCATTTATTCGGAATCTTGATAACTCTGGCTTTCAAGAGTTTCAGTGATTCGGAGCACTTAGAGAGGCTGACTTATCGCACCAAAAATGAATTCACATTTTTGTTATTAAGGCTTTTTAAAATCAAACAATATATAAGAACAGTTAAATCCATGACTTTATTTCATTATCCATTCAATTCATACACTTAGAGATACACTAGAGGAAATATATCCTCGCTTAAGATATTTCTCGTTTATTTATAAATCACATTTAACATTTTTAACGCTAAGTTTACATTTAAACTATTACTGAAGTACAATTTATTTTTTATGGCATACTACACAATAGGTACATGAAGATTAAAATGTGAATGTATACTAGGGCGAGTCAACTTAGCAACGTTCTATTTATTTGCCCGTATGTCGCGACTCATATTCGAATATCCGCTACAATTGCGATCAAAGCTGCTCATGTACGCTCAATTCCGTAATAAATATAGATTGCTTTCATACAATTAATTAAGAAACAATTACAATATTAATCAAATAACATAGTTTTCGAATTCCTGGTCCCGAAAGCAATTTATACATACACAATATGCTCAAAAATAATCTACAGAAAATTCATTGTTACATTTTGGTCTTCATATTAAAAAATAGTTGCCATAATAATAATTGCTCATAGCGCGTGAAATTAACGTTTTTAAGGGTAATCTTATTTCCACCCTGTGTTACCATGCACAAAAACTAATTTTATGCTTAATTTACAAATAATAACCGATGAGTATTAACAAAACAATATTTATTACGAATAACGAAATTAGTCTCAAACAATGTCCAGAAAGCATGTTTTTTTTAACGATGCAACATAAAATTGTCCTTACTATCAATATGGATTGGTTTAAAAATCGATAAAAGGATACTTAGAATCAGAACTTATACATTTTTATAGTATTAGTTTATAGTCTAAATTAACAGCGGATGTCAATGAAAATAATTAAAGTGCTTCAAAATCGCTCGCAGTAATCTAATTCGTCTACTAATATATCTGTAACATCTAAACAATAAACTAATATTGCCTAAACAAAAACCGAATATTATCTAAGTATATTCGTTGCGTTGTTTCGGTCAAGCTGTTAGTCTGAAAACTTTATGAAACATGAATAGACCACTTATTAATTCTTGCAAACGTACAAGAAATGGACAAGAAGTTTATTCATAAACATTATAATGAATTATGAATGTAAAATCAATTTTGTTTTGACAAACTGAAATCATTATTTCTTTGTATACATTCAATATTGATTTTCTGACGGAATGTTCTTTTTTAAATTAATTGATTAAATAATGATTTAATACATTTTGTAAATTTAAATTATTAGCTTCACATTGCTTTAAAATTATCTTATTCATTTTCTTTTACTAATAACCAAGTTTTTAACGTTATACATAAATTAATGTTTACGCATCATTTTGACAACAGTTTAGTTAATTTAAATGTTAACATAACTTTATTATAATCTTTCGGAAGACAGTAACTGAGACCTTTATCTGTTCAAAAGAGTTGTTAATAAATGTAGTATTTAGTATTAAAATTAGTAGTCACATATTATTGTAAAATCACTCAGTTTGTAACAATTATTTAGTCAGTCATGTCAAGTCCCAAGTAATATGGGATTCATCATATTAAACTGGATTAAAAAAAATGCTAGAAATTACATTACATAACATAATATTACGCCTGCATTACCCAAATGGTCAAGCAGTAGTGTAGTATAGTATAGTACACCCACATGTCGCTATGTACATTTTAAGCCATCAACTGGTTACAAATCCAGACTCCAAGTTCCTACTAAGAAAGCTGTAGTAAAACCCAATAACATTTTTCTCGACCCTGGAATTGAACTTGGTACTTCGTGCTGAACAGTAATGATTGTGTTTAAGACAGTTTATGTTGGTCATGCGTATGAATACATGTTTGAACGTGAAGGAAGCAATCGTGGATGATGGCTCTATGCCTATCCCCATAAGAAAAAGGCGTGAATTTATATATGTTTGTTACTAACTGAGTAAAATTACAAGTTTCCTACTAAGTCACAGAGGCTTTGACTATGGCACTAACATTATATTATTGGAATGTTGCCTAACATTGAAGATATTCTCACACCCTAATGGGTAAGCAGAAATGTAAATACATTTATTAGTTATTTAGTTTCAAATGAACATGTTAATAAGATAATAATGATTATAAATTGAAACACATATTAGTTTAAAACGTAAAAACAAACTGTCGTCTTTTGTGGTGTACATAGTGTCGAGTTTGGTATAGTTCTTTGTATAATTATTTTGATATACAAATAAATGACTAACAACTCCATCAAGAACTCAAATAAATCAGACTCGTGGCTAGGAGTCTGATTCATTTGAGTTCTTGTTGAAGTTTTCAGTATATTTAACATAACGATACCAACCAACTTGCCTGCTGAGGTCTTTCCATCCGAGTATAATTTAGGTGTCTTCAAGGCTAGAGTGAATAGGCTAAAACTAGTGCACTTCACCATCACTGATTGCATCACTGCTTACCATCAGGTGGGATTGCAGTCAAGCACTAGTTTATAATATTTAAAAAAAAACGATACCATCATTTGGACCGGGCAAAAACCACAGGTAATAGTTAGTATGTTACCTATTTATTATGCGTTTCAATTGAGAATAGGAATGACTTTGCGCCATGTTGTGATATTGATTTTGTCATAGCTGTCAATTCGAATAAATTGGGTAAGATCAGCATAACAAGGTTATTTCTAAATATAATTTGTTTACAAATTACGTGCGAATAATTTTCTAAATTGTCCTCTCAAAGTATTTTTTTACATTGGAGATAATCTCTCAAGCCCGCCCATGCAAAACAACTAGTTCACACATTTTCGAGCAGTCAGGGAGATGAAAACATAAACAAATATCAACAACTACAACAAACAACCGTGTAACAAACAGAATTAATAAATTAAATTAAAGCACTCCACAAGACTAATTAATTTAAGACGTTTTTTTTTTCATTTTGAATAACTCGGTAAAACAATAAAACGAAAATAATTGATACGCGATTAAGGTTTCGTTGCAGGCCGTACTTTTCAAGCGACATTTGACAGATAGAGGTCATTGACGTTCCTATTCTTACTTGAAATGCATAATATAATTTCAATCAAGCATACAACCAATTATAAATTTAGAGAATAACTATATGCACCACAAAAGTCGGAAAACTACAAAACTAAAATCCTGAATAAAAAAAAATACTAAGAAAGAAAACATTAAGGAAGCATTTTTTTATCAAATATATCACATACGTCACAGGTCCTGTTCAGACTCGTCTAACTCTTAACATGTCGCTTGCTAGTAATAAGAGATAGACAGACCGCGTAGCATGATCACCGAAGAAACGGTCTTTGTCGTGTCTCGGAAGAAAAGAAATTAAGTGTTCGTGCTACGCAGGCAGGTGTATTGAAAGAAATTTGACAGATTGAGGTTCCTGTCTATATAATCTGTCACTTTGCCGATTCGTCTGTAGACAAAGGCCGTTTCTTCGGTGTTCAATGTGTTCATGCTACGCATGCAGGTACCTCGTAGTCAGTCAATGTTAAAAATGCATTTGCAATGCCAAGGCGACGAATTAAAATTGAGATCTAGTTTCTTATGCCTTAAATATAGTATTGACTGCCACGAAGTTGAATAATTGGTAATAAAAATTCACAAGTCTGTCTGTATTTTAAATTATATACAAAAGAACCGCGACTGTTTTAGCATAAAACCGTCGAACAGGACAAAATTAAATACTAAAAAAAATACAACACTACAAGCTAAAACTAAACTAAAAAATGAGATTTTAATAAGAACTCACAAGACATTACATTAGTGCGCGAACAAACTCCATGTATTTTTTTTATCTAAATAGATTTAGTTTACCTAATTAAAATAAAATAAAAACATTTTTTTGTAGGTTTTAGTTTTTACCAAACGCCTCAACATTGTAATACTGAAAAGCGACATTTACAAATTAAATCGCGGCTAATATTCGTGCTGGCAACACTTTGGAAGACGCCATTTTGAAAACTATGATCGAGTAGTATCACGGATATTGTTCTATTGATTAATTCTGTACAAAATTAAGCAAATCAAACTGAATGACTTGTGTAGAAGGTTTTTTTATTTACCAGACATTCTGATTGAATCTAGATAAATAATTATGTAGGTAGTTCATTCGTATCTAGGTATTAGGGTTCTATTTCTGCCAACCGTCCTCCAAAACTGCAATCAGCACGAACAACATCTAAATCCCTTTCATGAACAGTCTAAATGAAGTTTAAATAATTTTATACAATAGTTTTTTAGTTTTTTTTTTCAATCACAACACTGAACGCCGGTTTGATGCACTTATAAATACTTGATCATTCTTTAATAAGGAAACATCACGCCTGTATTTCAAAAAGGGGTAGGCGGAGATATACTGTTTACTCAATATTAATGCTTTGACCGCTTGTCGGATTTATGCGTCACATATTTCCGTGCCCCTAGCGCTTGTGTCGTATTTCTGCGAAAGCGTGCATGACTTGTTTATTATATAGTCGCCTCACAAATGCGTGGTACAACTAAAAACCATTATTATAACAAAATATTTACAACAATTACTTAAAAGTCGATACAACTATTGCTCACTGTAGTTTATTATTTTATTGCTTGGTAGCAATTGTAGCCGCGCGCTAGGGGCACGGCAACTGATATTTAGCCAAGCGCCTCAAAGGCAAATAAATAATATGAATATGAATATGAATATGGATAAGCCAGATGTGATGAGTCAAGCATTTAATAGGAGACCTAATTATTTAATCTGACGTCAGATTCAAGGCTCTCTAGATCATTTGAGATGATTATTGAACGATCAAATTCTTATAAGTCTTAAATGGTAGCTAGAACGATTCTTATTAATTTAATTTTATACTATTTACGCTTAAAGAATGGCAGAGGAATTAGACTGATTTCGTAGATTGATTTAAATAATTTAGATAGGCCTAGATCGCATAATAGACATTTAGTTTTGAAAAGAAATCTGTGAGTTTTAAAATTGGTCACATTTTAATTATTCAAGAGTAGAAAAATACTCTATTAAAAGCAAGATGGTTTCATGTAAAAAAATACAAGGAAAATAGTGAAGTCTGAAACTCTGCCAATTTATAATTATTCTAAAAAAATCTATGTACACAGTCAAAGAAACGTGTCTCAAACCGGCGTATAACACGTACATAAAACACATATAGTAAACACATAACCGATCTTTAACCTACTTCTCACTACATGTCTCGCGACTTAATTATCTGCTTATCCACTTTAAAGCAGCCGTGATGATCATATCAGCTGTTTTTTAAATTTACAGTCGTTTATTTTTATATAGCGTGTGTATTAAAATTGTTTTTTTTTATCACCTATAAATGACAACGTACTGTATTATATAATGTCACCAAGCAATAACCCTTCACTTTTTTTTAATACACACCCTGTATTTACAATCAAGCGAAGCTAAACACATCTAAAAATACAATAGATGACGAATAAAAGTCCCCCACCCATCTAAATCGCGACCTCACTATAGTTACTTAGAAGCTTAATTTGACAGCAAACAAATTGATACAATCGTCTATCTCACTCGCACTTAGTCGGATTCCCAAAAGTCTAGTGCTCTTCTTGACAGAGAACTGACAGATATATGTTCGTCTCACTCGCACTTAGGTACAATAAAATCCCTTCTTAAATCAATCTCTCGTTTGCACTTTACAAGTTCACAATATTCTCCAAACTTGCGTTGACGAACTGGCTGAAGTATGTCCATCTCACTCGCACTTGTTAGGATTACGTATATCTGTCTTACTTTTCGCCGGATGAGGAACTAGAAGCTCTGCCGCGTCCTTTCTTCCCTCTCTTGTCGTCTGTGGACTCTTTCTCTGAGGGCTTCTCTTGAGGAGAAGGTTCAGGTTTAACTGGTTGCTGTGGTTGTGGGGGTAGGTTGCCGCTCTGAAAGTTTAATTACAATATTGATAAGGATTTAGATGATTGAGGTGATTTGTTGTGGTTCCGATCCGGGGTATATATACTTAGAAGCAAATAAATATCGAGTCACTATCTTTCTTTCTTTCTTTCTTTCTTTTCATGTTACAATATGTAAGTACTATAATCTGGCAAACAAATAAATTTCATTTTATTTCATTTATACGTAGGTATAATGGTCAATATTTTTGGTAATAAGGAACATTTCCATTTAAAACTTTATAACCAAAAGGTTTTATAAATAGGTCATTTTACTAATATTATAAATGCGAAAGTTTGTTTGGATGTTCGTTACTCTTTCACGCAAAAACTTCTAAATGGATATTAATGAAACTACAATAATAATGCTAATATATCAGAATAGGACATAGGCTATAATTTGTAAAGATATTGTGTTGAAAATATAACGTGTAAAGTAAGTAGGTAAAAATTCTGCTCTTCACTTATTTCGGACAATTCATTTAATATTTTTTATATAATACTAAAATAATATATATTTATTTATTTGCCAGAAACACGGTACAAGGTTGTAAAATTAAGTTTCAAACAGTTCTTCATGTCTCGCTGACACAAGCAGCATGCAAAATAAGATTGAAACCAATTGAAATGTGAAAAAGAAAATAAAAATGATGTAGCAGCTATATTTTTGCATGAAACAGTAATAAACATTCATATAAAGTTTCGCATTTATAAAGATAAGAGAGTAGGATCATTTATTCAATAGCTGTAGAAGTGCTCTTCCACATTCAAGGGGAGCCGATAGAAATCAAGTTGTATGGACACCTCGCCACTGCTTACCTTCTTTTTGGCATGCTTGTCAGCTTTTTTGCTGGCTCTGTGCTCATCGTCGTCCCGGTCGCGCGTGCCCTTGCGCCCCATCACGCCGAGGAGTTTGCTCACCATGCTGTTCTTACTGCGACCCTCGGATTCTAGTGGTTCTGGTGACTGTGGAGCAGATTAAAACATATTATCAGTTAAAGTTTAACCTTTTAACCGCTTGTGTCGTATATATGCGACACCTATTTCCGTGTCCCTACCGCTCGTGTCGTATTTCTGCGACAGAGAACACGCATGATTTTTCGTTTTATTTTCAAAATACTGACTGTGTGGTACAACTAAAACCATTATCGAATTGAGATATTATTTACGTAACAAAAACTAAAAATCGATCAACAATTGTTTCACCTTATTTACTGTCGGTATTATTTTATTGATTTGTAGCAATTTTGGCCCGGCGCTAGGGGCACGGCAAATAATATTTAGCCATGCGCTTCAAAGGTTAAGCACATCTGCAGCGTGGCTGCATAAACTTTCTTTTACTTACACATATAAACTCGCGCCTTTTTCTCATGGGAGTAGGCTGAAATTACAGAGCGCCATCTGCTACGTTTCTTACAAACTACTTTTGCTTGGTATACTCCTCACCAATAAGGTTCATTCCTTCCAGGGCGTCCCCTCCCGGCGTTTTAATTCATTAAACCCCAAGAGGAGACCGGTGTCCGCGCCGTCATTGTCTTTCTATTGTGTCTCTAATTGACACGATTGAAAGACTTAACTTACATCAACCTTCTAAATACCTCACGCTAGTAGCCTTTCATTTATGCTTTCAACGTGACCAAACCATCTAAGCATACTCTGTTCGATTTATGTCACTTCATCTTCTTTTAAACCACAACTTTGCCTTACCACATCATTGCTCAATCTGTTAAGTTTAGGATACAATGTTTCAGTCATAAATAACGCAAACCTCTTATAGGATCCAGGTCACTTAACCAGTAACCCTGCTTATTTTTCTCTTCTAACATTAGGTTTACAGACTAAACTCACCTTAATTGTGTCAACAGACTCCTGCTTCTTGAGCTCAATCCTCTTCACAGACTCACTCCTCTTAGCCTCCATCTTCTCCTGTTTCTTCTCCTTCTCAAACTTCTTGTCTTTCTCTTGCTTCTCCACCTTTTTAATAGACCCAGCTCTCTCCATAGCTTTGTCTTTCGGTTTTTCTTCTTTTAAAACGGCAGAATAATTTCTCTCTTCAACTTTTTCCGATTGGGAATCTTGCTTTTTTATTTCTGGCTTGTCCTGTTTAGACTTCAGTTTGTCTTTCGACTTCACGTCTTCGTCTTTGAGGCTCGAGTCAGACTTCTTTCTGGCTTTCGGTTGGACCTCAACGGTGGGCTGTTCTTGGGTCTGTTGTTGTTTTTTGGGCTTCTCTTCTATGAGTATGCTTGTGTCTGTACTTGCTCGGCTGTCATCTGTAGAATAATTTGGATATCAGATAGGATCGCAGTCAGTAGTTTATAATAATAATAAAAAAAACAAGAATACGTACAGTGCTAAATGATTTCTTTGATAGTTTTTCAAATTTATTACAAATAGAATAAGGTTCATGTTCAATTGGGAAAATTTTACAGTTTGGGGCAGTCTGTACATATTATTGATAATTCAGTGACATGATTTTAAATTCCCAAGCAAGCGATTAAATTTTTCGTAAGGTTTTTCTTTGTGATCATTTTTCAGTCCGCAGTGCAGTCCGTCTGTCTAGAAACCTTTGCTCTAGAAAGACGGACTGCATGTTAACCGCAAAATTGTACAGTTTACGTGCAGTTTATACGACTGCAATAAAACTGGCAACTGCTGTTGGCGAATGCAACAAAAAGCTAATGTGCAGTCGGCAATTTAAAGTGGTCACTTGCTTTAAAAACTGTGAAGTAAAACATCGTGAGAAAACGGCATGCCTGAGAGATATTTCTTGTGAAGCCAAGTTGCGTGAACGCAAGCAGATGCACTGAACTCACGATGTCCCCTTCCACTTTTCTCTCCAATCATTATTATTATTCTAAACAGTCAAACTAAAACTTACCCAAATAAACCTCTCGTGAAGTATCCAAGTTGGAAAGATCGGCCGACGTGTCGATGAACGACTCGTCGGATAGCGACAGGGAAGCGAACGAGGTGGACGCGTCGAACGCGGACTTGTCCAAGCTTGTCTTAGGCGAGGATGTGAAGATACTCGGCGTGGATTGCTTAGCTGGTGTCCTTGTGGGGTAATTATTGACATACGGGTAAATATTAGAAGGGTTCAACATGTTACAAATAGCTTTTTATTTATTGGATTTTGTTGTTCCATATTAATGAGAAAGCTGGTGGAGCTACTCTTGGATATTTCTAGTTTATAGAATCGTATTTAGTGCTGAATTTATAGAAAATCTATATAAATTAAAGGTGTTTCTAGAAAGCTTGCTAGAATTGTGAATTTATGTTAAAATCTGTATTAAAATTTTAGATTTATTGTTAGCTATGGAAACAGGAAATGCGTATAAGCCAAAAAGATAAGATCTTATTTTGAAAGGTCCTTTTAAATTGATTAATGGGCCATTCAAAAACAGCTGCATACTGTTAAAACCGGAAGTCGAGCAACATAGTTGAGAAATGGTTAGGCAGATGATAAAAGGATTGATATGTAACAAATTACCTGTTAGGCAAGTTCCTAGCATGATGCGTGGGCGAGTCCTTCTCCTCCGCGATGCGCGGCAGCGGCGCGGGCGCATCGTCCTGCTTGTCGGGCGGCGGCGGCGTGGGCGTGGGGGGTGCGGGGGCCGCCGCGCGCCACACGGGGCCCCGCCGGGGGCCCGCCGGGTGCGAGGGCGGGGCGCCCGCGCCACAGCACAGCGGGGAGATGGAGCACTTGGACTCCGCCGAGCGAGGGTGCAGTCTAGAAGAGGTACACGGTGATACAAAACTTATTTTTGGACACAATTAAGTGATGGTTAAACAAAAGACTTCTTTTGGATTTTTGGGTTTATGAGCTTCATTTGTTGCTTTAGAAAGTTCTATAGGCAACATATTTACAAACTTGAAAACAGAAATGAAAAAGCATGCGTTTAACACAGACATTCAAAGCACAGAAATGTACACACATAAGCAAACATACACAATATTGTAGTTAACGAACTGATCAGATAAACGCAGACTTACCTCATTTTCTGGTGATAGTACTATAATGCTAAAGTTTACAAATACTACGTACTGACAATCCAACGAGAAATTTAAATGGACACATATTCAGAGGAAACAAACTAAATTACCGAATTTTGTACAGTACCCTTTAAATTCTTACCATACAAAACAATCAGAAACCTGTTCCATTCACCGAGCTAGTCTAAAACAACAACACAGTATCTGCTCACCTGTCGGGCGACAGAGCTCTCCGCAGCAGGGGCGAGGCGGGGTCCCGGCGGGGCCAGGCGCGCCGGCCCGCGCCCGCCTCGCGCGCCGCCAGCGGGGACGGGCTGCGGGCCTCGCAGCGGCTACGGGCGCATGGTTAGTTCGTGATGAGATATTATCTGCTCACCTGTCGGGCGACAGAGCTCTCCGCAGCAGGGGCGAGGCGGGGTCCCGGCGGGGCCAGGCGCGCCGGCCCGCGCCCGCCTCGCGCGCCGCCAGCGGGGACGGGCTGCGGGCCTCGCAGCGGCTACGGGCGCATGGTTAGTTCGTGATGAGATATTATCTGCTCACCTGTCGGGCGACAGAGCTCTCCGCAGCAGGGGCGAGGCGGGGTCCCGGCGGGGCCAGGCGCGCCGGCCCGCGCCCGCCTCGCGCGCCGCCAGCGGGGACGGGCTGCGGGCCTCGCAGCGGCTACGGGCGCATGGTTAGTTCGTGATGAGATATTATCTGCTCACCTGTCGGGCGACAGAGCTCTCCGCAGCAGGGGCGAGGCGGGGTCCCGGCGGGGCCAGGCGCGCCGGCCCGCGCCCGCCTCGCGCGCCGCCAGCGGGGACGGGCTGCGGGCCTCGCAGCGGCTACGGGCGCATGGTTAGTTCGTGATGAGATATTATCTGCTCACCTGTCGGGCGACAGAGCTCTCCGCAGCAGGGGCGAGGCGGGGTCCCGGCGGGGCCAGGCGCGCCGGCCCGCGCCCGCCTCGCGCGCCGCCAGCGGGGACGGGCTGCGGGCCTCGCAGCGGCTACGGGCGCATGGTTAGTTCGTGATGAGATATTATCTGCTCACCTGTCGGGCGACAGAGCTCTCCGCAGCAGGGGCGAGGCGGGGTCCCGGCGGGGCCAGGCGCGCCGGCCCGCGCCCGCCTCGCGCGCCGCCAGCGGGGACGGGCTGCGGGCCTCGCAGCGGCTACGGGCGCATGGTTAGTTCGTGATGAGATATTATCTGCTCACCTGTCGGGCGACAGAGCTCTCCGCAGCAGGGGCGAGGCGGGGTCCCGGCGGGGCCAGGCGCGCCGGCCCGCGCCCGCCTCGCGCGCCGCCAGCGGGGACGGGCTGCGGGCCTCGCAGCGGCTACGGGCGCATGGTTAGTTCGTGATGAGATATTATCTGCTCACCTGTCGGGCGACAGAGCTCTCCGCAGCAGGGGCGAGGCGGGGTCCCGGCGGGGCCAGGCGCGCCGGCCCGCGCCCGCCTCGCGCGCCGCCAGCGGGGACGGGCTGCGGGCCTCGCAGCGGCTACGGGCGCATGGTTAGTTCGTGATGAGATATTATCTGCTCACCTGTCGGGCGACAGAGCTCTCCGCAGCAGGGGCGAGGCGGGGTCCCGGCGGGGCCAGGCGCGCCGGCCCGCGCCCGCCTCGCGCGCCGCCAGCGGGGACGGGCTGCGGGCCTCGCAGCGGCTACGGGCGCATGGTTAGTTCGTGATGAGATATTATCTGCTCACCTGTCGGGCGACAGAGCTCTCCGCAGCAGGGGCGAGGCGGGGTCCCGGCGGGGCCAGGCGCGCCGGCCCGCGCCCGCCTCGCGCGCCGCCAGCGGGGACGGGCTGCGGGCCTCGCAGCGGCTACGGGCGCATGGTTAGTTCGTGATGAGATATTATCTGCTCACCTGTCGGGCGACAGAGCTCTCCGCAGCAGGGGCGAGGCGGGGTCCCGGCGGGGCCAGGCGCGCCGGCCCGCGCCCGCCTCGCGCGCCGCCAGCGGGGACGGGCTGCGGGCCTCGCAGCGGCTACGGGCGCATGGTTAGTTCGTGATGAGATATTATCTGCTCACCTGTCGGGCGACAGAGCTCTCCGCAGCAGGGGCGAGGCGGGGTCCCGGGGGGGGCCAGGCGCGCCGGCCCGCGCCCGCCTCGCGCGCCGCCAGCGGGGACGGGCTGCGGGCCTCGCAGCGGCTACGGGCGCATGGTTAGTTCGTGATGAGATATTATCTGCTCACCTGTCGGGCGACAGAGCTCTCCGCAGCAGGGGCGAGGCGGGGTCCCGGCGGGGCCAGGCGCGCCGGCCCGCGCCCGCCTCGCGCGCCGCCAGCGGGGACGGGCTGCGGGCCTCGCAGCGGCTACGGGCGCATGGTTAGTTCGTGATGAGATATTATCTGCTCACCTGTCGGGCGACAGAGCTCTCCGCAGCAGGGGCGAGGCGGGGTCCCGGCGGGGCCAGGCGCGCCGGCCCGCGCCCGCCTCGCGCGCCGCCAGCGGGGACGGGCTGCGGGCCTCGCAGCGGCTACGGGCGCATGGTTAGTTCGTGATGAGATATTATCTGCTCACCTGTCGGGCGACAGAGCTCTCCGCAGCAGGGGCGAGGCGGGGTCCCGGCGGGGCCAGGCGCGCCGGCCCGCGCCCGCCTCGCGCGCCGCCAGCGGGGACGGGCTGCGGGCCTCGCAGCGGCTACGGGCGCATGGTTAGTTCGTGATGAGATATTATCTGCTCACCTGTCGGGCGACAGAGCTCTCCGCAGCAGGGGCGAGGCGGGGTCCCGGCGGGGCCAGGCGCGCCGGCCCGCGCCCGCCTCGCGCGCCGCCAGCGGGGACGGGCTGCGGGCCTCGCAGCGGCTACGGGCGCATGGTTAGTTCGTGATGAGATATTATCTGCTCACCTGTCGGGCGACAGAGCTCTCCGCAGCAGGGGCGAGGCGGGGTCCCGGCGGGGCCAGGCGCGCCGGCCCGCGCCCGCCTCGCGCGCCGCCAGCGGGGACGGGCTGCGGGCCTCGCAGCGGCTACGGGCGCATGGTTAGTTCGTGATGAGATATTATCTGCTCACCTGTCGGGCGACAGAGCTCTCCGCAGCAGGGGCGAGGCGGGGTCCCGGCGGGGCCAGGCGCGCCGGCCCGCGCCCGCCTCGCGCGCCGCCAGCGGGGACGGGCTGCGGGCCTCGCAGCGGCTACGGGCGCATGGTTAGTTCGTGATGAGATATTATCTGCTCACCTGTCGGGCGACAGAGCTCTCCGCAGCAGGGGCGAGGCGGGGTCCCGGCGGGGCCAGGCGCGCCGGCCCGCGCCCGCCTCGCGCGCCGCCAGCGGGGACGGGCTGCGGGCCTCGCAGCGGCTACGGGCGCATGGTTAGTTCGTGATGAGATATTATCTGCTCACCTGTCGGGCGACAGAGCTCTCCGCAGCAGGGGCGAGGCGGGGTCCCGGCGGGGCCAGGCGCGCCGGCCCGCGCCCGCCTCGCGCGCCGCCAGCGGGGACGGGCTGCGGGCCTCGCAGCGGCTACGGGCGCATGGTTAGTTCGTGATGAGGTGTTACAAGACATGCTTTCTCTATAACGGTACGAGTCGAGGATGGGAGGGTGGTTCAATCTATACATGGAACTAGCTGACCCGACAACGCGTTGCTATGTTTAGTAGTTTATTGAGTTCTATGATCAGAGATATAGTCTGTATCCTATATTCTTAGTTTGACTAAATTATAACACACTGTGAACCAAATTTCGGAGTTTTTCTACATAAATATCGTGATGCGAGATTCTGTCTATTTGTGTAACCGCGTTGTTATGTTCTAAACTACTTAATAAATTTTACTTCTTAGTATTCAGAGAACTTATTCAAGTTAGTTTATGTGTAAAATTAATTCATTTTTAGTTAAAAAAATGTAATTAAGAAAATCCCAAGATGATCATGTCGTTAAAAGTTAATTTAATAACTAAGTTAAACATTAAATATATGAAAAACCTCGAGAGTTGCCCGATAGGGATGAGAGATATCTTTTTACCTTCGAGTGGTTTCTGATTAATATTTTTTTAAATATTCTCTTCCTTACTTATTTTTAATATAAATAAATAATACTAGCCCGTTACTGTCCCATTTCAGGGCAAAGGCCTCTTCTCATACAGAGAAGGCTCGAGCATTGATCATATTTTTAATATACTTCATTTTAACGCTATACGACAAATTCTTCTGACTACAGAGTTAAAAAAAACATGGAACGGGTTTTCCCTGACAATCGAAAAATCGAGTTATGAACCGCCTTTTAACCTTATTATTAATTAAGAAGGATTAATTAAATATACGGTATTGCCGTGAATTATTGTAACAAATGATTGTATATATGTCCTAAATGTAATTACATTATTTGTGGTATTTTAGTCACACATGCACATAGATCATAGACAAACACAGACATAGACAATATGAAAATGTAACATTTATATTTCCCATGACAGCGTGTTGCATGTAATGGTTTATGGACGGCTAGAAATATAAATACATAAATATTTTTAATAGCTGTTTGCTTTGTTATGTAAAATTGTAAAAATAAATTGTAAGTACTGAATAGTTAATAGTTTGGGCAAAGTATGGCAGGATAGTAGACTTTGAACTTTAAGGTTCTATTTTCAAGAGCTTATTACTATTTTTTAAAGACCGCATTTTCGCTGACATGTTTCTTTATAATTGTTTATTTAAACCTATTCATCAGCCAGTCAAGAGTCAATTTTGTTTAATTTTAACCGTTTTAATATTTGAATACTGGGCTTTTACACCACAGTATTACAATAGTGTAACCAAAAATAATAGAACTGTAGTAGGTAAGATTTAGAAATCAAAAGCCTTGTATTCGAAAATTAAAAATGCTAAAAGTAATAAAAAGAATCGTATTCTGCTGGTCGATGAATAGTTTTACTCTTTTACAGAAAATATGTGTTACTTATAGTAAATAATACATTTATTAAAGTGATGTGTGTTACCTAGTAGGCGATGCAGGCTGCGGCTGTGGCGAGGGCGAGGGCGTGCGCGCCAGCGGAGACAGCGGCATGTGCTGCAGCGACGCGCGCCGCACGTCGGCGCCTGCAGTGCCGCCGCCCGCCACCAGCTTGTGCTTCAGCCCGTGCAGGGAAGACGGGCTACGGAAGAAAAGTTAGTGTTTTATTTTGATATCCTCTTTCTATCGTGTCAATTACAGCCGAATTCTGAAACGCTACTCAAATCTCCTACTCATCTAAAAGCTACTTAAATTTAAGCATCCCTCAAATTTAAATGGTATACACAAACACCACTCAAGCAATTCGAAAAACCATACTTAAATAAGCAGTCCTTAAAATTGTTCTCAGCACGTTCTCATTTACCAAATAATTTAGTTATATAACACCTACTTAACTCGATTTGACAGTTGATGTGGCAGTTAAAAAGCGCTAAGTGGCGTTCCACTATACGGATTTTATACAGAGTTGGGTTTAAGTACAACTTAATTTGAGATCCTGTTAAATTTAATCAATGCTTTTAAATGACATATGAGAATATGAATTTCGACTATGAGAGCTTCTCAAACGTTTAAGTAGCCGTCAAATATTTGAGAGGCGTTTCAGTATTCGGGCGTTAGAGACACAATAGAAAGACAATGACAACGCGGACGCCGGTGTCCTCTTGGAGTTTAATGAATATCCTTTCTCTGATCTTATCTTTTAACTTAGGTAAATAAAAAAAAGATACATATAGTGAAATAACATGAGAAATGTTAAGATTGCTATTTGCAGACAACAAGTAGATCTTCTGTCTGTGCATAGTCTATGGTTAGTAAATACTTCAGTTTATTTTTTTACTGCTGTAATAATTTAGTTTATAGATACTTAGTTCTCTATTTAAATCTATTATACAGAAATGGGCTTAAGAAAGCAAAAAATCTTTCTACAAAGACATGTTTTGAGGATTCATTAGACATACATACTAAATCATTACGCCTCTTGTTAGTGTTCTCACGTAATACACGTGGAATAAAGTTATGCCAAACAAAATATTCTGAATAATTTAACATCGGCAGAGGCAACTGCTGCCGTCCAACTGGCTCCTATACTGAGAGAGCTGACAACGGCTGAAGCTAATTTTTGAAGTTGGAATGTCAACAGCTGCCGTCAACGCGTCAACAGCTGCAGTAACCTCTGCCGTTGGCAACATGCCGCACGTGTGTAAGAGCTCTTAACCTCAATCTGGGGCCATTTTCGGCCGCGCACAAATGTTTTTCCTTCTTGACATGAAAACTTGATATCCCAAATAAATTTATTTTGTTTGTTTCTTCCAATCATATACTCTGGTCTTAAGCAGTAAATATCTGTATGAAACGTGATGTCTAAAATGAATAAAATGCATTGTTTCCACATACTTTAATTTACTTTAGTAGGTGCTCGAAGTGACCACCGCCTTTTTCAACACAATATTCAACACGTTTAGGTAACGATCTTACAATTGCATTTTGTATCTTCATGTGGTGAATTTGCGTTAAAATTGTCTCTATGGCTACTTTTAGGTCTACAACAGTGTCATAGCTTGTTTTGTACACTTCATCCTAAACGTAACCCCACAAGAAATAGTCCAGAGGCGGTATTGAAAAAGGCGGTGGTCACTTCGAGCACCTACTAAAGTAAATTAAAGTATGTGGAAACAATGCATTTTATTCATTTTAGACATCACGTTTCATACAGATATTTACTGCTTAAGACCTACACAATCGATATCTAAATAGAAATAGTGTAGGTTTTTTTTTTCAAAATAACCGGGTTCGATTCCCGAACGGAGTACAGATGTTTTTTAAAATGTATGAATGCAGTTTCTCTTTTTGTTAAAATCGATGACATGGTTCCTCAGAATAGATCTTCGTATGTCTTATAGTTTCTGACTTTCCCATACTGACCCATTTGAATGAGACACCCTGTATATACTAATATTTAAAGAGGAAATGTTTGATTGTTTGTTTGCATTGAATAGGCTCCGAAACTACTGGACCGATTTGGAAAATTCTTTCACTGTTGTGAAGCTACACTATCCCCGGGTGACATAAGCTACTTTTTATACCTGTATTTCCACAGGAACGGGAACAACGCGGGTGAAACCGCGGGACGTCTGCTAGTTAAAATTAAAACAATTTGTCACTTTCTTACCGTTGATAGTGCGTGGTAGTAGTGTTGTGTAGCGGACTGTCGGCGGCCGGCGACGCAGGCGCAGGCGACGGAGACGATACACACTCGCCTGACGACACCATCTGTGCACAATGATCATATCGTTGTTATGATGCCACAAAAAAGAAACTTAATGAAGATGTTTAGATGTTTTTTACATAAAAACGCGTAAACCGTAGAACAGATTTGGATGAAAATTGGCTTAGAGACCATTTCCTGAATTAACACACAGGACATTTTTTATCTCAATAATGTATTAGTGTAATAAATTTCTACGCGGTCGATTTGGCAGAAGATAGTTAAGTAATAAAATAGTTTGGGAGATTTCGACAACAAATTAAATAGTATTATGATTTTTGTTAGTGATTTCGTGAAATAGGACGGTAATGTGTTACAGGAAACCGGAGAAGCGCACGCTATTCGATTTGACCAATGAGCGGCGGCAGTGAAATGGTGCCTAACAACTTTGCGTAACGTTGGTATCACGTCCAGCATGCGTAGCAGGACCATCGTAGAAACGTATTTTGGTCTACAGAAGAATCGTCAAAGTGTCAGATTGTAGAAATATTTCTTTTGTTTTGAGCACGACAATTAATAAATAAATATTCCACAACTGGCACACAGTGCCATCTAGTCCCAAGCTATGCAGACCTTGTGTTATGGATACTAAACAACTATTAACCTTTCGAGTCAATTAGAGACACAATGGAAAGACAATGACAGGCGGACACCGGTGTCCTTTCGGGGTTTAACGAATTAAACATACTTATATAATTCTAAATACATACACATTATAGATAAATTACACCCAGACACAGAACAAATGATTGTGCTCATCACACAAACATTTGTCCTGGGTGGGAATCGAACCCACGACTTCCGCTATAGCAGTCATGGCTTCTAACTACTAGACCAACAGGCCAGTCAATTCCAGTCACAATATCAAGAATGAAGCGTGTGGATTCTTCAGTCGACAAATAGTCTACTACAATATCGAGCATTATTATTGGAACAAAGTTCTTTATCGCGCGTTGCGAAAGGGGGCTAGACGGATAAAATGAAGACAAAAAGTTGTAACGACACTTTTTGCTATGGTTGTGGGCCGTGCGGCGTGCGCGTGTTTCTCTGTTGTGTGTGTTTGTTGTGTGAGTGCCAATTGTTGGGAGAGGAAGAGGGGGAGAGGGGGGAGAGGGAGACAGGGAGGGAGATGGGAAGGGGGGAGTGAGGGAAGGGGGGAGAGTGAGAGAGAGAGATGATTGGGTCCAAAAGTTGTAACGAAGACGCCCGGATGGAACGAGGTTCCTTTCGATTTATCTTGAAGGAATTGTAAAATTCAACTTGACACCTCTGAAGTTTTTTTTTTCTTCTCTGATATGCAGAAATGTTTCTGCCATCAGTCGCTTTGTCGATTCTTCCGTCAAATCAAATCAAATTTATTCGTAAATGTAGGTGTTCGCGACGTAGGTAATTTTGATGGAAGTGTAAGAGGTGAGAGAGGTGCGGGGGTAAGCGGGTGCCGCGTCTTAACGCGCGCGCCCCGCAGTGTGCCGATCTAGCCTTAGCGACCGCTGCACGTCTCTTGTGCTCCGTGTTTTCTGCATATACCCCACTGCTTTTTGTTAATAAGTATACTGTCGAGTGCATTTCGGAGTTTTACTTCACGACCATCTCCCAGCTCATAGTTTACAAGCTGGTCCTTCGAGCCGGATCATAGTTTACAGTAGGTGTCATTACAATAAGGTGTTATTTTATGGTCAGTTCGCTACATTTTGCCCGAACAAGGTTAGTGTTGTGTTAACGTCGACATAGCCGTTACTACGGCGATCATGGTACGCATGCCAGTGACGTTTTTTATTGTATATATGTCATTATACCAATTTTGGATGTTAATTAAGTATTTGGGGGTATGAGGAGCAGGGTGTAAAGTTCCTCATCCACTTTTGAAAACGGAGATTCCTCCGACCAGACGGGTGTTGTGTCTGGTGGGCTAACTACTACCCGACGGTTCTTGTCGGGAACTTGTACACGTTCAAATTGCGCGGATAACTCTAATAGCGCGATGTAGGATATCAGTCATTAGTTCGTATGTGGTGAGCTAGATGTCGCTACAAGTAGTTACCTGGTGCATCTCTTGCGAAGCTCTCTTGGTGGAGATCCTGCGGAACAGCGAGCATCTCCTGCGAGGCCGCGGCCGGGGCGGGGCTGTGGCGCGGCGCCCGCACCACGCACGACGACGTCCTCCCGCCTGTAAGCACAGGACACAAGGTCAGTTTCACTAGCATTATTTCTAGAGAACCGTATAATATTATGTTCTTGGAATTTAAGGCAACACGAATAAACAAAAAGAATTTTGAAAATCAGTCCATAAATGTCGGAGTAACACCGAGGTAACCAAAAAATAACCGAATTGAGAACCACCTCCTTTTTTTTTAAGTCTGTTTAAAAACCCGGTCGAGTGCAAGTCGGACTCGCGCGCTAAGGGTTCCGTATCATTGACTAGGTAAACAACAATAGGTACACAAATTTTATGTTGATATCGAGCAAAAGATCATAAATATTTAAATATTATTTTAATTTGTTTTTTGTGTTTTTGTTAAAGCGGCAACAAAAATTTATAATGAACTGTCTAGCTGTCGCGGTTCTTGAGATACAGCCTGGTGACAGACAGTCTTACTATTAGGGTCCTGTTTTTAGCCTTTGGGTACGGAACCCTAAAAAAAAAGTAAACTTTATCTTCCTTATTATCCTTCCTCGTAACAACATCCTGAAAATGATTGCTGGTAGGCCCGACTGTCCCATTCAGAGGCACTGTAGCTATAAGTTTATGTAATTAAGTAGTACTAATAACACAATTCACTAACAATGTATGGACCCTGGGTCTGAAATAAAGAAGAAACTTTATATTGCAATATTTTTACAGAACTCAGCAGCTGCTGTTATTCAGCTGCATCCGGTTAAACTGGAAGCCAATCCCAACATAGTCGGGAAAAGGCTAGGCAGATGATGAATGTTCCCAGGACAAATTTCAGAACTACGAGTACTTAATCATTTTTTACGAAATCAGGTTCAAAACCCCAATCTTTTAAGTTTGACCAAATTACACACAGTATACACTGTGTGTAATTTGGTCAAACTTAAAAGATGGGGGTTTTGAAACTGATTTTCGACCTCAATATATTTTATTGCAAATCAAACTAATATTTTTCTATAATAAAAAGTTTGCTAAGATTTCAGTTTATTATGAGTACTTAGTTTTAGTGATAGGGTTCCGTTGAAACAATTTGGGTACGAAACCCTAAAAACCAAAAGAATTATTTCATTCGTTTGAATCTGCGTGTAACTTGAATGCTATGTACTAAATTGTAATTTTTTGAGTGTTATATTCAGTCTTTTGGTTCTGAAAAATTATAATAGCGCGCTAATTTTTATGTTTTATCCTTATTTGAATAAACAGTATTCTTACCTGAATTGTGGTCTGATCTAACGGCGTAGCTCGTAGAGTGGCGTGTGGAGCGGCCAGCAGTAGTCGAAGAACCTGGACAAATGCGAAACATGTTATTAATGTTTTATATTCAAACACTTGCCATATACCTATATGACCACTTTAGAGGGTAAATTTACAATTATCATTTCTTCAGTTATATGCAAAATTTTCACGTTTTATGACCAAGTTGAATGAATGTTAAGATTTAAATTTATAGAAGATTTCAAGAAAGTTTTTGTCTACAACATTTTCTATAGAAGATTGTTACAGATTCGTATCGAATTCTAATTCAGTGTCATTAAATTTATTTCTGTAAAATGTATGCACAACCTTAACTATATTATACAAAAACTAAAAAAAAAAAAACAATAACTAAACGCAACAAAAAATAATTACAAAGCGTCAAAAAATTCTTCTGCATCGCTGCCAGCTGGTAAAGTGCCCAAAAGACTGGCGGCATTGCCACGTTGAATGGCCATGCTTAGCCTCTGGCCAAAGTAGAGGCCAGCCCTTGGGTCACGGGAAGCGTCAACTTAACGTTTGCAGATGTCTTTAAAAAGAGGACGAGCACTCGAACCCCACGGCCCAAGAGTTTCAACCCCAAACGGCTCGAAAGTATAACTACCAACAAGGTTGTTATATTTATTCACCATTCTTATTCACGTTCATCTTTCGGTCAAAAATGTCTACTTGTTAAATTCTTTGATAGCACAACATGCTAAAATTATATTAATTTGTAAAAGCCTTATTAAACCTATTTGCTATAAAAGAAAACAGTGTTTTATTCCGCGTGAATTATATCTTTTTCTATTGTCCTGTAGATACAGCTTAAGAGATATAATACTACTAGAGCTACTAGTTTTTATGGTGTGCAGTAAAGGGTATTTCTATTATATTCTATACTTTAGTCAACACGCCTGTTGTCGCCGAAGAGTAAGGAATATTGGTACATCGACATTGCATTGCACAGCTAATGTTTTTGTAATGTGTTTGTTGAAAGGAATTAATTATTAAATTCTTAGTACCTGTGTGTGCAACAAGCCCTGCACAGACTCTCCATTGAGCTGTGTGATGAGATCTCCGGCACGGAGCCCAGCTGCCCAAGCTGCGCCTTGCTCGTTCACCGCCTAGGCAGAAAAGCAAAATGTATTACAGATATAATTTAGTTAATTAACAAAACAGCTGATAACACTGTGAACGCAAACCTCTCAGAAGTACTCATCATTATAAACAGCTTTTACTAAAATACCAAATCTGTGACATCTAGTAAAAAAAAACTGCTGTTTCATTCACATTGCAATATTCACCAGATATGAAAATGTATGAAACAGTTGATTTTTACAGCCTAGTATATCACAGGATTATTTTTAAATCATTTTTTGTCGAGAATCCTAGAATTTTATCGTTATTAAACGGTTTTCAATGACTGAAAACCATATTAAGTCATTCACGAATTAATTAAAAAATATTAATAAAAAAATGTTATTGCAGATCAACGAATATTTCAATGATCAATCCTTGAAACATAAGTATATTGTTAGCAAAATATAAATTAGTTAGGTACATCCTTATTACTATAATATAGTTAGGCATATTATTTTGTAAAAGTGAGTAAAGGATAAGTTAGATTATAAGATATGTAGAAGATAAGTCCTCTTCTTCACAAAATTATGTTTCTTTTGTTGTGCCCGACAGGGTCCAAGTTTGTTTCTTTTGGAAAATGTTTACCACCTAAGCGTTAATAAAATTGTAGAATGCAATAAAGAATTGAGTATTGAGTATTTTTTTTTTATAATAAGAACCTTAAACCACAGCTATTGAAAAATCAGCCTTAAGTTGGCCTTATCTTAGAGCAGATTATTAAATTCAAATTATTTTTTCTACGTTTGAGAGCTTTTGCATGTAATATATTTTAAACTGATTTATTTATTCTTGCAAGTAAAGGTTTCTTAATTTTACTATAGAATATTTGAGCCTTTGTTTTACTAGACTTTTATCCTACGAGTAATGTTCTTTAACTTTTACTTACCGAGACCAAATGATGCATCGTATAGTAGTCAGTATCGCCATAGTACACGCGGACTGTGTGTATGGTGAACCCGAAACCACGGGGACCGCGACGTACTACGATCGGCGGTTTCGAAGACTGGATCAACCTGTTAAAATGATAATTTGCTATAGGTAGTTGAATTTTTTCAAATAATTAAGCATCATTGGGGTTCTGTACTGAATAATAACAGCCGCACGAGTCGATTGAAGGTTAAGCAATGCTTTTCAAAGCGGAGGAAAGCCAGATCAGACTTTATAGATCAGGACAGCTCTATGTTAGTCAAGTTTCGGGTGCTGGCCTCTGCACACCTTGCAGCGGTGACGGCGAAAATCAGAGAGTGTCACGTGTGACGTTTAGATTTGAATCAATCTAGTATGAATACCATACATAATATAAAGTTTAATATCTTCAACAAGGACATACATAAACCTTATTGGTGACGAAGGTCAGGTACTTAGTGTACAGACGCCAGCACATCAACCTACCCCAATGTGTCAAATTTCTTTGATAAGTTTTCAACTTTATTCTAAACACAATAAGGTTCATGTTCCATTGGGAAATTTTTTACAGTTTGATGTGCGTCTGTACGTAAGAGTCGTAACAGGTGGCGTTCTGTAGTTCCTTCATATCCTCACGGGAAAAAAGCGTGAGTTAATGTATGTATGTTTGAATATCGGTTTGTTCCCGTGGCCGTAATCTGATAAGTAATTTTAAGGATCACCTTAGACAAAAAACAATTTTTTTGACCTCTTCATATTATTAATTTAGTCTAACAGTGCTTGCTAGTTCCTCCGTGTGAAAATTTATGGGTTTGAATCCGGACAAAATCAGTCCAGCTGTTTTAGAGATAAGCCCTAAAAATAAGACAGAAAACTAAAGTAACAAATATACTTTTTCATACACACCACAGATTCATAACAATTTAATTTATTCGTTTAGAAAAAAGATTTATATACTCACGAGTGACTAGGCAGTGCGAACGGAGAAGGTGGATCGCGACAAGGAGACGAATCTCTTGAGGAGTTGGTGGAAGATGTGTTGCCGGCGCATGGAGACCCGGCGCCTATGCTGAGCGTGCTGTCGTCTGCTGCGAAACAAGGAGTCATCAGTTGAGGGTACGGAGGATAGAGGTTAGGAGGACCGTGTGATGGCGAAATATACTAGATAAAAACAAATTCACCATTGTAGGCACGATGGTCGTGCCCACAGTCCTAATTGAGATCTATAGAATAATGTTTGGAACACAGCTGCTATCGTGTTAGCCCGGTAATGCATACTTTTATATGGAACTGACCTCGAAGGTAGCAGCGCGGGCGCATTCCATATAATAACAATTAAATAGAATATAAGCTAAGCAGAACTAGTACAAAAAAACAAAATACAAAATAGTTTATTGCTTCATAAGTTAACATAAAATGGATGGTGTATGGAGCTTCCCTTTAAGCAAGTAATGCTTGTGTTGGGAAACCCCGCTCTTTCATAGCAAAGCAATACAAAGCAAACTGGGTCAACTGGGTCCGGGTGGGGAACTAGTGGCTACTAGACAGCTGATAAACATACTTGTATACTTCTAAATACTAATATTATAGATAAATTACACCCAGACAGAACAAATGATCTTGCTCCTCACACAAACATTTTTCCTGGGTGGGAATCGAACCCACGACCTCCAGCATAGCAGTCAGGGTCAATAACTACTAGACCAACGGCCAATCAATATAAATCTAAACTATAAAACACGCACGCAGCCGCCGCTCCGTTTCCGCTGATTTTATGACCGCAGACTTATGATCAGAGGTTTAACAAGTCAAGCTTTAAGTTTGAACAGTTTACCTGGGTGTATCACCAGTGACAGTCCAGACGTGCTGGCTGAACGACGCATGGACTTGGCTACAATGGCGGTTGGTCTGGACTTCTCTGGGCGCTCTGGTTTTTCTGGCTTGTCGGGTCGATCCAGACTTATGCTCTTATGTTCATCTTTCTTTGATATGTCGGAGCTGAGGGTAAAGGGCATTAAATTAGACTTACTTTTTAACTGCCTATGAATTTATTAAATAAAAAAAAAAAAAAAAATACCACAACTTTTTTCACACTACGCCATTTAGTCCCAAGTTAAGCTTGAGAGCTTGTGTTATGGGTACTAAACATTGATAAACATTCTTATATATTTCTAAATACATAACATATTATAGATAAATTAATTACACCCAGACACAGAACAAATGATCGTGCTTATCACACAAACATTTGTCCTGGGTGGGAATCGAACCCACGACCTCCGGCATAGCAGTCAGGGTCACTAACTACTAGACCAATAGGCTAGTCAAAATGTAATTAAAACGTTTATAGATAACATTAGAAACAAAAATTTATGTTTTCCAGACGAAAACCCATTACAGCAATTAGATGTTACATCTTAACAATATTTTGCTGAGTAAATTGATACTTGAACAGTAGCAATTTGAATTATTCAATAGTACATTCTGTCTATTTATCTAACTATGATATGATTATGAAGACTCAAGTTAGACGCAAAACTTTTGGGTTTGCGTCACGCCGCGGCATGCAGTATGTTAATATGACATGTTACGAAGTTTAAAGGTTCCATTTCTGTTAGCGATCCTTACTTTGTTATGAAACTTTTTTTTACTACGGAATAGGTTTTTTTAGACTACGATTTAGCCGGATGAACTTATTCTTACTTTGAAAGTTGATGGGTTACATGTAGGTAGCAGAAAACAGAGACACTTGCAAAGAGTCCAGACTTTGAAAGTGCTTGTGATAAATTTGGAGAAGATGCGTTGAGTACGGGTGGAAGTTGATGGGGAGTGAACTAAATATAGCTGGTGTTCGAAATGTAGTAGACAAGTAGAAAAATGATCATCAAACGACACTCACAGTCTAGGCACAAGCGCCAATGTTGTCGTCGTGTTGATAGGCGGGTGCGCTGCCAGCAAGCTGGGCGCGTGCGGCGCCACGTGCGCGTGCGCGGCGTGCGGCGCGTGCGACACGTGCGGTGCGTGCGCCAGCGGGTGCGCGTGCGCGTGCGCGTGCAGCGAGTGGTGCGGGCGCAGCGCGGCGCGGCGCCGGGCGGCGGGGGACACGTCGTCGCTGTCTGTTTGTGAAGACTCGGCTGTTGACGTGCCGCCTATCATCTGTAATGAGAAAGAGACAATTATTAAGGCGATTTTGTAAAGAGATTTCATTATTCAAGTGTAGATTTTTGATGTTTTGGATCTCGTCTTTGAGACACTAAGTTAATCCGAATAAGGACAGATAAAGTAAGTGACGAATTGTACGTGTGCTATTGATACACTCTGCTTCCAAAAAGAGGTTTAACTGATGAAATGAAGGTGTCCTATAAAACAACTCTGCTTAACCCTTAAAGTAATACAAATGTAAAGTTATATGTTAATGTTCATTACAATAAAAATTAACTTTGTTCATGAATGTGCTTCATTACTGGTAAGATAAAAAAAACAGAAGAAATTAAATCAAAATATTTATACTGCAATGCGTTCTCTGATCTGAAACTGTCAAAGTTTAATTTATAAAAACACTGATTGTCACATAACTCCACGTTCATTATTTAAAGGAGAAGAATGTACTAACAATGCAATTTACCAAATATCACAGTAATATCTTCTTATTAAAAAAAAATCAAAATTTCCACTCACCGGACACTTAGGATGATGATGTATGGGTGCAGTAGGAGTGGTGGGGGGTCCGGCACTGTCCGGAGTGCCCGGCCAGCTGTCCGTACTCTGTTAACGAATAACGGCAAATAAACAAAGAGGTTTCAAGCAATAACATGGACTACTGAAGTAATAGATGGTGACAATATGATTGAACGTTTTAGGTGATGTGTTAAGTATTTAAATTGTATAGTTCCTCTATATTGATGATGATGATTGATGCGGATGTGGAAAGGAGAGTGAATGCAGGAAATAAAGTGAATGGCGCCATACATGGCGTTGTTACCAGCCAGTCGATGTCCGAAAAGACACGACTGGCTGTTCACAATGGTGTGCTGGTGCCTACACTAACGTATGGAAGTGAATGTTGGGCGTGGCAAAAGAGACATGAAAGTAGAATAAATGCTGTAGAAATGCGTTCCTTGCGAATTATGTGTAGTGTAACAATGAATGAAAGATTGAAGAATGATGTGATAAAACAACGTTGTGGTTTATAAAAGAAGATGTAGTAACAAAAATTGAAAAGAGTATGCTTAGATGGTATGGTCACGTTGAAAGGTTGAATGAAAGGCGACTAACGAAAGGTATTTACATGACAGATGTAAGTGGGAACGCCGGAAGGGGACGCCCTAGAAGGACATACATAGACCTTATTGGTGAAGTTCTTCAGAAAGGTCAGGTGCGTAGCACTCGCAACCAGCGTGTGTGTATGACAACATGTATGAATGTAAACGAGGCAAAAGAAGTATGTAAGAATCGTAGCACATGGCGTTCTGTAGTTTCTGCCTACCCCCATGGGAAAAAGGCGTGAGTTTATGTATGTATGTATGTAGTTCCTCTAATTTCTTCTCCATACAAATCTACTTTTTGGAAGGGGCAACTAGAATCATTTTTTAAAGTTATTTTTTGTTCGACGTTCAAAATTGGCTTATAGGGGCCTAATTGAAATAAATGGTTTGACTTTGACTTTGAATTCATCCATACATAAACTCAAGCTTTTTTCCCATGGGAGTAAGCAGGAACTATTTATTTATTTATTTATTTATTTAATACTTCAAGCACACTAATGTACAGAGGCGGACTTAATGCCATAGGCATTTTCTACCAGTCAACCTTTAGGTGATGCAGAGAAAAACAGTGGTAGGTGCAATTAAAAATGAAAAAATAAAAGGAATCAAAGAATACTAATACATAATATCAGTATAAATACATAAATATTTACACTATAAATATAATATATATAATAAATTAAATTACGAAGAGATAGAAAGAAGAGAAAACATTAGCGCTGTGAAGATACTACTGCCAACTTCCTACGAATATGCTCGCGAACCTTAACCTTAAAAGATAAACGGTTGGTTGCCATCCTGATTTCCTGGGGGAGAGCGTTCCACAGAGAAACAGACTGCACAAAAAAAGAACTATGAACAAAGTCAGTACGGTGAGTGGGACATAGGAGAAGACGGTTATGCGATGAGCGAAGGTTTTTATTGTGGTTGGCACAGATGTATTGAAAGTGAGGAGATAGATAACTAGGGGAATTAGGACAGTAAAGAAATGAAAACAGAGTGGTTAGTGCTCTTTGTTCTCTACGAAGGCGAATGGGTAACCACTTTAGCAGCGAACGATATTCAGAGATATGATCATATTTACGCAGGTTGAAAACAAATCGAATGCAGTTATTAAGAAGACGGTCAAGTTTATTGAGGAGATCTGCATTCAGGTCATAGTAGCACACATCACCATAATCGATGATAGGGAAAATTAAGGTCTGCACAAGCATTGCTTTAGTCTTCGATGGTAAAATGTTTTTCAGCCGATACAGAGCCCGCAGCGTTCCAGTAACCTTCCGGCTGACACTAGTAACTTGCGTACGCCAGTTTAACTATAATGCGATATCTGCTACGATTCTTACACACGTCTTTTTAACCCCCAACCCAAAAAGAGGGGTGTTATAAGTTTGACCGCTATGTATGTGTGTGTGTCTGTCTGTCTTTCTGTGGCACCGTAGCGCTTAAACGAGGGAACCGACTTAGATGCAGTTTTTTATGAAAGCAGGGTTTCTTGCGGTGGTTCTTAGATATGATTCATCAAAATCTGTTCAGCCGTTTTAATGTTATCAGCTCTTTTGTGTTACTAAAATAATAGTAGATTATGTCGTGTTTGAATTTGTTTTGATCAGCATTTGATTCTACATACAACGCACTCAAAAAATATCATTACTCAAAAAACAAAATTGACGCAAGTTTAAAAAGATAAAAAATTTTGGCGTTGGGGGTTTTTAAAATTTGTAATTTAATTTTATGGCTTCCTTTACGTTCATACAAGTAGTTATACATTCACGCCACGAATCTATACTTATATAAAAATATTAAAAAGAGGTACTTAGTATCTTTGTAAGTTTGTATAAATGATAAAACAAGCCCGTTTACTGCCCCACAGCAAGGCAAAGGCCTCTTCTCATATAGAGGAGGCACAAGCATTGATCACCACGCTTGCTCATGCATGGCGGATGGGCTTCTAAAATCCCTAACCCACTATGTGGTCAAAATCAAACTTCGTTTACTCAAGTAAAGCTGACCATTCTAGAACGTCGAAAATTTAAGTCCCACAAAATGCCCGCCCTTCACCATTGCCTAGAGCATTTGCTTTTGCTGGGAAGAGAAAATGGCGACAAAAACTCTACAGCAATAAATTTATGTACAAAAAAGTCTAAAAATATGAGATTAGATTATAAGTTAGCTAATTTAACATTATTTACATATTAGAACCTCGGCAAGTCATAATAAAATCCAGCAATATTTTTTTAAGGAACGCCAGATAATCAAGGAACATTATTTTGGTAGAAAATGTGGAAAAAAACACATCACCTAAAATTTATTAAGAAAATAGTTCTCGTTTTGCAACTAGATGGCGTTGGCGTCGAATTAGAAGTCGCTATGGTTTCGTTACCGCGGTTTGTATAGGTGTCTGAGAATTTATTTTGAAGATCTGCCCACAAAGCTGGACATAGGCCTCTTCTATTTACATTTTTGACAGCGAAAACGTTGCGAATGCAACGATCGCTTGTAAACATTTTCCAAAATCCAGGCATATTTCTAGCTATGTCCTAACTTACTGTTTATTTACTTATTAAAACATATGCTCAAGTAAAAAACACTGTACAAAGGCGGACTTAATGCCTTAGGCATTTTCTACCAGTCTACCTTAAGGTGGTGCAGAGATGAAACGAGGTAGGTGCAACAGGGTAAAAAATAAGGACAAAAAGCGACACATAAAAATAAATACACAGATAAGTACATACATACTGAACCAACCACCACCACCTGAACCATACTGTTTACTTGTGCAAGTGTGGATTTTTACGCTCTCGATTATTATTATAATTATGATCAAATGATATCAACGTTCATCATTCCTTCTCTGTTCAAATTACAATTCGAATCAAAGCCGGAAAGGTATTGTTGTACTCATCAAATCATCATTATCAGATAGATAGTAGAGAGAGAAAGAGAGATAGAGATAGATGGGATGAGATAGTAGAGAGAGTTATAGTTAGATTATTTTTTTCAGATTTAAATCCCTTTGTTAGTTATTTTTAAGACTTTTGTATTTTATTTTACCTATTTTAATTTTGAATAAATATGATTGTATTGTTGTTGTTGTATTATATGACCAACTAATTACTATAAGAAGAACTAGTGATGGTAATTAATGCGATTTCGCATAAATTTCATTAGCATGTGAATTCTTCAGTCTTAGCATGTTAATTGCTATTGCTAAACTACACACATCAAAAGTGTCTAGGGATCAAGCATTTTTATGCGGATTTCTTGAGATTGAGATGTGGCTTTGTAATAAATTTATGATTTTATAAATTTATATGGATCCTTTTTGGTGCATTTCATAATTTGAATCAGGAACTGTGAATCAAATTCGAGTAAAAGATGAAAATCAGCTGTCAATATTTTCCCTATAAAAACATACAACGCATTGAAGACATTATTCGTGCTACTGTTTCCCTACTACTGATTAAAACCAACGTTATTATGGCGACGTCATTTAAGCAGGGAAGAAATGCTCAGAGCCGTGGGAATGATAGAAGCTGGTTCCCGGCAACGTACTGTGGCTTTACCTCTGAATACAAGTCAGAGTGTTATCAGTCGACTTTGGACACGTTACCGAAGCACTGGTACCGTGGCTGAGCGCCATGGAGGACGGTATCGCTGCACCACACGGAGACAAGACCGATACATTCAAATCTTAACTCGAAGAGCTCCAACAATAACCGCCATGATGTTAGCCGTGAGGCTTCATCACTCTTCAGGGAACTTAATTAGCGACCAAACAGTCAGAAACCGCTTGCATGAAGTGAACCTTCATTCCCGAAGACCGCTACGGGTACCACCTATAGCAATGCACAATCGTAGGATTCGATATCAATGGGCTCTTGAACACAGAAATTGGGCAGAAGAACAATGGCGTTTCGTGTGCTTTTCTGATGAGTCTCGTTTTGGTATGAGACCGGATACAAGACGTATACGACACTGGAGAACCCCTGGACGCCAACAGCGATTAAAATCCTGCCAGGAAGTCCATCCTTATAGTGGTGGAACCACCATGGTATGGGCGGGTATTTGGATCGGCGGAAGAACTGAGTTGATTTGGATCAGAGGCAACCTCAACGCTCAAATTTATGCTGAGACGATTGTATCAGACGTCATCGTTCCTCTACAAGTGCAAATCGGTCCCTTATTTCAGTTAATGCATGATAATGCACGACCGCACACCGCAAGAGTTGTAAGACAGACTCTCGCCGCAGCAAACATCAATGTCCTGCCCTGGCCTGCTCAGTCGCCAGACTTGAACCCGATTGAGCATGCATGGGATATGCTACAGAGAAGAGCTCTGCCGAATATGGAGGGTATCCAGTCGCAAGAAGACCTTTTTTTGTTGTTGCAACGAACATGGGCGGCCATTCCACAGCGTGATTTGGATGAACTCATTTTGAGTATGCCAAACCGATGTTCTTGTGTTGTTAGTGTTCGCGGTAGAAACACGGATTATTAATTGTTTAAGTTACCCAATAAAATTTTAAAGAAAACTGTTATTTCAGTCTTTTTTTCGAACTTTAATGTTATTGGTTCAAATGTCAAAAATCCCTTTATTAGGAAAATGGCAAATTTCTTTATTAATGCAAAGGTGACTTGGTTTATCGTTACTGTGACAAACGAAAACACTTTATTTGATGAATCCTTAAAGAAAATTTTAATTAATATCAATCAGGAGAAAAGTTATTGCAAAAATATATGTTGATCCGTAGACACTTTTGATGTGTGTATTTGCTAAAATAACGACAATTTATAATTTATTCAATATACGACGTTAAATACGAGCAAATCAAAGATCATAAGGTAATAAATTGCTCAATCTCATTTTTCGCACCACCCTGCTAATAATTTAACGAATTAAACGATCAGACGCATTCATACAATTTACGCTCCTGTGTACGGGCAATTTAAAGATAATAATTGTATAACGTCATCCTTCGCATCACATGCACCTGCTATTTGCTAAAAGTCAGTGTAACGTGAAACAGATAGATTTAGTATTCCCGTGGGTGCGACGGAGAGCGCACGCTGCCGCTGAGTGCCGCTGCATCAGCATGAACGAAATACGAAGTAATGAATTCACTTCGCACTTCACAGAATTTCGCAACTACATTTCATTTGCTAAATGAGCATTCGCATGTTAAAAATGAATGCGAATGCTAATTAATCCATCACTGAGAAGAACCCTGATTTCGAGGTTTATCCCATTGTCATGCTTGATGAGTAGGTACAACAATCCCTATTCGGCTTATGTATGTCCTCCTATTCTAGGTAAATGAAATTAGTATCATAATACCCTTATTCAAGACTTTTTTTAGCAAGAAATCAATCTAATTAAAAATAAATAAATATTCCACAACTTTTCACGCAACGCCATTTAGTCCCAAGTTAAGCTCGAGAGCTTGTGATAAGGGTACTAAACAGCTGATAAACATACTTATATATTTTTAAATGCATACATCACACAAACATTTGAAGAAGAAGAAGAATCTATATTACTTCCAGTCCTTGTAAAGTAGAATTATCAAACGCCTGAACTATCTAGATCTTTGGATACCTGGTAATGCGTAACTAGTTTTATTTGTAAGGTTACTATGATGAATAGAAATCAAGTAATATTTGTTTAAAAAAGCAAAATAACATAAATCTATAAGAATTGCGTAATACCTAATATACCCCCTTATTTAATAAACGCGGAGTAAAGTTACCAACGTCAAAAGGGGTTGAATAGAAATACTGGGGTGTATAAAGACAAAACTTGAACGAGAATTTTCACGCCAGTTCAATATTATTTGTTAATAAGAAGGTTTCGTTTCGTTGAGGTATGAGGAACAGGATGAAAAGTTCCTCATTCCTCATAGAAAAGCTCGATCCTCCCCGCAGACGGGTGTTGTGTCTGGTGAGCTACTATTGGCCAACGGTTGTTGTCGGAACTTGTAAACGTTCATATCGCGCGGATAACTTTGATACCGCGATGTAGGATGTCAGTAGTTAGTTCGTATGTGGCGAGATAGATGTCGCTAGAAAAGCAAGGCTGGTATCCGCAACTCCACAACTCCACGTCAAAGCGCGTATTTTGCGCCATAATCTAACACGCGGGCCCAGTGCGAATTGGTAAATGTCACATGTCTTCGAGTTTTTGGTTCTAGGACATACTGGTTTCCTCACGATGTTTTCCTTCACCGTTTTAGAGAGCAGTGGTGATAAAATAAATTACACAAAGTAATGCGTAAGTCCGGGCCGCCACCAGTGGGCCACTGGCTTTTAACTTACGTGAACATCGTCCTCAAAGTTTTGTTTCTATTCACCCTAGTGTTCCTATTAACCCCGTTCGACTGTTACTGGTACAGATCATAGGACTTTCCATACATTATTTGAGGATTAAGTTTGTTTAAGTTTAGTCCACGTCTATTGTTGTGGGGGGATATAATAGTCTATGTGATATCTAGTACAGTTCTATGCCACAGGGAAAAGCTAACAGTAAGTACCTTTGTCTGCAGCAACTCCTCAACGGATGCACAGCTTCCTACCTAACACAGATCCAGGGTTACAATATTGGAGGGCTTACCCTAGAGTCATGCTCCACGCAGGAGTGGTGGTAGTGCCTTCTCCATTGCGGTGAGGTGCTGGAGAAGGCGGCGAAGAGTCCGGCTTCTTCGGCAGGCTCCGGAGGTTCAGCTGCCTCGTCGGTGTCCACCTCGCTGTGGTTGTAGCGGTCGCAGCGAGCTGGAAACGAAAAAAAGTATTATTAATAAACTGAAAACTTGGTGAGGGTCGCGGGAATCAGATGGATGCGAGATGCACGGGATCGGTCAAGGTGACGACACTCTTAGGGGAGGCCTAATTCAAGCAGTGAACGTTTTTCGGCTGAAATGATGATATTTTTGCAGAATATTTAAAATTCGGTAGTTGTAGGGACACTTAAATCTTAAGTAAAGACCTGCCCAAAAAGGCTCCTATCTCAGCATAAGCTACGAAATTATAAAGGTTACTAGGGAACCCGACAAACGTTGGTTTCGAACCCGTTTGCAGCGCCACCTACCGAATCCAATTGTGAATCTAAACTTTGAGAGCAGAGCCCACCCCAAAAAAAGAATTATCCAATTTGGTGCCGTCGTTCAAAAGTTATGCGCGTACATCCATTTCAGTGATTTATTTTTTTATCTATTGATAGAAGATAGATTAGGTTGAAAAAAGGGGAAATAAGGTTTGACTTACTGTCAAAATAGCTAGTGTCCTCGTCGTTATCAAGTTGCGGTATGAACTCCGCTTTCCTCCTCAACAGATTGTTCCAGTCCAGTCCGCAGAAATACACGTGGTCCTGAAATAAATTAACGTCTTAACTTGTTTTGACTAAATATGATCTTTAAAAAAAGCCTTTTCAAATGATAGACTCTCTGTAACTAAATTTTGATATTATAAAATGATAATGACAATGACGATAAGTCACCCACGAAAGACACAATAGAGACAAAGAAAATGAAAAAATGGTTATACTAACAAAATACCACCCCAGTCTCATACCTGTGGGGGGGTCGAGGGAACAGACGATACACCGGGGTTAGTGTTTGAATCTGACAGACCCTTCCGCCCTTCCCGAGGCGGAAGGCTGTTATAAGCATTATTCATTATATGTTTTTATTTCTCGGAACCCTTGAGTTCCGGACCTTTGGAAGGCGTACAAGGGCCCGAAGCCAACTCGCAGAGGCCCTTTGTCGTTTTTAATGAAGTGAGGCACCAATCGCAAATTTTCCCTGTATGAATTATGCAAATCCACCCAAGGAAAACCTACGACTAGTGCAGGACTATTGCAGACTAAAGCAACAAATGTTTTGGGCTATGAGTTAGGGATGGATAAGGTGAACTGGTTCCCTAGTACTATGGAAGGACTATGGCCCCTGCCTCATCACTAAAATAAAAAAACACGTTATTCATTCTATTACTATATGTATTTTCCACCCTCCAGCAAAGAAAAAGGCCTACCTTGACTTGGTGCGTGCCGCCTGTCCCCAGCCTGTCTCTGGGATTCCGTGAGAGTAGCTCCGTGATGATAGCCCTGGCTTCTACTGCGATAGGGAAGTCTTCCTCTGAAGGCCACTCAATGTCGTCTGAAATTTATTATTTATCTATTGGCTGTAAGTCTGTTTATCTGTAAGTCTACTAAACTGTTGACAGTGTAGCATATTCTATTGAGTTTTTTTCTGGTGTTGTTTTTGCTTAAAAACACCATGAACACCTATCATTTCTATGTACCCCAATAAGATACATACATACCTACATACATACATAAACTCATGCCTTTTTCCCATGAGGGTAGGCAGAAACTACAGAGCGCCATATGCTACGATTCTTACATACTTCTTTTGCTTCAATATAAGATGTTTCCATATAAAGCAAATAAGCTACTTCTTTAAGATGTTGAAGACAAAGAACGGTGTTTCTGTCGACATACAGTTTTTTTAATACTTAATAGGATATAAAACATTTTAAACTGAAAATGAATAAAGCGCTCTTCCTCTCTACATAATTACAAAATTTGCTGTGCCCGACAGGGTCCATAATTGTTTCTATTGTTTTTATTTACCTCATGTGCACATTATGGTTTTAGCAATAAACGTTTTGATTTTTTTCATCTCACTCCAGACTGAAATCATTGGCCAGGCGAATGGCCCAGAAACAACGGTAATAGGTAGTTAAAATATTTATTTAGTGCACACAACAAACAAAATAATAAAAAAAAAATATTCAGGGTTTTTTTGAATTTTACAGAATGAAACCAACGCACAACATTATTAGGACGTAATGTAAATAAATAAAAATTGTTTAATTCTCACCATTTAAAATTACAATTTAGAAGGTACAGACGCCAGCACATCAAGTTACCCCAATGTGACAAATTTCTTTGATCGTTTTTTATCTTTATGTTAAACAGAATAAGGTTCATATTCAATTGGGAAAATTTGACGTTTTGGGGTAACTTGATGTGCTGGCGTCTGTACAATGAAAACAATTACAATACTTCTGGGATGGTTATGGATGCACAGAGTATTGACCCTATCCCCTGAACTAGGCGGGAACCTGTATTTCAGGGGATTTAGACGTTCAGCTAAATACACTACCTAATACTAATATTATATTAGGATGTTTGTGTGTCACTGCTATAAAGTACCATGAAGATTGCGATGGTCGGCTGGTGAGGTTAGAGATTTAGATGTGAGAAAGAGAATTTGGCAGAAATGTGCACACAATGTCACCAATTATGTTTAAGAACAAAACAACATCCAGAAACGATTACTTTGACACTTACCATTCACAGTATGCGCGAACAACTCCTCGGGCGTGTCGCCAAAGAACGGCACACAGCCGACCAGGAACTCATAGAGAATGATGCCCATAGACCACCAATCTACCGGTTTACCGTAACCCTAGAAAAAAACAAAAATGTTTGTTCAACAAGACACAGCAAAAGGATTTTCATTCCAAATTACATTCTTATTTTCGGGATCAGGATCGCTGTCATCTCCCTCTTGGAGTTTAGCGTTAATAGCTGCGACACAGTTTTGTAATTTAAGTGGCTAATTACTATGCGTTTCAAATGAAAATAGGAACATTAATGACCTTTATCTGACAGATGTCACTTGAAAAGTATGGTCTGCAACGAAACCTAAAAAAAATCGAAAAAATCGCAAATCGCGTAATCAATTATTTTTTAGTTTTTTTGTTTTACCGAGTGAAAGTTATTCGAAACGAAAAAACTTCTTAAATTAATTAGTCTTGTGGACCGTACTTTTCAAGTGACATCTGACAGATAGAGGTCATTGACGTTGCTATTCTCATTTGAAACGAATAGTATGTACGCAATCATTCTGTAAAATTTGTTTTTATGTTCCAATAAATATTAATAAAAATCACGCCTAATATAATATCACGCCTGCAATACCCGAAGGGTTAGGTAGAACTGTACCTTCAGTACATTCACATCTCGCTGGTGATGTTTAAGTCTCATGCAATAGCTTATTCTCATCATAAATTAATAAATCATTCAGGCACGAAATCAAACTCCGGACTGCTGAGAAATTCTCGATGGAATAACCCAACATATATGAACTGAACCGGTGTTATAATTTGCAAAAACAACATAAAATTTAAAATTTCACTGGTGGCATTGAATTAATTATCATAATATCCCTTCTAGAAGGTATTTCCTCACCTGTCTCAGAATCACCTCCGGCGCAATGTATTCAGGAGTCCCGCAGACTTGCTTATCAGAGAACTGTCTCGCCTCCCTGTCAGCATACTCTTCGTAAAGGTTAGTCGCCACTAGAAAACAAAATCGTTCATATGTGAATTAAAAGAGCCAAAGTTACAGATTTCATTTTAAATTCGGGCTTTGTAGCGGGATGTCCACTTTTCATTTGGGTGGCAATATACACCATTAATTTTTAATTAGTACAAATACATAAAGGGCTTATTCTAGACGGTCTTCTCATTATATTTGTAATGTATCAATCAATACTATTCACAAATAGCAAAGTTATTAGCGTTTGTTTATATCCCAAAAAGTCACCCAATTTATGGAAATATTGAGCTATTCATGACATAGTAGTATACATTAATCGTCATCTCTCGCTCACATTCGCGTGATCTCGCTCAAACATGCCCAACACCCTCCAACAGCTGTTTTCATTATTTAAGTTTAACTAAATAGTGGCTGGCATATTTAAAATTGAACTTCGTTTTTTTTTACTTTTGATTACGCAAACATGATTAGTAATCGGTACGGATACACCCCAATTTTTTTGTCCTAAATAAAAAATAGGTGTGTATAAATACCTGAGAGATATTTCTCGACGAATAATGATAGTCAGAGGTCCATGGGCGGCATTAAAAACTCTTACACCACGATAATCACAAACCGCGCGAAAACAAAGTAAACAAATAAGTTTGTGTACAGAAAACTAGTAAGTATAGAACAGCAGGGTAATTCTACAATAGTCATAAATCGTATTATTATTACGTGAACTTGGAAACAAACAGTAGATAATGTAATAGTATTGTTATGTTTATTACAAGTTGTGCCCGCGGTTTTACCTTCTTCCAGGGCCGTAGCACGATGTTAAATATTTCCTCAAAGAAAATGCATAAATATTTTTTAAATCAATTTGGTACAAAAAATAAAGAAAATCTAAATTAACTAAATTTAAGAATATAATCGTACTTACACGACATAAGTCCCATTTTACTGAGGCCAAAGTCAGTAAGCTTTATGTGGCCGGTCGCTGTGATCAGCAAACTGGAAATATACAACAGTTTAACATAAGCAACAGGTTGGTTTTATTTATTTATTCAATCACAACACATCTATCATTACAGGTTACCCCAAATCGGTAGTGTGACCTTCTACAATATTATACTAGGTACTAAACATAATTACCTACTTAATAATAACACATTCAGAGAACAAGAAAATAAATCTAACCTTTTCGCGATATCGTTAAGTGTATGCAAGGCGCGCGTCATAGGTGCTTTTGATACAGGTTAGGTGCCTTGTTGTATAGTTGCTCTTAATAAACTAGTGCGGTTCACCATCACTGATTGCATCACTGCTTACCATCAGGTGGGATTGCAGTCAAGCACTGGTTTATAATATTTAAAAAAAAGAAAGATATTTTACTATCTATTCTTATTTTCTAAACAAAGACATGACGCCTGTAGTCCCCGAAGGATTACACTTCTGCCTACTCTACTTAAAAACAATATTTTAACCTTAGGTCCTATGTAATACACGGTGATTTTTCCATCGTCTGACTAATTTTCACAGGGTGTTCTACCCATGAATATGAACAACTTTTACAACAGAACCAACTCGGAAATCACGAAAAAAAAATCAGCCGTTGCATACAAAAGTTCGATACCTACTCAACCAAAATGTATGAAACAGCCGATTTTTTAAGGCAAAATGTATTGGGACGCTCAAAAAAACTACCATCATATATTATATGGCTGGCTCATGGCTGGGAGAATGGACACTGACAGCACCTTTATGAAGTACTGGACCAGTCAACATGTCTTGCATCCATGATTATGTGTGTCCATAATTGTATTATTATTATTTTGTATTGTATTTGTAATGGTTTTTTTTTATTTATTTATACTTTTTATTATTTTATCAATTAACCCAAATCCATATTTGGGTTAATTGTTAATAATTTATAATATTTTGTATTGTAATTTTATCTGAATTAAATTGAATTGAATTGATATACGTATGATATATGTATTATACCTGCATTATTGGCAAATAAATTATTTCTATTTCTGCCCGACCCTTAGGAGACTGTGCGAAGTGACGAAGGGCGGGCGTCTTATGAAATTTTGAAGTTCAAAAAGCCTTAGTTGAATAAATGACTTGCTCTGATACACCACGGAAGAGGTGAAATCTAGTCTATTACTTACTTGTCAGGCTTAAGATCTCTGTGCACGATACCGTAGGAGTGCAAGTACTCCACGGCGAGGACTGCCTCGGCGAAGTAGTGCCGCGCCATGTCGGCCGGCAGCGGGCCCGCGCGCAGCAGTGTGGCGCAGTCGCCGCCTTCCACGAACTCCAGGACGAAACAAAGATGGCGTTTCGTTTCGAAGGAACAGTACATTGTTACCTAGAACAGAGGAGATCGGGTGAGAATTTATAACACCCACTTGTTTGAAACAAAATGAAAAGTTTTTTTTACTCGAAATTGTCAGTAAAATATATCGGATCTAATGTCACACAATAATAAAATAAGCAATCCTACCAAAAACATTTCATGTAAAATGTTGCCAAGACGACCACATAAGGTTTGCCCTGTACATAAAAATGGTTACTTTTGAAGGATACATTGAATTGCGTAAAAATATCTGAATTTTATTTGTGTCACGTTTATCTCAGCGTTATACTAACTATCTAACCGACAAAAGTCTAAGACGAAACTATACAGAAGGCAGTCCGTGTGAATTCACTCAGTGAACAATAAAAACAGGCAATCCGTTGTGACACCGCATTGAGTGCACGCAATAAACGCGGGAGTGGCGCATGCTGCAGCTGATGATTTTAATAATTATAATTCTGTGTATGTCGTGATGGCCGAGAGGTTAAGACGCCTACCTCTCATGCACGAGGTTGTGTTTCAAATCCGGGCAAGTACCAGTGTGACTTTTTCAATTCATATGCACTTTCTAAGTTTATCTTAGACATCATTGACATCGCTGAGGAAAACATCGTGAGGAAACCTGAACTTATAGTTAATATAAGTTTCAAATCGCCAATCCACCTTGAGCAAGCGTGGTGATCAATGCTCGAGCCTTCTCTGTATGAGAAGAGGCCTTTGCCCTGCAGTGGGACAGTAACAGGCTGGTATTTTATATTTTTTTAATTCTGTAAACTCATACGTAATACGGTCGCGAATTATATTTTGATCAACATACAAACTGACACTGAACAGCTAATTGCTAAAAACACAAGAAAATATAAATTTTTGGGTCACTCGGGCACATCCCTTAAAATAATTAAGTAATGTGTTAAAAGTTAGTAACTTACCACAAAAGGATTGTCAGCAAAACTAAGAATGTCTCTCTCTGCGAAGGCTTGTTCCACCTGGTTCCTCAGTATCAAGTTGTTTTTACTTATTTTCTTCATGGCGTATCTGCAATAAAAACACAACGAATAAATAGGTTTTCTAAATGTTTACAAAACGCAACGACCATATGGTTTATGATTTTAAATTCAAATTCAAATGTTTATTGCTCAACACAGTACATGGTCATATATATTTCCAGATGTCAATTGAATGTGAAGTCAACTGTGTTGCACCAAGGCATGCAAAAATTGTACAATTTAAAAACTCATTTCTTATTAGAAAATATTATGCGACACGGTGATGCGATGGTTACAGAACGGAGATAGGGTTAGACTAAGCCGAAGATACCTTAAAATTTAAAATACAAAAAAATGTTTCTTTGGGAAAGTTATTCGTATTCATGAGTACAATCACGTGTTTAAGTATCGGTCACTAATTACCAGTCACCCTATATAACCTAACTTACTATACCTATTGCTTAATCTATCTTAGCATAGTATGTTATTTTTTATTTATTTTTTTATTTTACTTTGTTTATTCTAGGTACATCGTATTCACATATAATGTATTTTTATTGTATACAAATATTGTAAAAACTATTTTAAAAGAGTAAGTATGGAGTTTCTTGCCCATTCTTCTCCATACAAAACTACCTTTTGGAAGGGGCAACTAGAATCATTAATATTTATTTAACTTGTAAGTTTAACGTTCAAAAGTGCCTTTTAAATGGCCTAATTGAAATAAATGATTTGACTTTGACTTTGACTTTGACTTTATTCTATAGCGAACCTAACTACCTAACCCAACTACCTTACTGAAATGCATTGATTTTGAAAGGTACAAAATACATCATTTTAAACTGAATGACGTGTCTCTATGTTACTTACAATTAAATTAGTTTTCCCGGTTTACTCGAAGTTCCAGACAGTATAATATATACCCTTTTGCAAAGAATTATTGAAATTCATCATTATTAATTACGTAAACTGATTTCTGAAATATAAGATTTTTTTATGCAGCTTAACACCCTCTATCTAAGTAACAAAATAAATTTCAGAACGTACGAATAAATTGACAATCAAAGATATGTTAATCCGTTGTCATGGTGACACTATTAAACTTTAGTTTTTTCCTCAAATCTAAATACGCAATAATCCCAATATTGTACAGACACCAGCACATCAAGTTACCCCAATGTGTCAAATGTCTTTGATCGTTTTTTCAACTTTTATGACAAAGAGCATAAGGTCCATATTCAATTGTGAAAATTTGACACATTGGGGTAACTTGATGTGCTGGCGTCTGTACATCTCTAATGTCGAAATCCTTATTTAAATACATTCTTTAATTAGAGAGGAGTATACCGTACCGACGACGGGACGAACATTTAATATTTGATTTAACTGATTGTATGGGTAGGTACTTAAATTGTTTCTTGTATGTACGCTTACAAAATGGTTCAATCCCGGAAACTTTTCCACCATCGGACAACCGGCGCGGGTGGCGAGTGGCTACCGGCGAGTGGTGGTCGGTACGGCGAGTGTCCACCCTTACATCGTTGGCACCTCTACGATTCGGACTAAGCGTTTCGCCTTGTCGTTTATACCGCGTACATCGAAGGACTGGAACAACTTGCCTGCTGCGGTCTTCCCGTCCGATTAAAATTTAAAGAAAGAAAGAAAGAAAGAAAGAAAATATATTTATTTTGCGACGTTCATGCGTAAGCGTTGTACCTCGACACTAACTCGCATGCGTGCTAGTTCCAACAGCATCTTGAACGTATTAACGGACCGGTGGGACTCTCCGATACTTGAACGCTGGATACGACTGCATGCAGTATAGTAGCAGATATTTCTGGTGTCGGGGTGTCCAAAAATTTAATTAATTTGTATTTTTGTTTTATATTTAGTGTGTTTTGTTGACTAACATTAGCTCGTAAGTATTTTTGTGGTACTAACAAAATTATGGATTTGAAATCTGTAATTAAATTATTATTATTATTATCTTCTGACTTACCTAGTCCTTGTCTGCTTGTGTTTAACCAGATACACGGCGCCGTAGGCCCCGTTGGAGATGAGCTTGATGACGTGGTAGTCGCTCTCGGAGGGGGGCGCGTTGCCCGAGCCGCTGGGGGGAGACTGGCGGCCTCGCGTCCTGGGTAATTAAGTAGGTAACCATTAGGACTTTGGACCAAACAAAACACGAAAATTAATTCGTCTTCCCGCGAAGACTAGACAGACGTTTTATTATATATTAGCATATTTAGCATTTCGAATGTTGGCGCACTAACAAACGACTATTGAAAAAAAATTGTCAAGATTTCAGCTACATTCGTCGGTTGTCGATATAAGTTTGTATGTGTCTATTTATGGTATATATACTATGGTTTTTGTTTTGTTTTGTGTTAGAATGTTTCTTTTTATTGTTATTTATTGAATTATGTGAATATCAAGTCTTTGTTAAGTACTAAAATGTATGTTACTTTTTAGCCAGTTTTACTTATAAGCCATCAGTAACATTGAAGATAGATTTTGATATAAATTTTAATTGTCAAAAACTGTGTGCACAAAGCTCGTGCGCGCCACTTTGGGTTCCTTTTTTGGCGCACCTTCTCAAGGGTAAAAAACTTCTTGACCTTGAAACAAACACCTTGTTAACTAACGTTATAACCCCATACTAATAAACCAGTGTTTCTATTCACCCGTGCGATCCTATTTACCCTTTTCGCCTTTAAGTAGTACAACTATGTATTTATATTTATTTATTTATTTTTCTCACCACAATACATTATTTATCAGTACATTTAAATAACGATTTAGACAATTAAAACATAAATCAGAAATATTATATTGTGGGGAGACTGGTGCCTAAGCTAGACGGAAGGTCTGTGTTTCAGGACACCAGGTCTCCGCCCCTTAGGTACCTACCTAATGGTTACATTAAAATAATTTTGTAAGTGCTCTAAAAAAATCCGAAATAAGGTAAGTTTAACATTAATTGTTCGTATTGTAAGTTATTATAATATTCACATTATATTATTTGTAAATTTGTAAATTATTTTATAATCATATTTAGTTGCAAATTATTCTAGTGTACAAATTATTGTAGTATTGTTAGTATTATATATAATTTAACTTAATTAAATTATATATATACAACTTTATTCCTTATTTATTTATTTATTAAAACTTTATGCACAAGTAAAAAAAACTGTACAAAGACGGACTTAATGCCTTAGGCATTTCCTACCAGTCTACCTTATCCTCGTTTTGGTTTACTTACTTGGAAGGTGAAGTGTTCTGCGGCAGTGGTGGCGGTGGAGGAGCTTGGAGTTCAGCCAGAGGATCCCGAGACAAGCCCAGCTTGTGTATTATGTATTGAGGGATGTCCGTCGTTATGCCCTAGAGAATAAAGTTCAAAATGAAATACAAAAATGCAATAAGACTATTCTTTAGATATTGTGCAACATAAACTGTAGGGAATGCTTTGAATGACATTTATTGTACAGACACCAGCACATAAAGCTACCCTAAATTGTAATTTTTGTTCCTATTGAACATGAACCTTTTTCTGTTTAAAATAAAGGTCAAAAATGGTCAAAGAAATTTGACAAATTGGGGTAATTTGATGTGCTGGCCTCTGTACTATAAATTAAGATAGCCTTGCATACAATTTGACCAAACAAAAATACATAATTATTTTTAGATTATGATTTTAATTAAATTGTTTTAAATTCCCGGCTCGTTCGACTCACAATTCAGAATATGTTATGACAGCTAAAAGTAACACTTGAATTAAACATGTTTAAGCGCCTAGTACAATAAAGCTCGACTTTTGTAAAAAAAATTTTTTTTCTTTTTTCTTTTATATCTTGCGATCAGTCTTTCAGACTATAAGCAGATGAGATGCCTCTTCTAGCGTTTGGGGTGCTACTTCCATTGAAGTATACTTAACCCTATCTTTATATAGTCAGTTTTCGTATTGACTATTCTGGTCGAAAATGTCTCGCCTCTTTTTTAGTCGGCGGATGCTTTCTGGAACAGTGAGCTGCCCCGCGAGCTGATTCGGATGCTTGAGAAGCCGGGTTTTGTAGTTATCGCCATGTATACTTATTTCCTCCCTGACCATAGGAATATTAAGGATTTCATGGATCTCTGTTGTCTTAATAAACCCTGCACTGGATACTTGTTTCAAGATACAGTATTGCGCTCGTTGAAGTATCATTATGTTGGAGGCGCTGGCTGATCCCCAGAGTTGAATCCCATATGTCCATATAGGCTTTAGTATTGCTTTATATATAAGGAGTTTGTTGTCCATAGCTAGTTTTGAGTTTCTTCCTAGAAGCCAAAATAAACCTTTGTATTTCAGGTTAAGTTCATTCCTTTTTGTTGTAATATGCTTCTTCCATGTGAGCTTGCGGTCAAGATGCATTCCCAGATACTTTACAGACTCGTGGTGTGGGAGTTGAATTCCATTTAGGGTGACCGGGTCACAGTTGTTTTTGCGCAGAGTAAATGTGATGTGCACTGATTTGGGTACGCTGGCGGCAATTCTCCATTTGGCTAACCATTCCTCGGTTGCGTTAAGACTGGTTTGGAGGATGCGAGATGCTTGCATTGGACATTTGTGCGAGGCGAGTAAGGCCGTGTCATCCGCAAAAGTGGCGACTGTGACCTCGGAGATTTGCGGCAAGTCAGAAGTAAACAAAGTGTACAGCACCGGTCCCAAAACCGATCCCTGTGGTACTCCTGCAGTAATTTCATGAAAACCTGAGGTGCTTTGATTTTCTCTTACTTGGAATTTTCTGTTTGTGAGATACGATTTTAGAATACTGTAGAATGTATGTGGTAATAAGGATTTTATTTTATACAGCAAGCCCTTATGCCAGACCCTGTCAAAGGCTTGCTGTGTATCCAGAAAGGCAGAAAATTTGTAGAAAACTAGAAACTTTCTTTTAATTAAATTACCACTATGAGTAAAGCACCATTTAAATTGATCCCTGAGTAGTTATCAGGCCCACGTTTTTTTTTTCAAATCTGTCACTAGTACCATTAAAACTACTGACCTGTTGATGTTTCGCATGACCCTCAGCGGCTTCCAGCAGTCTGTAGAACCGCTCAGGATCGAACTCCAGACATTCCAGCAGTCGTGCCGGTCGTGCCATTGCGAGTATCAGTCGTGTCACTAACGGTGCCACTTGGTTTCCTGCTTCTGCTGATTTTTCTCGTGTCTGTGGAAAAAAAAAAACAAAAAAAATATTGTCGCCGTATAAATTTTTTTTTTTTCTTAACTTAGAGTAAACTAATATGCATCATATTAATGTTTAATTACAAAAGGTACTGCTACTGAATCCCAAACTAAGCTTGAGCTTGTATTATGGGAAACAGTGTTCAGCCGCAAGAAGTATCACATGATAAAATACGAATGCAATGGTTTGAATGCAAAAAAAAATGAATATGAACATTTTACTGTATGCTGATGACCGATGGGGTCGAACGGCTCTCGAGTGGAGGCCACGTATCGGCAAGCGCAGCGTAGGACGTCCACCCACAAGGTGGACAGACGACCTCATTAGGGCCGCGGGAACGCGCTGCATGCGAGCCGCGTCCAACCGGTCTTATTGGAGATCTATAGGGGAGGCCTATGTCCAGCAGTGGACTTCCTATGGCTGAAATGATGACTGTATGCTCTACAAACAACGGCGTAGCAAGTAATTAAAGCTTTGAACACCGGAAAAAAATGTGTTTACTTATTTACATACAAGCGAGTAGACCCTTAAAAAAAATATTTTTTCTAAATATAAAATTAGTAGGTAGTATATAATATGCTGAGAGATAGAAGCCTTTATGGTATCGCACAAGTTAGTTTTATTAATTTGTTGGACATTTGTTTCATTCAAAGCGGCAATAGCCCAATAAGGAGTCGGCCTGGCGCGATCGAGAGTTCGATCCCACCCATAGCACTATTGACTTAAATCCACTTCAGGCACAGGGTTAACAAGACTACTATCTAGTAATGTGAAAACCCACATTGCAAATAAGCTTTTTTTAAAAAAAAAATATTATGTCATTAAAAGTCTAAGGTTATCCGTAACAGATCACTTTTAACAATAAGGCCGCCCACTACTAGTATTTGTTTTTGTATTTGCGAGTAGTTTTTTTATGGCATAAAATAACGCGATTTTATGGCTTTTATATGGTGTTTATTTGTGTTACCCAGAAACTTGGTTTTGGAAGTCCGACAGGCAGTAGCTCCAGGTAAAACTGTCTATGGCATTAAGTCCGCCTCTGGACATAAGTGTGCTTGAAGTAATAAATAAGTAAATAACACACTGGTATTCAGATGCATCCGGTTAAACTGGAATCCGACCCCAATATAGTTGGGAAAAGGCTCGGCAGGTGATGGATGATGATGCTATGACGTTTGTATGGCGTATTCTACTCTATAAATTTGTCTTTTGTTTTTCCGTATTCAAAAATAAACATGCAGAAGATATAATATAACAATTACCTCAGCCAGCAACCTATCCAAGCTGTCAGCCATATCGTAGAAGTATGTGCTGGTGACCTGCTTAGACTCGGACTTGTGAAGGCAGTCGCGTGCCATCTCCAATACCTGCGAAGAATGTTAACATGAAACCTGTAAAAGTCTTCATTAATGACGTTTGTTTATGAAGCACCATAATTATGCCAATTACATGTAGGAGATTTAACCTCCACAAAACGCTAGAGGTTAAATCGGTTGACGGGTCTAGTAGTAAGTGACCCTGACTGCTATGCCGGAGGTCGTTGGTTCGATTCCCACCCAGGACAAATGTTTGTGTGATGAGCACGATAATTTGTTCTGTGTCTGGGTGTAATTTATCTTTAATATGTACCTATGTATTTAGAAATATATAAGTATGTTTATCAGCTGTTTAGTACCCTTAACACAAGCTCTCAAGCTTAGCTTGGGACTAAATAGCGTTGTGTGAAAAGTTGTTGAACATTAATTTATTATTGTGGAGGAGGCTATAAGAGAGAAAAATCAACCAGGAACCAATACCTCAAAGGTAGTGTAACTTTCTATCTATGAAAAGGTATTGGCAGATTTTTGCAGAATAGCTTGCTGGAGTTATTTCTTTTTGTTTGAGCTAATCCACGAAACGGATGATAAAACCGCTTTTTGGGACTGTCATTTTGATATATTCTGACTTTTTTGTTTCAAATCGCTGTGAAACAATGTGGTCATCAATGTTCGTGCCTTCTCTGTATTAGAAAAGACATTAGCCCTGCACTGGGAAAGGCAGGAATTATTATGATTATTTTAACCTTTCTCTCTAGCGGTCGGCTCACTCTCTGTGTCGCAGCATCTCTCGGACATACGGGCAGTGAGGCCACGCTAACAATATAATCTGCCGCACGCTATAACTTGATCCCCGTATAAGCTTGTTACCAAGATCTAAATAAACAAACAATTTTACGTCTCCTTTATGTTGCTTTAGATTACGAAGGTTGCATTACCTGTCTCTGGACAAATCTCTCGATGGGTGGTCTATCTGGTTTCTTGTCTAACTCCAAAACTTCATCAATCAAGCCTCGTAATCTGAAAATAACGGAGGTTCTTCAGAAAGGTCAGGTGTGTTAGGTGTGTAGTACCTACTGCACGCGTAGCATGATCACCGAAAAACGGTCTTTGTCGTGTCTCGGAAGAAAAGAAATGAAATGTTCATGCTACGCAGGCAGGTGTATTGAAAGAAATTTGACAGATTGAGGTTCCTGTCTATACAGGGTGGCCAAAAAGTCGTGGATCAAACACAACTAGGGGTTAGATGGGGTCGTCAGCTGCAAAAAAAATATCTACGGGAGGTCCTTAAGGTCAACCCCTGCAGATTTATAATTTATCTTGTGTTTTTATGAGAAAATTGTCTTTTTTTTACTAATTCTTATCAAAATTCGAAAAAATCTACATCCTGTATCTTTTTATCATTTTCACTAGATTGGTACTGATGAGTCCTTGCGTTAGACATGCTGTTTATGGTTGTTTATTGGGTGTGTTGACGATAATATTAAGTTTTACGAAATTTGTTTTTCTCAAATCATAACTTTTTATTTACTTCGGACCCCACTGTGAAAAAAAAATACTCTACCGAAAAGTGACCCTGTATTACAAGTTTTGGCGCATTTAATAGGGATTCTGAAAAGGTATTACACATGACCATGAGTGGCTTTAATATCTTTCTAGGACGAAAAAACAAAACAACGATTGTGAAATAATTGTTTTAATAAAAAAAACATTTTACAATAAATGCTCAAAATTCCTGCCTCTGACCATAATACATAATCTGCACCGTCTAATGAAATTCCTACGTAACCTACGGAATGCACCTCTGTTGTTGATAACTTGTACCCTAGCAAATTCGAGCTTTTGTCGTAGTTCTTGTTCGCTATTGTTCTCTCCTTGATAGACTATTTCTTTAAAGTAGCCCCAAAGAAAAAAATCTAATGGATTTAAATCGGGTGACCGGGGTGGCCACGCAATAGGTCCGCCTCGACCAATCCACCGATTGGGGAAGCGCTCGTTCAAATGATCTCTCACTGCTCGAGCGTAGTGAGGCGGGGCGCCGTCGTGTTGCAGCCACATTTCTGCTATTCTTGCTTCTGGAACCTCAGCTTCGTTAAGAATTTGGTTTAAATTATTTTGTAAAAAATTTAAATACAGAGCACCATTCAGCCTTGCTGGCATTTCATGGAGCACCAACTGTTGGCCAATTATACCAGCCCACATGTTTACACCAAACAGATGCTGGAATCGATCATTTCTTATGATATGGGGGTTCACTCTGGAGTAAAAATGTAGGTTGTGGATATTGAATACTCCCATTCTTCTAAAACTTGACTCATCCGTCCATAATACCTTTTCGAAGAACTGCGAATCCTCTCTGTGGTATCTTAGCATCTCTCTGCAAAACCTCACTCTAGGTTCATAGTCACCGGGCAGCAAAGCTTGCACCCTTTGCACGTGGTAGGCGTGATATTGGTTTCTTTTAATGATATGTTGCACCGTCGATCTTGGAATCCCGAGATTACGGGATATTTGGCGTTGACTTATACCAGGATCCAATCTTAATTCTCTCAGCACTTCATCTTCATTTTCAAATCGCACCACTGGTCTGCCTGATCTCGGAGCATGCTGACCGGGTAAGACTCCCTCCATGTACGAATTATGTACGCGCATAAAGACCCTGTAGTCCGGAAAACGATCACGGTTAGGGTAGCGTTGACGATATTCCCTGGCAGCAGCCCGGGCATTACCGTCGCAAAAGCCATACAGGTAATGCATTTCTGCATACTCCCGTTGGGTGTATTCTCTCCTCGCAGCAGCCATCTGTCCACTTTTGTAGCCAATCCGTCAGATTCACACAGCACTGGTCACAGGTAGGCAATCTATCACAAGTCCGAAAAACAAAGCGTAGGTCAAAGGAAAGAAACTGATCACAAGTCCGAAAAACAAAGCGTAGGTCAAAGAAAAGAAACTGATCACAAGTCGTCGTAAAACCGAGAAACAGAACACGTGCGTAGTCACAGGCAGGAAGCGAGTCACTAAAGCACACTAAACATTCTAAAGAAAGATGATCACGCGCATCCCCCGCCACCGCCCCGACTGGCCCGGCCTTTTGTTTCCTAGAAAAGATATCGCTACCTGAAGTGACGGGCAAACTGGCCTTTTATTGACAAAGGATGAAATGGTTAGTGTAAAAGAGAGGCAGAGAGTTTTTGTCATTAATTGTATTAGTTCCAGTTTATTTTTAAATAGTCCTAACCGAGTTTTATGGTTGGGTTCACTTTGGCCTTGCTACGAATGATCGTCCTCGAAAGATATCAAAGCTACGCATAGCCATGTGTACCTAATACCTTTTCAGAATCCCTATTAAATGCGCCAAAACTTGTAATACAGGGTCACTTTTCGGTAGAGTATTTTTTTTCACAGTGGGGTCCGAAGTAAATAAAAAGTTATGTTTTGAGAAAAACAAATTTCGTAAAACTTAATATTATCTTCAACACACCCAATAAACAACCATAAATAGCATGTCTAATGCAAGGAATCATCAGTACCAATCTAGTGAAAATGATAAAAAGATACAGGATGTAGATTTTTTCGAATTTTGATAAGAATTAGTAAAAAAAAGTCAATTTTCTCATAAAAACACAAGATAAATTATAAATCTGCAGGGGTTGATCTTAAGGACCTACCGTAGATCAATTTTTTGCAGCTGACGACCCCATCTAACCCCTAGTTGCGTTTGATCCACGACTTTTTGGCCACCCTGTATAATCTGTCACTTTGCCGATTCGTCTGTAGACAAAGGCCGTTTCTTCGGTGTTCAATGTGTTCATGCTACGCATGCTGGTAACCGGAGTGTGTCTATGACAACATGTATGAATGTGAACGAAGCAAAGGAAGTATCCAAGAATCGTAGCTTAAGGCGTTCTGTAGTTTCCATGGGAAAAAGGCGTGAGTTAATGTATCTATCTATGTATGTATGTAATTTCATAACGAGATATTTTAATTGTGCAATTTCATTAAAAATCTAACTTTACTATTTTTTTATCAACTGTTTTTATTTCATCAGACTATTTTGAACTTTCGAAGAACTATGCTTGACCCTTTTAACGGAAAATCCGATAGTATATTGCACAACAATTAAACTTACTTTAATTAAACTCAATTTTTGATTAACAACAGTAGATTTCAATTAAAAATGTATTCAATAACTATATTTTTCTAGATAAAGCAATAAAAATTGCAGATAAGGCTAGACATCAAATCAGCGAAAAAAAAACATATTTAACTATCTTGGCGCCGACCTTAAAATACGCCCAGCTTGACTGATTAACAAAGTGAGTAGTTTTACTATATTTTAACACAAGACATTTTTTTACAATCTCAACACTAGCTAACAATAGACAAACCCTGACTATATACAGAATGATAAACCGACTATTCCACGTTTATTTTGTCTAGATCGTCTCGTTTTAATTTAGTTTGAACTAAAAATAACATTATCAATAAAGTAAAACAAAATTAACTGCCTCTAATTAATTGACTGCCTCGTTGGTCTAGTGGTCGCAAGCGCTACTGCTGAGCATGAGGTCCCGGGTTCGATCCCCGGGTCGGGCAAAGTGTTATTGAGTTTTTCCATCTGGGATTTCTCAGTAGCAGCCCGGAGTCTGGATTTGTGCCCGATTGACGGCAATAGGCTCGCTCCTATTACATGGGACTTAAACATAACTGGCGAAATGTGGGTGTACTACCAGGTACACCTCTGCCTAGCCCTTCGGGGATTACAGGCGTGACGTTATGTGTATGTTAAAACAAAATAAAAAAAAAACAACAAAAATATAAGCTGGAGAAACAAGAATAATGTAAAAAAAACTCATGGTATTATGGGCTGACAAAACTTTAGTTTAAATAGTCCCTCATCTAGATTACACAATATTGTTTCTTTTTTCACGTAATCAAAATATAACGGCGATACATAAAAATTTCGCATGAAGTCACAGTTTATACTAGATAGTGACGTTACAAGTCCCCTCTCCTTAACTTTAATGCGCGTAATCTAAGCAGTTTAGCATCAATTTGAAAAAGTAAAAAAAATGTGTCGAATATTTTCATGTAATATACAAGATGTTTTTTTTTTATATCCCATAACTCTAGGGTTATATTCTGTAGGTAAAAATAATACTAAAACTCCTAGAATAGATGGTCCAAAAATGCATAGTTTCGGAGATTAACAAAGACATTCAATACCTATAGACCGGACATCACGAACAAAATTTTCGTCCGAAAAAGTGTGTCCTGCTGGATACAAGTGTATGAGTTTTTTGTAGTACGCTCCGCTGCCGCTCCAATATTCATATATTATTCTAGATGGCGTTACTGAGACATGGGATCAAAGTTTTTCTATGACATTTCCTTGACATGCCCGCTCTATAGTATTTTACATCTCTTTGGAGATTAATAATTAAATTATCAGTTGTTTAGTACCCGTAACACAAGCTCTGCTTAGCTTGGGACTAGATGGCGTTGTGTGAATAGTCGTGGAATATTATTATTAAGTATTATTAATATTATATTTATTACCTAATTCGTTCAAAAATTGTCACTAGTACGTCGAATCTTCTTTCTAACGTCATTTTTCTTTCACGTAAGGGTGTTTTACATTAATCATCGTGACTTTGTCGAATTATTTTGGCTGCCTCTATGGTCTAGTGGTCGCAGCCGCTACTGCTGAGCATGAGGTCCCGGGTTCGATCCCCGGGTCGGGCAAAGTGTTATTGAGTTTTGCCATCTGGTATTTCTCAGTAGCAGCCCGGAGTCTGGATTTGTGCCCGATTGATGGCAATAGGCTCGCCCCCTATTACATGGGACTTAAACATAACTGGCGAAATGTGGGTGTACTACCAGGTACACCTCTGCCCAGCCCTTCGGGGATTACAGGCGTGACGTTATGTTTATTTTGTATGATAGTAAAAAAAAGGATGATTGAAACATAATTCATATGCCAGTTGATTCTTTGATATGACCCCCCCCCCCCCCCCCCCCCCTCTAGAGTTATGGGATATAAAAAAAACACGTTGTAGATGAGGGACTAAAAGCTAAAATTTTGTCAACAAGTCTATTATGTGCGCCGTTATCCCTCCCATGTATACTTGCCACTCTTAAATCCCCAACTTGCAATACTGGGTACGATATAAACTGAAGGAACTACTCTAGGCATACATACTTTTTTGACTGGCCTGTTGGTCTAGTAGTTAGTGACCCTGACTGCTACGCCGGAGGTCGTGGGTTCGATTCCCACCCAGGACAAATGTTTGTGTGATGAGCACGATCATTTGTTCTGTGTCTGGGTGTAATTTATCTATAGTATGTATGTATTTAGAAATATATAAGTATGTTTATCAGCTGTTTAGTACCCATAACACAAGCTCTCAAGCTTAACTTGGGACTAAATGGCGTTGTGTAGAAAGTTGTGGAATATTTATTATTATTATTTATTTTACTTGTCATCCATAGCTCTCTGCGCAGCTGGGAACCGTGCCGCGAAGAGCGCAGACATGGCGGACACGGCATCATCTCTTGAACCGGACCCGCCGCTCGACCCACCGCCTCCACCCGTACGGGAAGGTGAACTGGAGAAAAAATAAAGATAAATGATATGTATTATCGGTAACTCTTTTGACTGACCTGTTAGTCGAATGGTTAGTGTCTAAACTAATATGCCGGAGGTCGTGAGTTCGATTCCCACCCAAGACAAGTGTTTGTTTGATGAGCACGATCATTTTGTTCTGTGTCTATAATATGTATGTATTTAGATATTATACACCACTATTTTTGAATTAGTACAAAAAAATGAGGTGTATCCGTACCTGTTACTGATCATATATGCGTAATCAAAAGTAATAAAACAAAATTAAATTTTTAAATATGTCACTATTTAGTTAAACTTAAATAACGAAAACAGCTGTTGGAGGCGGGGCATGCTTGAGCGAGATCACGCGAACGTGAGCGAGAGATGACGATTCATGAATACTACTATGTCATGAATAGCCCGTACAATATTTCCATAAATTACAAGTGCTGTGCACACTTATAAGTGAGGAATGCACCGGAAAGCTGTTGAAATAGAATATATTTAATATAATTATCTAGTGAATAAGTCGTTGGTGTGTCAATAAATAAATAAATAAATAAATTGGGTGACTTTTTGGGATATAAACAAACGCTGATATAATAACTTTGTTGTTTATGAATATTATTAATTGATACTTTACAAACATAGAATAAGCCCTTTAAGTATTTTTTCTTATTAAAATTTAGTGGTGTATACTATATCAGTATGATTATCAGTTGTCCCTGTACTCATAACACACGCTCTGCTAAGTTTGGGACTGGATGGCGTTGCGTATTGGAAGTTGTGGAATATTATTATTAAATACCTATAATAAATTCTTACAAACACTTTTACACGACATTTTTTTAATTAGTAGGTGTCAGGTAAGGTTGGTGTTTCACTATAAGACTACTCTCAATATTTTTTGTCCAACTGGAGAAATAAAGATGAGATAAGTTAAGAAATACAGATACAAAAGACTATGCCTACTTTCGACTATGTATTGTATGGAAATTGCCTCTTGACTTTTCTAAAATATGTTTTTAAATATTTCTAGGCCTAAAAATACGTGAATTGTTTTAAGACAATAACACAACCCTAAACCTTTCTTGTAACCTAACTTTTGTGTGTGTGTGTGTGTGTGTGTGTGTAGGTGTGTGTGTGTGTGTGTGTGTGTGTGTGTGTGTGTGTGTGTGTGTGTGTGTGTGTGTGTGTGTGTGTGTGTGTGTGTGTGTGGGTTTGTGTGTGTATGTATGTTGTGTGTATGTATATTGTGTGTAGTAATTTGATCGAAATGATATGAATCTTGGCAACTGTATTGTTTACTGTGGAATAGTTAGATGTATGTGATGTAAGGTTTATAGGTTATGTTGTTATGTGTGTTGGTACACTGTAAAGATGTTCGTATATTTTCCTGTACCTACTTGGAGTATAAGACGATATTACTTGCCCAATTCCATAATCTAGGTCAACGGGCTGAATGGTCCATACATGATTTGACCAAGATAATGGCTGGACTTTAAAAGAGACTGTAACCTCTGAGTTTCTTTCGGTGTTTTTTTTCTGAGTAGCCAGATGGTGAAACACCGACCGACTTCATCTACTAGTTAAGAATTGTCGAGTAAGTGTTTGTAAAAATAACCTATTTACAGAAATAAATATTATTAATCATTTATAACGAAAATACGAATTATACGTTTTTGCAGCGAACACGGGTTAGTATATGGTTTCAACGCGATACCTTTACGCGTTCCCAATATAAAGGGTCTTGACAGACAGACGGTCATACGGAAAACAAAGAGATCCGCTTTGACGGGTTCAGTTTTTTCCTTTTGGGGCACGGAACCCTACAAACTTTTTTACAAAAAAAACAACCGACTTCTTCAAAAAAAAACTAACAGGTGAAAAATAACTCCAGTTTCGGAAGTCTGTGGCTTTGGTGGTTTTGTTTTGTTCATTATTGGCCACCGACTTCCGAAACTGGAATTATTTTTCACCTGTTAGTTTTTCTTGAAGAAGTCGGTTGTTTTTTTTTGTAAAAAAGTTTTTATTTTGTAATTTTTAGTTTCTTTGTATGTAAACAAAGTCTTTTAAAACTTGAAAGAATCATTGAAATTGGATAACAATTGCTAAAGAAGTTCTATATCTATACATTGATCTGTACATCTCTGCCGACCCCTTTTAAAATAGAATGGCGTAATGTTATGTTGTGGAAATACAAAAGCTCAGCATAGACATCTGACTATAGCAATTGCGAATAATTTGCTGTTATGCGTTAAATGATAAATGATATTTATTTTGTAAATAGGTTTTTACAAACACTTTTACACGTCGCCTTTTTTAGTAAATGGGATCGGTATTTCACTATTTGACTACTCTGAGAAGAAACACCGAAAGAAACTTAGAGGTCATAGTCTCTTTTAAAGTCCAGACATTATCTTGGTCAAATCATGTAAGATCCATGCAGATTAGTGTCTGAGATGGTCTTTTGAGGAAAGAACCACACAGAATGAGGGGACCAGATCAGTCAGTGCAAGCATTTGTCAGTAATCGTGAGCTCAACTCGGAACTTGAGGAGCTCCACGTGCCGACGAACAATACCAAAGAAAGAACATTTGGGTTGGTCCCATAAAGAAAGAAGAGTTGAAGAGTTCCGTTGCTTGTCTTCTTCATCAGTTTTTCTTCACCAAATGATACTTTCTAAATGAAAATGCTTGATTTGTTACTAAAAATGTTGAAATCGGTGCATATGTGCCTATATTTTTTTAGGAGTTCCCTCAATTCCTCGAAGATCCCTCATCAGATATGAGTTTTGATACAAATGGGACCAATCTGTTAGTATACCCTATCAAACAAAAAAAGAATTTTGAAAATCGGTCCATAAATCGGTAACAAACCCTAAAAAAAATACAACCGAATTGAGAACCTCCTCCTTTTTTTGAAGTCGGTTAAAAAGTATTAAACTTAAAAGAACATAAGACTCCACAACATGTTTTGTGATGATAAATGTTTATCATTGTCATTACTTTGTGCAATAGTTTTAATGTTGCGGGTTCGGTTCCCGCACATTAAAACATTTAAAAAGCCTAGTATTTGCTCTGAATCTGGCTGTTTGTGTAAGTATTTTAAATTTGCTTAAACGCTACAGGAGAAATTCCTAGTGGGGGGCAACGAAAGAAAGAAGAAGTACCTCAAACTTCTGCTTCGCACTCGTCTCGCGGGGCTCTGTGGTGACGGCGCACGCGCAGCGGTGTTCCCGCTGCCGCCGCTGTCGGATAAAGATGCCCAGTTGTTCATGCCGCTGCCTTGTGAACTGCTGTAAAGGAAAAAAAGCGTGGTCAGTTAAGGTAGAAACCTTCTGGATGTCTTCTTGATTTAAGGAACTGAAATGAAATAAAATGTATTTATTTGATAGAATATAGGTAGGTACTTACATAATAACATTTTTAATAATCTTAGTCTCACAATATTCAACTAATCAGCCGTGCAAAATTAATTAGACAAATTACATTACAAAATATATTTATTAACTAACTTTATTGGAATATACTAGTAGACGCCCTGCTGTTACACCTGCGTAGGTCCCATTCCCGTGGGAATACAGGGATTAAAAGTAGCCTATGTGTTAATTCAGGGTGCCAGCTAACTTCATACGAAAATTTTATTAAAATCCATTAAGTAGTTTTTACGTGAAAGAGTAACAAACATCCATCCATTTATCCATCCTCACAAACTTTCGCGTTTATAATATTAGTATGAAGTATGATATCTCAGAGTCAAGCAAGACCATCAATTAATTTATTAGAAGGCAATGAACAGTAGCTGCCCGGAGTCTGGATTTATGCCCCTTTGTTGGCAGGCTTGCTTCCTCTAACATAGGACTTTCTCATTACTGGAGAATGTAAGTGTACTACAGGTATGTACACCCCTGCCTCACCCTTTGGGAATTACAGGCGTAATGTTATGTTATATGTTATGATAATGAAGGTCACTTATGACGGAAGAATACACTGCATTATTGCCTCTTGGATTCTGATCCAAAGCTAGATCTGCTGCGGATGAATGGACGAAGATCTTATTCATAATTCAATAGGTACTTACTTGAGTGAATTCTGATGCTGATGACAATGTGGACATGGTGCTCGTGGTGGCTCGCACACCGCCTGGACTGCGAGCAGCCTCTCCTGCGACGAGCATTGCGACTGCAACAATGTAACAAACCACATTAATATGCTATTCATCATTGTACCGGGACTTGAACGGGCTTGATTGCATTTTGAAGAGTTTATTTTGACGCGGAAGATTATGCTTTTCTCATTCAACCAAAATTGACGTAAAATTCGAGGTGTGAAAACATGAGCATGGATTAATGCTTATGCCTTTTCTGTATGAGAAGAGATCGCCCAGCTATAGGAAAACAATAGATTGGTATTATACTATACAACGTGTTTTTTTTTATATCCCATAACTCTAGGGTATGATTGAGACCATATCAAAGAATCAACTGGCATATGAATTATGTGTCAATCATCCTTTTTTTTTTATTAACATACAAAATAATTCGACAAAGTCACGATAATTAATGTAAAACAGCCTTACGTGAAAGAAAAGTGACGTTAGAAAGAAGATTCGTCGTAAACGTGACAATTTTTTAACTAATTAAGTAATAAAAATAATACTTAATAATAATATTCCACGACTATTCACACAACGCCATCTAGTCCCAAGCTAAGCAGAGCTTGTGTTACGGGTACTAAACAACTGATAATTTAATTATGATTAATGATATCTCCGAAACTATGCATTTTTGGACCATCTATTCTAGGAGTTTTAGTATTATTTTTAAAACCTTGTATAAGTATCCGTTAGTAAAGCAAAACTAAGACTGCTAATGAAAGTATTACCCACTAGCAGACGTCCCGCGGTTTCACCCGCTTAGGTCCCGTTCCCGTGGGAATACAGGGATAAAAAGCCTATGTGATAATCCAGGGTGTCAGCTAACTCCATACCAAATTTTATTAAAATCAATTCAGTACTTTTTACGTGAACGAGTAACAAACGGATTTTAGTCGGAACTAACAGACGACAGTTAGTTCCGACTAAAATCCGAAACGACAGGACTTATTTTGAAGGAATTTCTATGGCAGATAAATGATGTTATAAAGAGTGGCTTTAATCTTATTTTAGTAAAAAAAATAGCGTGTTCAGTTAGTTATATATGTAATTGCAAATTACACAACACTAGCCCTCAGGCCTCTCTACCACACGGGACTTTGATACTTAGCAGTAGGTACCACGTCATACCCCACCCAAACGCACCCATATGATGGGACAAGCCAAGGATTTATTACCGTCAAAGGTGGCAAATAACAGTGCGTGTACAAATACACGATTCTAGGCCATTGGGAATAGAAGGCGTGTCAGCATATTCTATTTTGTTTGACGCGCCTAAGCAAATGTTTCATGTGTGTCATCAAATTTGTGTGAATGCTACGTTGTTTTTTTATTTAGGTTTTCTATAAGGCCTTTGCGTTAAGCCGAATTCATTTTCCAAAGCCTGATCTGGCTTGAACTATGCTTGTCCACCCTTATTAGTATACATAGAGAAAATTTGCTACCAGTATGATCCCATACGTTTTCATGTTCTAACATAAAACAGTTTCGCATTAAATACTTACTATTTTTATATACATACATACATAAACTCACGCCTTTTTCCCATGGGGGTAGGCAGAAACTACAGAGCGCCATATGCTACGATTCTTACATACTTCTTTTGCTTCGTTTACATTCATACATGTTGTCATACACACACGCCGGTTGCGAGTACTACGCACCTGACCTTTCTGAAGAACCTCACCAATAAGGTCTATGTATGTCCTTCTAGGGCGTCTCCTCCCGGCGTTCCCACTTACATTTGCCTTGTAAATACCTTTCGTTAGTCGCCTTTCATCCACCCTTTCAACGTGAGCAAACCATCTAAGCATACTCTTTTCAATTACTATTTTTACTTGAACGATAAATCTTATTTCTTTAAATGAATAAAATTAATATGTTTTTTATTGCGCTCACAGCGAACAATATAAAAAAATAACATAAAACTATACGTTAGGATATCTTTTCTAAACCGAGCAAACCAAACGTAACCCACAACATTATACAACATGACGTAAAATCACAACCACCGTCAAATCTCAAGTTTGTAAACAAAAGGCTACTTACATGCACTGGTAAGTATGCGCAAGAGTTTCCTCGTCCGCGCTTTGAATACTAACAGCCGGATCAATTTGGCTGCGTTTGGACACGATCATGTTGAGACAATAGCTTTGTTTTTATATTTATTTTATTTTAAACATGTCTTGTTGTTTCGTCTACAGACTTTAAAACGATTTCGTAATTTAGAAAACATTCTGGCTCGCGTATGTCGTGATTTATACTGAATTACTGACTATTAATTGAAAAACATCTGCTCTATTGGTACACCAAACCACACACAAACACTTTTAACACATTACATTTCCCTCTTCTCAATTATTATGATAGACTTTTTATGGTCATATCAGCAGACGATCCATGATCAAAAATCGGAGTATTCCCGTTTGAGCACCTATTTATTGAGCACCTATGCATTAACCTATGGGAAATGGGAATACCTTTAGTGCTAAATGCATAGGTGCTCAAAAAATAGGTGCTCAAACGGGAATACTCCTAAAGTTTTACCACCAAAGATCTGGAATGCAATAAAAGTAGTGAAAATTAGTCTAAAAGTTAAGATGGCGCGTCTCTTGAGGTACCAGATTTTTGGAAGTATTCCCGTTTGAGCACCTATTTTTTGAGCACCTATGCATTTAGCACCAAAGGTATTCCCATTTCCCATAGGTTAATGCATAGGTGCTCAATAAATAGGTGCTCAAACGGGAATACTATAAACTTTAAATTCTATTCGTGAATTCCTGCCATCCGGGTTAAGAAATGATCAATATACTTAGGTTCTTCACATTACATATTCGGTATCAGCAGTAATTCGGCATATAGGTACTAAACTACATTTATAGAAATTTCAAATAAGACATCACTTGTTCACGTTTAGTCATTTGAGGTATTTTGTTTTTAAATAAACCTGTTACTAAAATAACAAAATACAACAGGTAGGTATGTTGCATATGAATATAACAAAATTATGAAAAATTACACTAACACTAGATTTCAGCTTAAAACTCTTTTAATGTTAGTTTATTCCTCGCACCCTGGTTGGAATCTAATCCAACAAGTGATCTGTTTGCTGATGGATGTATGGACGAAGATTTTATTGGTATAAGCCAGGAGTAGGTACTGTGAAATGAATTAAAGAACGTGTTTTTATCTTGTTTTTTTTTTGTTTAGTTATTTTTCTTTAACTTGTTTGATTTTGAGTATTTTATGTGTAATTTTATTTACCTACTTTAATTGGTTAAACCTTAGTAATTAAATAAATGAATAAATTAAAATGTCTGTACATTTTAATTTATTCATTTACGCCATCACATCAACCTACACCCCAAACTGTCAAATTTTCCCCTATTGAATTTGAACCAAATTCTATTTGCAATAAAATTGAAAAAAAATCGATGAAATTTGACATATTGGGGTAACTGGCCTCTGTACATTGATTACCTACATACCTAGAATTTCACCAGCAACTTATTCAAAGAAAACACAATTAGGTCAACTTTCAAAATGAGGTACTTACTTAGTAATCTTTTTCCAAAGAGATTTAGGAAATACTTTTGAGAGGACATGCGAAGAAATGTCTTAGAAAAACTATTATCCCATGTCTCTAATGTAATGCCGAATAATATAGCGATATTGGAGCGGCAACGGAGCGTACTAAATTAAACTCATAGACATGTATCCACCAGGACAGAAGTATCGGGTGAAAAGTTTGTTCGTGATGTCCAGTCTAATAGTAAGTATTGTGTGTCTTTGTTTTTTTTTTCATATCTCTGGAAGGTTCTGAACTGTTTTGATTCTGAGTTAACATCATTCATCTCCTGTCACCAAGGAGATTTAAAAGACTATAGAGCGGGCATGTCAAGGAAACGTCATAGAAAAACTTTGATCCCATGTCTCAGTAACGCCATCTAGAATAATATATGAATATTGGAGCGGCAGCGGAGCGTACTACAAAAAACTCATAGACTTGTATCCAGCAGGACACACTTTTTCGGACGAAAATTTTGTTCCTGATGTCCGGTCTATAGGTATTGAATGTCTTTGGAACAACCTAATGCAGTTTGTGGAAGTTACTCATGTAAAAGTGAGGTCTACACACGCTGCACATTCATAGTGAAATGGTGACAAATCGTAATCCTTCTTTAAAGTAAAATAAATAAATATGGAGGTGAAGAAGTTTCCTATATTAACCCTTACCCTTATTTAGATACGATGAGGCCGATGTGGGGACCCTAAGTAGGCTATCCACTCGACACTGAATTGCCTAATGAGGTGGAAAAGCCGTGAAGGGCTTCTAGCGATGAGCACCCTAATAGGTCCCATTCACATAGCAAGGTGTTCATAAAAGCCAGCTTTATGATCGTTGAAGGTTATTAGTCTATTAGTAATCTTACATACACATAATTAACCAGAATGATAGATACCAATTTTCATGGTTTAGCTACAAAGTTGTCGATTTTCCATACAATCTTTCAACCCACAGTTAACTCCCTTAGGAAATGAAAAATCCTTTCTTGTTTGTTGTCTACGTTATAAAGGTCGAACATCTGTACGAAATTTGATTTGTGGAAAAATATTTTATATTTATTTAGATATCAAATATATACATGTTACTTGTATTATCTAATAAGAAATATTATTAGAGCCTACCTACTTTTTTTTTAATTTTGCTGTGCTCAACAGGGTCTTAAATTCTTAATTATTTTGTTTATATTTTAAAACAACTACACTGTATACTGTATGTATTGAATTGATACCAGATTCTGAAAAATAGCAGATACCTAATTTGTATGTCAACAAAGATTCCTTTGAGAGATAATGTTCGAACTTATCAGACATACGTGTTGCTGGGGAGTTTGTTCCTCTACATCTTCTTCCCAGCAAAAACACTAAGAAGTGGCGTAGGGCGGGCTTTTCGGGGAACTGTCTTATGTAATTTTGACGTTCAAAATGTACATGAAAGTTTGGTACACGTCCAATGTGTATATTGATACTAAGTTAGCGGACGTCACCGTAGTTCCCGTTCCCGTGGGAATAAAAGGATAAAAAGTAGCCTATGTCACCCGGGAATAGTGTAGCTTCCCAACGGTTAAAGAATTTTTCAAATCGGTCCAGTAGTTTTTCAGTTTATTTGCTACAAAAAAAAAATGGTAATATTTCCTCTTACAGTTAGATTAGCTCTGTGTTTTACTTATAAACGGCAACGGCTAATCTCCGAGCTCCGGGTCCAACACATGAAAATCACAATAATGAGACCGAAATGAGAAATCTAAGAAAAGAATAATCTATTTGTCTTTCATTAGAGAAAGCATAGAAATAACAAAGAAATACCTCTCTTCTCGACATTTCGCGGAATTGTTTTGCAAACACGAATTAGTCGGACGGCACATATCACAGAGAAGATAAGTGTACAGAAGGCCAAAACAGGCTCACGCAAATATTATACAGGATATTAGTAGTTCATTAAAAACCTATTAGAAGGTGAAATGAACCAACTTTTAACAAACAGCTTTCGACCAACCATATAAGTTTTAAAAATCTATGAGACTAACTCTTAAATATGAAATCAATACTATATTCACACAAAATATAAAATTTCCCCATATTAAACAGCTGATTATAAAAGCTTTTTCGTCCAAAAGACCATCTTGGACAGTAATTTCCACGATATTAACAAAAACGACCGTTTGTACTAGTAGTGGAACTTATCAGTGCGAACGTGTCGCTGAGAAGTTTGTTCTGCCACTTCTTCCTAACAGCAAAAACACTATGAAGTGGCAAAGGGATCTTTTAGGGAATTGTCTTATGTAATTTTAGGTTTAAAAAGTGCTGATCTAATTGATTAATATATTTGCTGCTTTTAAAATTTTATTTACAGAAATGAAACATTTTTTATGGGTCCGTTCTTGCTAGTTATGTGGAGTTGACCTTCGGTACTACTGCATATTCTGTGACACATTCGCCGTTTCTATGTGTCACTATGTCGACTTCGGTAATTAGTTTCAGAGCCGGACAGTGATTCATTGTTCACGGAATCGGTGCATATGTTACCGATATTATGTAGACATATTAATATACCATCATTCCCATGTAGGGTAAGGCAAAGATATAATTATTATTACGTTTTTAACTCAATAGCACTTTGCTCGACTAGGGAATCGAACTCTCTGGAAACAGGAACTGTCTGGTTGTTACTTGAAAATGATACTTAGATGTATTCTGTTACTACAAGATAACATTGATGGCGCAGTAGCTAAGCTGGCTGCTGCGCTGTTTGATTCCCGTACAGAACAAATATTTTTATGGCATACAAGTAGTTCTTTATGGTCTGACAGTTGTATGCGATTTTATATGTATTAAACCGCACTCACGACACAAGAGATATTCCTAGTGTGGGGACAAAGGTAAAAAAATAAGACTGGATCCGAAGAGATTTAAAATACTATAGAGCGGACATGTCAAGGAAATGTCATAAAAAAACTTTGATCCCATGTCTCAGTAACGCCATCTAGATTAATGTATGAATATTGGAGCGGCAGCGGAGTGTACTAAAAAAAACTCATAGACTTGTGTCCACCTAGGACACAAGTTTTGGACGAAAATTTTGTTCGCGATGTCCGGTCTATAGGTATTGAATGTCTTTGACTGGATCATATATATAGCATGTCTTATGAAAAGGATGACCACAAAGCTGTCTTTTACACTATTATTATAAAGCGTAAAGAATTGTATTTTTACGTAAAGAATAAACTCAAAAACTCTTGCACCGATTTGAAAAATCCTTTACACTATCCCCGGGTGACATAGGCTACTTTTTATCCCTGTATTCCCACGGGAACAAGAACTTCGCGGATAAAACCGCGTGACGTCCACTATTGCCTAAATAAAACTAGAATACCTTATCATTACTTACTGATAGACTAGAACTTCCTGGAGTGGTCCCGTAGCCCGAAGACGGAAGCGATGCCACCGACCACCTGCGACCATCGCTGTACACAAAAAAAATAAAAACTTTAGTATATATGTAATACAATTAAAATACATAGTGAAAGGAACGAAAAATATACATGCACATTCCGAAATCATAAGTTCAGTACATGTTTCCAGAACGCGTTTTATTTAAATTTTTAACGGCTTTTTCCGATTAATTAAGAAGCTCATCAAGCTACCCTAAAGTGTCAAATTTCTTTCATAGTTTTTCAACTTTACTCCAAACAGAATAAGGTTCATGTTAGTCGAGAAAATACCATGTATAGTTTCTTACCCATTCTTCTCCATACAAAACTATCTTTTGAAAGAGGCAATCAGAATATTTTTTTGAATTTCCAATGTGCCTTTTTAATAGTTCTCTAATTACTAGTTAGTACTAATAGTTCTGTAACTAAAATAAAGCAAAAAAAACTTCGGAAACAGTCCAGAATCATATTCTAAGCCTATGGTGTCTGTTTGTGTGTCGATGTGTCATTTCATCTTCTATTAGAAAAATACTGAAATAGAAAAGTGTGAGAATCAAGGCTTGAAGCATATCTCCAAAAAATCGACCTGGCAAATAGAATTTAGGTGGAAAGATAAGGCGCTTGTTATAATGGTGCTTTTTCACCTGCCAACCTTATAACCCTATTTCCCTTAACTATGCATGTTCGGGTCGGCTTCCAATCTACAGAAGGAGGATGCGGAAAGGGAGAGGGAGATTATCTCCACTCACCCGGCCCACAGCAGACGCACCGGGCGCAGATTGAGGGCGGATAACGCCCTCTTCCAGCCCCCCTAAATGGGTTCTGGGGCGATGGACTCGAGGACGTCCATCGCGCCCTTCTTAGAGCTTTTACACACGAGCGGCATGTTCCCAACGGCAGAGGTAACTGCAGACGTCGACGCGGGTCGGCGGCAGCAGTTACCTCTGCCATTGGGAACATGCCGCTCGTGTGTAAGAGCTCTTAGACGTCGCGAGGGTAGTCTAACACCTCACTCCCCTCGCTGACTTGGCGAAGCCCGCGGGGCCGGCACCAGTCGGGGGTCAAGGAAGTATCTTCTGTTCCCGTGACCCCCGGCACAGGTGTGAGAAGGAACACGGGGTGGTTTTTAGTCAGTAAGAGTCTGACAGACCCCTCCGCCTCCCCGGGCGGGGCACATCTATGAGGAAACTTCACCACTCAAAAAAAAAAGGCTTCCAATCTAACAAGATGCAGCAGAATGGTAATATTTTACTTGAGGCGACTGCATATCTAGTTTTTTGACAGCATCGAAATCATCGACGCTGTCATTTACAAATGACAGCTAATTGAATTGGGCTACGTCTGCAAAATTCCAGATGGAAAAACTCAATAACACTTTACCCGATCCGAAAATTAAGCCTAGGACTTGATGTTCAGCAGTAGCGCTTCACTACACCAACAAAGCAATCATGAAAGTAAGAGTGTCGCATATAAACTGTGCCAGCTGTTTGCATTCACCCTCATAAATATTTCTTCCATTCACTGAACTTGAACATAATATTAATTAGATATTAGCTGAACCGTACAACATTGGAACTAAAAATTAATTAATTAATCATGTACCGTGCGAGGCTAGAGCTATTTAATTTCATGCGAAACAAATGCTTCGTCATTAGTGACATTACTAAGTCTCATATCGCAATATCTTTTTGGACGAGTACCTGCACATTGTATTTTCGCCGAGCTTGTGGCTAAATAATATTAGCCGCATAGGTCGATCAAAGGTTAACCTCACTCTTAACGAGTTCAGTCCGTGAATGGATAATCAAATCATTCATTATAACAAGACTCCTCTGTTGATTGATTGCATCACTGCTTCCCAGCAGGTGGGATTGCAGTCAAGAAATAGTTTATGTTATTGGAACGAAGTTTCTTATCGCGCGTTGCGAAAGGGGGCTAGACGGAAAAAACTAAGACCAAAAGTTGTAACGACACTTTTTGCTGTAGCTGTAAGCCGTGCGGCGTGCGCGTGTTTTTTTGTCTGTCTATCTCTCTCTCTCTCTCATAGAAAGCAAGCCAGTTATTTTCGTTTCGTCTTTCTATTTCGCATAGAATTAATTAATTAATTCAATCGAAAGCCCACTCATCCGGGTGTCCCTTGCCACCTCTTAAAAAAAAACGAAAATCGGACGAGTTTAACTAAGGGGTATAGTGTTACCCAGTAACTGGGTGGTGGAGATCAGACAGACAGTCGCTCCACTTGTAGACACTGGTATTCAGCCGGAAAAACTGGAAGACGACCCCAACATAGTTGGGAGAAGGCTAGGCAGATGATGATAACCTACACATTGAATTCTATAATAACACAGGTTGTAATTTTTATTTGTGATTTATAAACCTTTGACAGCCGTTATGGGTAATCAGAAGCCCGAAGGTCTGGTTATCATTCACACCAAGGGATATCGTATCAACTTGTAACTGGGTCCCGGGGACACATAGAAAGTCGCTTCATGTAAAATGCTGGCACTCAGATGCTCCCAGCTTCAAAATTGTTAAAAAGGAGATAAAAAGAATATGTACAGTAGAGATATACTTACATATCCTTAGTTCTAATTCGGTTAGACATGTAGGCAATACAATAAAGACATTAGACAACTCTGTTACCCATTTAGATTTATTTGATTGACAGAAGACTATCGGCAGGATTGTAGTGTTTTGTTTCGAATATTATTTTTGATGTGTATGTAACATTCGTGAAAAGCGACGGAAATGCGTTGCAGGCCACCAAGGATGCGCGCGATATTTGATTTGACCAATATGCGCGCGTGGTGGCGGAGAGTTGGCTGTGAGATGGTGCCAACCCCTTTTAGCGTTAGGTTGGTGGTACCACACGTCAGACTGACATTTTATTTTAAAGCTTCGTATTTATCACGATATCATGTCAGGTGTTACACATCATATACGAGTGCTGTAAGGCTCGTTCCTCGGTCACGCTTGATGTAAAGCATTAAATGAGGTCTATGAAGGAACGAGCCCACCTAGAAGATACCCGTTCATTCTTGCTTTGAAGGCTATATAATGGAGATATCTTGCATCTCACCAATTTCGTGACTTGCCACTTGTCTACATTATAACACTTCCCACAAATCTGTCGATAGTCTTCGTGTTTTGAATGCAGAAAAAAACTAGTATTGAAATGCGTGTGAGAATTTGAAAAGCTTAGATGAAGAGAAAATTTATTGCCGTCCATATTAGGACGTTTAGTTCTTTCTATAAAACTCTGGACAAATGGTTTTGTGACTGGTGATGGAGAAAGAGAAGATATATGTACCTATTTAAGGTCATGATGACCCAGTTGCCTTTTATCCACGAGTTTATGAGTTCAAATGAACAAGTACCAAAGTTACTCTGCCATAAATATGCACTTTCTTAAGGAAAACTTCTTGAGGAAACTAGGACTTATAATAAATGTAAGTCTGAAATCGCCAACTAGCCCTGAGCAAGCGATGACTACTCTGAATTAAAAAAGGCCCATGCCCTGCAGTTGGACATTACCAGGCTAGTTTAATATTAAAATGCGAAATCAAAAGTATGAAAAACAAAGTATTTGAATCGAATCTATTTCCAGAATAAGAAATTACTAAGGAAATGGAAGTGAAGGACTTACAAGTCCCGTATGTAATAGTAGATTCTGCACCAAGGGTATAAAAAAAGTGACAAAGACACCTTTATCCCCAAAAAAACCCTACTTTTCACACCACCTGTAAGATAATAAAAAGCAATTTGATTTTCAAATAAGTTTCTTTCGGTACTCAAAAGATTTTGCACAAACTACTAGCTGTCCCGATAACAATCGTTCCTCCATAGAATCAATTTATTAGTTTTATTTATTTTTTATTAGTCCTATTGTTAGACCTACTGAAAATACACACAAAATTTCATGGAATCGGTGCAGACGTTTCGGAGGAGCTTTGTAACAAACATTGTGACGCGAGAATTTTATATATTACATTAGTTGTGGTTTTAAAGTCAAAGTACAGCTATAATTCGACCAGTGGGTTATAACATAATTAATATTATTGCCCGATTTACTTTGGCTATACCAGTTTGCACGAAAAAATTGATATTATCAAACAGGTAGTGTGAAATTGTGTAAATGACACTATGACTGATTTGAGATCATGCAAAAGTGAATATTTGCGACGGTTTCACTAAAGCCTACGGCTTTACTAAAGATTTTGTGGATATGGAGAAAATTATACAAAAAAATGACGTAAACGGTTGATATGGGTAATAAAATGTCCACTACTGATTCTGTATACAAATAACCTGAGCCAGAAGTTTGTCCAACGTTGTCGTACATGAAACAGAATAGTTTACAGAAAAGAGAAAGCACACAGAGAATTAGTTACAGCATTATGCTTTAACAAGAATTGTTATATTTATGAAAGATGTCTGAACTTCGAGTGACACCCAGATATAAAAATGCCTTGGATCTTTCTGTGTTCCTTGGAAGAAAATATCGTTATTGCCATCGGAGATAAGACCTATAGAATCCTGTTTAGGGTTTCGTACGCAAAGGTTGTCAACGGAGCAATAACTAAACTATTGACGTCCGTCCGTCTGCTTAGTAGCGGACTGTATTTCATTACCTGTCATAGGTAGACTGTTGACATTTTCTGATTAGATAGGGTGTACAGCGGCCACCACATCGAGCTACCCTAATGTGCTAAATTCCTGTAATAGTTTTAAACTTTATTACAAACTTAATTAAGGTTGATGTTCAACTGGGATATTATTTTTTTTTAAGTAATTCTCTCCAAATCAAGAGTCTTATTGTCTTTATTGAAATTATTTGACTTTGACTTTATTTAATTACAGGAATTCCCTAAATTGGCTGTGTAGATTTTTGCTCATAATTGTATCCCACCTGCCTCAGTTTACAGGATCCCATTTCGATCTCAAGCACACTCCAGATTATACACCATTCATTTTATGTCCATTTTTAGTAAGCTAACTTGTATTTTATTATGTTCACATAAAAAAGTAACGACTGTTGAACCACATTTTGATCGAGATCCACTCAAAAGAATATCAGGGGCAAGCGAATATATCAGATGTTAAGACCAAGTGTTTTCTATAGAATTTACAATTCTGTATCTGTCAAATTGTTAATGGGGACGTGACAGGGGGGAAAGTGACATCGAGGCTCAACCTAATACAGTAAGGGCCTTTGCACACGCTTTTTGACCGCGGATGACGAGTGTAGAACTCGAATCAGTACGCTCAGCAAACGCAAGCCGGTCGGTCTGTTGAAACGATAGATACGTGAACTATCTACTAAAACGCGTTGAGAACGCGCTTATTAAAAACGCGCGTAAAAAAAAACATGGTGTGCAAAGGCCCAAAGCGTGTTAAATCTATGATCCAAAACCCGTTTTAAATGAGTTGAAGACGGTTTTATAACCGGACGGTTTTGAAAAAGACAGTAGGTATAGAGGCCAGCACATAAGGCTAACCCAATGAGTCAAAATTCTTTGATAGTTTTCCAAGTTTATTACAAATACAATAAGGTTCATGTCCAATTTCAGTCTGGGGTAGCTTGATATGCTAGCGCCTGCACCTACTACAATCATTGTAAACTCTTGCACGCGAAGCATGACCACCGCAGAAAAGATTTTGTCACACAGATTGTTGAAACATTTCTTTTGTTTTAAGCACGATAATGTCAAGAATAAAGAGCAGAAATATGTAGATTCTTCAGTCGATGAAGTCATTGAGCATGATTTTTACGATAATCGCCAGAAATGTTTCTGCCATATATGTCACTTTGGCGTTTCTTCTGTCGACATAGCTGGGGGTCGAGTCTGCTATTGCAATCGTGACTCAATGACCGGTCAATGATCGATTTTTGACGTATAACGTCAAACTTGTGACACATTTCCCATACAAAAACTGTCAAAGTTGTCAAATATTCGATCTATGACCGGTCATTGAGACACGATTGCAATAGCAGACTCGATCCCCTGTTTATACGGTGATTATGTTACGCATGCTGGTATTGGTTGTACGTCGATGCCGCTTTCACCCTGTATAGAGGCCCTTTTCTATTTGAAGTAATTAGGCACACCTTATTTGTTTTCTACTTTATCCAATGACGAGGACCAATCATCGACTAAGGAACAAAGAAACCAAACATGGCTGTCTTAATATTCTGAGGCCAACCAAATCTTCAGACCTGCTGTTAAGTATATGGAATTCCTGTCAGATACTCACAGCTCCTTCCCTCGTTTGACGCTTGATGATAGAAGGGCGTGGTGCAGTGGGTGAGGATGGTGCACGTGTGGCCAGCGTGGTCCCTCGGCTGGTGATAGTGGCCCAGTGCCCGGAGAACTGCAGCGGCCTGACCCGACCTGGAGAAAGAAAGGACAGATTTCAATGATTTGTAAAAAGAATGAAAGAAAGGATGGAATGATCTAATTATTATTATTAACACAGCTCAGCCGTGTTCTGGCACAACTATAGTTTTGTGCACTTTTGCAAAGTCGTGTTAAGTATTAATTTAAGTAAATTATTTTTCTCTTGAAGTTATACTTTTTTTGGAGCGTTAGAGAAACATTATGAGAGCAAATTATTACGATGCGCGCGCACACCGTCATGAAAAATCGACACTCTGAAGTTAGCTATAGTCATCATTAATGTAGTTTCTTTTACGCCAATAACTTCTAACGCATTTTTTGACTGCCTTGTTGGTGTAGTGGTCGCAAGCGCTACTGCTGAACATGAGGTCCCGGGTTCGATACCGGGGTCGGGCAAAGCGTACCTAATTGAGTTTTTCCATCTGGAATTTCTCAGTAATAGTCCGGGTCCTAGATTTGTGCCCGATTGATGGCAATAGGCTCGCCCCCTATTACATGGGACTTAAACATAACTGGCGAAAGGTGCCTTCTGCCTATCCCTTCGGGTATAACAGGCGTGATGTTATTATATTGTACCTACGTTAAATTATTTTTGTACGTTAAAGCGGTCAATTTCACCTACTTGGCTTTTACCCAAAAAAAAATCGTTAATGTATCATTAACGACCTATCAACCATATAATCGATACTTTTATAGTTTTTTTTATAACATCACGCGTACACATAACGGAGTTACCATAAAGACGGGCCTTGAGCTCTAAAAAGATTCGTATATAAGTACCTACAGAAGTTTCATTTCATTTAAGACTTCAATAACTGTCGTGGAACACCTAGGTATACTCATATTTAATTTACTTATAGAAAGCGAAACTTTCTTTCTTTCTTTCTTTTTATGGATTATAATGTGGTTTTCACAACAATTTATTGAATCTATACAGGCACTTTGCTGCATGCATTTCGTACTTAAACTTCGTCTCCCCCCCATCCCCTTTTTTTATTTGATTAAAGGGCTTTGTCGCTTAGCGACCTCATCGCCCAGTACCTACAGAAGAATACATTATCTTACAGTCTATCTTACTACTAACTCATACAGCTGTTTAGCTTTCTCTGACAATGGGAAAGCGAGGATAGTGTTACAGAATCTGTACATCGGCATCTGTAATACAGATGCCGATGTCATGTGATTTACAGGGACCAAAGACATCTATTCTAATATTTTAATTCCGCACACACTCCATCAGTCATCTCCTCCCTAGTTTTGAAAATAAAATAAAGCCTAAAGAATAATAATGTGAATTTTCAAAATCGGTTTAGAAGATCCAGAGATTACCCCCTACAACGTTACAAACTCACAAACCATATAACCTGTACCGACATCTATCTCGCCACATACGAACTATCCTACATCGCGCTATTAAAGTTATCCGCGCAGTTTGAACGTATACAAGTTCCCGACAACAATCGTCGGGCAGTAGTTAGCCCACCAGACACAACACCCGACTGGTCGGAGGATCCTCCCTTTTCAATGGTGGATGAGGAACTTTACACCCTGTTTCATGAGGAACAGGGTGTAAAGTTCCTCATATTCCTCATGGAGGTATGAACCTCCAAACCTCTTGAAAATACTAGTACAGTTTAATATTATTATATTAATCGAGGGAGAGAAAAATCGCTACATTTTATATAACATTTCCACTAAGTATATTAGTACACGTGCAATTCACAGATATTCGTGCCGAATGAATTTACGGTCTACTCTTGACAGTGGCACAAAAAAAATACTATTGAAAGATTTTTTTGCTATTCATCACAGAAAACATCTACACAGTGCCTATCAGAATACACGTCCGAACAAACTAGTTTTGCCTAGGAGTACAATGGCCTTTAGATAGACCGCGAAGTAATTCATCTTAAGTATGTAGTCAGCCTAGGTAGACTCTTGATTTTATAGACAACATTTCACATACATAACATGGGACAGGAAAGTATCGATGTAAAAAGGAAAATGGCCACTTTTTTCCAACAAAAACACCATCACGCGTGCCCATCATTGAAACGAATTTTGTCTACAGAAAATGACAGATTGTAGAATCTTTTCTTTTGTTTTAATTTGAGCACGACAATGTCAAGAACGAAGAGAAAATCATCTGTACTGTAGATGCTTCAGTCGACGATAGTCTATTATATAGGGTGACTGGTAATTAGTGACCGATACTTAAACACATGAGTGTACTCATAAATACGAATAACTTTCCCAAAGAAACTTTTTATATACTCATTAACTTTCAATTAAGTAATTCAATTACGACAGTACTGCACAACGGGAGTGGTGAGGGTGGCGGGGGCGCATGTGACGCTACTACTACTAGCAGATTTGCCTATCCCGAGGTCAAACTATCAGCTGGTAGATACAGTGCCGATTCGTGCCTACTGTGATCGACCACAGGCGCGCGCGCGGGAATTAATTTCAAACAGCGTTTTTGTTATTTTATTATGTTATAAAGATACTCTTCACATTGTATTCTAATCGATCAAAGAAAAGAAAAACAAAAAAACGCAAAATTATTATTTATACACTAGGTAAAGTTAGTTTGTCTACCTGGCAAGCGAATTAATTGGTAAAATAACACTAGAAATTGTAGTCTCATAGAGGTCAACAAATACATAAGCTTTAAGTTTTGTATTCAACTCGTTAAAGGTCACTTCGAGAAACCAATGAAATCACAACATAACTTGAAACTTCGCAAGAGTAGTCTAGTCGGGGAAATTTGTAACAGTTCAAAGGAAATGTTTTGAAATAACAACCGAGTTCTGCTTTACTTCAAAAGACAATAACATCTTTGTCGGTTGAGAGTTACTTGACTGTGGTTTTGCTACTAGTACTTGTAAACTTAAGAATCCGTACACGAAATTTTACCGATTTTGCTGATTTACGTGATCTTACAGTCGTGATTTTACAGTTAAAATACTGTATTTCTATAATTTTTAATGCACAGTATGAAAGATCATTTCAATTATGATCTTTTACGTGAGCTACTTTTTTATTTTTATTATTTAATTTTGATTAATCGACCTCAAACCGGCTAACGTGAAGTGAAATTTAGCTGTAAGTGGTTTAGAATATGACATATTAACGAATTGTTTTGACGGTGAAACGGTATGGAAAAAATACAATGTATTGTTGTGAAAGTCATCTATAAGATGTATGGATCACTTTTTACCACTTTCATATAAAAATGTTGAGTAAAAAAATGTTGAACTTAGTGCAATTTTAGAGAAAATGGGTAACGAATTGCTTATGATTTCGGTTACTTAGAACTCTCGTTCATAAAATTAAAAAAAACATAAATAAACTTCAGAAAAAAAGCAATCCATTTCCCGAAAAAAAAATGCAAAAAAAAAAAAAAATGTGGCAATTAAAAATCTTTTAAAACAACCTAAATCTCGCGTTATAATACTCGACGCAAGTCTGGACTCAGCAGTCCGCGCCGAGCGCTTCCAGTGAGTGGACGTATCGCTCTGCGCTCCGAAAATCGCACCGGGTGAATACGAAACACGACGCGCCGGTGCCGCTGGCTACAGACGAATATAGCGCGACGTGAGTTTTCGATACTTTGGTAAGTTATTATTTTTTAATATTTTGTGTTGATTTAAACATGCGTTTGAAATACAATAAGTGATAGTGTAGATAAGTGTTTTGTTATTATAATTTTGAGTACCTTATTTCGTTTCATGTATTTTAATATAAGTAGGTACCTACAAAACCTACGTACTATTTGTCAATAATAATACTATAAATGCCACCGTATTTCTGTTTGTGTATTACGTTTCCACGCAAGGGGGCGTTCATAAAATACGTGAGATGTTAAAGGGGGGGTCGAGTCAAATCTCATCTAATCTTACGTTGGAGATTATTAGATTAAAATATCACGCATTTTTTTTTCTGATATAACAAAAAACAATATATACGTTTTTGGTCCATTTAATCCAGAATGTACAGTCAGCATCAAAAGTTGATGACCACATTTAGATTTTCACGCTTGCTATTAATTGAAGGTGGACATTTTTGGGTTTTTCGTCATTGGTGTCGTTTTCATGGATTTCGGGGTCGCTGATTATGAAAATGAGGTCTAAATGAAAATCGAAGATGGCGCCGAGTAACATTTGTGGTTTATTCATCATGGGTGTCGTTATCGTGGTTCTTGGGGTCGCTGATTACGAAAATGAGCTCAAAATGAAAATCCAAGATGGCGCCGAGGGCAATTTTTGGTTTTTCCGTCATGGGTGTCGTTTTCATGGTTTCAGGGGTCGCCGATTACGAAAATTAGGTTAAAATGCAACTCATAGATAAATAAATAAATAAATAAAAATGTATTTATTTCAGTAAATCTTTACAAATAAGTTGCCGGGGCTTCCCAGAAAGTAATCATATGATACTTGTGTTGGGAAAGCCTCACATTTCTGGTGTGAACAAAATTTAGACTTACTAGACTAACAAAATGAGAATAACATTATTTAAACAATGAAAAATGGTATGTTTTGATGTGTTGTGTCTGTAAGGTGCATGCTTGCTTGAGTTCGTGTGTGTGTGAGCGCACTTGTGTGTGTTTGTGTGTGTGTATGTGTGTGTGTGTGTGTCTGTGTGTGTGTGTGTGTGTGTGGTCGGTTGTTTTTAATGGGTAACCCTATAACTCCGTTGCGTGTTTATTATTGTCTTTGTGAGTGCATTAAGCTCATGTCATAATTCAAGCTACTGTAAGCAGGATTTCCTCTACGTTTTCATAATCAAGAGTAAGGAGCCATTCAGTCAGTTTTTTCTTACACTCGTACATTTGCATGGGGTAAATATTAAGGATACGATTAATTACATTGTAAATAGATGGCGCCGACGAAAATTTTTGGTATTTACGTCATGGGTGTCGTTTTCGTAGTTTTCGGTATCGCTGATTACGAAAATGAGCTTATAATGAGAATTCAAGATGGCGCCGAGGCAAATTTTTAGTTTTTCCGTCACGGGTATCGTTTTCATGGTTTTCGGGGTCGCTGATTACAAAAATGAGGTCAAAATGAAAATTCAAGATTTAATCATAAGCCTAAAAATCGTAATACAATTATGATCATTCACTATTTCGTTCGAAAGAAAAATAATTTCATTCATACTTTGACGTTATAAATCTACTGACTGTCAAACCACCATATTTGTTTTATACCTAATCATATGGACATGTTGGTTCCAATAATCTCTCTTGAGACAGCGCATGATTCTCCGTGGACTGAATTAGAGTAGATATTCTTTTTTTAATCACAGCAGTTACGATTTAAGTATTCTATTGTTAAATTTTTATTACACTTATAATTAACCTCTCAGCAATATTGATTACTAGTCTTAACTAGTCGTAAATAAAAGCACGAAGCAATTTGTTTTTCTTTTTACAATAACAATCCAATGCTTTTACGTAAGAAACACACATTTTGAAAAATCTCACGTGCGATTGGGGGATGGGGGTGGGGATTGAATAAAATCATATGACATCTCACCAGGGGGGAGGGAGGGACAGAAAATTTAAATAAACACCTCACGTAATTAATGGACGCCCCCCAACAAGTGTTATCATTTATTATTAGGATATTTTTTAAACTATTATGCTTACTAATCCAATCTGAAAATGTATTGTGCAATTGGCATGTGCGGTTTGTCGGACTGAAAGAGATCTCTCTATACAGGGTGTTTTTTAAATCGTGGGCATCATTTTCACAGGTTGTTTTACCCATGAATATGATCAACTTTCATTATGGGACCAACTCGGAAATTGCGAAAAAAAAATATCAGCTGTTTCATACATTGTAGTCGATTAGGTATTAAGCTGTTGTATGCAAAAGCTAATTTTTTTTCGCAATTTCCGCGTTGGTCCCATAATGAAAGTTGATCATATTCATGGGTAAAAGAACCTGTGAAAATGTTGCCCACGATTTAAAAAACACCCTGTAGAATTAAGCTCGCCGTTGCAAACATGTTTTTGTAACATTTTTATGATTGTCTAAAATTAAGAATTTCATATTTACAGATTCAAGTATGGGCGGAAAAAGCAAGAATTTTAGATATTTGTTTGTTTGCTGTGTGGACGGGCCCAGACTTTCCATTGAAAACTGCAATTATCAAGAGGGACGACAATTTCTGGGAAACCAAAATAAAAAATCGGCTTGTTAATTTTTACTACAAGTGCATGCTTCCAGAAATTATGGACCGTTGAAAATGCCGTTCTATGGATCTCAAAACTTGTACATTTTAATAAATAAATGCTTAATTTAATACTACCAGACTTTTTATTTTAATTAACAAAACTAAGAGACTAAAATGTATGTAAAAAATATCAAAGGATCAAAAACGTTTAATCGCCGTACTGGCCAGCAACGACTCTGGCTTCACGCACACATGCGACCGAGCGCTTCCGCATGTGTGCGTGAGCGAGTCAAATACCTAATTCAGTCCGTTTGGATTTCGTAGACGGCGTCTTAAGATAATTTAATTTAAGTAGAAAATTTTAGGAAGACATAAAGATAACGCATATTTTAGCACAGAAAAGAAAAACATGTTGGAAGAAACACTTGTTTTTTTTTAAACTTTGTGCAGACGATAAAAACCTGCAAAAGGCAGATCTTACGTGTCTTAGGCAATTTTTACTACATTACATGCTACCATAGTAAATGTGTGCATAACGACTAGCCATAAATAGGCCAAGTTGACCAAAAATGACTATTGACTATTTTTGAGTATTGAATGTCTTTGAGGAACATGTAGATTAGTGTCTGAGATGGTTTTTGGAATAATCTTGATAACCTTTCGATTATTTGGAATTTCGACCGATCTTCAATTAATGGCTCTTTGATAATTGATAAGATTTACTGTAACCTATTAATTAAACGAGCCACATACAGGTTAAAGTCCACCTTTAATATGTTTACCTTATCTATCACCCCGCCATCTGCAATCTTCTTCAACAAATACCTATTGAGTATCGAGATGTAACTAATTAACGTTATCGGAGATAGGTCTGAAGATAAGGAGTCAATTACTAACTTATCTCTTGAGTAGCTTTATTAATGCCTTGTTGATCTAGTCTTTCTTGTTACTGTGGTTAGTGACTAACCTGGTTTACGAAGGTTTTTCCTTCAATGTTTTTGAAGCAAATGTTAATTATTCATTATATACATAAAGTTAGTGGTGTCTTGGGATCGCACTCGAACTAATTGATACGTATGAATTCGCAGACCGCCGGTCACACCACTATGCTATTGTCGCAAACGATACCACTGAACATGAGGACATATGTCCGATTCCCGTGTTGGGCACTGTTATTAGGCTTTTCTGTTTAGAATTTCATAATCATAATCATTTTATTTGCAATAAGTATGGTACATTATGGCCTTAAAGTTAGTGTAAGTTCCAGTCAGTGTCAGTTGTTTCTTAGTGGTAACTCGGAGTCTGGATTCGTGTCCGGTTGGTGGACTACAAACATAAGACTCAAAAATTATTGGTGGAACGTTACAACTGGACAAAATGTAATGGTATTTTTAATGTCATAATAGTAAACGTTGTTTACTTATCTACTCATTTGTGGTCAATTCTGAGTACTTAAAAAGATAGCATTCAAAAATGACCTTGCATAATGTATACAATGAGAAAGCTAATGAATTACTCACAAGAATAGTCTAACCAACTTAATAACTAACCGGCAGTGCGAGTAGGTAGGTATATATACGATTTTTTGTCTAAAGTTTCACCTTGACAGATCTTTGACTCCATGACTCATACCACGGCGTGGCCATAAGTCCATAACAGATGGCCACGGGCATTTGTTATTGTTTTATGAAGGAACTTGGTTTTGCTTGTTATAATTTTGTTTTTTTTACTTGCAACATGCGATTAATGTTTAGATAAAAGACGCTACGATAATATGCAAAGTTAGTGACTTATAAATTGTCTGATTATGTCAGGTGTTCTATTATGATTACGATCTTTGAATTTAAATTATAATTTTATGACGTGTTATCTATGCATATCATCATCATAATAGCAGTAGGTACGAGTTAAACATAGGTAACTCGTACCTACGGCCTCAGCAAGAATACTCATACGAATCGCATAAGTAGGTACACAGTTGATTTCTACTGATAGATATTTGTTTTCGTTTGATTTGACTTCTTTGTAACTTTCCTAATAAAGGATTTTGCCTAATCTGCCAGGCTAAAACACCTACGAGAAAGCAGGAGTGACAGTTGTTAATCAATATTGGACTCTTTTAGCTTTCCGAACTTACTTTAGATATAGATTTTAACTATGTCAAATCTTAATCTTTCGTGCACACAATATTCCGAAAAAGGAATTCTAAACTTTCTAAACATAACATTAAATTTTATGAAAACATTGTTTAATTTAAAAACGACACACAAACGTAAAAGGCATCAATCAATTAATAAAACACACGTCCCACATGTCCGTATATCCCCATTTCACCCACCAAAATTCACATCTATCAACATCCGTCAATTAAATATCAAAAAGAAGAAACTAACTTTCGACACTAAAACATAAACAGACCAGTTTTAAAAACTCGTCATCGTCAATCAATAACGTACATTAATGGAAAAGTTTGGGAGATAAGAAAAAGAACACACAAACAGATAAACAATGACGGTCATTACGATAGGGTTATGTTTTTAGATTGAAAACAAACTTATCTTGAACTAGCACTTCGCTTCCAACTTCGTACGAGTGCATTATTCTTTTTAGGGCCGAAACTGTGTTAAGCGGGCGCCTGCGCGGTTTCATACAGAAGTGCAGCGTCGCGGGGACCTGCGCAGGCGTCAATCACGGGGAGGCGCGCCCCGCATAGCGCACCTCCGTGCGACGGAACACTTTTGTATGAAACCGCGCTGGTGCCCGCAAATAAAATGATTTGCTCTCCGCAACGGTACCCGCGACAGGGACTATCGCTTCCAAGAGCGTAGACACGCGACGCGACGACGCCGGTTGCTCGTTGTGGCCGCCCGCTTAATGCAGTTTCAGCCCTTATTAATTCCCTCTTAGTTTTGAAAATGAAACTATGTGGCTTTCTATTGGTAATTGAATTTTCAAAAACACAACACACAACTATTGGGCTATGAAAGACCTTATGAAGGGAAATCTTCCTCTGTCCCTTAAGAGAAGACTCGTCGACGTGTGCATTCTTCCCATCCTCACTTATGGTTCTCAAACATGGTCCTTGACTATTCAGCAGAGGGCCACGCTCGAGGTTTGCCAGAGAGCTATGGAACGGAGTATTCTGGGTATCAATCTTAAAGACCGGGTTAGGAATACAATTATCCGTTCCATCACAAAAATTACTGATGTCACTCAAAAAACTGCCTCGCTAAAATGGAACTGGGCTGGACACATCTGCCGCATGTCAGACGATCAGTGGGCCAAACTCACGACCCAATGGGTTCCTCTACATGGCAAACGACATCGCGGTTGGCCCAAGCGAAGATGGCGAGACGAGCTGGACTCCTTCGATAAGGACTGGTCCCAAAAGGCCCTTGACAGAGAGAGGTGGAAGGAAAGTAGGGAGGCCTTTACCCTGCAGTGGGAAAACACAGGCTAGTAATAATAATAATAATAACAACAACACACAACGGTTGTTGGCGGGATCTAGTGTACGTTTAATCGCGCGAATAACCTTAACATCGCGATGTAGGATATCAGTCATTAGTTCGTGTGTTGCGAGATAGATGTCGCTACTATATGTTTAAGATAGAAGGTTGCTAACTGCTCAATCAACAAGTCGAAATGCCAGACTAAAGTCAACATTTGCCGAGCCTTTTCCCAACCATGTAAGAGTAGGCTTTTAGTTTTGCTGCTGAATACCAGCGCTTTACATACTCCTTGGTTAAACAGGTTGCCAGACTTTCAGGTTTTTGACAACCCGTTACGACTATCAAAGATCTACAAATGTCAGCCGGTCTTAGTGTGCTTTCTGAGGCACGGGCGCTGACTTGTTTATAATACCTTCTACCTTTTAACTATATTCTTGCCACAGACAACGATTTGTTTAGAAAACTGGTTGTCGACTGTCGTCAAGTCATCAACTATGATTTCTACACAATTTTCTAGTTTCACTTTCATCATGATTTACTTGGATGTCTTACCAGTTTCTGTTCAACTAATAGGAGACAAGTAATTAATTGTGTTAATGAAAAGGTAGGAAATAGAAAACTGGATGTGGCTAGAATAAGTGGATCACGGACCATGATATTTTTATCTTTCATAATATGAACTTTAAAATCGGGTGGAGAGGGAGAGGGAGGCCAAAGAAAAGATGGATGGATTGTGCAAAGAGTGATATAAAAGAAAAGGAAGTTAGTGATAGCATGACGGGTGGCAGGATGGAATGGAAAAAAAAACGTGTTGCGCCGACCCCAAATAACATGGGACAAGGTCAGGAAAATGATGATGATATAAACTTTAATATTAAATACCCTTACGTCATACTAACGGTGCATAAGATAAAAAAAAATAGGTTCAGTATTATCGTAGAATAGAGATAAAAAGCGTTGTTACTTGTACAAATGTACAGCGGCTCTTTTTAATTTTCTATTGCTTGAACTGACAGAAAGACAGACGGATAAACAGCGAGTGTTTAGTAATAAGATTCTGTTGGCATCCTTTGGGTACACAATCATAAAATCAAATAAATTGAGTATAATCACGATAAAAATATTACAAAACCTGACTAAATTATAACAGATGATGCCCCAAAAGTAAAGATTTCAATAATTCAAAGTGTCGACAGCCCTGTTTAACAGTTTGTATGTAAACAGTAATAAGTGGACTGTTATACGGGTCGTGACGTGGCCCCACTTAACGAGCTTAAGGCGATGACGACGTGCGAACGGTTCATCTGACCGATATTGTTAGAAATCTCACCAACAACGGTAATTAAATATCACAAGACCTTTTGAAATGAAACTTTAGAAGTATTTTTCACGGATTTATTAAACCCCTGTAGATCACAATCTACGCATCTTTATCGTTTTCAAACCTTTTTTGGTGCGGAGGGAAAAATCCTCATGGATGTTCCCCGCCCCGGGTACGACGGAGGGGTAAGTCAGACTCTTACTGACTAAAAACTACCCCGGTGTGCCGTCTAACACCAGCGGTTTCTAAACTAAGCCAACCCCGAGGTAGTTGAGAAATGGTTAGGCAGATGATACTACCTTTAAGGAGCCCATCCGCTATGTGGTATAGATGAAGACTTAAATGCGTTGCATACATTTATCAAAAGGCATCTTATTGTCAAAAAATGTAATGGTCGACTTTTAGACTAATGCAGCCGAATAGTGTTTATCTTTGAGGGACTGTCGTCTGACTCGGTTACACACACATTTAAATCTTCATGTTCACCACACAAAGGAGGCGTTCTTAAAGGCATCATCATTAATTGTCTAGTCCTATCCCCAATATTATACACGAGTCCCTAAAGGCAGTTTGCAAATACTGACGTAACATTTCTGCTCAAGGACGAAGAAGGTAGACTATTTCTTTATTCAGCACCTTATGTGCTAATAAAAAACTGTTTTACATTATGGACTCTTCATGAATAATAAGCAAATACTCTGTTTTTAGTATCTCTTTTATCTAAAAATAAACATCCACTTAAATACACACAAAGAAAACTCCTGAAATGAGATTACTTTAACAGCCTTTACTCCTCAGGTCCTGAACTTATTTAACTATTTACATTTTCCGAGTTTCAGACTATGCGAACGCTTTTACGGCGTTCAGGGTCGCTGCCGCGCTGGTGGGAACAGCTGTAAAACTTTAATTTCATCGTATAATATTGATGTTTGAAGTAAAGATTGAAGTAAATAACTGTAGTGACAGGTTTTATGACTCTACCATTTGCGATGCCTGCCTGAAAGAAGCATAATTTTTAGGGTTCTAGAGGGTGTCAACTGAACCCTTTTACTAATAAAGCCTGTATGTACGTCAATTTACCTATCAAAAAGCCATTTTTCATTCATCGTTGGGAGACAGGCGATATTTTCTATTACCACTCTAACAATATCATCATAATTTGGCTCTCGGCTTCCAGTATAACCGTATGCAGGTTAATACCAGAGTTGCCACTTTAACTATGATGACAACAAATAATCATTTAAATGATAAAGTAGGGGAGGGATATCATTGTCATCGTGATTTGGTTTCCGCACTTAGTTCTGAAATGGAACATTGTGCTGGAACTATGGCGGCCTTCATTTGGTTACTCTAATCAGGGGCATTATGGAACAAGAAAGGTAATATTTTTGCTCCAAAAGCACGGCATCCTGATGGACATTTAGGCGGTTATCACCAAAACAACTCTTGCAATTTATTAAATTATTTCACTGTTTGAAAGCTATTTTATTGCTAAGTATCAGAGGATATTGTCTTATGTTATAGTTGCCTTCCGCGTCGAAGTTGTTGCAAGCAAAATCTAGTAGTGAAATAAATATACATCAGACACATCTTCAGCCATAAAGTGATGTAATAACCTAGAAGTTTCCACCTCGTTTATTTCTCACACCTTATTACATCAAGTCTGAAAGGGTACTAAAGTTACTAGCTTTTGCTCGCAGCTTCGTTCACGTTAATCTTGTCTAAAACCTGTCTTTCTATCCCTCGGAACCAGAACTTTTTCTGGGGTGTAAACATACACTATGTCCATCAATTAGTAATCTATTCCATGTTATGTAAAAGATTTCTTATATTACTATCACAGGCTTAACTGCTCGAATGTCCTTACGAGCCCCCGGTGGATCGTAAGCCATACAAACAATGTTCGACGACATGTGACGGGTAGTATTGTTTTTGTAATTGAATTGAACCTTTGGCAATGTTTATAGAAACATAATGATTTTTTGAGGTGTTGGGACCATCCCCGAACACTATACGAACCATAAACAGAAATATTAACACTAAATATGACTGACAGTCCTCTATGCAGAGCATGTATGGAGGAGGAAACGGTGGCACATGTGCTTCTTGAGTGCACAAGCGTCGCCGAGTTACGGAACGTGACTCTTGGATCACCTCGCGGGAACTCCTCGCACTGAGAAGTTTGGGAGGTTTAATCTGTTTCTGGTTGCAAAAAAACGTACATTCGCTTTTATATAATTAATCAATACTCATATTATAAAGAGGAAAGATTGCTGTAAGTTTTTTTTTTAGGCTCCCAAACTACTGGACCTATTTGAAAAATTCTTTTAACGTTGGGAAGCTACACTATCCCAGGGCGACATATGAAATCATAATCAAAAGTCATTTATTCAAATTAAGCTGAGAACCAGTAGTGTTTTTGCTGAGAAGAAGAAGTGGCGGAACAAACTCCCCAGCAACACGTCTGTCTGATATGTTAGAAGAACAGTTTTAACAGCATTGGTAATTAATAAACATGATCATTTAAATTAAAATAAATAATTTGCTACATGATAGCTAGCTCACACCAATATACAAGACAGTAGTAATAAGAATAGTAAGTACCGACGTTGACAACTAAACTAAAGCAAATAAAATTATAACTAACTGAATAGATATAAGCCTTCAAGTAAAAAGACGGTAGGCTACTTTTTATCCCTGTATTCCCAAGAGAACGGTAACTATACGGGTGAAACCGCGTGATGTATGCTAGTATATTATAACTTAGGAAGTAAGGATTGCACGTTGACCTAAGAATAGCTTATACCGATTCTCGTGGGTGTTATAAGGTAGAGCTAAGTATAGTCCCTAAGACAGTTACTCGCAGTAGAGTAAGCCATACAGACGGCAGGTAATAAACTCAACGTTTTAATTACCACCATTATATTGTGCATTAATTCCGTCTGGAATTAGGTTCTGGCTCGTCGCCTGTCTGCAATATTTACGTGAAAAGCATTTCCTTGGGCTATTTCTAGGGTTAACTATAGTTCAAGAATGTGACTGTTGCTGAAATGTCTTACAACTAACGTGCTGCCACGATCCCATTATAATAGAATAGAATAGAATATTTATTTGCTAGAAACAAGGTATAAATACATAGGTCATAATGATAAATAGTGCTACAGAGTACAGACATCAGACATGTCATATCATCTATGTATATATAAAAATGTTATGTTGGTTTGTGTACGCTTCAAAAATTCAAAAAGTTCTGCACCGATCGAGCTGAAATTTTAGCATGATAGGTATATAATCCGCATCAAGATTGTTTTTATCTATTTTTTTTTTCTTTTTTTTTAACCATTCAATCACAATGTGCCACAGCGAAGCGTAGCAGGGTACAGCTAGTTATAAATAAATATTTCGCAACTTACACACAACGCTATCCAGTCCCAAATTAAGCTGAGTTTATGCTATGAGTACTAGACAACTGATAAACATACTAAAATGTTTCTAGATAAATTACACCCAGACACAGAACAAATTATCGTGCTCATCGCACAAACATTTGGTGGGAATCCAACCCACGACCGGAGCATGCCGGAGCATAGCAGTCAGGTCCACTAACCACTAGATTAACAAGCCAGTCAATCAGCCCTTTTTTGGTTGAAGGGTTTGCGGCAAAGTCAGAACAGCCTCGCAACGCTTGCCGAGGTTGATCCGTGAATGAGTGATTTAAGGTCATGGCATATTATAACGGCACCGCAACTGCACAGCAGCCGCTCGGCGTCGCCTCGAATTTAGGCTACGGCTAGCTGCCAGTGCGCTAACTACGCATCGTCGACAAGGTGCCAGCTTGCAGTCCGCACGCCGCCCGCGAGGTGCAAGCTCGCCGCCTGAGGGGTGCAAGCCCGCAGCCCGCGCGCTGGCCGCGAAATGCAAACTAGCTGTCGCGCGAACACAATTGTTATAATGGCATTTATAATTGAACACGCCTATGACTTGCACGTTTTCATAATTTCTCGGTTTACAACGGCGCAATGATGTTTTGCTGGCGACTCGGAGTCGGCGTGCTGTAAGCGTGCGGTCGACGCGCTGTAAGCACATGGTCCGCTCGTCATTGGCATGCGGGCTGCGAGTCGAGTTGTATGGTAGTGGCAAGCGTGCTGACTGCTCGCCGTTGGCTTTTTCACTTTGATATTGTGAAATATTTTATACTACCCACGATTTGAGGCTCTAAATTGAATGACAATTCAATTGCTGGTTTGGAGAGGTGCCGGTGCCGTGCCGGTATAATGTGCCATGACCTTTATTCTACTACTTCGGAAAGCACGCTAAGCCGTTGGTCCCGGCTGTCATTCCAAGATCTTTGAAAATTGTTACGAGTAAAATCAAAAATCAAAATCAAAAGTCTTTATTCAAACTAGGCTGAGAATCAGCACTTTTTGAACGTCAAAAAAAAAACATAAAGACAGTCCCCCATAAACGACCCACCCTTCGCCACTTCCTAGTGTTTTTGCTGGTAAGAAGAAGTGGCGGAACAAACTCCCCAGCAACACATCTGTCTGATTCGTTTGAAGAACTAGGTATACAAAGAATAAATAGCACTAAGGTTTATACACTTTGTAAGAACAATACGTTTCAGAATGATTGACACATGTTAGCTAGCACATTCCAATATGCCGAGATTTAAAAAAAAAGTAAACAAATATTTATATTAATAGTAAGTAGTCAGAGCCTCGAAAGTCTGACAACCAGTCTAACCTCGGGATATGTTATTAATGGTCACCCATCCACGGATCGACCTCGACAGTAGCTTAACCTTCAATCAATTCGTGCGGCAGTTATTATTTAGCGACAAGCCCCTTCATTCCTTCCCCATCGTTTTATAAACAATGGCTAAATGAAATAATGACAACAATCAATGACTAACTATTCTGACGTAGAACTAATACAGTTTACTAATTGATAGTTCAGTCTAAGGTTAAATGAACAGAGTCGTTGTGATCGATCGGCAGTGCCATCAGGTCTGCATGGAGTATGTTCATGATATATGTATTTGTGACTAATGACCGGATGAACTGGCTTGTATATTCATTAAGAAGTTTAGGAAAGAATGTGTGAATCATATGTGCATCATCTTGAAGAATAGTTTAGAGCCTGTGCACACCACGTTTTTTAAAAGCGCTGTTGACGCGCGTTTTAGAAACGGGCGTCGACGGCGCGTTTTTACCGTACAGAGCTAGAGCGAGAGTCTACAGGCTGCGTCTGACTGGCGTGCGTAACGCTTTTGTATCGCTACAAACGCGCGTCAACGGCGCGTTAAAAAAACGTGGTGTGCATAGGCCCTTACAGAGACACAGAATATGTAAAGTAAGTAACATCAAACCTAGGGTTCCGCAGTGGTGGGCCTATACTTAGTACAGACGCCAGAAAATCAGGCAACCCCAAACTGAGTAATTTTCCCATTTGAACATGGACCTTATTCTTTTTGTAAATCATCTGCCTAACCTTTTCCCAACTACATTTTGGTCGGATTCCTACAAAATATTATTCCTTCCGAAAATATATGGAGGTTAATAATAATCAGAATCAAATTCAAAACTATCTCTCTTTAGGTTTGACTAAATTACACTTAGTAAGCTAAATTTTGTAATAATTGGAGCTTCAAAAGTCAGCTTCCATTTGGTATTTTTTACCGGATAAAGCTGAATACCATTGTTTTATCTGGAGCGACTGCCTGTCGGACCTTCACCACCCAGTTACTGGGTAACACGATACGCTGTAGTTACACTGGTTGTTAGGTTTCTGATTATCTGTAACGCCGGGACCAAAGGCTTTACGTGCTTTTGGAGGAGCGGAGGAGTCTTGATATGTAATGAATGGCCAGCCATCCACGGATCTACCTCGTCAAGCGTAGCTTAACCTTCGATCGAGCCATGAGGCTGTTATTATTTAGCCACAAGATCCTCCTTTTTAACCGACTTCAAAAAAGGAGGAGGTTCTAATGTTCGAGTGTATGTTTTTTTTTTTTTTTATGTATGTTACCTGATTTCTCAACTCTAAATTAGGAAGTCTGTGGCTTTGGTGGTTTTGTCTTATTCATGATGGGCCACCGACTTACGAATTTAGAGTTATTTTACATCGTTTAGTGTTTTTTTTTAAGTCGGTTTTCTTTTTTGCAAAAAAGTTTTTATTTTTCCATTTTTAGTTGTTCCCATACAAATATTTGCCATTAATTTATTTTATATTGTTAATTGTTAACAATGCATGATAATACATTTTTTTGTAAATAAAGTTGTAAAACTATTAAAGAAATGTGACACATTGAGGTAGCTTGATGTGCGAGACTTTGAACCCACGTTTCTGTTACCCATTGCCGTCAATCGAGCACTAATCCAGTCTTCGCGTTCTTTTTCGGGCAGTCGGATAAATAATTGGCCCACACACCATTGGGTGTAAGTATCTCACCACAAATGTAGATATCTAAACCGTGGAACGCCAAACAGTCGCGTGCGCAATACCATCGTTTTATGATTACCGGTGACTATATTCCAATTTTCTTCTTTATAATATTAGACAAACAACAAGTGCTAAACATTTAAAAATCACCTGACAGAAAATCAGAAACGATTGTAGGATAAAATAAATAATAAAGACGAAATATGCACGGTGACGTTCGTGATTCGCTAAATCGAGATCAAGAACCTTGATAGCGATTTTCGTCGTTTGACTATACCTGTAGTGACTGTCAAAGATCTATGAAAGATTGCTGAGAAAATTGCTTAACGCGGTTTCCGAGACATAAAAATGTTCTCGTCGGTGATGGTTTCGATCCTAACGAGACGACGTCGACAGGTGTAACTTAACCTTCAATCTACCAGTGCAGATTACAGATATTGTTTTTATTTATAATCCACAATCACTCTCAAGAAAGATACTCAAAAAAAAATATTGTTCTCGCTCTATTATTACGACTTAGATCGCCAATTTTATTCATTGACACGTTTCTGACAAGTAAATTTACTTTTTAGTATGCAATGCACAGATTGTGCATTGCAAGGACATACAAAATCAATACGAAACCCAACTACACTTTGATGATTTTATCATTACTCTAGCAATGCCTCGCAGTTTTACCCGATGATAAATGCTGGGTACGTACTGATATAAGATACTGGCTAAGATTTTTATTATTATTTTATGTTATTTTCAGTTATTTTCTTAATTAAATGTTGGGTTAGTTTACGCTGCTATGGGTCACGGCATGATGTGAAATAACACAAATTTTCTCAAGAATTTGGCTATCAAATACAAAAACATTTTAGTTAGTTCAATGGATTAGCGTATCCTAACAATCTCTTGAGCTCCATTATATTATCATCCAATTGGCAATTTTCTACACAATTCATTAGATCAACTGTAACATTATTTTCGCAAGAACTAAAGGTTTTTTGCGCGTTTCCTAAAGCAACGCAACCGATGCGGGGGCGTTTTTTCCTACAGTTCCACTTAAGGCCCCGGAATTGCGTTAAATAATGTATTTTTTTATTGTATTGGCTAGCACACTATACAATGGTCTTTGTTAGACACACAATACACTTTGGTAATCCTTTGGTAAGGTGTATAAGTACTTTAAAAACTTCTAATAGATGAGGCCAATAGACCGTTCTTTGTGGTTGTTTATTTGCGTTCATCTGGGTGGTAGCAATGTGAGTTTTAATTCAAATGTAGGTAGCCTACTACATTACTAGCATCGGTGAATAAAACATCAAGAGGAAACTTAGACCTATAATTATAAGTCTTATTTGCTAACCTGCCTTTGGCATAAGTGGAGATTTATGCTTGAGCCTTTTTGTATGAGTACTGGTAAGAATATAATACAAATTACCGTAAAATTCTACGGGGTTCAGACCCATTTGACTAACACGACATAAATACACACCTCACAACACATAGTCCGAGCATTACCGGTATAACAAACTTGTTTATTTTAGTTCCTAAGCGCAACAATACGTAACTCTAAACAAAATGTGAACCATCTTGAAATAAAAGCCCGCAACCACGCGATGAGTAGATGTGTCAAAATCAATTTATGTTACAATATATTTTTGTACGTACTAACTTTAGAGTGTCTTGGCTTTTTAGAGACATCTATCTCGCCACACACGTACTAAATTAACGTATCCTACATCGCGATGTTAAAGTTTTCTGCGCGATACATTACAATGCTAGACATATTTAGACACAACCGTGAAGTAGTAGCCCTTTTCGATGCTTTTGCGAACTTTACACCCTGTAGGTACGGTATAACTACTACCTTATTAACAAATGTGAAGTAAAGTTCAGCCAAAATTTAATTCTCTGATAATGGATGTTAAATCTGGAGATTAAACTTTACTTAGGGCTGGTTTTGTTTAGGACATAATTTTAAGTGACTCTGCTTACGTTATTTTCGATTTCATACAAAGTAAATAAACACACATATTTTTATTGCCAGAGTACCTACGCTTTGCTGCCCATGCGCTCAATGCGACTAGTTTATTTAGACACGGTATGGTAGGATTGCCAAGTTCATGGTTCTTTATGGAGTCTCTGTCATGCATTCTAAATTGTACATCTGACGTATGTCAGTTAGACAGGTCTTCCTTGAGAACTGTATTTTAGTCACGCCGTGAGCTATAGTTGCCACATTCGAAGAATTTGCCACATAAATGCATTGGATTTGACGTCATCATCCTCTTGTTTATATGCCAATTTCTTTAAGGTCGGTGGAGCATGTCTTCTCCTTCCATACATCCCAATTTTCCGTAATTACAACAGTTTTTCTCAACACTGATTTCTTGTCAATCTTTCACACAATTCATACATTTATTCTTTGGTCTTCCTCTACTTTTTACATTTACTCTTCCTATGGTTTTATATTCTTCATAAGAAAAAAAGATTAAAAATAGAAAAGAATGAAACTAAAAGTAATAAAAAAAATTGAAATAACAATACTATTATTGTGTGACTTGCGGCTGCGCCAAATAGGTCCAAAGCAGCAAAGATGCCTGACAACTAGTGCCTGACTCTAGACGAAAGGACGCCATGTTTCTTCAATAATATTTAATCAGATATAAATAAGAAATCAACATTCTCATCAAGTTAAGAAACTAGGCCACCGAAACCCAGTTTCCGACTTCCGAACTCACCAAACCAAATCAAATGACTTCAATGTTTACGTCCTTTCGCCGTAAACCCAATTACAAATCTTACGTCAAACGATTTCTTAATATCTGCCATTTTATTACGGAGTTAACGAAGCAGTAATTAAGAACATTTCCTCAAGTACGCTTGACCTTAACCGCTATGTAATCAGAGATTACGTAAGTTGCATAACATCGGCCATTGTGGAAACGATTTGCTTTACGTTGCAGTGTGAGATTACCGTTATTTACTTCAAGGATGTTATGAATGACGTGAAGTTTAAGGTTAAGACACTAATCGACCACACTAGCTTCAGAAACAATAACAGTGGCAATCATCAAAAAAACGTCGAATCTATGAAGCCCAACGAGATTCTAGGATTTGGCAAAAAGAACAGTGGAGGAAGAATGAGACAGAAATGAAATGATGAAATGAAAAAAAAATGTTTTGACAAACACTATCGTACGTCTAACAAGCCAATAAAAAAATACTAAACATGGTCAGTTCTTTCTAAGACTATTCCTAAAAGACTTTTACAGTCTCTTTTACAGTCCTGTCTTTAAGTTGGTTAGATCATGATAGGAACAAGAAGATTAATGTCGGAGATGGGCTTTTGAGGAAAGAACTACACAGATTTAAGTGCCCCCCTCCAGTCAGAGCAAGCAGTAATCTAATGACTGTTATCTAAACGATGTTTCACCTTATAAGGTAAATAGGACAGTTTTTCATTACAACCATGTCAATAGTATAAAAAGAACCATACTGGTACAATATTAGCATTTTCGTATGGGAATGGAAGAAACAATGTAATATATTGCTTGTCGTCTTGTATGTCAATCGATGGGCAAAAAATATGGAATATCAAGCCAATTAGACGAGCTAGCTTGTTATCTTGAACAGATTATCTTGAATACCAGAGCACTTATAATTTCATTCTCTCCATCTGTCCAGCCATTTTTCTCGGAGACTATTGTCACTATATCTATGAAATTTCGAAGATCGAAGAAAGGTTTCCTATTTACCGTTACACTTAATAAAAGGCAACAATGAAAAAATAATTGGGTGTGGCTCTCTTGCTACACGTAAAACAAGAATAATTAAAAAGTCAATGTCAAATCATTATTTCAATTAGGTCATTTTAAAGGCACTTTTGAATGTCAAGCTAGAAAGTTAAAAAAATATTATGATTCTAGTTGTCCCTTTCAAAAGTTAGTTTCGTATGGAGAAGAATGAGCAAGAAGCAGTGCATATAAGCCCAAGGGCTGTAGTGCAGACTAACAGTGTTAATCTGTAAAAATCACCCTGGTGAAAAAGTAGATGAAGGAAAAGCGCATTGAGCCAACATTTCATACCATAGACATAGGCTAAGCGCGCACTACGAAAATAAATAAGCTAGTGCATATACATAAATATGCGACCTCCAATAACTTTAACTAAATCGATCGGCAGATCTTTCTGTAAGTAAACGTAGTCCGCCATGCACTTGGCTATTTTTAACCGACTTCAAAAAAAGGAGGAGGTTCTATGTTCGTGTGTATGTATTTTTTTTTTTTTTTATGTTACCTGATTTCTCCGCCATTTGTGGCCCGATTCTCGAAATTCTTTTTTTGTTTGAAAGAGTAGACTCCTGAGGTAGTCCCATTTTAATTTGGTGAAAATCTGGTGCTGATCTTCGGAGATATACAACGGAACTCTTCAAAAATAGACGGCAAATCTATCGTGATTGCTGGAATCGCTTGGACGTTTATTGTTTATACAACATCATGACGTATCATCAAGCCTGTATGCTCAGAGGGGTAGGCAGATGTGTTCAATATATCTAGATTTCGACAGTTAGGTATGTTAAGTTTCATTTATAAGGGTTAGGTGGATAACCCTATTTTATTGACATGTATTGTTAACAATTAACAATATAAAATGAATTCATAGCAAATGTTTGTATGGGAACAACTAAAAATGGAAATATAAAAAACTTTTTTACAAAAAATAAAACCGACTTCAAAAATAACACTAAACGATGTAAAATAACTCTAAATTCGGAAGTCGGTGGCCCATCAAGAATAAGACAAAAGTACCAAAGCCACAGACTTCCTAATTTAGAGTTATTTTACACCGTTTAGTGTTATTTTTGAAGTCGGTTTTATTTTATGTATAAAAGTTTTATATTTTGCCATTTTTAGTTGTTCCCATAAAAAAATTTGCCATGAATTCATTTTATATTGTTAATTGTTTAACATAGCTTCCAGTTATTTACTTCATACAATAAACATTTGCAGCCACACTTGACTTTAATAATGACTTTAGAAAGATAATCAGAAAGGTCATCTCGCAATCCAGATTCCAATTTAGATACAGCTACAAGGATCACTAGAAAAAATCCGGCCAGCAGGTCTTAGAATGAAGAATTGTTCATGTATATCGGGGTGCAAAACTGCGACAGGCAATCTGGACAGTCGTGTTTTATTTTATGACCTTCACACGTCACGGTGTCAGCTCACATGCCCTGTGTTTCTAACACATTGGCCTTGAGACTTGATACGACAAATCTGGGAACGAATCTAACTACATCTGCTTATGGCGCCTAAGATTTAGAACAGGGTACATGTGAATACATAACAATGGATATTAGGTAAACAATTGTATAAGAACCGATGACAGAATGGATCGACGAGATAATTAAGCTTGTCTGTAAGGTCTGGACGGGATTGGTATAAAGCAAAGCAAGAACGAAGTTGTAAGTTGAAATTATTTATGAAAAATGTAACATACAATACGATCTTAAGATCGACAACAAAATCCATATAGAACCAGCGCGCGTTCACGCCCTTATTACGTCAAGAAACAATATCGGTTGAAGGAGAACAGCTGTTGCAATAGTTTACCTGAGGATATAAAAAGATGTTCCAATATAAACGTAGATTATACTAATAACAAAAAAGTATGCTTAGATGGTTTGGTCACGTTGAAAGAATGAATGAAAGGCGACTAACTAAAGGTATTTAAGGTTGTAACAAGGCAGATGTAAGTGGGGGAACACCGGGAGGGGACCCCCTAGAAGGACATACATAGACCTTATTGGTGAGTTCTTCAAGGTCACATGCGTAGTACTTGCAACCGACGTGTGTGTATGACAACATGTATCATATGAATGTAAACGAAGCAAAAGAAGTATATGGCGCACTACAGTTTCTGCCTAGCCCCATGGCAAAAAGCCGTGAATTTATTTATGTATGTATGTAAAAGAACAACATTAATACCACTTGAAAATAACAAAAAACGAAATGCTTAACGAAGTAAGTAATGGTAATAGTACTGGCCTGTGCTAATCACTTAAGCATCTCATAATAAGCGAACTGTTATTCAAGTTTTTCTTAACCATTAGATATAATATAGCCAGTATTGTATTAATCCTAAGCAACAGATATATTTAATTAACAGTCACATACATCATAAAGCCAAGACGCAATATACAACTGTCGCGAGTTAAAGTAATTTTTTGTCCTTTAGTTAAGCTAGGCAATCGCTGACAGATATCTGTAGACTTAGATTTACAGTGGGAAGCAAGAAAACAAAAGCAAATATCAAAAACAATGAATTTAATGATCGAGTTGTAAATCAGTTACATAAAAACACATGACCAGTATCCTATAACGTGGTGCTGCGGTTACTGCGAGGACATTCGGTGTCATTGCGGTGAAGTAAGAGATCCGTTAAATTGATATGTACAAAGATAATGTTTATTTATTATCACTTTACATGAGTAATGATTATTAGTTGTGACGACGCTTGTTACGCTTACACGCCTCCAAAGACATTCAATACCTATAGACCGGACATCACGAACAAAATTTTCGTCCGAAAAAGTGTGTCCTGCTGGATACAAGTCTATGAGTTTTTTGTAGTACGCTCCGCTGCCGCTCCAATATTCATATATTATTCTACATGGCGTTACTGAGACATGGGATCAAACTTTCTCTATGACGTTTCCTTGACATGCCTGCTCTATAGTATTTTAAATCTCTTTGCACGCCTCTAAGGATTTAAAACTACATTATCTAGTCTTACTCACAACTCAATTCTATTAATTAATATCATTATTGTCTCAGTTGAAAGTTACTTATAATATGGAGTTCTAAAACCTTGTTGACATGTATAACATCATCACGCCTATCAGTAAACCCCAAAGAATTAGGCAGAAGTAATCATATCGCACACCAGACTAACATTTAGCCAATTTTGTTTAAATTTCATTATTACCAGTATCATCATCAGCATCATCATTTCAGCCATAGGAAGTCCACTGCTGGACATAGGCCTCCCCTATAGATCTCCAATAAGACCGGTTGGAAGCGGCTCACCAGTGATTGGGCACAAATCCAGACTCCAGGCTGCTAGCATAAAATTCCGAAAAATTAGAAGTTTTAGAAGAAGTCACTCAGGACCTCTACATTAAACAGCCTTCAGACTCATTCAAGACATTCATTCCTCTGTTGACGAATATTTGAATGACAAATTTTAAACGATGAGTGTCACCGTAAATAAATTGGTTAATTTAGATTTTTATTGTATTTATGATTTAGTAGTGATATTGTTATTTTATTTTATTGTAATCTTTTCACTTTATTTTATTTTATTTTATTTATTGACATTTAAAATTTGACATGTTTTATATTATTATTGTAATTGTACCTAATTTCATTTTTTGTTTTATAATGTATTTCAATATTTTGTATGCCTTTGGGCGGGACACAGCTCGGAACCTTTTAATTATTATAACATCTTGATGTACCCTGTATTCACAAAATAAATAAATTTGATTTGATTTGAAGATCTCCGTAAAACCTTCACCAAGTCAATTTTCATACATAAAAACGCAAGAGTCTCCAAAAAATCTCATCAACGACCTTGGTATGACATTATGAATGATATAATACTCGCCCGCGACATTTACGGTTGACTACTCGACTAGTTACATCTTCCCAGATTAATATCTACTGATTCACTCATAAAACTGAAGTCATGACGCTTCAGATTTAATATCGAGTCGAAGATCACAGTTTTATTATTAGTTTGCTAGATTCTTATCTTGCACTAGAAGCTTATCTATTCAATCTGTTCCTATCTGATCAAAATCAAACCTATCTTAGTATGGTAGACAGTTTTTATTCAAGAAACAACGTCTTCATATATAAATAATGTATTTGATTAATGTATACAAAATGCATATTGTTTAAACAACTATTTGAAAAGGGTGAACCTATGGATTTTCTTGTTAACTTGTCTTGTAACTTTTACGTTCAAAAGTTTATTCTTTTATTTATCCTCGCATTATAACCTATGGATTTACTTGTTAACTTATCTTGTAAATTTTACGTTCAAAAGTTTATTCTTTTATTTATCCTCGCATTATAACGTTGATCCTATTAATGGTCTAATTGTTCAAAATAAATTATTTATCATATATCAACATTTAGATGTTTTAAAAATATGGTCAGTTCCCTTCATTTTACTCGAGAGCAGCTGATAATAATAAAATTAGTTATGTCTAGATCGCATTCTACAAGATAATCTTCATTCAGATTATTCACTTTCAAGCTTTAATATCTCCGGGGATTTCGCTAGATCAAAGTATATATTTTCAAGGTATTCCACGGAGAATATTCCGTGAGTGAGTCAACTGAAAGCTTCAGTTTAAATTGCCTGCAACGTCACGTTCCTTTACGAGTCAGAGAATGTTAGATACATTACGTGTTGCACTGTGAAGGTAACTATAAATATGAATCTGTATCCGCCTTTTCTGACAACCCTGATCCTAACTTAATATTATAAATGCAAGTTCGAGTATTCTTACGCTTTCACGCCTGAAATACTTAAGTGATCAACGTGGGTTTGAAGAACCCTGTTTAAAAAAATAAAAATCTTTTTTGAGAGATTAAGACAGCCTGTCTCCAGAATATGATCTACCTCCATGCTCAATTTTATAACGATCCGTTAAGCCGTTTAGTCGTGAAACGCCGACAAACAAACAGACAAACAGAGTTACTTTCTCATTCATAATAATATTATGAATGAGAAAGTAAGTAACTCTGTTTGTCTGTTTGTTTTTCGGCGTTATAATATTATTATAGTAAGGATAATATAATACATATATCTTCCTTTATTTATCTCATTCCTTAAACAAACGCCCATCTTAGATTGGACACATTCTTATTTGTTCACTATTGGCTATAATATCTCTCTATACGTTCGCTATCACACCTAATTCTATTTACACAGACACTTACTCCTTGAAGTACTTCACATAAATCTCTATCGAGAAAGGAGCACAAACCTTATATGTCCTTTATAACCTCTATATATTGTAAGTGAGGATGAAGCAAATTAAGATTTATACCAAGGCGAGAGTAATGGCTCTCTAGTGAATTAAAAACCTTTGCTTCTCTACAACATTGTTTCTCAAAACTTGGCGGTGTATCCTCCACATGTTCACGAAGGTTCTCTCGTAATACACTTAGCTCACATTTCAGAGTTCCGCGGGTTTAGAGAACTTAAGCCAATTAGAAGGTTGAACGGATTATGTAGGAATAAACTACGGAACAGATAATACGGAAATGCCAGGAATGTACACTGTAGAAAGACATACACTGATCTTGTGGCTCATGTAGTTCAGATGGGTGAACAACCGGTGTCCGTGTTTGAACTTAAGAGGAGCAAAATAAGTAGGTATGTACGGGGTAGTGGCGTTATCGTCGCCTTAGAGTGAAAACCTCGTAAGTGTAAAAGAAGTAACTTTTCAGGAGGAAGAAACAACTGCGCGTCTAACTGACAGATGCGAGTATTTACGAGGTTCTCATTTAATGCCAGAGTTGGCGCTGATGATCAAATGAACAAATTAGTCACATCAGGAGGTGCGTTGCGAGGTTTTCTTCCTAGAAACGTAATAAAATAAATTTGAGCAAAAATGCATTCCCGCCGAGGTTTTGACTCTAAGGCGACGTTATGAAGTTTTTACCTACTTTAAAAAAAAAAAATCTATGTATGTAAAGACAATACCAGCCTGCGTAGCATGAACACCGAAGAAACGGTCTTTGTCGTGTCTCGGAAGAAAAGAAATTAAGTGTTCATGCTACGCAGGCAGGTGTATAGAAAGAAATTTGACAGATTGAGGTTCCTGTCTATATAATCTGTCACTTTGCCGATTCGTTTGTAGACAAAGGCCGTTTCTTCGGTGTTCAATGTGTTCATGCTACGCAGGCTGTGGTTAATACTATGGTCCTTCTTACGAATTTGAAGAATGGGTTTTTACTATAATAAGCCTTGATTTTGAATGAAATACTTATAAACGTACATGAAAAATAAGATTTTGTCTTAAAGGACGATTAGTTTGGTATGCGAAAAATGAGGATGCTTCAGAACAAAAACAAAGCATAAGTAGTTATGAGATAAATATCTCGATTCATCTCTATGAAAATACTTTCAGAGTGAAAGTGTTATTATACGTGAACAATAACTTTACTTAAAATAGTGAGTCATCTTCGTGACATTATATTATATTCCACAAATAAAATCTAGCTTAATACTTAGTGTGGAATGAGGATCAAGCTGTAAGGAAAGTCTTACTTAAAAGAGTTGAGCAGAACTTAAAAAAACCTTAAATGAATTGTGTGAAAGATGATTATATGGGTAGGAAGAAAGTGACTATTGAGACAACGACAAATTGATGTATATAGGGTGACTGGTAATTAGTGACTGATACTTAAACACGTGATTGTACTCATGAATACGAATAAGTTTCCCAAAAACTCTTTTAATACTCATGACTTATTTTATTACAATAACACAAAAGCTGTTTGAAATTCGCGCGCGTGCCTTTTACCGATCCGATACCGATGTTGTTTATTGTGTTAATAAGTTTTTGTTTGTTGTTTTTTTTTTTTGTATAAAAAAAGTTTATTTGAGAAAGTATATTGAAATCATGAATTCAATCACGTGTTTATGTATCGGTCACTAATTACCAGTCACCCTCTATATTGGCTATCATCAGTGTGTCATACGCAATCGCAGAGATGTGACGAAGCGCATAGTAACCCGTCTGATAGTCACCGTAACATGAACCCACACATGAGAATTCACAAAAAATTGGTATTGCACTTTAATGCAATACCATTTTTTTTTAAATTCTTAGTTATCATCAAAGTTTGGTGTGGAATTGGACGCCCGCCAGTTAGTTACTGGCAATCAAAATATAGCCATTAGCCATGCTGGTTACCTTTGATCCCGGTTGTTATTAAATTTAAGTCAGATACACAGGGTGTAAAAAGACAGATCACATAGCCGATAACCACACATTCTGTACATATAATTAAGTAACTTCAACCAAAAAATAATGCTGCAAAAATACTTTTTTTTTCATCATCAAAAAGTGATGCTTTTTATTGCACACATTGCATAGCGCGACAACACAACGCAACTTTCGATCAGCTGAGCGTATGGCTACTCGCGCTTGGTCGTTGACCGACCGGCCCGCTTGTTTAGTATCTATTGCATTTTTGAAACTTCAAATGCGTAGGTAATTTGTTTTGAAAAATTTGATAATGTTTGTTCGGAAGAAAGTTTACTAATGATACTTGGTATAAAATAACTAAAAAAAATATTGCACTTTGACCTTCAATATCTCCAAAACCAGTGAATTCCCAGGTATGTTCGAGAAGAAAAAAACTATCCCAGTGATGGGTAGAATATGTAGTTTTCGTTTAAGTTAAGGGTCTTTTTACACCATGTACAAGATAAGATCAGAAAGGCAGTCGCTCTATGTACAATACAAGTATTCAGCTGGATCCAGTTAAAATGAAAGTCGTACCCAACACTGTTCGGAAACGGCGAGGCAGAAGATGATGAAGCATGAACTACAACTTAACCATAGATATTGACATGATATTCGAAAAAAGTGTTAAGAAAGTAATGTGCAACCTTTTCTTATATAAAAGCGATTCAATATTTTCCTAGACATGGCAGCGGATATCGATTAACCATTTTCGTGAGCCCCACACATCATTGTTAGTTATACTCACGATAGCTATTACCGACTACTTTCGCTATCTCTTCGCAGAATACGTTTTTACTAAGTAAAATCTTTATGTTTATTTGCGAAATCTTTGGATAGCTTTTTAAGAATATTCCGCGCAGGGTGGAGTGTATGATTTGGCGTGGTTAAAGTTTTGTAATGAGAAGGAGTGCAGAACGATAAAAGGGTCGGATTTTGACCTCTGAACAACCACATGTATTTATACAGGGTGGAAAGAACTCCGATGCAGATCCTGATACCATAATTTCAGTAAGTACGGGATTTTGGAACCACTAGAGTTAAAAATGTCATCTTAAACTTTAAACTAAACTCGTTTAAACTATAAAAGAGTGTTATTGTGCACTGTTTCCCACAGTTCTCAAGCTTAGCTTGGGAATCAGTAGCATTATTTTCATATGTCCTTTACCTTAAGATTTTGTGAAAATTCATTACCTTACCAAAGTTAAATCTATTGGCCGTTACTATTATTTTAAAGCCGGGGTTCATCTACTAACAAACTTTGCCATATCTATCTACTGAAAGCAGTGTACAAAATGTCTAATAAGCTACATTACAACTAATAGAATCCTCACCACTAGTGAAAGCCGGTGGTGCGGTGGCGGCGGTGGCAACCTCGACGGCCGCCGTGACACCGCACATGTCTCCTTCTGCAATCACACCATCATACATTTCACTCAGTATAAGTACTTCATATTACTATTTTTTTACTACAGCTTAAGTACTACTATATCATATACCACAAGGTAGGAGCCTATTTTTTTTTATGTGTAACATAATTATGTTTAATTTTTAAACATTTTTTTAGCAGTGTATTTGTAAAAAGTGACGGATATTTATAACAGGCAACCGCGGAAGCGCTAGCACTATTTCTGGGTTCGTGCCATAATTAAAGTTGTATTTAATGAAGAGTACAACAACCCCTTTTTCGTCTCTTGTATATACACACATCAAAAGTGTCTAGGGATCAACATATATTTTTGCAATAACTTTTCTCCTGATTGATATTAATTAAAATTTTCTTTAAGGATTCATCAAATAAAGTGTTTTCGTTTGTCACAGTAACGATAAACCAAGTCACCTTTGCATTAATAAAGAAATTTGCCATTTTCCTAATAAAGAGATTTTTGACATTTGAACCACTAACATTAAAGTTCGAAAAAAAGACTGAAATAACAGTTTTCTTTAAAATTTTATTGGGTAACTTACACAATTAATAATCCGTGTTTCTACCGCGAACACTAACAACACAAGAACATCGGTTTGGCATACTCAAAATGAGTTCATCCAAATCACGCTGTGGAATGGCCGCCCATGTTCGTTGCAACAACAAAAACTTTTTTGCAAAAAATAAAACCGACTTCAAAAAAAGCACTAAACGGTGAAAAATAACTCTAAATTAGGAAGTCTGTGGTTTTGGTGGTTTTGTCTTATTCATGATGGGCCACCGACTTCCTAATTTAGAGTTATTTTTCACCGTTTAGTGCTTTTTTTGAAGTCGGTTTTATTTTTTGCAAAAAAGTTTTTTATTTTTCTATTTTTAGTTGTTCCCATACAAATATTTGATGAATGAATTGATTAGAACATGAATTTATTTTATACTTATTGTTAACATTACATGTCATGATAAATAGGGTTATCCACTCATCCCTAATAAATGAAAATTAACATACTTAACTGTCGAAATCTAGGTATATTGTACACATCTGCGTACCCCATCAGAGCATACAGGCGTGATAATACGTCATGATGTTGTATAAACAATAAACATCCAAGTGATTCCAGCAATCACGACGGATTTGCCGTCTATTTTTGAAGAGTTCCGTTCTATATCTCCGAAGATCAGCACCAGATCTTCACCAAATTAAAATGGGACCACCTCGGGAGTCTACTCTTTCAAAGGAAAAAAAATTTCGAGAATCGGTCCACAAATGGCGGAGAAATCAGGTAACATACATAAAAAAAAAAAAAAAAAAAAAAAAAAAAAAAAAAAAAAAATACATACACACGAACATAGAACCTCCTCCTTTTTTGAAAGTCGGTTAAAAAAGGTCTTCTTGCGACTGGATACCCTCCATATTCGGCAGAGCTCTTCTCTGTAGCATATCCCATGCATGCTCAATCGGGTTCAAGTCTGGCGACTGAGCAGGCCAGGGCAGGACATTGATGTTAGCTGCGGCGAGAGTTTGTCTTACAACTCTTGCGGTGTGCGGTCGTGCATTATCATGCATTAACTGAAATAAGGGACCGATTTGCACTTGTAGAGGAACGATGACGTCTGATACAATCGTCTCAGCATAAAGTTGAGCGTTGAGGTTGCCTCTGATCCAAATCAACTCAGTTCTTCCGCCGATCCAAATACCCGCCCATACCATGATGGTTCCACCACTATAAGGATGGACTTCCTGGCAGGATTTTAATCGCTGTTGGCGTCCAGGGGTTCTCCAGTGTCGTATACGTCTTGTATCCGGTCTCATACCAAAACGAGACTCATCAGAAAAGCACACGAAACGCCATTGTTCTTCTGCCCAATTTCTGTGTTCAAGAGCCCATTGATATCGAATCCTACGATTGTGCATTGCTATAGGTGGTACCTGTAGCGGTCTTCGGGAATGAAGGTTCACTTCATGCAAGCGGTTTCTGACTGTTTGGTCGCTAATTAAGTTCCCTGAAGAGTGATGAAGCCTCACGGCTAACATCATGGCGGTTATTGTTGGAGCTCTTCGAGTTAAGATTTGAATGTATCGGTCTTGTCTCCGTGTGGTGAGCATTGAGCATGCATGGGATATGCTACAGAGAAGAGCTCTGCCGAATATGGAGGGTATCCAGTCGCAAGAAGACCTTTTTTTGTTGTTGCAACGAACATGGGCGGCTATTCCACAGCGTGATTTGGATGAACTCATTTTGAGTATGCCAAACCGATGTTCTTGTGTTGTTAGTGTTCGCGGTAGAAACACGGATTATTAATTGTTTAAGTTACCCAATAAAATTTTAAAGAAAACTGTTATTTCAGTCTTTTTTTCGAACTTTAATGATAATGGTTCAAATGTCAAAAATCCCTTTATTAGGAAAATGGCAAAGGGAAATGCCCATTTTCGGCCATGAAACGCCCAACAATTTGCTTTTGTTAGAAAAATACGTCTGTTTTTATGGTTATAAATAGCGGTATTCATTTATCCAAAGAAGATTGGAAAAATATTGCACAAATAAAAAGTAACGAAATGATAAATGACAAATCCGCAGGTTACGGAGAAAAATAAAAGTGTTGCCAATTACTAATCACGTTAAAAAAAAACGATTCTCTGTTTGTCGATCGATTTTTATGGTGTTATTATAATTTATTCTGATGTTATGATAATGAAACAAGTGAATTGCTAGTTAATTTACTATAGATTCTTTAGATCATAACGAAAATGCACAATTATTCTAATCCTTTCTATAAAACACACAATTTAAATAAGTACAAGAAAATGTATTTTACTAGGCATGCAGAACTTAAAGCGCTTTATAGACTTTAATTAAAATTCAAATGAAAAATCGATATCGATTATGGGTCTGTTAAGTGGCAAAATCGAATCTGTCAGCTGTCACGCGAAATTACAAGTGTTTACATGCTCTGTGATCACAACAAAATTACCAAAAGTCGAATTCGTTTGCATTTGTGTTATTTTGTTAACTAATAGCAATGATTCCAGTAGAAGTGCATTAAAAATTTGTTGCAGTTGTATTGTCGGCCGTCGAACGGTAGGATGCTGTGCCCATGTTATGACGGTATTATGGTAGGTATTTGGGTTGGGCACGGCATCAGACTAATATTTTATCTCCTGCTCAATTCCTTGATGATGTGCTGATTGTTTATGAAACAAATGATGTAAAAGGTTATAAAATACCTTATTGTAAAACTGTAATATGTGAAAATATAAAACCTTTATATCTTAAAAATCCGGACTTTTTTTAAATCAATTCCTTAACCAGTTCATTCTTTTTATTGCATACTATCATTTCCATATGCTTTTATATGTGGGCACCCGTGGCCGAAGTGTCTATGATCGGTGGGCATTCCCCTTTCTTTATTAATGCAAAGGTGACTTGGTTTATCGTTACTGTGATAAACGAAAACACTTTATTTGATTAATCCTTAAAGAAAATTTTAATTAATATCAATCAGGAGAAAAGTTATTGCAAAAATATATGTTGATCCCTAGACACTTTTGATGTGTGTAGTATAGGTAGGTACCAATTAGCATTTTTTATCGTTTGAAACATTAATTACAGGTTTATATTTGTCATCGATCTTTTCTTAAACAGCTTTCATTATAAGATGCTAATGTCTCTAATTTTAGTTCGTATTCATTTATGACAAGGGTATAGCCGCCATTATCATGCCCACGGCGTTTAATTACTATTTGATCCTCATTGAGTCTTGAACGCCTACAACAAGTACACGTACAGTCGCGAGCAAAAGGGTCGGTACATTTCTGGCGCAAGATGATTTCTGATAAACCCTAAATGTTAAAGCTAGATTGAAAAGCGTTTACTTTTTGAGACCGCGATTTGGCAAACGCAGTGTAGGACACCCTCCCGCTAGGTGGGTCGACGACCTACGAAATACTGCTGGCAGAAGCTGGTTGCGGCAAGCTGAAGACAGAGGCTCATTAAAGGGAGACCTCATAGACATCGCAAGAGGAAAACATCGTTAAGAAACAAGTAATGTAAGTTTGAATTCCCCAGTCCGCTTTGAGCAAGCGTGGTGATCAATGCTCGTGCCTTCTCTGTATATGAAGAAGCCTCTGCCCTGCTAAGACACTAATACTGGCTAATAAATGCTTCTTTCTTTACACCCTGTTCCTCGAACTTATTATTTTATTAATACTATAAACCAGTGCTTGACTGCAATCCTACCTGATGGTAAGCAGTGATGCAATCAGTGATGGTGAAGGGTACTAGTTTATTAAGAGCCTATTCACTCTAGCCTTGAAGACACCTAAATTATAGTAGGACGGGAAGACCGCAGCAGGCAAGTTGTTCCAAGTCTTTCGATGTACGCGGTATAAACGACGAAGCGAAACGCTTTGTCTTTTAATATTATGATCGAATCGTTTGTCTTAATTCTGATAATTTATGTGTTATTTCTGATAATATTTATGTGCTTGTATTTGTATTTCTATTTTTGTTTTATATGGGTCCCGGACCTGAAATAAACGATTTTTATTTATTTTATTTGTCGGAATCGTGGAAGTGCCAACGATGTAAGGGTGGACACTCGCCGTACGGTACGATTGTCCGATGGTAGAAAGGTGATGGCGGAATCAAGTCATGTAATTCCCGTGCACACTCTCCAAAATGTATCCTATAGAATACTGAAAGGCTAGCTACCCTACGCCTGTGCTCAAGGCTTTGCAGATTGGTTCTAATAAATTCTTACATTTAATGTAAATCTTAGCTTTCGGAACCAAACAGATGCCGTCGGTTGACCGTCTGAGGAAGTGGTCACGCTCAGCATTGAGGAAATGACTTGAATGAATGCGGAGCGACAGGAGGAGAAGGCTTTATGCTCGCATCTGTACTTAATACCAAGTAATTACGTGTTTATAGCGCCCACACTTCAGTGTAGTGAAATTGTTCCTAGAAATGGAAGTAGCGAAACTGTTGGATTCCAAGAAAACTTTAAGTGGGTTGTTGTTCGGCGTAGCTTTCTTTTAAAAGACGTGGGTTTATTAACTGGAAACCTATTTGAAGTTCAGTTAAACAATAAATGGAACTTTTACTTCTTTGAAGAGGCGTCTTAAGTCTTATAAAATAGAAACTTACACATCCTATGGCACTTAGTAAAAGAGTGAAATAACTTTGACTGACCTGTTAGTCTAGTAGTTAGTGACCCTGACTGCTATGCCGGAGGTCGTGGGTTCGATTCCCACCCAGGACAAATGTTTGTGTGATGAGCACGATCATTTATTCTGTGTCTGGGTGTAATTTATCCATGATGTGTATGTATTTAGAAGTATATAAGTATGTTTATCAGCTGTTTAGTACCCATAACACAAGCTCTTAGCTTAGCTTGCGACTAGATGGCGTTGTGTGAAAAGTTGTGGAATATTTATTTATTTATTATAACTTTGAAATCGATTGAGTAGTTACGGAAATTACCTCCTACATACAAACTTACAAACATACTAAACATAACCTATTTATTATTTAGCAAGGAGCTTGTGGCTAAATAACATCGAACACAACATAAAAACTATCACCACGCTTACCAGGCGGTTTTAGGCATCGTAGTTAGCTGTTATTAGCCGACAGCTTATACTGTTGCCCTTTTTCTCCACCAAGGGCGGAGAAGGTGGAACCACATCTATTCACTGGAAATTGCACGTAACGCTAGTCCTAGGTGACCTGAACGAAAAGCGTGCCGTTGGATTGTAAACTCTCGTCTTTGCACCGAGTGTTGATAATTGAAATTGCTTTCATCAAGGTCTTACTTTTAGTCTTGTCTAAGCCTTTTAATCCTGTGGTTAGCGAGTAACCTGGTATCAAAGTTTTAATACCGCCCATGGACGTTTGGCATCACAAGACGTCGAGAAATATCTCCGGTCCATGCTGGTTTCCTCACGATGTTTACCTTCACCGTTTTTGAAGCAAATGCAATACGCAAATGAATCCGAAACGTCACAGGTGCGTGCCTTGGGTTGGAAGTTAGAACTCGAGACCTATGATTTGGCAATCTGCTGGTTACACCACTAGGCTATCACTGCTTATCATTGGAGAGTACAACAGCACCTCGCAAAGATGTGACCTTTGGCGAGAGATACTTAAGCCTCCTGACGAATTCATCGAGCCATTAGAGAGACTTCCGCCTGGACACACATTGCAATGGCCGACTTGGAAAACTCTGAACAGACTCCGCACCCAGGTCGGCCGCAGCAAGGATAAGCTCCTGAAGTGGGGTTTCGAGGTAGCACCGACCTTCAGTGCCTTTGCGGTACCTCTCCACAGACCATGGCCCACCTTTTGTCTTGCACCGCGTGCCCTGTCACCTGCACACGTGAGGACCTTATGGTTGCGTCGGTGGGTGGTGTTGCTGTAGCCGAATTCTGGGCTAACCATACAATTTAGAATTTAATGTCTTTGTTTGCCATCGACACGCTAAGAAGAAGAAGTGGAGAGTGGTCAACTTCCTAAGAGGGAATCCGACAGAAAAGAACTTAGTATTCATATTACTATTTGTTGTCTTTCTTGAAGTCATCGGTCTACCTACCACTCTGTATACCTTTGGTGTCAATATCTATTGTATATTTGGCAATGCTAGAGTCTAGCTGCCATAATTCAATAGGTGTAGAGTTACTTTTCCGACGCTCCAAAGGGAATCCGTTAAGAATAGAGTTGTATGGAAAATTAGCCACTTCTGCTTATCATCATCATCATCATTTCAGCCATAGGAAGTCCACTGCTGGACATAGGCCTCCCCTATAGATCTACAATAAGACCGGTCGGAAGCGGCTCGCATCCAGCGCGTTCCCGCGGCCTTAATGAGGTCGTCTGTCCACCTTGTGGGTGGACGTCCTACGCTGCGCTTGCCGATACGTGGCCTCCACTCGAAAACCTTTCGACCCCATCGGTCATCAGTCCTCCGTGCTATGTGCCCTGCCCACTGCCACTTTAACCTGCTAATCCGCTGGGCTATGTCGGTAACCTTGGTTCTTCTACGGATCTCTTCATTTCTGATTCGATCTCGCAGAGAAAATCCGAGCATAGCCCTCTCCATAGCTCGTTGGGCGTCTGCTTATGCAGTTAGTTAATTGAACATTTTAAGCCTGAGATGGGATTAATTCACTGGAAAACTAAAGCTGTCAAAACAATGCCGTGAGTAACTGTGAACAGATGGCAATTAACAGTACCTAACAAGATAGAAGTAATGAGTCACAACTTCACAAGTCAGTAACTCAGTACGCCCACCGCGGCTTTGAAAGTGAACTTATATGGAGCTTTACGATTAGCAGAATACTAGTCGAGTTGAAACGTTTGTTGTTGGTGACTGCTACGTTAATTCTATCCGCGTAGATATTTTTATGGCAAACTTAACATCATAATATCTCACATGTAATCCCCAAAGGATTAGTCAGGTACATACGCAGTTGATTTATAGTTTTAGAAATGAAATAACTTAATAGAATTCCCCGTCCCGAATTGTTGTGGCTCTACTTAAGATGACCCTGCTGTTGATCCAAGTTCACTGGTCCTGCATCAGCACAGCTTTTTCATAGAAGGTTGTCATGTACATATTATTATGTAAGATAAAATAGATATAATTATAAAATAGAGAGCAGCGGTGGCCCAGTGGTGGCGGCCCAGACTTACGGACAGTAAGTCGTGGGTTCGAACTGAGGCAGGCGCATTACTTTGTGTAATTTATTTCATTACCACTGCTCTCAAAAACGATGAAGGAAAACATCGTGAGGAAACCGGCATTTCCTAGAACCAAAACTTCGAAGACATGTGACATCTACCAATTCACACTGGGCCCGCGTGGTAGATTATAGCCCAAACGCAAAATACGCGCTTAATAATAATTTGACGTGGAGTTGCGGATACCAGCCCGGTATCTTTAACCTTTTTTTTTTTAATTATAAAATACTCACGACGTGTACTGAGAGCGTGGGTGCGGACTTCCCGAGCGCGGACCTGCGCATACGCACAAGGTTCGACAGTCGAGGAGTTTTGGTCGCATCTGTAACAACAAATACAAATATATTAGACATAAGTATATCCCACAGTATTATTATTTTAGGAACAATATTTAGACTGAAATAAACAGATGTTACTTGGCATAATATGCTGGGGTTATAGCCTGGATATTGTATTACCAGAACCTGGATTATGGAGGTCAGATCGGCAGTCGGTCCATGAAAAATGTTGGTATTCAACTGAAATTCTGTTAGATTGGAAACGGCATAGTCACAAAATGCTAAGCAGGAGACATGACAATGATGCATTAGAGTTCTGAGTAAAATGAGGAGTTGGTTTCGCCACTTCTTCTCAGCAAAAACACTAGAAAGTTGTGGGGTGGGCGCGGCTTATGTATATTAACGTTCAAAAAATGATGGATAAGAAATTTTCAAGATTTTGGTAAGTAGCACTTTTCGGACTGTACTTTCTATTAATAATGTTGACAATACGTCATCCCTGGTGCAGGTACAAAGACGGAACACCAGGTGGTTTATTAGTCAGTACGAGTCTGGCAGATGGATGCCCTCCGCCCTCCCCGGGGTGAAGTACATCCTTTCGGGTTTTCCACCCCGCACTAAAATGATGATAATGATGAATACGACTGTTCTGTGGGTCTAGTGGCTAGTAGGCCTGACTGCTATGCCAGAGGTCGTGGGTTTGATTTCCACCCAAGGCGAATGTATTAATTTATTACCATGTAAATCCATAAAATACATTAAATATGATACAATAATTATTTCGAAGTCTTCATGGTTTGTCGGCCGCATCCACATTAGTCAAGTCTATGTAGGGCTGCTCCATCATCGAAACCAAATAATTTGGCTGATGGTTTAAATTTTTGTCTTGTACCACGAATGCACATGCTAGTGGCTCGGATAATTGAGATGATGATTTTTGATCTTATCCAACCCATCACTACGCTAAAGGACCTGTTCCAGCCTTCCAGCGGTCAGCGATTGCAGATCCGAGATGTTTTACGAACGTAGACATTTGTGGAGCGAAGACGAGAAATATTAAGTATGTTTATCAATTGACTCATAGCACAAGCTCTGCTTAGTTTAGAACTAGATGTCGTCGTGTGAAAGATCCGAAAATTAACGTTACGTTGCCTAAAATTAAATTTCCTCGACTGTACATTACATTTACTTAAACGAATATTAACACCACAGTCTGTATGTTTATCGTTAATACTTCAGCATACTAACATTAAACGGGTAATAGATATTTTATTACTCGCAAATGGCTATGAATATGATAGTGTTATGCTGTTTATGCAAACTATCATATGTAATAGCGGTAGGTTGTTATTTTAAAACATATGTATTACGTATTTACGTTGTTTAACCAGATGTTTCTTAGTAAGATTTGTTTTAGTTACTAAATACGAATCAGGCTGAAGTCTCTTGTCTAGGCAGACGCTTTTTTTTAATTATTGATAAGCACCCGTTTGAGCACTATCTCACCTGATGATAAGCGATGATGTGGTCGACGATGAAGCACGCATGCCTAAAAGCAACCTGTTTACTCTTGACTAAAAGACCCCTAAGTTATAGCTATCAAGAAAACTAACTCGGGCAAAGAACCACTCTTTAGCTGTACGCACAATGAATGTGTTCCCAAAGCGTTTAGTACGTATGGTTGGGATATCTACAATGTACCGGTGGCGCACTGCCGTACGTCTGGTGGTCCGATAATGAAAAGGGCTGGATTATGAATCTCTTTTACAGACTAAATCCCACGTGGATTTCAAACCTGCAGTGCTATCTGGGGGCACGGTAGTGACCCCGTCAAGACGAGCCAAGCGAGGCGCAAGGGCACTTGGCTGTTTCGTTACTTACTTCAGAAACTAAATATTCGCATCACCTCCACGACGGTAAAGAAACGGCAAAGCCATACATATTTACTGATAATGTAGAATTTGTGAGGTTAGGGTCGGTAGAGTGAGGCCGTGTAGATTCAGAAGCTTGGTTCTACATGAGATCTGATATCTTTTTCACAGGGCAAACCTTATGTGGTCGTCTTGGCAACATTTTACATGAAATGTTTTTGGTGAGATTCTGTATTAACATACATACATACATACATAACATCACGCCTATTTTCCCCGAAGGGTTAGGGAGATGTGTACTAGTAGCACATTACGCCAGTTATGTTTAAGTCTCATGTAGTAATAGAGGTTGAGCCTTTCTGTAATAACCTCCCCGTGAAAAGGTACGAGAAGTAAAAGCGAATTGAGCTGTCATCATACTGGCATTGACAGTTCACTTTACTCAAGTTTTTACGGAATGATTTTAACAGAATCGACTGGCTAATGAGATTGTTAATGAAAGAAGTACTCTACCTAACTATTTTACATACATACATACATACATAAACTCACGCCTTTTTCCCATGGGGGTAGGCAGAAACTACAGAGCGCCATATGCTACGATTCTTACATACTTCTTTTGCTTCGTTTACATTCATACATGTTGTCATACACACACGCCGGTTGCGAGTACTACGCACCTGACCTTTCTGAAGAACCTCACCAATAAGGTCTATGTATGTCCTACTAGGGCGTCCCCTCCCGGCGTTCCCACTTACATCTGCCTTGTAAATACCTTTCGTTAGTCGCCTTTCATAACTATTTTACTTTTCTTTAAAATAAAAATGAATCGCCGAAATGTATGTACGCGCAATGCATAACTTCCGAACGACTGCACCAAATTAGATCATTCTATTCTTTGTTATATTGTGTTGGATCCTGGATAGTTAAGATTCACAATGGGACCCGGATTAGATGGCGAAAGTTGTGGAATACTGATTAGTTTTATTTGTTCATGTGTCAAAAAAACCCACATGCTCCCGAATCAACACATAGTCTGAAGTGAAATTCTACGTTTTGTTTTTCCCCAGAGCATTCTGGGTACTCTACTAGGTGCGCAGTTTATTTTGTTTTGTGGTAGGCCGGATTAGCCTTTGCAGCTTGACCTCGTTTCCACGTAATCAGCTTGTTTGTTAGCAAAAACAGTATTTAAACCTTCTTTCTAAAAAAATTGTCTTTATACGTGAGCAAACCCACTCCGAGCTTATGAATAGAATTTGCGTACTAACAACTTAATTTAAGAATTTAATGAAAGAGATGTCATAAGGTATAATGACGAACATTACATGATGTCATTATGCACGCGCCTTTCCATTCCATGGGGTAGGCAGGAAATATATATTCGATTGGCCTGTTGGTCTAGTAGTTAGTACCCTGACTGCTATGCCGGATGTCGTGGGTTCAATTCCCACCCAGGACAAATGTTTGTGTGATGAGCACGATCATTTGTTCTGTGTATTATATATAATATGTATGTTTTCGTGTATAAGTTTGTTTATCAGTTGTTTAGTATACAAGCCATATTACAAGCTCTGCTTAGCTTGGGACTACATGGCTTTGTGGGAAAGTTGTGAAATATTATTATACGTCTATCTCAACGGCATGTGAAGACAGAGGCCTGCGCTGCAGCTAAGCACTGAGTGGTCAAAATGATTCAAGCTGTTTGGTTGTAAAACACATCTCTTCTCGTCTCCGATTTGGTGGAGCCTCACCCTAATGATTGTAAGTTCTACCGCCGAGAATGAGGTACTGGGTGCGATTTCCAGGTCGGGTAAGGTGTTGTTGGGTTTTTCATCTGGAATTTCTCAATATCAGCCTGTAGTCCAGATTTGTGCCAAAAAGCTATAAAACAAAACCAAAATGTATAAATCTTACGAGTATAATTCTCCAACGATCTGATAGTTCATACATTTAAGAAATTGCACACTGTTTTCTTTTAAACATAGGATGTTTTTATCCGTTCAAAATATACAGTATATTTTCACACGGATCGCCGTAAGTACTTCATCCAAGAATATTGAAAGAAAATAAATGTCGGAGTTATGACTTTTCTTATAAACCACTATTATACAGGGTGTCTCTTTCAAATCGGTCAGTATGGGAAAGTCTGAAACTATACGCCATACGAAGATCTGTTCTGAGGAACCAAGTCATGGGTTCGATTCCCGAACGAAGTACAGATGTTTTTTAAAATGTATGAATGCAGTTTTTCTTGTTATTAAAATCGATGACATGGTTCCTCAGAACAGATCTTCGTATGTCTTATAGTTTCAGACTTTCCCATACTGACCGATTTGAATGAGACATCCTGTATACTGGGAATTGGTCCGATTATATTTTTCTACAGACTGTACACATACTTTCTTTGAAATAGCAAACTTGATGGAGCTTTGCCAGGCTACGCTTCTGTCAAGGACACTTTTTATAATATCTTCATAATTCATGAAAAAGTTTAGAATTACTAGATAGAACTAGATTTTTTTATACTGAAAATATTAATGCTTTTGCTAGCACATTTTGTAAACTCATCTTCTTCTAACATACCAGACAGTGTTGCTGGGGAGTTTGTTCCGCCACTTCTTCTTCCCACCAAAACCTCAAAGTGGTGAAGCGTTTTGGGGGACTGTATTATGTAATTTATGACGTTCAAAAAGTGCTAAACCGCAGCCTAATTTGAATAAATGACTTTTGATTTTGATTTGACTCGATCTCTTCCAGAACAACTGCTTACTATTTATTATAGATTTTTATCACACCTGCGCTTAAGCCCTACGTTTATGCGAAATCGTGGAATGTTTGTTAGTCTTTATCAAACAATTTTAAACTTGCGTAAATATTCTCCTCAAAGTTTTGTTTCTATTCACCCTCGAGTTTCTATCCACCCCGTTTTACGGTATGCAAGTTGTTCGCCTCAAAGTGAAGCGTTAGAATAACTGGCAAAGTGGATATATAATACTACTTCGCCGTCGCCTTGTTTCAAGTTATTAAAGCTTCTAAAAGTGTAGAAAAAGCCTATCGCGGTTAGCCATTTGCATTTAAAAATATTTGTGGTATGTGTTAGGATTAACTTTAAAAAAGTTTCGGAAGATGCAGCAAGGGAGGTCTCCCTTGCTGCATCTTCCGAAACTTTTTTACCCTAACGGTTTTAATCCAAGAAATCATCGGTTCTGCGATATTCTAACTAGGAAACTGACCGGTGTTAACAACACACTATCTTTCAGAAAGCGGACTGAACCGGTTTTAACCGCTTTACTTGTTTACTTGCACGCTATCTCAAACACTAGTATATCAATGAATCACTGTGTTGAGTGTGTCTAGACTCCTAGTTATAGGGGTGACAGATGTCTTGCGCTATCCGGTTCGAAGATGCACTGTGTTTGTCGAAATGATGATACTTTGTATCCGGTACTTTATTAGCTTTACCACTATTCTAAGGCTCCATTTACAGTAAGGAAGCGAATTTTCTGCACGAAGTTGCAACTAAATGTATAGAGGCCAGCACATCAAGCTAATCCGTCAAAATGTCTTTGTTAGTTTCTCAACTTTATTGCTAACTGAATAAGGTTCATGTTTAATCGAGAAAATTTGACAGGTTCGGGAAGTTTGATGTGCTGGCGTCTCATAAAAATCCAAACAACTTAAAAAAAACACTTAGAAGATGTTTAGTAGTAAGATGTAAAGTAGTGATTTCATAAATTTTGCTGTATATTTTTCTTCTCTCACACAAATTCTTCGGGAAACGTAAATATAAAAAAAACTGTGACGACATGTGAATCTCCTCCTTTCTTTGAAGTGGAATAAAAACTGGTAAACTGACATGCTGGAGACAGTTCTATATATTATATTGGAGAAGCTTCCCATACAAGGAAGGAGTTTCTTTTCTGAATGTTTTCATTCTACCGAATCTTGAACAATAGTACGAAACCCTCTGTGAACTAGTCCGGCTCACACACAGCACAGTTTACAAGCAACCCCAGCAACGAGGCATTATAATTGTGTACTCGTCCCCCTAACAAAAGTCATAAAGGGATGAAATATTGCGCTGTTATTTACTCAAACGTTCAGAATTGTTGTAATGAATGTCAAATAGTACGTATCTTATTGCCTGCAGTATTGGCTTTCTGAGAATGTGAGGAGGACTGAGTAATGTAGACCGTACGAACAGATTAAAAGTTCATGTCCCTTGGGATGAAGGGATGTCATGACCTTCATTATGCGCACAGTCAAGGAGTGGAATTCCCTGCCTGCATCGGTGTTTCAGAGTTCATATGTCCCCAATCTGTTTAAGTCGCGAGTTAATAGACTTCTTTTGGGTAAGCTCGTTCCATCGTCGACCTCATCTCTGACCGCAGGACAAGAATTGAGGTCAAGAGTAGACCTATTATATACAGGGTGTAACGGAAAGGGTATATACATACAAACAGGGTGAATAGAGTATTTAATAACGAGTCTTTCCTCAAAATTTCAGCTCCCAACTAATAACTTTGAAATTTCACGATATTATTTAATATCGACAGTTTATTAAATGCAAAATCATAACAAACGTGTCACCGCACTATGAGGGTCATAATCCTGTCCGGCAAGGTTCAAGTATATCTATCTCGGGTTCTGCGCGCCTAGTACAGACCTATCGGGCTCTGCCTAACCGACGAAGGCGCGACGGCGCGGGCGGGCTCAACTTTACAATTATGTATGTATATGTATAAAAATGTTGCCATGTCGTTTCTTATCACCAAGAGAATCCGTGCCCTTCGTATGTATATACCCTTTCCGTTACACCCTGTATATACAAAAAAAATATTGAGGAAAGTTTAGAGAATGGTTGGGGATAGCTTCAAGAATAGACGAAGATACTGACACCAGAAGTCACTTTCATCATCAGCCTACAGTAGTCTACAGCTGGACATAATCACCCCCTGACCTCCACAATCCAGCAAATAATTAACACGATATCCCTTGGTTAAGACTTCCGGGATTCTGTCTGTCAAAAATCCCACTATGAGATAGGTACACGTGAAAAATTGATCTTCAGTTCGATCGAAAACCAAGATTTTTAAACTGTCTAGCCTGCAATGGCGCCAAAAATAATGCCCAATTACGAAGCGGTAATTTAGCTAGTCATCTAACATGATAAATTAGTTGTATGCTCGCTAATCTACTTGTTTGTTTCCAGTGTTATTGACAATGTCGACGATAATAAAAAAAATGGTGAAACAGAATTGCTTTTGTGCCCGCAAGTCCCTGAAGTAACTTGGTTTCGAGCTAGGAATATTTATAGCATAATTATGTGCCATTCTGTTACTCCTAGACAGATGTAGGTATCGAGCTGGTGGGGTCGAAGATACATGGTTGAATGGGAAGGAGACCCGTTCTATGTATATGTATAAATTATGTTTTTAGGCAAGTCGTTTCGATACAAATCAAGCAGCCGTTCTTAAACAAAACATTTTTTACAGGCTGCCCTACCCTTGAATATCAACAACAATAACTACAGGACCAACTAAAAAATCGCAAAAAGAAGTCAGCTGAGTCATACATTTTGTATGCTGATGTTTTTTCGCGATTCCCGAGTTTGGGTTGTTGCTGAGAATGAATGGATTTTCTTAGAAACAACCCTGAGTCAGGATGTATTTCGTATTATGTGGGCATCAGGCTCGCCCCTGTTCCTTGGGAATTAAGCGAACTGGCAAAATGTGGGTGTATGATAGGTAGACCTCTGCCTAACCGTTCAGCGATTATAGGTGTGATGTTATATTGTTCTATAAAGACGGACCAATTTCTCCTCCAGACAGCGCCGGTCTTCATTCAGCAATGACTGTTAGGAATGGGTTGCATGGACGAGAAAAATTATGAAGACCGTGCGTGTTTTTATCCTGTGACTTTCTTTCTTTAATGCAAGTAACAAAGGAGTTTGCAGAAAAAGATGGCTTATTATAAATACGGATCCCTAAAAATCATAACCCCTTCTTTTTGGTTCGCCGCACTTGGTCGGGCAAAAAGTACCAGGCAACCAGACAAGTACAAGAGCCAACAGCAACAGAATAAATTCAAGGCGCGGCAGGGGTGTGTCACAGTTGATATTAAACACGATAATTATGTACAAGTCCGTGACAATAGTTCAACAGTTATCTCCGCTATAAATAACGACACAGCTGTGATTCGCTTGTTAATTAACATCCGTTTATATTGTTTATGAGTCTGTAACACTGAATCATTTTTCAGTTTACTACTATTCCAGTTGCACTAAAATTCACAGTCATTATTTGCTACGACTAGGTATGTATTTTTCGTTTTCAATTATTTACTTTATAGCCCACGCATAAAGATCAGTTTCGTCTACAACGTATTAACAAGTAGTTGTGGAATCGACTTAATTCACACTAGCAATATGTTGATATTTGATTAAGTAAATGAAATTAAGACAACATAACATCATCATCATCTTCATCAGATAATAATATGTACCTAGATATAAAAGTACACACGTCTACAGATCAAGCTATATTTCCGAACTATGCAAGGTCAGCGTAAACTGGAAGTTCGAGATGGGCCGCAGACTGCACCACCAGTAGAATATAAGCTGACCAATTATCGAATAGAGATTCTAATCAGTTGTCAATACACTGAGCACTTTGACAGCTTGTCTAACCTTAGAATGCAGGTCAGACTGGTCGAAGGTCAGACGAGACGACAGTCGTTCCGCGTAAACAGTCGTATACAGTGCTAGATCTAGGTCAATTATGTTTTCAAAAAAAAATTAAGATAGGGTAGTTTAAATTAGTGTAAGTTGTGATAGCCCAGTGATTAGGACCTCGCCTCACAAGACATGCACGAGGTTGTGTGTTCAAATAAGAGCAAGCACCAATCTGACTTTTTCACTTTATACGTACCCACTTACATTTTATGTGTATCTCAGACATGATGACTGACATCGGAGAAGGAAAATAATCAGAGAAGTTTTGTTTGTAAGTTTATAGAGAAATTCAAACTACCATATCACTACTTTTTTTTTAAGTATGGGAAATCATCAAGTGACTCCTCCCGCTCTGGGTGAAGCGGAAGGAAGTGTTAGTCTAAAACCCATCCGTGTTCCTCATAGGTATGCCTTTTGCGTTCCGGCCGCGGTGACTCTTTCGAACAAATTCCGCAACCACCCAACATTTTTTTTTTTGACGCTGGGAAAGATGTATTACTCATACCCTCCCATTGGGGGATGGGGGGGGTATGTGGGACTCCCCGGTTTGACCCGGAATATCCACTAAAAATCCCAGCGTTGTTCCCGCTTCGTCTTGGTGAAGGGGACTGGGAATCCGGCAGAGCCTTTTCGTCCAGTCCCACCCTAACACCCCTGGAGTAACTACCTTTTACATACAAACTTACTTTTCGAAACTACTTAATTTTATTTCAGAAATTCTCTCACTAAGTCACTAATGGAAAGCTTAATTTATTGACGTGTGTAATATTATAGGATTTTTTATGAAATATAAGACCTGTTCAGACTGGCCTGTTGGTCTAGTAGTTAGTGACCCTGACTGCAATGCCGGAGGTCGTGGGTTCGATTCCCACCCAGGACAAATGTTTGTGTGATAAGCACGATCATTTGTTCTGTGTCTGGGTCTATTTTATCTATAAGTAATATACGGTATGTATTTAGAAATATATAAGTATGTTTATCAGCTGTTTAGGACACATAACACAAGCTCTTAGCTTAGCTCGGGACTAGATGGCGTTGTGTAAAAGTTGTGAAATATTTATTTTATTTATTTATTCGTACAGAACACATCAACCTACCCCAATAAGTCAAATTTCTTTGATAGGTTTTCAACTTTATTCTGAACATAATAAGGTTCATGTTCAATTGAAAAAATTGACAGTTTGGGGTAGGTTGATGTGTCTACAGTACATTATAAAAAAAAAAATCGCGGACAGAAGATCGGACAAAGAACAGAGGATCAGATAATTAACATAAGTATCTATTCACCAACTCGCCTTGAGCAAGTGTGGTGATTAATGATCTCACTTTCTTTGTATGAGAATAGGCCTTAACCCCGCAGTTAAACAGTAACTGACTGGTGTTATTCATTTAAATTCAACCAAAACAATACCATATTTGTCCAAAAACAATGAAAAATTTCAAGAATTTATTTCCACAGCACGACTTGAGCCAAGATCTCCGGATTTGCGGCTGTTTGGTCAAACGTTTGATCAGATAGGCCACTACGCCAACACGATTACACGACACTGTGATTAGAGCCGATGACTTAGATAGATATTTGTGGACTCGAGATATTTATGTGGTTCTTACAAAACGTAAAGTAGAAATAGATGGGGATAAAAAAATGTGGAGTATGATTCAAATAAGTGAGTTATTTCGGTTGGGAACACGACGACAGCGTCTGTATTTTCTGTGGGTAGCGTATTATGCAGTCACATAACGACATAGTTAGGGCATTACAAGACTACACTTTTGAAGAGTTGGTCAGAGATGCGACCTCTGGAAATCGTATACCTACTTGACATAGATTGATAAAACAATTATTTAATACACACAAAAGACACAGACAAACACAAAATACAAAAGAGATAAAACAATGAGTGATGAATACACAGTGTGCGGTGTAAGTCTCAAGGCGGCACCAAATGGGAGTTCAGCTATTCTGCTGGATCCGTGCAGTGGCGTACGAACGCCAAGCAGACAAGAAACAAAAATAAATACCTAAATAAGATTGAGAGAATGAAGAGGTGTTGTGAAATTGTGTTTTCTGTATCGTTTTTAAACATTATGCAGCAGAGTGATTACCCAAGTAACACATCAAAGCAGCATAGCGGTCGACTTACAGCATTTCTGTATCGTTTTCGCATTTTGAGTTAGTTCTATAGTAGCATTACAAACGTGTATAGGGCTACTGCAATGCTTATTTGGGCACAAATTATACGGCTTTAGATCCTAAATAGGTTCACAACAGTTGTTTAATTGCATTACAGGCGCATTATATTAGAATTATTGTGGTCAAATAAGGTATCAATCGCTTTAAAGAAGCATTATCACGGTCAATGAAGTTGCTAATTGCATTACATAAGCATTATACTGGCAATATTATTGATAATGAAGATGTTAATTGCATTTCAAAAGCATTAGACTTGCATAAGAATAGAGTAAAAGAATGATTGGAGTTATTTAAGTGTTCACAGTTAGAGCTTAAATAAATTCTAGATCATTGCAAAAACATCTATAATACCACGGTACAAATGTTCAAATACAATTAACGTTGTAATTTAACTACTTTGTCTCGCAATTTATGGACGAAGACGGTCCCAATTGAGTGACTGACATATTTGTTTGCATCAAAACAACATTTATAATACTGGTTAAGTTTTTGACTCTTTTGTTATTTCATACCTTCAAATATTACTGCGCCATTTAGTTTACTGTAAATGTCTATACAAGTTTCATTGAAAATTTTCACGCGCCTTCGATATTTTGTGGTTTTTATTTAAAATGTTATTTATAGAAATGTGTGAAATAACCAAAACGATTCTGTATTCCCAGTTTATAACGAATTTTGTTTAATTACATTATAGTGTTTGTTGGGCAGTATTAAATTAAGTTAAATCATTATTTTATAGGTCTATTGCTTTTATAAAATAGGTCCGAATGATAATATTTTTTGGTTATAAAATATTTACAAAATGGTGTCGGTGTATAGCAACCTTGTGAGCTTTTAAAAAGGCTTATTAATACCGCCAGCAGTATAAATATTCACGTGTGAACAATTATCAAGCCAGAGGCCAGAGAGAAGACTTTTAATGAACTACTGTAGTGTCATTGTCTATAAAGTAGTTCTATATGGGTTCACCGGTATACTAGTAGACTTGATCTAGACTGAAATAGTGCCATTTTTTGGATGCAATTTTGGGTTCCTTGAGCATAACAATATACCCCATTTCAGATTTTTTGTACAACTTGAAGAGTGGAAGGCTTTCTGCATAGCTATTCACAACCGTACGACATGCTAGCGTATCGAAAATGACACATTTCGATAACCTGATTTGACTTGCCTACAGCAAATAGCTGTCGGAAGAATAGCGGCCTTCTATTTGATTAAAACTGACAAAATGTTCGGGTTTTGGACTTGAGAACAGCGTTTAGTGGCAACTTGAATATGGCGCCCTCTAGCGCACATATAGTTATAACCTATCCATACGAAACTTCCATTTGGAATGTGCAACTAGAATCATTCTCTTAATTTATTTTATTTGTAAGTTAACGTTCAAAAGTGCCTGTTATGGGTCTAATTGAAATAAACGAGTTGACTTTTTGACTTTTGACCTAAAAAAATTTTTTAAATCTCAAAATGTCAACCGGTCGCAAAATGTCCACTTCTCACTTTGTCAACTAAAATGACGATTTCGCACTATGATAACTTCACTTAAGGTCAACTTCGACATTATGAGAAGTTGACAAAGTGAGAAGTGGACATTTTGCGACCGGTTGACATTTTGAGAAGTGAACAAAACGAGACGATATGTTTTAATCATGCCGTGTTGGTTATCAAATGAAAGAACTTTATATTAACACATTTCAAAAATATATGTGTTGTCAGCTGTTGCTCACGGCTTTGCTTGCATACACCTGATAATTAAGAATAATTTCTATAAAATCGCGCCTCAGAATTGAGCCATTACATATTTATGTATACCTAAGTTTGTTGTATTATCTTGGTAGGTACATTTAAAACAATGAAACTTAAACAAAAAAAAATTAAGCGGCTCTGCAAATGCTCTATCACAAAATTATAACCCCAAAATTATTTACATAAAAAATAAGTTGATTGGCCCTATTTGATTTTGGTGACCTACGGAACCTTCTTTAATATTGCTACAATTCACTTCACACGAATTGTTATTAGCGTATTAGAAAAGTTATCATTCGGATATGCAACACACACGGTTACATTAATAATATATAATATCTAGAAGTACGTCCACCGTAATTGCTATTGTTGTGTTGATCATATATGTGCTTTTCCCCCAATATGGCCGATAAATGGTTTTACGAATACAGCAAAATGAATGTATATATAGCTTTACGCATTACAATAACTCACGTGTATTTGATTAAAGAGCTGTTAGCTGTACAATAGAATTCAGTTGATTTTTAAAAATGCAAGCATTACATTGATTCACGTTTATGCCGTTCAACAGTATTAGGCTGTAACTAACCACTTAAAAGTGTTATTACACAAGAAAAGGCACTAGAAACAGCTCAAAGCTGTATATCAGATTTACTGTGCATTATAATGGAACAAGTTTATGCTATTAAGCAGCATTAGGCATTATCTTACTTCTTAAAAATGCTATTGCAGACCCTAAGGCACTTAACACAGCTAAAAGCTGTATAGTGGATTTACGTGTCATTATAATGGTTTTTGTTTATGCTATTACAGCATTGAGCATTTCATTACTACTTAAAAATGCTATTGTAGATCCAAATGCACTAAAAACAGCTGAAAGCTGTACAGCTGCGTTGTGGTGTGCTGCACTAAAACTAAAGGTATAACAAAAGCATTTTGATATGCCATTATCCAACCGTTTTACAGTGTAAAGCATCATAATGGTTTTGAAATGCTAATATAAAGCGTCAAGATGCTCGGTGAACTTACTTAAGAGTTTGTACGGACTACGGACCTTTAATTCTACATAAGTTTACTATTCGTTTCTTAAAATGCTTCCTGTGTTACTTGGGTATGAATATAGAGTGGCGAAGGTGTAAATACATAAAATAAATGGATTGGACAGTTTTTACGGTGATAATAAATGAATGAAGGTGAATGTGTATATCCCTAATATGAGACCACAAACTACGCTAACTAGGCATAAATGGAAATAATAATAATAATAATTTCTTTATTTGTATAGAATGCAGGTGTTACAATAATGGTGTTAGTATCAAAATAAATTCCCAGTACATTCTGCCTGTTGGCATACAAAAAATAATATTGGTTGACAAAATGAGATCATGGATCAGCTATTTAAGTCTAAATTTATTAACATAGGTAATAGTTTTGTTTTTGTTGGTTTGAGCTTAATATAATAATATAAACTAAATCAAATATCACAAATCATCATTTATAAAATCGGTAACAGAGTAATAGCATTTGTCAATCAGCAACGACGACAGAAGTTTCTTGAATTTTATTAAGGGAAGATCCTTAATACAATCTGGCATTTTGTTGTATATAATAGGTGCCATTCCAAAAATGTTTTTTTTAAGCAAAGCAGTGTTATATCTACCAGTGCACAAAAGACTTTGATATTTTGATCTCATGGCAGCAGTTCGCATCCTTGTGTCATTTAATGTAGGAAACAGATGCTTGTTAGTTTTAACGAATATAGCTATTTCAAAAATGTATATGCTAGGAAATGTTAGTATTTTGTGTTTCTTGAAAAAAGGAATGCAACTATCTGTAACCTTGAGATTAAAAATGGATCTTATGCACCGTTTTTGGGCTTTAAATATAGACTCCCTTTCGGAACAATTACCCCAAAATACTACTCCAAATCTTAGAACAGAAACCACCAAACCGTGATATGCGACCATTAATGTATCAATATTTACCTTCTTGGAGAGATTGTAGAGAGCATATGCAGACGTGCTTAATCTTTTGCAAACTTCTTCGGATTGTGGTCTCCAAGTTAGTTGACTGTCAATCAATATACCCAGAAACTTAGCCATAGTGTTGCACATAGATTTTTATATATCCACCATGTTACGTACTTGTATGTAACCTATGTACCTAATATGTTATACAAATAAACTACTTTGACTACCGGTCGTTGTCTAAAAATCTCTCTGAGAGATCAGTAGGTCTATTCAGAGTGCCTAGTGCGAGTTTCTTTTACGTTAACGCGATCGACACGTTCATGACGTTCGGTGCTCCGATTGGCCCGCTCCAAGCTTTTAACCAATCAGAGAGCCAAACGCGGTGAACGTTTCGATCGCGTTAGCGTAAAAACAACTCGCACTTGGGGCACTGAAAAAGCCATCAAGTAAATACTTGAGTGACGTGAACTGTCAATGCCTAACATTAGTATGGAACGCCAGATAATTGTACAATGCGCAAATGAATCCGAAGAGGTATAGGTGCGTACCACCAGGGGCTCGAGTCTGCTATTGCAATCGTGTCTCAATGACCGGTCATTGATCGAATATTTGACAACTTTGACAGTTTTTGTATGGGAAATGTGTCATAAGTTTGACTTTGTACGTTAAAAATCGATCGTAGTCCGGTCATTGAGACACGATTGCAATTGCAGACTCGACCCCCAGATGACCAGACATATCGCAGTAAAGGCGGGTTTGGATTTATGTACGATTTCAATAATAGCCGAAGTTTTGGTGAACTACCCATGAAGCTATAGTACTAGATAAGATGAAGTAGTTGTCACGACACTGTATTAAGTCTTGGTTATCACAAGGAAATTGGATCTGGATTCGGAAATGAGAAACGATCCTATTTCCGATGCCCGTCTCAGTTAGATTATCGACATCGATTAAATTTTGAGCCTTATCTAAGGGCCAGCCGGCGCAGACCTGGCGAAGCGCTGTAATGCGCGTTTTCTATACTGAATAAATATCACCGGTGCGTTTCTCAAAAATCTCTCGGATTAATCTCTCGGTTTATCTATTTTCAACTCAATTTCGTCTAAGGCAAGTTTACTAATTGTTTACGAGTGAACACCGTGGTACTCCTTGCTTTTATACTACAAAAACTATAACTTATAACACCAAGAACGTTTCTAGCGAAACGTGGAGGTGCTATCACTACACTTCTGCCCAATCCTTCACAATAAACGCGTGATGAGTATGATATGTTGAATGAAAGTACATGCAATGACCTACCGTTAGAGCGGCCATTGTTAACCGTAGTTAGTTAACCTCTGGCTAAGCTCTGTTTATCTGTTCACGGGAACCTGCTATTGCATATTCATAACCATATTTCCCATTGATGTAATTTCTACTTAAACCAATTCCAACTTCGTGTTAGTGTGAATAAAGCTGATTTTACAACGACTGCACTGATGCAAGTAGTAACGGAAACTGAACTCTATGTCAGGTGATAATAAAGTATTTTTTCAAAAACACACATTATTTGTTTACATTTCTGGAAAATCCATTGCAAACGAAGAATAACTGTAAGTTATTCAAATTGGTAATCTTAGCAGGCAGAGTTATAAATCTCACACGTGAGGTATCAACTAATTAGTGTAGCTGAGATTTTATTGCTATTACAATTATAAATAATCACATCATTAAGGTATTTCGAGGAATAATAACAAACTTTAACACAACACATTAGAATCGCTTTTAGATTACACGACTCACAATATAAACGGCTAATGTCTACAGAATTATGTGTGGGTAAGGGAAGGTTCATATCTGACGGAACATGCGCCGAGCGTTTGCGACAATGTACCTCGACTAGTGTTGGGAATTTATCCGGATAAATACTCAAAGTGGATAAATACTCATAAATATCCGTTTTTACTCGAGTATTTATCCAAAACGGCGGATAAATATTATACACGATTTTAGTAAGGGAAATTTTATATTTCTACGAAGAAAAGGATGAAATTAAGTAAAATTCTAAAACTTATCAAGAACTTTTAAAAAAACAAGCCTGTCTAACCTATGATTACACACAATAATAAAAAAATTGGGTAATACTTTCCTTTATGGGTCATTGATTTATGGATCGGAGAGGGGCTGGGGAGAGGGAGGGGGAGATGAGCTACCCCCCTGTCGGATTTCCACACCGCGGAGCCCCATGGTTATGGAGAAATTCATTGTTAAAGTTTGAGGTTTGGTTAAAACACTAATTTCCATTATTTTCACTCTAATTTCCATATATTTATGGGCCGGGGAGCGCGAGGGTGGCAGGGGCCTAAATCCTGTACCATTTTCAACCCGCGGAACCCCAAGGTTACGGAGATATACGTATTTTAAAATTTAAAAGTTAACATTTTGAAATTAGTTTCGGGTATTTTTCGGATAAGTTGAATAAAGCACAAGGAATATTATTATTCTTATACCCTTACCTGCCAAGATGTCGCCGGAACCGCTTGGCGGGGCTCCTACTTCTGGGTGGTTTAAAAAAATAACCACGAAGGAGGTGGAGAGGGGTCTGTGTTTGCTCACTCACTACGACCCCGCTACTTTTATTTTTTTTTAGTGGTGGAAAATCCTCATGGATGGCCCCCGCCCCGGGGAGGGTGGAGGGGTCTGTCAGACTTACTGACTAAAAACCACCCCGTGTTCCTTCTCACACCTGCGCCGGGGGTCACGGGAACAGAAGATACTTCCGCGACTCCCGACTGACTGCGACCCGAGGGCCTCGCCAAGTCAGCGAGGGGAGTGAGGTGTTAGAAAACCCTCGCAACGTCTAAGAGGGGCGCGCGTAAACACCACGCGCCGCCACCTCGGATCCATGTACATGGGGGCGGCGGACGTCCCGTGTCCGTCGCCCCTGAACCCATTCAGGGGGGCTGGAAGAGGGCGTTGTCCGCCATCTGCCTGCGCCCGGTACGTCTGCTGCGGGCCGGGTGAGTGGAGTTGCTCTCCCTCTCACTTTCCGCAGCCTCCATCTGCGAGACGACCGTTTCGCAGAAGGACACCACCGTGTCCCAGGACTCGACGCTGCCGGCCATCCTCTCGACCACGGCCGGCAGCGACAAGTCACTGCCTACTCCAGAGACGAGGGCACGGCACGGCTCCTCTCAAGTGGCACACTTTGCCAGCGTATGCCACGCCGTGTCCTCCCGACATTCGACAAAATGGTGATACCGGGCGTGTTATTTTCAATTTATATGGAAACTTTAAAAAATGTGTTTCTCTTTATTATTTTATTATAACTGGGAGTCACCGCAACTTAAAAAATTGTAAGTACCTTCTGTTTATGAGTACTATCTACAAAAAAAAATGGACTTCCAACTATATGGCCCATAAAATAAAGTATAGCCCAAGCACGTGTAATTTTGCACAGATTTTATTACGTCTATGCAGAGGAGTCGTCGGAGGAACTTGTGGTTAAATTATAACATCCGCATGGGTTGATCGAAGGTTAAACTACGCTTGACGTGGTCGGTCCGTGGATGGATGACCATTTATTATATACCAAGACTCATCCGTGCCTCGGAAAGCACGTTAAGCCGTTGGTCCCAGCTGTCATTTGTAGATCTTTGACAGCCGTTAATTGTGGTCAGAAGTCCAAAGTCTGACAACCAGTTTAACCAAGGGGTATCATGTTACCCAGTTCACTGCCTTGCCTTGCCACTGGGTTGTTTAGGTCTGACAGACAGCTCCATGTAAAACACTGGTATTCAGCTGCATCCGGTGAAACTGGAAGCCGACCCCAACATAGTTGGGAAAAGACTAGGCAGATGATGACGTCTATGCAGAGTTTAATAAAATTGGTGAAAACTTCACATTTCAGTGCGTAATGAGCTAGCAAGAGTGTGCTGTGCAGTTTAGAGGCACAACTGTTGGCAAAAATGTTGTTAAACTTTTTTTACTAAGTTAGTTTAGTACTGCGCACAACACTATTAATTTGCTGGCTCATGACGCACTGAGATTTCAAAACACTCAAAACAAGGGACTCTTCAGTCTTTTGTAGGTTTCTATCGTTATCAACAATAATAAAACTACACTTTTCTATTTATTTTTAGTAGTTCACTTATCCGCCGATTTTATTAAGTGTTTAAACCTTTAACAAAGAAAGGTTCAGCTTTTAAAACATACCTTGAAACGCTATAATCCAACTTCAAAATCACTTAAATGTCTCATTAAACTAGAACACTATCACCTCATAATAATTATTTTGTTGTTAAAAACGCACACGCGCGTGCGTTCTCTAAGACACATACCTGGGCACAGCGCAGGCGCGGTGGTGTGAGGGAAAAGGTAATAAAACAAAAGGAATGGGACAAAAGGAGGCCGGGATATAGTGCGGTGCGGTTAGAAACACGTTGCTTCGTCTTTACAATCAGAACTTGAAAAAGTAATAATGTACTAAGTATTTTCGAAAGCCTTAATAGTAAAACTAGCCTATCAATATAAAAAAAACATGCAAAATAATAAATATCCATCATTTTGGGTAAATATCGGATAAAAATGAGTAAAAACGAGTATTTACCCACTTTGGATAAATACTCGAGTATTTATCCTTCGAGTATTTATCCTTTGCCCATCACTAACCTCGACGCACTAACGCATCATCTGTTGAGTGTGAACCGTCAATTTGTCTGTTCTGGCGTTACGCGACCGATAATACGCGACGCATGTTCCGTCAGATATGAACCTTCCCTAAAAGGGCTTATCTATTATATGTATAATAAAACCATTAATATTCATCATCTGCCTAGCCTTTCCCCAACTACATATATTGGAGTCGACTTCCCTTCTAACCGGATGCAGCTGAATACCAGTGTTTTACATGGAGCGGCTGCCTATGTGCCCCTTGGTAATACTGGATGTCAGACTTTCGGGTATTTTACTACCCGTTAAGCCGGCTCTACACTTGCGGCGCGAACGGCTGCGAAAGCCCGCGACAACTGTTAAACACGAGTGTAGATGTTGTTCACGCCTTCGCGTTCGCGCTTCGCGCCTTTCCCCGATCAGTGTCGGTTTTTTGGTCCGCGACAAAGGGTTTGCGGCGCGCGAACGTGAACGCATCTACACTCGCATAGTAATTGTAATAGGCAATAGCAAGCAGTGACACAGCAGCAGCAGAAATCACGTCGTCGTCGTCCATAGAGTGTTGAGTGTCTGTGGAGATTTGCGAGTGTGAGGGACACAGTTCACGCGTGGATCGCGGCATACATTCACGGCGTGAAATAACGGCGCGACTTCAATTGCGAGTGTAGAGCCGGCTTTACGACTACACTCGACTGACTGCCTCATTGGTCTAATGGTCGCAAGCGCTTCTTCTGAGCATGAGGTCCCAGGTTCGATCCCCGGGTCGTGAAAAGAGTTACAGAGTTTTTCCATCTGGAATTTCGTAGTAGCAGCCCAGAGTCTGGATTCGTGACCGATTGATGGCAATAGGCTCGCCCCCTATTACATGGGACTTAAACATAAAATGTGGGTGCCAACAAGTACACCTTCGGGGACTACAGGCGTAATCTTATGTTAGGTGTTACGACTATCGAAATGACAGACAAATAAATTTTTAAAAAAAGTGTTTTTTTTTCTCTCTAGACATGACCAACGACGGCTTAACATAGCTGCTGCTAAGGCAAGGACTCTAGATAGATATGTAATGAATTGTCACAAAAAAATTACTAGTAATTTCTGTCTCCATGACTACGGAGGCACTTTCCGTGGTAGGTATGCAAATCACATAGATTTTTTTTCATAGGTAAATGTTCACACACCTATGAATATGAGCTAAACATAGCCAGCGGTTTCATATCATTTTGGTCGAGTAGGTATTAAACTTTTAGATGCAACAGCTGATTTTTCTTTGGAAAGAACGAACCCCGAAAGAGTTGACGCAACAGTAAAAGGTATTCATATTCATGGCTAGAAACACTTTGTGAAAATTTGTCCTATGACTGAAAATACTACCTTGGATAGGCAGCAGACATACGACTGTTCCTCAAAACGCCCACCGTTCACCACTTCCTAGAACTTTTGCTGCATAGATGAAGTGTCGCAACAAACTCCCGTGAAGCTTTACACATCTACAATAAAAATATCTGAGATTTTCTGGTGTATTTAATTCAAATAAAAAAACTTGAAAGGTGTCAAGGGACACCCGGATGGAACGAAGTTCCCTTCGATTGATTAGTGAACTATTCAATCTTCTCTCTCTCCCCCTCCCCCTCCATCTTCCTCCTCCCATTCCCCACCCTCCCCCTCCCCCTCTCCCTGGCTCCCTCCCCCAACCCTCCCCATATCCCCCTCCCCCTCTCCCTCCCCCTCTCACACACCCTCTCACACACCCTCTACCTCTTCCGCCCTCTCTCCCGCTATCTCCCTCTCCCTCTTCCTCTCCCTCCTATCCGTCTCCCTGCGAACATGCGACGCCGCACAGCTTACAATAGCTTACTATAGCAAAAAGTGTCGTGACAACTTTTCGTAAGAATTTTTTCCGTCTAGCCCCCTTTCACAACGCCGCGATAAGGAACTTCGTTCCAAAACTTACACACAAAACTTGTATTGTTAATTACAAATCCGAAAAAAAGGATTAGACAATTAGACGCAACGGCTATGAAAAGAGGCGCGGATTAAAACATTTTTGGCCATTGATATTTATTTATATGGATAATGCCAAGTACATTCCCAGCCTAAACTCAAGCGAGCTAGACCAAATATTAATAGACTAAATATGCAAAACTGGCGTGCATACCTTGACTCGCGCGCGCCTGTATCAAAATACCCAGCACGTGGGTAACTGGGCACGTGTCCAACTATTTATTTTTTCTAGCTTTTACACATATACACTCAAATACAACGTTTGTATACGCATCGTGTTTTTCCAGCACTCAAAATATAATTAGGAAGGTGATAACTTATATCATGATATTATTTATTATGTTTGTAGACAGCAGACGATAGTAATTTAATGGGCTATTTAACAAAATTTTTAGTTTTTAGTCCCTGATCTAGATTGCAAGAAAATAATCGACACAATATTTTATTCTTTTTCAAATTCATAGAAAACTGCTTAGATTAACCCTTTCGCGAGCTATTTACACCTCAGATTTTTTGGCCCCCCTTTTTTTGGGCTACGGCAATATCTTTGACAATGCCCGTTTGTGACTTTTTATTTGTCGTCAAATGGTTGTAACAATATTCTAAGAAGTAGCGTTAGCTGTCTATAGTTGCACTATACTAATATACTTTATACATTTGGGCGTTAGCGTAAAGTTCAAAAAGTGGTATGGCAAATATTTCGCCAATGCTCGCGAAAGGGTTAAGCGCATTAAAGTTGAGGAGAGGGGGCTTGTAACGTCATTATTTAATGACGACTGGCCTGTTGGTCTAGTAGTTAGTGACCCTGACTGCTATGCCGGAGGTCGCGGGTTCGATTCCCACCCAGAACAAATGTTTGTGTGATGAGCACGATCATTTGTTCTGTGTCTGGGTGTAATTTATCTATGATATGTATGTATTTAGAAATATATATAAGTATGTTTATCAGCTATTTAGTACCCATAACACAAGCTCTCAAGCTTAACTTGGGACTAAATGGCGTTGTGTGAAAAGTTGTGGAATATTTATTATTATTATTTATTATTTAATATAAACTGTACTGGCTAGTGACATCATGCGACATTTTGACTCGATGATGTATCGCCGTCATTTTTTGATTACGTGACAAAAAAAATATGTGTAGAAAATTTTCTTGTAATCTAGATGAGGGACTAAAAACTAAAATTTTGTCAAATTGCCCATTCTGACAATAAGATAGTTTGACTAGACTTGAGTAAGTATACCTAGTTATTTTTCTTTTTCTTGCATTTCTCATTTATTTCCTAAAACAATAAAAGTTCCATGTAATAGGAATAGGAGCGATCCTTTTTCCATTTACCGGATAGAAAATCCAGACACCCAGGCTATCGAGAGATTCCTGAAAACCAAATAACACTGTCCTATCTAGGAATCGAACGCAGGATCACATTCTCAGAAGTAGTTCTTCCGACCATGCACTAGACTAATTAGGCTGTCTTTTTCTTATAATTATGTACGAAGCGCTGATTATATCTACATAATTATTATATTGTTGGTTGATACCTGAGTTTCTACAAAATTGTATAAAGTCTGTCATCAGTGAAGGGTTCGGCAGAGGTGTAACTAAGGTACGAGCATGTAGCAAATAATTTACACAGTATACTTCAAGTGCTTCTAACTTATCAGACAATCGTGTTGCTGGGAAGTTTGTTCCGCCGAATCTTCTTCCCAGCAGAAACACTAGAAAATGGCGAAGAGCGGTCTTATTGACCTGTATTATGTAATATTGACGTTCTAAAAGTTCCGCAGCCTTATTTGAATAAATGACTTTAACCTCTCTATGTATAGTTCCTATATACGCCTAAAAATTACATGAGGCCAGAACACAATCATAGCAAGAACAAAAGTTTAACAAACAAATAACGTTACGTCCCAATCAACCGTCTTATTTATTCAACTCCCAAACTATTCGCTTTGAAACACAGCTGAACTGTAATCACCGTATTGTATATTTTCAGCTTTCAAAATTACTCGTGAAAGCCAAGAAATGTCGGGAAACTTCCACCTATTATTACCACACAAGATTACACGGTTTCGTTTCACTAATAAAACATTTATTGGACACCAAATTGCAGGGTATGTACGAGGAACAAACCTATACATATAATGTATCTAAACGATTATACTTGAAGTCGTTATAGTTAATTAAGTTAGTTCTACAATATTATCTTTATTACCTACTACATACGCTGGAAAATATAAAACAGCTGTTCCAAAGTCAAAGTCAAGTCAAAGTCAAACCCTTTATTTCAATTATGCCAATATAAGGCACTTTTGAACGTCGAACAAAAATTAACTTAAAAAAAAATGATTCTAGTTGCCCCTTCCAAAAAGTAGATTTGTATGGAGAAGAATGGGCAAGAAACTCCATACTTTTGGTCATGTTTCGTGTGCACACGGCTATACATTTTCAGTTTTCATGACCTCGCATTATACAGAAATCCTTTACAATGCGAGATCATCTTAATCTGCCAAGTTTGTGAAAAGTTTCCTAGTAAAATTCCACAAGAAATAAAACTGTTGCATAATATTAACGCATTTTAAAACAGATTGTTGAAATGGCTGAATGAACAGATGTTTTATGACATAAAAGATATTTTTTTAATTTTAATTGTACATAATGTTGACATAAAACTACTGTACTTATTAATATTCCTTCTATTTGTGACATTGCACTACAATTCCCTAATGAATATTATTTTACTTACCTATTTTACTTATTATTTATTACATTAGTTAAACACACAGAGTTACACATTACCTTACACACTCTTCTCACAATACTCCAAACATACTGACAAAATCATCGTCCATTCATCTGCGAACACATCACAGTCGGGTTTAGCGTCCAAGAGAGCGGGGTTTACTTACCTATTGTTTATTATTTTGCATGCAATTGATACATATTATTTTGTATAGCTAACATGTGGACTTAAGATTTTGACTGTATAATAATAATAATAATAATAATCTTTATTCAGATATTAAATTGGTAAATACAAATTAAATCTAAGAAATAATATAGGTATAACAAAGTATAATGCCTGTACTAGGTTAAAAACCTGTATCACAGGCGACATGAGATCTTACAGTACTAATAAGACACCTGGTTTCGTTACAATATTTAACAGAATTAATAATAGTTACATAGTTAATGAGTTATGCTATTATTTACTAAAATAGATAATTGTACAGTTAGTTACACGAATTTGATTGAGTCAGCAATGTTATCAATAAGGTTCAAAAACAAAAGTTGCATAAATCACTTTCAAGACTACATTCGATTAGAAACACTTGAATATTTTGCTTAGACAGCACTAAAATAAGTAGGACAGCGCAGCGACCATGTATAGGTATTCTAGAGCCAGCAACAAACGATACAAATGACTAGCCACGTATGACTCACTAGATGCCCTCATAATCGATAGAGTTTATATTCCTATATTCTGCTATTTTCCTAGCGGGGCATTCAGCGTCCCCCGTTTTGTGGTCATTGGGTTTTTTGAATCTTGTGCACGATGCACATTTTGGGCTAATGGCTTTCTTAGCGCAATCAGACATCGAATGGCCCGCGTCCCCACAGTGACCACACGTATCAACAGTCTCTCTGCAAAATTTTGCTGCATGGCCATATTGATGACATTTATAACACCTTGTCACCAATGTGAAGTCCCTGACGGGACAAGACGTCCAATTTATAAAAATCCTTGATTGAGATATTAGAGCTTTTCTTATTTCGGCTGAAACTGCAACAACGTAGTTACAGGTCGGACCATCTCGCTTCCCTGATTTGTGGCTTAATTTAATTAAGTCCAAGAAGGACTCCAAGGACAGCGCTGGTATTTTGTCGGCTACGTTTTGTTCGAAAATGCATCTAAAGACCTCATTTTCGGTCAAGGAATTCGGCACTCCGACAATCACAATCCGAGGTTTTCGCTTAATGGGCTCTTCGGCTGTAAGTCCAGATGTAGAGAGCTGGACGGCGTGCTTCAGTTTATCAGCGTCATGTTTCGTTTCGGTACTGATAATAACGCCGCCTCTTTTTGTATTCCGGACCCCGCGGACGTGTAGCTTCATTTGCTCCGGTTGTATGATTTTTTTCACCAGTTCCTTTGTTTGGTCACTTGATTTAAACAAATCCTCGGGATATATGGCGACGGAGCTCAAGTTATTTGGTCGAACGAAACTATTTGATCCCTTTTTCACCATATCGGCAAAAGAAGCATGTCCTGCAGAACCAGAGTGGTTAATAATCTGCTTGAGCTCCACAATCTGTTCGGAAAGGTCACGCTTTTCTTGAAGGTCTTCAACGGCGTTATAAGCTTGAATGGTTTTTTGCTTGAGCGACTGATAATAGACTGCCATTTGTGAGGTTCCAGAACTTACTTTACGGCACAGGGTAGAAATTTTCATCTTCTGCTCCGAGTTGAGCTTGCCATCCGTGGCTATCGAGCAAATTTCATTAAGATGCTGTTCGATGACTACCATCCATTTTTGGATCTCGTGCGTTGAAACTATATTGACTGGCTCAAGGGTTGGGTTTGTCGTCTTCGAAGGTGAGGCGGAGGGGTGCACTGGCCCCCTTGGATTGAGGGGGCTGTTATCCATTGTTTATAATATTAAAAGTTCACAAGTTCGTGTTCATTATTCACCAAGACTACGCACTAAGCAAAATACGATTGCATTACGTCGGTAATGCAATAAAAGAGGTCACTATTATTAAAGTAGGTAATTATTAAATATTGCTAACGAGCACGTCTGCACACTGCGAATGTTCAACTCAAACTAGGACAACTTTATACCATGTTTAAGGCAAGTAAAGACTTACTTACTTACTATCTTATACTGGAAATTTATAGCTTGATATGTAGCCGTAAGTACATACTTAAATGTGTGTGTGAACCGCTGATATTTTTGCCCTGATTTCAGGGTTCGACTCATAGTAAAAGTTGTTCATAATGATGGGTACAACAAACCCTTTTCGGGTTCTGTCTATAAATAATCTATTCTTCACTATCACTACATAGTATAAAACAAAGTCGCCTTTTCTGTCCCTATATCCCTATGTGCGCTTAAATCTTTAAAACTACGCAACGGATTTTGATGCAGTTTTTTTCAATAGATAGAGTGATTCAAGAGGAAGGTTTATATGTATAATACATGCATCATATACTAAGGCAACATTGCTAATTTTAGAGGTTTCTATCGTGATGTCGTAAATTAACCTATTTTTTTGGGCTTATTTAGCAATTTAGCAAAAACGCTGCCTAAACCCTACCCCTCTTATTATAAAACGTGGTCTTAAAAAAGTACCGGGTTTAGTACTAGGTTTAAACCATGAACTTGAATAATCGTTATTACAAAACGTAGTTTATCGCTAGTCCTAGAACTATCTATGGTACCAAAGTTAGACCATCGTGACCCCTAGTTTTACTATGGTACTAAATATTGTTAGACGTCAAATTCTTAATTTTGAAGTTAGCTTTCGGAAAGTATTATTTTGTGATTTTAACTAAAAATGGATATTGATATGATTGATATGATTTATTTGGATGATTTTTAGTTGTTGGATACACTTGAGAGTTCCCGGGGACCCAACAGAGTTCGTCAGCGACGAAATCCATTTGATTTATCCGACGAAGATTTTCGATATAAACATAGATTTACGAAACGTTTTGGCGAAAGGATCGTCGATTTACTACGTGAGGATTTATCCTACGATCCTCGAGGATATCCATTAAGTCCAGAAATCCAAGTAGCTTGCGCACTATGCAACTGGGCTCGCCATGGAAGTAAGTTTGTACCTTGTGATGCAAATAAGGCTAACCTGTGCGTCATCAATGTATGAGACACCGTTTTCTTCGTATATTTCAATTAGATTGAGAATTTAGGGGTGTTAGTTCAATATAGAATTGTTAAAGAATTATTAGATACCTACTATATATTAGCATACACAATGTATAGTAATAGAAATATTATGGTGGTTTCGCCGGGAAGGATACTGTACAGCGCAACCACTTTAAATAAAAGTTTACGTCGAAACTTTACTTTACTTACTTAACTTTACTTTTTTTTAATAAGACTAGAATTTTATAGACATTCCATAGATTTTTTTACGTTACTTTTACTTGGAAAAGGAAAAGGTGGTTTCGCCAGGAAGCATGACATGTTAAAACGTGTACTTATACGAATGCTGAATGCTATAAAAGCTGAATTATATTATTATAAAGTTAAGTATTAATAAATCAAACATAGATAGTAACTATTTTTTTTAATAACAGGCAAAAATTAGTCTTAAAATACTTATGATTATTATATACCTATATATTGTTTTATTATTATTGATTGGCACGCGTTTGACCACTTGAAACGGTGATGTGATGTGCACGACGATGAAGCACGCTTGCCTAGAAGCAACCTGTTCACTCTTGACTTGAAGACCCCTAGGTTGTAGCTATCAGGAACCACCGACTCCGGCAGGGAATTCCACTCTTTAGCTGTTCGCACAATGAATATGTTTCCAAAGCGTTTAGTACGTATGGTTGGGATATCTACCATGTACCGGTGGCGCAGTGCCGTACGTCTGGTGGTCCGATGATGAAAAGGACTTGTTGGAATTCAATCGTGCAATTCCGATGCACACTCTCCGAAATTTAGCCGATAGAAAACCGACAGGCTAGCAACTCGGCGTCGATGCTCAAGACTTTGAAGTTTTGACTCAACGTGTGCATCATCTTTTTTTCTTTGGCTGTTCCATTTTCTTAATACACGGCGTACAGTACACGATCTAACATTATTAAACATTATATTTTAGTATCATAACATTACTCGAATGACGCGCGCTGCCAAGTTCACTTCGTTATACGTGTTAGTTATAGTTGTTGCAAACCAGAACAATTTAATTGTGAACGTGCATTCAAAAAAATAAAAGTTGGATTATTTAAATACCTTTAATAGCAAAACTTTAAATTTCACCACTACAAATAGCAATTTATTAAATATTTTTTCTTTCAATTACGTAACAATATTTTGTAAAAAGGAACGGCGCGTAGAACGCTGAACGAATGATTGAATAGTTTAAATATTTTGTTGCTTATAATCTGTGGATAATATTTAGACCAGGGACTATCTTTGGTACTAAGTAGTCCTTTGTTGGTCTACGATTTTTAATACGAATGAAAGAATTAACGTTAGTACCGTAACAAACCTAGACCTTTTAGTCCTGGTTTAAACCTGGTACTTACGGAAGTTTTATAATAAGACGGTACGAGTTAGATCAAATTAATGTACTACAGTATTGTACACCATAAAAAGGTCTACAAAAAAGTCCGCGATGGTATATGTTTATATTTTAGGGATAACCCACATTAACCATTTTTATTGTTTACTTTTTACGCGAAAAAATGGCTTACTTACGAAGCTATTTTAAGCAATACGGCATTAATCCTTATCGAATTAAGTACCTTAAATACAGTGTGCAATTAATATAGATCAAAGAGCGATTCTGTCACCAACTAATGAACAAGTAGATAAGGTAAATAACTTTATTCTTTCAAAGATTGATGCGTTCTCGATTTGGAAGAAGCTGTTCATTTTCCTACAGAGTTTCTAAACTCTTTGAACCCGTCTGGACTCCCTCCTCACAAAATGGTGTTGAAAGTAGGTTGTCCTGTTATTTTATTAAGAAACCTGAATCCACCTAAACTTTGCAATGGCACGCGTTTGCTGATAAAATCACTGAAAACTTTCATAATAGAGTGCACAATACTCACAGGATGTGGTACCGGAGAGGATGTATTGATTCCCCGAATCCCTCTGATACCATCAGATTTACCCTTCCAATTTAAACGTTTACAGTTTCCGGTAAAGACATCTTTTGCAATGACCATTAATAAATCGCAAGGTCAAACCTTCAACGTTGCAGGCTTAGATTTGAGGGTTGACTGTTTTTCACATGGCCAACTGTATGTCGCTCTTTCAAGAGTAACCTCAAGAGAAAACATGTTTGTATTGTCTAATGACAAGAAAGCTGTGAACGTTGTGTATAAAGACATCCTGTAATATATTAATTGTTGTAAAAATAAAATAAATACCTAGGTAAAAATGTAAAAAGTAAATAAGTAAAAATGTGTAATGTAATAAAAATTGCATGAATTTAGATATTCCAAAGATAGCAGGAAATCTTCATAGTAAGTATAGGCAAAGAGGAATTGTTTTACTCCAAATTTAATGCGTGCAGGCCAAGGGCAGTAATGAATGAATCAAAAATACTGGACCGATTTTAATCATGTTTTCATTGAGTGACATAGGCATATATTTTATGCCCGTGCAAAGTCGGAACGGGCCGCTATGTTTTTATATACAACGTTCATAGTTTTTCTGTAGTGTATTTAATTTAGTATCAGCATTGCACCCGTGCGAAGCCGGGGCGGGTCGCTAGTATATTATAAAGAGGTAAAGTTTGTGTGTATGCGTTATATGGTGCTGAGTTGGTGACGTTGTAGGGGATAATTTTTGGATCTACTTAAGAGGCCGTGCCTGAAATCGACTGATTTGATCAACTGTAATCATTATTTGTGAGAAAGGGAAAAAGAATTTAAACAATCCTATTTGTGATTTGAAAAGACGAGTTCCTGTTTCGAGTGGACCTTTTTGGCGCAGCCGTGAGGCACACAGCACATGATATGTACCTACCTACTATTGTATATTTTCTATTGTTTTATAAATTATTGTGTGTATGTGTGTTTTTATGACTGATGTCAAATAAATATTTTTCTTTCTTTCTTTCTTTCTTTCCTTGTTTGAGGAATAAAATTTTGGAAATAAATTACGTATTCATGGAAAATGATTAAAATTCACCACAAGTTTTCCAAAAACCGATCCCGTCAGTAGCGAACGGGCCTCCTTAATTTTATGCACGGCCTCTTAACCGATTTTGAAAATTATTTTACCAAACCCATATTATTTGTTAGTGTCATAGGTTATATTTAATTTCCAAAACTAAGGAGGGGCGGAGGGAATGTTAAAGTACAAAATGCACGTGGACGAAGTTGCTACTAATTATTTATATTCTTCTCTCTAAGTAAACGTTAAGACTTGTTAATTGGTTTGCAGTCGTTTTCAATTATTTTTTATATGTTATAAGAAGTAATAAAATTAAGATATCGAGTATTGTGACTCCGTTTCCATGACGGACATCGGTATGGGGTTTTTCCATTAGAAATGTTTTGGTATCAGTCTGGTTTATAGATCTGTGATCAGTAAAAGGAAATATGAAAGAAAGTTCTTTAGAACTAGAAACTACCTCGTAAACAGTCGGAAGTGGAGAAGAAAGTCGTATCTAATCTAAATATGAAAGTTGATTTCAATATTCTCGTATTAACAGACTGAAATATATTTTTATATCTCGTGTCATTTTTCAACATTATTTTAGCAGAGTTATAAAAGTTTCACAGACCGAGTGACATTATAAGAGTTGATAATAAATAAAATGTATGTAGGTATGTGCCGTAAAAAGCTGCGATGACGCAGTTTTTTACAACACTTTACTTTCAGCATTTTTCACTGTCGTGTTTTTTAGGGTACCGTCGTACCCAAAGGACAGGACCCTACAAGACTACGCCTCGGCTGTTCGTCCCGTCTCGTATGCCTGTTAGCAAGCTATACAAGGCGTATTGTATAGGCTGCTTACTGGCAATTTTTTTCAGGCTACCCTAAAATATGAACAACTTTCACTCTGAAACCAACTCGAAAATCGCGATAAAAAATATGCTGTTGCATACAAAAATTTAATATAGTCGTCCAAAATGTATGAGACAGCTGATTGTACAAAATTGTATTATAAACCATAATTAAAAGCTAGAATGTTAACACAGATTTAATTAAACATTTACAAGTAAAACAAGAAATCACTTTTACGGCGTTCTTTACCCGACTGCCAAAGACGGGTTATGTTTCTAGTTTCTACTCGTCATAGTACATATGACACTTTGAGTCGCTCTTTGCTGATACCTACGTATAATTATAATTAGTTTTTTGGCATCTTAATTATCTGGATTTAATTCATTCAACCCCAAGAGGACACCGGTGTCCGCGCTGTCATTGTCTTTCCTTTCTATTGAGTCTTTAATTGACACGATTGAAAGGTTAATTACTAATGAGATAGTTCGTTTCTTGCTTAAGTTGTATTGCATGACATGCAGTACTAATTTTTGTACGCCCTAGAGCCAAAACATGGCGCTCTAAATGTATTAGTGTGTTAAGAACTATAATACGTATGTTTTACAATAAATCCATAAATCTGAATGTGACCTAAATGACCAAATGTCATACCCTCGACTGAAATCATTCAACATTTTGTTATGTTAAAAACACTTGTAAACATTACTGTTGAAAATAACACAATTACGGGTATTTTAATTACAGCGGCAAGATGCCAGCGTTGGCTCCGGGACAATATTTTTGACTTCTTTACAACAAACAGTGCTAACTTCGAACATAGTAACCACAATGGCATTTCTCTAATTAACGAAAAATATAACGAACCATCGGTTTCTGACCAGCTGCACGGGTCGATCGAAGGCTAAGCTTGACGAGGTCGGTAAGTAGATGGGTGACCATTTAAAACATATCAAGACTCTTCCGAGTCTCGGAAAGCACGTTAAGCCGTTGCATCTTTGACAGTCGTTACGAGAAATCAGGCCAGAGGCCCCTTCTCGACTCTGTTCACTAAGAAGATGTTTGAATTTGAATGATGATGAAGCGCACTAGTTTATTATGAGCCTATTCATTCTAGCCTTGAAGACACCTAAATTATAATCGCACGGTAATACCGCAGCTGGCAAGTTGTTCCAGTCCTTCGATGTACGCGGTATAAACGCCGAGGCGAAACGCAACATTAAAGAAATTTATAATGATGCTCCAGAGGTTAAGGCGCCTACCTCTCATGCACGAGGTTGTGGTTCAAATCTGGTCAAGTACCAATGTGACTTTTTCAATTCATATGTACTTTCTAAGTTTATCTTAGACATCGTTGACTTAGTTGAATGAAAACATCGTGAGGAAAGGGGACTTATAGTAAATATAAGTCTGAAATCTCATGCCTTCTCTGTATAAAAAGAGCCCTTTGCCCTGCAATTATTATCACTATTATAATGATAAACTCCTACTCGAAACATTTTGTAACAATTGTTTATACATATATAGGCGAATTTATCGCATTGGGGTAAAAACCTGTAATGGTAGATGTAAGATTGAAAAATAAATACTTAATTTTCATTTTTGTACAGTTTTCAATATTTTTAATATAGTAATATAGTATATACGGTGCTATATTAGTAATATAGCACCGTATAAGTATGACCTCAATCAAAGCTGTGGCCGCTCCAAGTGTTTGCTTGACATTATGCCAGCGCGGCGTATGTATTTGTTCAGATTTACCACCCAACCTTGGTAGAAATTTTTACCATTGTTTTCGTACCGTGAAGTGAGTAAGCGTTGTAAAAATGTTTTTTTCTTACGAACATATACTCACGCCTTTTTCTCTTCTTAGTGGTAAACAGAATCGAGAAGGGGCTTGTGGCCTGAATTGTCGTAACGATTATCAAATATCCGATCGGCTTAACGTGCTTTCCGAGTCACGGAGGAGTCTTGATATTATGTAATACATGGTCACCCATCCACGGACCGACCTCGTCAAGCGTAGCTTAACCTTCGATCGACCCGTGAGGCTGTTACTATTTAGCCACAAGCTACAGAACACAGAACTGAATCATGGAGGTATTCCTCGAAGCGCTACTATTTTGAGGCGCTCCTAATGAGGCGCTCCTATTTTATTCCTCGGAGCGCACCTTTTAGGAGCGCTCCCGATAGCAATTAGAAATATTTGTTTTATTTTCCTCGAAAAAAAAATTTTTTTTTTTTAATTGCTAACGGGAGCGCTCCTAAAAGGTGCGCTCCGAGGAATAAAATAGGAGCGACTCATTTGGAGCGCCTCAAAATAGTAGCGCTTCGAGGAATACCTCGAATCATGTACTCAACCAAATTGTTGGTCTATATCTCTTTCACCCCATACTTACAAAACTAATTGTATATTCACTTTGTTGACTTAATCACAAAGCAAAGCATAGAATATTAGAATCTACTGCATGAATAATTCTGATTGTTTACTATCATACATACGAGACGACAATATGACCCCGCTTTTTATCGAATTGTAGGTACTGAAAATTTAATATACCCAGATAAAATTACTCACTCGGTTTGTTTACCATACGTTATTTTTTTGATAATAATATGTTTATATTGTTTGATATGAAGCAAATGGTTTTTTTTCTCAGATGATTTACAGAAGTTACGGGTAGTCGAACCCGAAAGTTAGACCACCAGTCTAACCAAGGGTACTTGTTACCCAGTAACTGGGTTGTGAAGGTTTGTAGCGACATCTATCTCGCAACATACGAACTATCCTACATCGCGGTATCAAAGTTATCCGCGCAGTTTGAACGTATACAAGTTCCCGACAACAAACGTCTGGCAGCAGTTAGCCCACCAGACACAACACCCGTCTGGTCGGAGGATCCTCCCTTTTCAATGGCGGATGAGGAACTTTACACCCTGTTCCTCATACCTCCAAAGGTTAGAATATACAACTTAATACCAGTATTTTAAATAAAGCAATTGCCTTCGCTTCATGTAAAAACTCTGGTATTCAGTGGGATCAAATTGGACTGAAGGCCCAACATAGTTCATAGGAAAAAGGCTAGGCAGATGATGAAGAAAAGAAGCTGAATTATTAATTATTTCACGGCATGTGTAGTCAAGGCAGAGGACCATGAGCGTCCCGTACTTTCGACTCCGGGTTAGTCAATATCCCCAGTTGTTTAGTACCCATAACACAAGCTCTGCTTAGTTCGGGACTAGATGGAGTTGTGTGAATAGTCAGAATATTTGTTAATATTATTTTTATTAATTAGTTCAAAAATTGTCACCCGTACGACGAATCTTCTTTTTAACGTCACTTTTCTTTCACGTAAGAATGTTTTTTTTTACATTAATAATCGTGACTTTGTCGAATTATTTAGTATGACCAATTAAAAAAAAAAAGAAAAAAAAGGATGATTGAAACATAATTCATATACCACTTGATTCTTTGATATGGTCTCAATCATACCCTAGAGTTATGGAATATCAAAAAAAACACGTTGTATATAGCTGTAATATGTATATAAGGATACTTATTCAGTAAACGTGTACAATATTGAAGCTCCATGTGTACATAGTTCGTGAATATCAAACGGAATCGTAAATATAGTCGTATGCAATATTCAAATCCTATACAAATGTTTCTCAAAGGAACATACAAAACTCGCCCATGTTGCAAATAGGTCGATGTTATGAATAAGACAAGGGATTTTATATTTACCTCTATGCTAATACTTTTACTGAGCATTTTATTGTATAGATTCAAGTTCTTCAAACCAATCAGACAGCTAAGAAGTGGGATTGCCTGCCGGAGTCGGTGTTTCCAGACAGCTACAACCTGACCTAGGGGTATTTTAGTCAATAGTGAATAGGTTACTTCTATAGGCAAGCGTGCTTTATCGTCGACGGCATCTCTCACTTTCAGGTTAAATAGTGATCAAACGCCAGCCTACTTCCTAACAAAAACACTAGGATATGGTGAAAGGGAGGGTCTTGGGGGACTGTCTTTGTTATTTTAGACGTCCAAAAATGTTAATTTGTAAAATTATACGGAAAGAAAATACGCGCTTTGTTGACGTGGAGTTGCGGATACCAGCCTATCTTTATCTTTGTGAAATGTGTTTTCTATTTGATTTTAAAGGTTACCAAAACATAATTATATCGTTATTTTTGGAGTTGTAAAATAAAGTAGTTTATGAAAATTATTTAAATAAAGGCACATGTTCGCTCAAAGAATGTTACTTATTCTCAAAAACCTCAAAAGCAGAGCGATTTCGTAAAATACAACACCATAATATGCAAGCATGCTATGCTATTCAAATTGTGTACTGAACACGCCATGTCGGATATAGGGAAAGGGGAAGCGTTTACTGAATGTAGGCCATATAGGGGAAGCCGATGACCTGTGTGAGTTGTATTATGAAGAAAATGGCTTTCAAATCCTTTGTTTAAATCGAAAGAACGTATAGTTTTAGAATTACTTGTTATAAAATGTTGTTATACTGTGCAGAATTTCATAAATTACATTTTATTGTAGGTACAGGCGCCATGAGCCCATGGCACATTAAGCTCCCCCAAACTGTCAAATTTTCCCAAATGAACACGAACCTTATTCTGTTTGTAATTAAGTTGAAAAATTATGAAGAAATTTGACACATTAAGGCTTTGACGCATTGGAGGTTGGACTGCCTCGTTGGTTTAGTGGTCGCAAGCGCTACTGCTGAGCATGAGGTCCCGGATTCTAGCAAAGTGTTATTGAGTTCTTCCATCTGGAATGTGCCCGATTGATGGTAAATAGGTTTGCCCCCTATTACATGGGACATAACTGGGAAAATGTAGGTGTACTACATTTGTACTACACACTACTACTACATACACCTATGCCTTACCCTTCGGCGATTACAGGCGTGATGTTATTTTATTTGCTATAGATATTTAAACATATATGGCTGATTTCGACCAGTGGGCAAACACCAGTATGCTTCTCTAACTCGCCTGCGTTAAAGGCCTAGACAAAACATTGAAACTAGTTCTTAATAAATAAATAAATAATAAATAAATGCTTAACGGCTTTCAGAGGCATAGGGGAGTCTTGATATACAACAAATGGACACCCATCCACGTTTTGACCTCGCCAAACGTAGCTTAACCTTCGATCAACCCGTACACAGATCTATGAAAGAAATAAAACATTTGTACCGCCAACAATTCAACCTCGGTACAAATATCTGCGAGAATCGCGAGATACAAAAATATTTGTTGTACACGGAAATGGAACACGCTACCCTGAGCACAGACGACACTGTGCCAAGGATTCTGTTAGGTCACGGAATTTGTAATCTAGTATCTAGCATGTATTTTGGAAACTGCATCATGACAATTGCTAGAAGAAAGGTTAAGGTTATTGGATTATTTTTGATTTTGACAGTGTTTTGCGATAATATACTTACCAACATTTTTTAGACATCACATTTCTAAGGTTGGTTCAAAATCAAAATCGAATGCGCTACAAATATGGAACAATTAGATAGGTAACAACATGTTTTTAAAAATAAACACCGATACAGAATACAGCTATCGAAAGTACTGGAAATACAATAGTTTCGTAAAAATATCTCGATTTCAATAAAAAATAAATTCTACTTAGAAGCAATCAATATAGCGTCGTAACTCACTGACGCGTATCGTCAAAATATCAACAATAAACGAGACAACAATGAGAACAACATTGAGAAACGCACGCTGTCCACCATAGATCACGAAGTGCAACCGTGGATAAATCCATGTTGATACGGTCCAGTGAACCGAGGCCTTAGAGTAAGTACGTCAGAAATCCCGACACAAATGTCAGACATTAATTTCTGTAATGTTCGCACTACACACTTGGACAAAAAGTTTTTTTTTTTCTAAACGTTTCCACAAACTAGTCATTTCTCTTGTGTCGTGGGACTCGTGGGTGCGTTGAAAAACATTTAAACTATCTGTAGGCCTCGGACCCTTTTAATATCTTGTATCATATCTATATAAAGAGGAAAGATATGTATTTGTGTATGTATCACGGGAATTACATGACTTGATTCCGCCATCAGCTTTCTACCATCGGACAACCCGGCGTACGGCGAGTGTCCACCCTTACATCGTTGGCACTCCCACGATTCGGACAAAGCGTTTCGCTTCGTCGTTAATCCCGCGTACATCGAAGGACTGGAACAACTTGCCTGCTGCGGTCTTCCCGTCCGATTATAATTTAGGTGTCTTCAAGGCTAGAGTGAGTAGGCTCTTAATAAACTAGTGCGCTTCACCATCACTGATTGCATTACTGCTTACCATCAGGTTGGATTGCAGTCAAGCACTAGTTTATAAGATTTAAAAAAAAAATGTAATGAATAAACTTAAAGTGATAGACCGATTTGAAAAATTCTTTCATCATTGGAAAGCTACACTATCCCCGGGTGACATAGGCTACTAAAATCCCTGTATTCCTACGGGAACGGGAATTACGTGGGTAAAACTGCGTGATGTCCGCTACTGTACCTTATACTCAGTTTTTTTAGGGCATACAAATACTTGTTGCGTGAGGGAATGGAGCCTGAAACAGGCGGCGCAGCAGCCAACCGCTGCCGTCAATTATCGTATTACAACAAATGTCGCTCGCGTTCATGCAGACACAAACTACCTGCTCATCTTTTCTCCTTCACTATCAAGTCCATCCAAAGGTTGTCTGTAAGGGATTGTTTTTGGCGATGAGGCCGCCCATTGTATCACCCCATGTAGCCCTTATTTTATAATTTGTAAGTTTTGATGGTGTACAATAAAGAGAGTGTTCTATTCTATGCACTGAGTGTACTGTGTATAGTGTCGTAGTATTCGTAGTCTAATCTTACCATTAACAACAGACCACAAAGTTCTGCAGTCTCCTCCTTTGAACCTTAATACAACGGATGTGAGTACGAACGTCGAAAGGGGGAGCCAATTGAAGGACATTAAAATTTACTTGTATTGTCGATGTCCTTCGTAAAGGTTAAGTTGTTATTACACAGATAGAATTGGTACGCTTCTTGTATGGCCAGATCTTTTATAAAACAGTGTACCTAACACTACTACAGTGTAAAACGATATCTCATTGGTCAAATTATGATAAGGAGTTTAGAAGATGAAAATACATACATCGCTGTCAAAATCATAACCCAAACTCAAACAGGCCCCCCTCCCCCTCCCCCTGACTTGTTACCTGCTCTGACTTGGTCCAGTTGAAAACCAGCGTCAGGCACTAGTTGTCAGGCATTTTTGCTGAACTATTTGGTGCAGCTTCAAGCCACATTTTTTTTGTTTTGTTATTTCTATTTTTTTATTGTCTGTTATTTTAATTATTTTCTTCGGTGCTCTTAATTATGATTTAGGTACTATCGTGTGCCTCTGCTGTTGCGCCAAAGAAATTATTATTGTTTATTAATTCATTTAATATTTCAAACACACAAGTGTACAAAGGCCAAAGACATTCATTTTTAAATCTCTTTGACAAAGGCAGACTTAACGCCACAGACAAAGACATTCAATACCTATAGGCGGGGCATCACGAACAAAATTTTCATCCGAAACTTGTGTCCTGCTGGACACAAGTATATAAGTGTTTTAAGTACGCTCCGCTACCGCTCCAGTATTCATTATATTATTATAGATGGCGTTACTAAGACATGGGATCAAAGTTTTTCTATGACATTTCCTCTTTTCTATGACATGTCTTTTCTTTCGTATTTCAAATATCTTTGACCATAGGCATTTTCTACCATTCCACAGTCTAAAAACCTACAGTCGTCCGACGAAGCCGTCTAGACAGGGCAATCGTGCGGGGTGTGAGGGGCGAGACGGGGAAAGCCGCTCCCGGACTGTGAACAAAACGATGTTCGTAATTCGGGGCTAACGCGTGTAGATGTTGTCGGCATTTTTCCAGAGATCACAGGCGTCGTCCTACTGTATTAATATTTATACTGTGGTGATGCAGAGAAAAGCAGTAGTGGGAGCAATTTCTGGAAGGAAGTGGTAGGTGTTTTCTTTCTTAACTTGTGCGGTCTAAAATAAGACCACACATACTTAAACAATACATATACAGTATATAACACGCTATATCTTTCCCTAGCACCCACATCACCCACACAATCTTAACCTTCTCTCGCCTACATAATAAATACGAGAGCAACATACCTGACCTCAGAAACAGAATCATTATAACCTCGTGTATACAGACACAGATGCTGACCAAAACGTAACGTAGCGCGTTACGTAAACACCTACGTCACGACATCGTGGCGACATTGTAAGCGATGCCAAATCTTTTGTGTATCAACAAGTTTGGTTTGTATTGGTAAGGTTAAAGGTTAAAGGTTGTTATTTTATTGATTGCTTAGATATTTGGAATATTTTATATTACACTAGCTTTTGCACGCGGCTTCACCTGCTTCAAAGCATGTTGGATTGCCGGGCAATCCGGTTCCGATGATAGCAAAGAATCAATATCACATTTCACACTAATTATATGTATTATAAATGCGGTATTATAAGTTTGGTGGTATGTACAATTTGTGTGTTTGTTACTCCTTTACGTAAAAACGGCTGAAAGGATTTGGACGAAATTTGTTTATGAAGGTAAACAAATAGGCTTGTAGACATTTTGAATTGTCTCATGTTGTGTTGATATAAAAACGGTCATAAATACATTATCATAATCCTTTTGTATCGAAGTATTACTACAAAACATAACTATGTATTATATTGGAACTTAGAAAGATAGAAGATAGTTAATTCGATATCAAGACGACGGGGTCCCCTAAACAGGTCAACTCAATATTGATACGAGAGTACGAATGATAGTTTGGTCTTAAAAACAGACTGTCCTAAGCTATTTTAAACCTTATACCGTTGTTAGAAAGTCGGGATTGGAGAGATGGTTTGAGTGCGACTTGGGAGGAAATTTGAACAAGCTACCTAGAGGTGCAGATCAGGGCTCTAATGAACTTTCAACGTAACTAGATTTGTGAGCATCCATCACAAATCGAGGTAACTTTTTATAGATCCCAGCCCACCAAGCTATTAAAAATCATCTGCTCAATACAAAGACAGTATACCTTTTGAATAATTCTAAGGCAGTATTCTAAATATCTTTGGTTCAATACATTTATGTACACAGAGGCCAGCAAGTCAAGCTCCCCCAATGTGTCTTTATTTGATATTTTTTCAACTTTATTGCAAACAGAGTAAGGTTCATGTTCTATTGGGATTTTTAACGATTTGGGGTAGCGTGATGTGCTAGCGTCTGTACCTCAGAATGCATATTTTTGACAGTCGTTACGGATCGTCTTAGATCTTGGAGTATAGTCTTACCCACACCCAGTCACAGTGTGTTATAGAGGCAACAGATCCTATAGTAAAATACTGATATTCAGCAGCATCTGTTTAAACTGGAATCCAAGTTTAAAGGAAGAACAACAACTAAATCAATTCAAAAAGCTATTTTTAACACAAGTTAAGAAATACTAATGATAAGACGAACCGACTACGGACAATTAAATGGCAGGTATTGATTTATAACTATCAACGGCTGCGTTAGCCTCAAAGATAGCCTTCTTAGTAAAAAGAAGATATAGCATCGAAGATAAAGGGTAATCTATGTATACTAAAAGTAACGTAATGCATTAGGGAAAAGGGTCAAAGGAACTCTATTATAAATGATATTTATATCTATAAGTAGGTTCATACAAACACTTTTTCGCAATCGAATCAAAGGTCACAGTCCCTTTTAAAGTCCAGACATTATCTTAGTGAGATCGTGTAAAAACAATGCCGATTAGTGTCTGAAATGGTATTTTGTGGGCAGAACCACATAGAAATGAGTTACATCACTAAGCCACTGTCAGTTTGTTTGTCCGTCAGCGTACTGTGTCCCATATCTGCATAACGTTTAAAAAAATACAGATGTGATAGTTCTGTGATCATACAACCTAATACCACAGTAAAAATATTAATACAGTAGGACGACGCCTTTGATCTCTGGCAACGTCTACACGTTAGTCCTGAATAATACCTCCCTAACTACGAACATCGTTTTGTTCGCAGTTCGGGAGCGGCTTTCCCGCGTCTCGCCCCTCACACCCCGCACGATTGCCCTAACTAGACGACTTCGTCGGACGACTGGTTTTTAGGCTGGGCTAATGAGGAGAAAATGGCAATAAAACCAAACATGATTTGGAAAAATCAATTTTTAAAATATTCTTGAACTCGCTTATATTCAGACGCTCCATTTTTACAATATTTTGACATTACTCAACAAAATTAGTCCACAACTACAAAAATAACAACACTCATCGATGCGAGTTTGCCGACACTGCCTACAAGCCGATCGTGCGTCTCGCAGTTACAAAAAGTAGCATCCCTGATCACGCACGCTTGAAAGGTAGTTTGGCAATAAACTTTCAAATAACCAACACCGGAAGAATACACGAATTTCGGAGCTATCGCACACACATTTGTCTAGATTTTCGCAACAACGTGTGTTGCTTTACCTAAAATACGTGCTCCGGTATACCACGGTGCAAAAAGTGTTGAATAAAACATTGTAAGGCAGTGTTTCTCAAACTTATATCTTCGTCGATATTACATGAATTTTGCGTACCCTTTCAATGATAACTTTCAATTTAAATGACTGGCGTCCCCCAGGTAACGTTGCCAGGCGTCCGGATAAAGCCGACATAGTTGGCTTTTTGATTGCGTATCCGGCCAAAATAAACGGTGTCCGGTTTGTCCGGCTTTTTAAGAAAACGTAAAAATGTATAGTAAGTAATTATGGAATAGCTTGATTTTACATTTTTTTTTGCTGTTTCTGTTATAATACTGACTACTGAGATACAAAATCCGGCTCCGGAGTCCGGCTAAACGGGCTGGTATGCTACTAATAGAAAAACTGCAGGTTGCAGGGTCCCTGCAACCCTACCCCCACATGAACCCCACTTTGAGAAACCCTGTTCTAAAGGAAGCAACGTCAGATGAAAGTTGTCTGTCACGACCCAGTTATATGCTGCGATTGGAAACTATTCCTTTCAATCAATAGAGAGCAATCACTCAAAGAAATCTGGGTCGCACGCCTACTTAGCAATAATGATGATGACTAATTTGATGATTGTTAAACTGTATTCATTACTAGATAATTGTTTAGCGTGTAATGATTTGCGGTATAATATCAATACTATGAAGATTACAACGTGTGATTTATATTAGAAAGGTAAGAATGGTGAAGAAAGACCCATTACAATGCCGTCATGAACTCTTTCTGTCCAAAAAACTACTTAGTATTAAGTAATATTCCTGTGAAACGATTTTTATTATTCATGTGAAAAATCTTTGTTTTTATGTGCTTAAGTGAGCATGAACACGCTACAAAGATCTTGAGATTCATAATACAGTTAATAAGAACTTAGCCTTTGTTCGTAGATAAACAAACTTAAAAGGCTCAACCATCAAGCTTTTATTGCCCAAAAGGTTGGGCGGCAGTAGTGTATTTATTTAATACACCCACAATTCACCTAATATGTTTTTTCAAAATCAAAACTACGAGCTGTTACTAAGAAATCCAAGATGAAAAAAGATATTGCTTTCGCAACCAAAAAAAGTACAATAAGTTGCAACTTTGACATCTAATACCCAATATAGGTGTCCAGTAAAAAACAGTGCCAAAGCTAAAAAGAAAACCCTACTATTGGTTTCGTTTACAGTCTTTTAACACCCGTTATAACAATTTGATGAGGCATTTCCAGGAAAAGCAATCAGTTATTTAGTTTGGGAGTGGCTTTTGCGAATGACTCTGCGTTCGTCTGACACGCCTTAGGCGGGCACGATATAACGCTAATAATCTCACAAAAACCAATAATTACCTAGCACAACAACAACAACATTACAACAGCAACAACAACAGCATTCAGCAGCAGCAGCAGCAGCATTCTACAATAGCATTTGACAAGCTAAAAAAGGTTATTTTTAAACACATAACGTCACGCCTGTAATCCCCGAAGGGCTAGGCAGAGGTGTACCTGGTAGTACACCCACATTTCGCCAGATATGTTTAAGTCCCATGTAATAGGGGGCGAGCCTATTGCCATCAATCGGGCACAAATCCAGACTCCGGGCTGCTACTGAGAAATCCCAGATGGAAAAACTCAATAACACTTTGCCCGACCCGGGGATCGAACTCGAGACCTCATGCTCAGCAGTAGCGCTTGCGACCACTAGACCATCGAGGCAGTCTGGTAGTCAGGTTATTTTTAATGCACACTATGTAACGAAAGTACAATTAAGCATGTTACAATTACGATAGACGCCGAAATATTTGCGATGCGACGCAATTATGTGTAGTATGTGTATTATGAGCCTTTAGTCTTACCTATTTTAACAATTTATTTAAAAAAAGTATGTGGACTTCATTTATTCATATTATTTCATTTTAGTTGAAAATTTGCGTGTCAATGATGAAAACCTCAAAGAAGCAGGGATGAACAATAAAACACGACAACAAACAAACACGGACACGTTCTTCGTTTCACTTTTATTCTTCTAAATTGGTAATAAAACAATTGAATAAAAATTGCAATGCGCTTATCTTAAAAAAAAAAATGTTCTGACTGCATAGCACAATACCCCTTGATTAAACTGCTTGTGAAACTTTGGGGCTTCTACCCGAAACGACTGTCAAACATCTACAAATGACAGCCAAGATCAACGGCTTAACGTGCTTGCCGAAGCACGGATAGGTCTTGAATGCTTGATATGTAATGAATGGCCACTCATTCAGTGACCGAACTCGGAAGGCGTAGCTTAACCTTAAATCCACCCCAAAAAGGAATAAGTATTCTAATCTAATAATTATTTAAAAAATATTCTTTGGCTACCGTACGGTCCTACCAGACCAGTTCATCTTTCAACCGCTCCCAGTCCTGGAGATGGCATATTTACCCGCAGAACACCTTGACTTTGTGCCAAGGTCCGCCTCGCAGCCAGTATTATGGCTAGCCCATTACTCTTGCGTTCGCAAACACTACACTATATCTGCCAAGAGATGCACGCAAAGCAAATAAACAAGCCACTGAAATAATATGAGATATTTGCAAATTTATTATAGTACTTGAAGATTTTCTACATACTCTGCAAGATCAAAGGTCGTAATTGTACACGCAAAATTAGGTTACTAGAAATGACAACTTTCTTACATTTATACTATCTGTTTTCGACTTCGTCCCTAACTATTTATCTAAAACACCCTACGTTACACCTACATCAGCTTGCCTGTCAAAATTAGTCCAGCCGTTTTGAAGGTTAGCCTTAACAAACAAATAGGAATGGCTGTCATTCGTTGTTTTTGTTGTCGTTACGTGTACTTAGTAAAGAATCCGTAAGTCTGACAACCAGTTTTACCAAGGAGTACCCAGTATTGCCCAATAACTTGGTTGTGTATGTCGGATACGAAGATCGATCTGCATCTAAAGATGATGGATTACTACATAATACTCCAATCTCTCCTAACTTAAAGTGACGAAACCTCTCATGCGGAGCTGGTTGACAACCATGTGACTGTATGTCTGCGCTTGCCTTTTAAGGATAAGCAACCATGTAGGTAGATTATGTAGAAACATAATATGCATATTGAATTGAAACAAGCATTATAATAGCAGGATATTAGCTCATCGGCTTTACAACGGTAAGGAGTCTTGGCTCATTAATTTTTCTATAAAAGATAAGTCTCATAAATACTATAGAACAATATGGGATTGCCACGATAATACGCTATTACAATTTTAAGGAAAACAGCATAATTCACTAGACATAGAACCAAAGATATACACGATATTATTGAATGCGTAGTTTCAAGTGAAACAAATGTTACTAACTCTATAGATATTATTATATAAACAAACATACTAACCATTACTAAACGGTCAAGTACGAGCGGTAAACATGTATCATATACAGCAACGATAAGCATCAGTTTAACTGATTTCACGCGATAATAGAGACAATCATTCCATGTAGAGAGAATAGGGCTGCCTCGCTTTGTCATGTGTCATGAATTTCGCAGAATATTCTGGGAGACTAGACAAAGTTTATGACACATGTCTTGATATGATAGTACATGCTAACGAAGCAGATGTCTGAACCGTTTTGAGAATAGTAGATATTCTAAAAATCTTAAGACTTTGAGAACAAGACCAAAGACACAATGTATGGATTGTGTGAAAGATGATAAAGATTAAAATTTGGTGACTATTGAGACGACTGTAAAGAGATTAAGAGACATGGACAAGATATAGAAGTGAGAAGAATAAAATAACTACTTTCAACTGACAGGCAAACACAAAAATTGCGCTCGTAGTAAGAATCGATTTCAGACTTTCTTCAGGTAGGAAAACTGACATGCTTTAGCGTGCTTATGACTAAAACTTAGTCAACATGTTAGATTTTGACCCGTAAACCCATCTTTGGGCGTTAATTTTGCTAGTAGAGTCACTCACGGATAAATAATCCTATTTCTTCTTCATTTCTACACAAATCTGTATGTAATCTTTCTCAAAGTTCAACCAAACATGGCGGCCCTAACTGACCGTAACCTAAATGTAACTGGTGGCTGATAAATCACAATCAATCAGCCATAATGCTGCGTGAAGGGCGCTGAACTACTAACTAAGTCACGGCCATTAGGCAAGTTGTCGTTAGCAGAGGAATGTATGAGTCGTGTCTTGGATTTATTTGGGCATACGTTTATTGATGTTTTCCACATTCTTGTTGGTGATATGGTGTTTGTTGTGTTGATACTGGATTGGTTTGTGGATGGTTTTGGGTATGGCTAAGGCGAGACCATTAGCCTTGTAATTGCTGTGCTGAGATTGTATTGATATTTATTTCTGAAAATTGGTTTTTAAAACATTAATACAAGTCTCAAATGAGGCTAGGTCGGTGTTCCGCTTTCTGAAACTCAGAGGTCTAATGTCCTAACAATAGTTTGATCAGATCATGTGAGAACCATGCATATTAGTGTACCAGATGGTCTTTTATGAAACGAACCACAAAGATATGAGGACTAGTCTTGTCAGTGCACGCATTCAATAGTGATCATGAGCTCCAGCCGCTACTTTAGGAGTTCAACGACTCGACGAACAGTACCAAAGAAAGACAATTTTGGTAGGCCACAAGGCAGTTGAACTAATGTCCTACTACGTAGTAACTCCCTTATTGGTGTTATGGTCGGAAGCGCTACTGCTGAGCATATGATTCACAGGTCGTACAAACTGTTAGTTAGATTTTGTTCCATCTGAAATTCTCATGTCTTTAGGCTGAAGTCAGGAAATGTGCTCGGTTAGAGGCAATAGACTCCTCCCTCCTTTTACATGGGACTTTCAAAATGTTGGTTAACCAAATGTTAGGTACAGACTGCAGCACATCAAGCTACCAAAAACTGTAAAATTTTCCCAATTGAGCATAAACCTTATACTGTTTGGAATAAAGTCGAAAAACAATCAAAGAAATTTGACACATTTGGGAACCTTGATGTGCTGGGCTCACTTTCCATTAAAAATGTAAAAGAGGTCATTGATTAGGATTAAATATCTCAGGAAATGATAGCATCGGTTACAATTAGCAGTGGCAGCGTAATTTGATAATAATTAATTAGGTAAGTAAGTACTGATAATTTAAAGATTGCTAATAATATCTAGATTATTGTTATTTCTTGAGGCGATCTTGGCATACTGATACAGATATTTATTCATTGTTGACAGTAAGAAAATAGAGAAAGAAACAGAAAAGCCACAACATATGCACACGATAGTAAATAATAATTAAATGCACAAAATAAATGAAAAAACTAGAAGTAACAAAACAAAAAATTGTGTGCCTCGCGGCTGTGCGCCCAATTGGTCCAGTTCAGCAAAAATGCCAGACAAACTAGCGCCTGACGCTGGCTGAGGAGTCGGACGTAAAGCAGTTGGTAATCAGCATGTGCGTGTGTGTGTGTGTGTCTGTACGAGTGTATGTGTGTTAATATAGCAACTTATACAACACTAGCAGACGTCACGGGGTTTCACCCGCGTAGTTCCCTTTCCCGTAAAAATACAGAGATAAAAAGTATCCTATGTCACCACGGGATAGTGTAGCTTCACAAAGAATTTTTTAAATCGGTCCAGCACTTTCGGAGCCTATTCAATGCAAACAAGCAAACAAACAATCAATCAAACCTTTCCTCTTTATAATATTAGTATAGAAGTATAGATAATCAAATAATTTATTATAATAATGAGACGAAGAACTGAAGATTGGATAGAAATGTAATGGCCTAGTACTAAAGCTATGGCTATGCAATGAGCCAGTAGTTATACGCTAGTATTATGTCGATATTCTCGATATCCGACTGTCAGAACTCAGAACACGGTGCACTTTTTATACACAACAAACGAATTAATTACTATTGTCCTGTACCATAGAACCCTTTTTGAAAGTACAAACAAACAAAAATCTAAAATCCAGAACACAGCAGAAATGCAAAACAGTATTAACATCGACCATTTAATTATGTAAGTATGCGGTTGGGAAGCTGGTGGAAACCAAAATTGGACAGAGAACACATTCATTTGGGTTTTAGCTTGACCACATGTAACCCTGTATTGATCAATTTATCAGGTAATGGATTGTGAATGGTCTAATGACTGAGAGTCGTAAAGGGAGTGAAATTTTGTACCTATTTTAATAACACAGACCTCACACACCACAAGGTGGACAGACGACCTCATAAAGGCCGCGGGAACGTGCTGGTTGCGAGCCGCTTCCAACCGGTCTTATTGGAGATCTATAGGGGAGGCCTATGTCCAGCAGTGGACTTCCTATGGCTGAAATGATGATGATGATTATGATGAGACCTTACATTAGACACACACACACGCATCCCTACCAATCTGCTTTAAGTCCGTGACACCTTACAACCTCAAGTCCAGTTGAAAACCAGCGTCAGCCACCACGACCATTTTTGCTGAACTGGAAGACACAAATTTTGTTCTTTTTTTAATTGAATTATCTTTTTTTTATTTATTAGTGTGGCCCTTTTGAGTAAATGCTTTTTCTTTCGTTCCAGTTTAAAATAATATTTTACTGCTTTTACGTGTTGGTAAGAACCAATTTACCGAAATAAATAGGTGCAATTTATTATGTAGGTTATGCGCCCAGTATCTTGGGAACACTGTGGTCACATTATCATATCTCTTCATGGGTAATGCCATACAATTTTATCGAGGGGAAATACTACAAAAAAATTCTGACCAACCGCGTTTTATTCGGTAAAACCCGATAAACATTCGGTTCTATCGCGTTTAAAATTATCTAAAGTACCTAAACAAAACTGACTACAAACTAATTAATAAATCTTTCATACTAATTCTTGTTTTAGAGGAATATTACAAAGAGGTAAAGGTTGTAGGGGGTTAATCTCCGAAACTGTTCAACCGATTTAAATTATTCTTTCACAGATAGAAAGCTACACTTTTGCCCGATGCCATAGAGTATGTTGGTTTCTTTCACGAAGATAAAATCGCGGGTAGAAGCTAGTTTAAGAATAAAAAAAAAGTTGGGTGTCTTCCCAAAGCATTTGTTAGTATTAACTTAACGTGCATTGTCATCCAAAACAAGCGTATTTACAAAATTTCAGATCAATCAGTTGGGGATAGCTGGTTTAAAATTTAGTTGCAAGATTTGACTATAAGGACTTGTCATAGCTAATGAACTAGATAATATTATGCCAACGATCTCTCATCCGAACAAGCACCCACAAGCTACGTCAAATTAACTATAAACAATTAAAAACAAATATTGCTGGTGACTAAACCAGTGCTTGACTGCAATCCCACCTGATGGTAAGCTGTGATGCAATCAATGATGGTGCAGCGCACTAGTTTATTAGGAGCCTATCTAGCTATAGTATACTCTATAGCCTTCAAGATTATAATCGGACGGGAAGACCGCAGCAGGCAAGTTGTTCCAGTCCACTCCAGACTCCATAATTTTATCGATACAGACACAGTTCCCGAGTCGTTTCCATTGTTTTTATCGTTATCGAATGCACTCGAACAAAAATTGACCGAGTGATATTATCGATAAGTCACCCGATAAGATACAGCGGGGGCGAGTGTTTGTGCCAAAACATTGTGGAGTGATTTATTTTTGTTTATATCTAGTTGTACTATCAGTAACAGAGACAAAGAATATTCTGGTGTTGTTATTAAAAACGTCATAAAAATTATCATTCTGTTTTTTTTTAACGGCGGGGCAAAGACCTGTATAGTAGGCAAGAGCACTGAATACTCGAGGTTACGTCAAGATTTTTGATAGAACACCGTTGAAATTTGGACCTTGTAATGATGCCGTTAGAGGTATTTGTTTAACTATGTACCAAAACTTTAATACCGAAAGGGGTGAAGGCGCGATTGAACGGAACAAGGGCTCCAAAGACCATTCAATACTCAAAAAACTATTATCAGACACAAATCTGCATAGTTCTTACATAATCTGACCAAGATAATGCCTGGACTTTAAAAGAGACCTCTGAGTTTCTTTCGGTGTTTCTTCTCAGAATAGTCAGATAGTGAGATACCCCCTCTTCTAATTAAAAAATGACACGTAAAAGTGTTTGTATGAACCCTAAATGGGTTAGAAATAAATTATCATTTATCATTGAAGGTTTTTGGAAGAGATTTGTCTATTGGGCAGAGCCAGGTCACGAAACTGAAGACCGACGATGCATTTTATGGACAGCTGTACTCTTCAACTGCTAAACCCTTAATAAACCCAGCAAACGACTCAAGGACTAAATTGAACCGACATTGTACCGAATATATCCCAGATGTCAGCCTGTAGGAGATTAGGATGGCTCTGAAGCAGCTTAAAAACAACAAAGCGCCGGGTGATGATGGAATTTTTATAGCTTTACTCCTGGAGGCTGGTGGAGCACCGGCAGAATCTTTTTGATTGCGTCATACTCGAGGGGAAAACGCCACAGGCACGGAGCAGGGGTAATGAAATGAAATGAAATGAAATTATTTATTATGCAAGTAGGATATGGAAATCACTTTTACACGTCATTTTTTCCTTTAAAGCTAGTTGAAGTCGGCATTTCCTAACTGACTACCTCTGAGAAGAAAAGCCGAAACAAACTCAGGGATCATCGTCTCTTTTCAAGTCCAGACATAAAAAAAAATATATTAACAAAATTTTCGTGTGACGTACCGTGCAGAGCAGTGTCGGGCAAGCAGCATGTATGTCAGCCATCGTGAGCTCAACTTTATGGTTAAGGAGCTCCACGACCCGACATTATGTCTAATTTCTAGTCAGTTAATAAAGAAATAAAAAAAAATAAAAAATAGGCATACCATTTACCCAAACCACCGAATTATAGAATCATAAACTGAAAGTATTCAGTCTGCATGGCGTTTACACTTACAATAGATTTTGTGGTTTTTAATCTGAATTAATAATAAAAAATAATTAAATAACATTCTTATACACTAAAATATAGGTACTGGGTGGCACAATGCAGGGCTTAGCAGAGCGAGCAGTCTAATCCCAAGCTTTTTTGTCTTCTAAATAATCTGAAATTTTATAGTACCCTTTTTTACAAAGTTTAGTTTTAACACTGGTTTTAAACTTTTTAACAGGTAAGTTTCGTATGTCAATAGGAAGCTTGTTGTAAAAGCGTATACATTGACCCATGAACGAGTTGCTGACTCTGTGGAGGCGAGTGCGATACACAGCAAGATTGTGTTATGGGTATGGTGGTACTCTTCTTTCAGGGCGACAATGCCCTGCTTAAGAACTAAAGACCTCTCCCACTTCTGAGCCATGTCTACAAGCTGTTGTCAAGAGTGATCTTCTTCAGAAAAATCACGTAAACAAAGAAAAAGAAGTACATTAATGTAAGATTCGTAGCAGATAGCGCTCTGTAGTTTCTGCCTACTCCCATGGGAAAAAGGCGTGACTTTATGTACATGTATGACATGTATGCATGAAGACACAACATGGTTTATACAGTCATTACTAAAACAAGAACCACCTATACTTAAGTGCATTCCACATTACTTAGATAGTTTGATAGTAACAGTATGACATCACCCCACTTTGTACACTTGTGCAATCAAAGTACAGTCGAGTACAGTGTTATCTGTGTTATTAATTTATTAACTGTTCTTACACACGTATTGCAAAATAATGCAATCAATTGAAAGTTGATTAAAGGTTGATAAAATAACTGCGATAGTATATAATATATGTTATAGTAGATCGGTGATTGAAAACCACTTATATACGTTGCACCAGAGTTGTGTTGTTCGTATTTAACCTTTCAATCGTGTCAATTAGAGACACAATAGAAAGACAACGACAAGCCGGTGTCCTCTAGGGGTTTCATTAATAAATAAATAAATATTCCACAACTTTTCACACAACGCCATCTAGTCCCAAGCTAAGCTAAGAGCTTGTGTTATGGGTACTAAACAGCTGATAAACATACTTATCTAAATACATACATATTATAGATAAATTACACCCAGACACAGTACAAATGATCGTGCTCATCACACAAACATTTGTCTTGGGTGGGAATCGAACCCACGACCTCCGACATAGCAGTCAGGGTCACTAACTACTAGACTAACAGGCCAGTCAAATTAATTAAATAAAGATATAATGAAGTGTCGGCTCTAGCGGTCGCAGGAACCATTGCTGAGTACGAGGTAAATAGTTAGATGCCCAGGTCGAGTAGTATTATTATAAAAGGTTCTTGCATCTGGGCCTTTCAGTTGAAAAGCTACAGCTCGGAGTCTTGAAGAAATAATGAAAATTGAGTAATACTATAGATGTTACTACAAATAATAATCTTTTTTTAATCCTTTTTCATCTTAAACTACATCCCGCACGAACGTTGAATTTAAACACGATTTTAGCGCAACCTACCGGGTCAAATTGTAAATCGAAACTATATTAGAGGGAAGAACACACAACAAAAAAATATTAACCAGTTTGTTGCAGTCGTTCGGAAGTTAGACGTGTACGTTTAGGCGAATCTGCGATATCTGCTTATACATTTTTACTGGTATGTAGAATTTGTGAAGTTAGGGTCTGTAGATAGGCCGTATAGTTTCAGAAGCTTGGCTCTACGTAAGATCTGATATCTTTTTCACAGGGCAAATCTTATGTGCTCGTCTTGGCAACATTTTACATGAATTGTTTTTCGTGGGATCATTGTTATTTATTTAGATTAGATAGATAAGTAGATAGATTTTATTTACATCTGTTGTTCTAACGACAATAGAAATACAAACTCTGTGAAAAGTTCAACTTTCTACCTATTCCTTCATGAGATTTAGCCCGTTGACGTCCGTCAAGCCTCCGCAGCGGAGGCTCAATAGGGTTCTGTATGCACAGTATTAATACCGAACCCTAAAAATAGATCAAAATCGATAACCAAAATAAACATTGCCAAAGTGATAAAATAAACAATTTTCATAATCATGTTTATTTATTATTGAGCCGAAACGAGGTTGAAACAGTAAAAATGTTAATGATTATCGTTTCTTATTATTACGAATCGGAAGATCGTATCACCGGAAATATTTCTTAGATTACGATTGCGTAACTGACTGTACATGTTGACATATCGATTTGAATCTTAATCAGGTAACGATTAAGTAAGATGTGGTAGCAAGCGTAATTTAATTTCCCTTGAGTTAGGAATGTAGAGTAACGAGTTACACTGACTGACGTTAGCCTAGTCACATGTCCCAAAGGTTCATTTGAAAATCAGCGTCAGGCAGGATTTCAGCATCTGTCTGGCATTACCGCTGAAATGAACCTTTTGGCGCAGCCGTGAGACATGCCATTCTTTAGACATGCCATTCTTTGTCTCTTTTTTTTGTGTTATTGTGTTTTTACCGTGCGTGTATCCAGCTGTTGCCAATAAATGTATTTTCTTTCTTTCTTTCTTTCTTTCTTTCTTTCTTTCTTTCTTTCTTTCTTTCTTTTTCTTTCCTAGTGGTCGCAAGCGCTAGTGCTGATCATGAGGTCCTAGGTTCGATCTCAGTGTCGGACACCGCGTAGTTAATTGAGTTCTTCCTTCTGAAATTTCTCAAGAGCAGCCCGGAGTCTGAATTTTTGCCCGAATGATGGCAATAGACTCGCCCACTATTACATGGGACTTAAACATAACTGGCGAGATGTGGGTGTACTACTGGCACACCTTTGCCTAACCTTTCGCGGATTACAGGCGTGATAGTAAAGAATTCAAGTGGCGGCCATTTTCTTGGAGATCTTGATGCTTTCAGTTTTTTATTAAGAAACTAAAGTTGATGAAAGCAAGAAGTTCTTAAATGTAGACTTTACTTTTCGTCCGAAATCTCCTGCTTTACACAAAAATAATACCAAGAACTCTATCTATACTCGTATCTACATCAATATTACCTACAAAGAGTAAAGATTTGTATTTTTATATAGGTATGTCATGTAACAAATAAACTTAAAAACTACTGGACCGATTTGATAAATCCTTTCACCGTTGGGAAGCTACACTATCCCCTAGTGACATATAGGCTACTTTCTATCCCTGTATTCCTATATACGGGAACTACCCTGGTAAAACCGCGTGACGTCAGCTAGGCTAGTAGAAAATAAACAAAATAATACTACCAAAGAACAGCTAATAATCCAACGCCAGGCTACAAAGCATTAATATTGCAAGAGAGGGTAGTTACCTCAGAACGGTAACCTCTTGCCCTCGCCGCGGCCGGAATACGAATGAATGTTTAAAAGCCTATTAAAATTCCTATCGACTTGGTGTGTTTAGGGAAAACTACAAAACGCAAACTGTTTGGTTTCATGGGTTTTGTAACTTATAGGTAGATAAACCTGTACTTACAAAGACTAATATTACAAAGAGGAAGAATTTATTCCGTGTTTTTTGGTTTATGGGTGATTCTACGGTATTTGAGTATTTTGTGTCCCCAAAGAAAAAATCATCTGTTTAATTTAATATTAATAATTCAACTACTTGGCATTATTTTGCCTAAGTAATGACAAGGGCCAGAAGATATTTCTATTTTTTTTCATTTTATAGGCTCCAGGGGAAAATGTGTTATCAGGGCACAGTGTTTTTTACACCCTAAAAATCGGACATGCCCTTTTTATTCCAATAATAGATGCTGTAACATGTTTGGAATGCGAGAGTAGAACACCCAGAGTTCAAATAAACTTAGAACCAAAGTTAGAGCCATTTTGTTTTTTTTAGGTATTTTGATAAATCTAGAAATATCTTGTCTCAGGAAAACTTTTTCTTATTTCTGTTACAATATTAAATTAACGACGTATTTTAAGCATTTTTTGATTATATTTACAAGACTTTAACTCCGCAAGGGAGCCCAGAAATAGGTTTTTTTTAAATTTAAGAATTTATTTTTTGTATGATAAACCTTAACGAATACGGATTTTATTTCTAGCTCATTACATTAACTAAGATACAATAAAACCCCAAAAAAATAACCGTGTCGATATCCAGTAGGATCTCGGAGAAACATGCTTCTAAAGTTCTCATAGAATTTCTATGGTTTTAGGGTTGCCTCTCTGAGATGTAGGTAATTGAAAATAAACAGTGTAGGAATATTTTTAAAAAATCGGATTGCATAGGGGTTAATTTATTGATTGTTACGTTTTCTGCTATATATGGATCTACCTATTTATTATTTAACGACTTCAAAAAATGAGGAGGTTCTCAATTCGGAAGTTTATATAATTTTTGTTATGTGTTCGGTATTACCCGCGATTGCTTCAATCATACGTTTGTTTACATTTACACCCTTCCGTAAAATAACATTACGCCTGTACACTGTAAAAGGGTATTAGCAGATGTGACAATAGTACAGCAAGGGTGCTTTATTATTGTTACATCTGCATTTTGTTTCATTTTAGCTGTGTCAATATCAACTGTCAACTGTAAATCGAAGATTAATTTATTTACGGCACTAAAAATTAAGAAATAATCAGATTTTTAACAAAAGAAGTAAAACCGTCTTGAAAAAACCCATAAAATAAAATATTATAGTTTAATTGAAGAAAAACTAGCACCGTTTTTAAACCTATACCTTATTATTCCTATTTAAAGTTTATTTTATGGGTTTTGAAGGCAGTTTTACTTTTTATTAAACTTTTTTTTTTCTATTATATAATTATTATTTGTACTTTAAGAGTTATATTTCTAGATCAATGCAATAGATATTGTCTGAGATACAGAAAGGTGTCAAAAAAGCAAGTGTAAGTATCTAATTCTTATACAGTATCGGAGAACCCAGAAGACTACGAATCATCAAATTCCACATCTTCAGATAACATTTCAAAATTATCTGGGAGGTTATTCTCCATAGTGCTTATATTTTCCTCAGGATCAGCCTCTTCTTCGCCCGTTGGAAATTCAAAAGGCTCTAACAATATAAGGGCTTGAGGTGGAAGAGGTTGACGCTTAAGGTTATTTAATCTTTTATTTAATCTTATATTTGATATGAAGGGGTCAGAGGATTCAAGTGCTCGATGAAAAAGATCTAACATTGTTTTTTCTCTATCTGATTTCCTTGTGTGGTGTTCACGGTCGTGCCTCCAAAATTTATTACGTGCTTCCCCAGCTTGCTCAGATAACAATCCTAAGGGTAATGCAGAGTTTTTTATGATGTCTTTGCCGTGCACAAGTATTTTATGTAGAGTTACGGTCATTGGGTACCACGAATACTCTTCTACATATTTTTTGGCCAATAATTTACAAAATTCATCAAATTTATCTGCATTAACAGGTAATCCACTTGATAAGACTACTAGTATGACATGTAAGTCATCCAAAAGCCATTGTTGTAGTCCTAAAATTTCAGCAAATACTGTACGACACTTATTAGACAGGGCCATCCTAGCTGTATTTCCGTCATTAGTCGTACCCGTATTAGGCTTAACCACATCTACGAGCAGCCCTAATTTAGTGCGGATTTCGTCCTGAATTTTTTTTTTATTCTCATTGACAAGCACGGCTTCCGGTGAACTTTTAGATACTCTCCATTTTTTTACAATAATTTTATAACCTAAATGTAACAAAAATTCCAAAACACGAATCCAGGCGTGCAACGGACTTATGCCATATCTTAAAAGGGTTTGATCGACAGGTTTTGAATGCACAAACTCTAAATTATTAAACTCTTTAGAGGTCGCTTTACAAAATGGGCACCGAAGTTGAGACATTGTATTGGTTATAATATTTAAGACTTTACCATCTATTATTGTCAAATATAGTTTAAACTCTGTAGATATAGTTTGACCACTTAAAGTTTTAGTATCAAATCTGTCTAATTGGTCAATTTGATTTTGTATTAATAGTTTTTCAGCAATTATTAAATCAGTCGTTTCTTTTTTATATTGAATATGAATAGGGCGACAATATCTATACGATTGTGGAGTAGAGTTACGCCACAGAACTTGCCCACAGGTTGTTTTGATCTGCAACGGTATAAAAGTAGTTGCAAAAAGGCAACTCTCGTCATGTTCATTTTGGGAAAAGTTCTGTTTATACAGTGATTGACCTGTACTACCGTCAAACCCCCATGATGCTTCAAATATACAATTTAATTTATTGGTATCTTTTCGATTACAGTAGTCAGTGAAAGTTGCGTCATAAGATTGAACTAGTCTTTGGAAAGAATGAGATACTAGGCTGGAAACTGGTATAATAGCTTCTGTATCAGATACATGGACTGGATGTAACGGGTAGCATTGTTTTTTGGCTTCGAGCACTTGACTGTATGGAGGGAAGGCGTTAAATCCACGAGCTTTTAAATCTTGTTGTAAAAATTTGTATGTCTCCACTGACAACTTTCTGTCAATATAAATAGCTAGTGCTTCATCTGCTGAATAAGGTGTCGGTTGGGTTCTAATTTTTGAAGCAATTTTTGTCGGTCTTGTTGGACTCTGTACACATGAATCCAAAATAAATTCTAGGTCTTTGGAAACGCTCTTTTTGAATTTTTTACCTCCTACTTCAACAGTGCTCGCAAAGACTGATATTACTTTCTTAGGGGACTCTTTTTCTAAATAATCATGCAAGCGTTTTCGAGCTCTGTGTTTCTGTCTTATGGAAAGATCATCATATCTATTCATCGGTACAGAATCAGGAATCAGTAATGAATCAGAAGAGGGGATGGAAAGGGAGACAGGATATGAATCAAGGATGTGACTGGGACCAGGTTCAGTTATAGGATAGTTCGAATTGGGAATTGATTGAGATGAAAGGTCTAAGTCAAGGACGACTAAAGGACTAGGTTCAGAAACAGGACATAAATCAAAACTTGGAATGTAATCTGGGACAGAACTGGGACGAGGTTCAAGAATAGGATCATCATATTGACTCATCGATACAGAACCGGGAATCAGAGATGAATCAGTAGAGGGGATGGAAACGGAGACAGGATATGAATCAAGGACGTGACTGGGACCAGGCTCAGGATCAGAATAGTTCGAATTGGGAATTGACTGAGATGAAAGGTCAAGGACGACTGAGGGACCAGGTTCAGAAACAGGACATAAATCAAAGCTTGGAATGTAATCTGGGACAGAACTGGGACGAGGTTCAAGAATAGGATCATCATATTGACTCATCGATACAGAACCGGGAATCAGAGATGAATCAGTAGAGGGGATGGAAACGGAGACAGGATATGAATCAAGGACGTGACTGGGACCAGGCTCAGGATCAGAATAGTTCGAATTGGGAATTGACTGAGATGAAAGGTCAAGGACGACTGAGGGACCAGGTTCAGAAACAGGACATAAATCAAAGCTTGGAATGTAATCTGGGACAGAACTGGGACTAGGTTCAAGAATACTAAGAAGAGGTTCGTTTACAAGACAAGACCACTGTTCAGAAAAATCTTCATTTAGCCACTTTTTGTGTTTTCTTTTAAAAATGTTATAATTATAACTACATTTTTTGTATAATGTTTCACATTTAGAGGTAAAAGACAATGCCAAAAATTGTATGAACCTGTGCCCCAGGCTGTACATAAATGAAATCTATGTAATTTAATAGTAAAGATCTTCTACAACAAAAGTATAAAAGGCGCATATTGCTCAGCAGTCGAGGACAAAAGTTATAAAGGTTTAAAGAAACCGATTTTGTACCTACCGGCTAAAGTATTTTTATGTTTACTGTAAACATTAAGGTATAAACATGTTTAGATATCTGTTCCAGGCATTAATATACACAGTGTATTCGTTTTAAAGCACTGGGAGGGCATTATTTTTCAAAGTAAATCTTTTATGGTTAGTATCATTTGTAGACAGAATATTTTGTGACATAATGACATTTGACGTTTGATCGAAGACTTGAGTGTTGCCAAAATAAAAGTAAAATAATGTTAGATAATAATGCTTAGATTATTTTAAACTATTAATCTAACAATACTACAGTTCGATTTATGGATAAGAAAACATAAAACACTAATAATAATGTATTACGTTTTAAGTTACGCTAACTTACAAATATTTAACATTTTAGGCCAGGTATGTGTTAAGATAGTTTTACCCTGTTTTGCTCTTTGTTAATATTATATGGCAATGTTGAGGGTACTTTCAAGTGAAATAAAAAGAAAGATACTTTTTATTGTGAGTTTTTTTCCACGTCTGGTATGGAATGTTAGTTATCTTCTAAAATTCGTATCTCATTTTACTATAAGTATTTGTATTACAATGATCTCTGTACACTTTGGGGCAGAAATTGGCATTCTCCTTTAATGATTAAATTATGCAAGTCTTTATTGGTTTGGTGAGTTAAGGGTAATGACAAAGCTTCTAAAATAATTGAAACGCGTTCGCTTATATCTAAATCAGTGGGTCGGACCTTTTTTCCAAGTTTTTTAGCAGCGTCGACAAGTATTTGGTACGCTTTTAATTTGGTAAAATTAGTTGCTAAAGGTTCTCCTTGCGCATTTGCGGATACTCTCGGAGACTGAAGAGCACCGGCTGTGGCGGTATCCACAGCTTCATTTGCCACTCGCTGACCAACAAGAGGGTTGGCGCCCTCTTGCCCTCCTTGCATTAAGTCAGCCGGTCGGAGCCCGGACAGACGTCCCTCAACAGGTTGGGTCAACCCCTGTTGAGGCGAAGTGGTACCATGGGTCTTTAACGGCTCCATGGTGCCTCACCCCCGTTCCTCCAGAGATTATTTAACAGTAAAGGGTTTTAGTTGAAACCTAACGAGGGCGGACCCCTTCCCTTTACCAAATAATCTCCTTCATCGGATTAAAATCACTTTTATTGTGAACAGTTTGTAAAAGTTTTACGTGGTTATTATTTATATTGCAATTTATTATGATAAGGAACCTATACTTAAATACTTACAAATATTGTAAAATTAGAAGAACGTTAAGAAATTCAACAAATACCATGGCATTTGTTGAATTTCTAAGTCTTTCTTATGCATAGTATTAAAACTGAATGTAAATGAATTGCATTTGGTGAACTTAATTCTAAAATCATAAAAGTAATTTTCTACTAGTCAAACTTTGATGATGCAAAGAAAAAGCTAAATTTAATCATTGACATTTTAGGTTAGTATTAAACCCATATTGCACGTACCTATTACAAGAATAGGTTATAAAAAACTTAAAAAAAAAAAATTATTACTTCTATTTTATTTAACTTATATTAAAAGTGCAAAACGTTATTATTACGCATTACGATCACCTCTTCACAATTTGTATTTTTTTGGAAAATATTTTGTCATTTTGGATTTTTGTCAACCCTAGGTCGTCATTTTCAAAATCCGATAGCTTCGAGATCCTACTAGATATGGATTCGATATTTTGAATTTAAATGGATAAAGATAATATAATTAATAATTACATTAAGAAATAAAATCCGTATTCGATAAGATATAAAATTTAAAAATAAATTACGAAATGAAGCTATAAATTTAATAACTCCCAGTTGAATGCAGTTAAAATTACAAGTATTATCTTAAAATAAAGACAAAATGGTGTTTTATAATACTAAACATAAATATATTAGAATTATTCAATAGTTTTTTTTATATTAATATTTTTGTGGTTTTTCTGGTTTCCATAGAAAAATAATAAATTCGACTATAACTTTTGTTCTAAATAAAATTGAACTCTGGGTGTTCTACTCTCGCATTCCAAACATGTTACAGCATCTATTATTGGAATAAAAAGAGCATGTCCGATTTTTAGGGTGTAAAAAACACTGTGCAGGGGAGAGACACTATTGGCAGAGTAGTGACAAATTATAGCAGGAAAGTGACAGGCTACTAAGTATTATCTAAGGAATTTTAATAATACTGTATAAAATGAATAAATAATAGCTTTATCGTTATATTTTTAATGAATAGAATACAATCAGCCTTAACAGTTGAAACATATTCACAATATTAAGTTCTTAAAAAATTAAGTTTCGATCACCATCAAATAATTTACATATGAAAATAATAATAAAACAATGATAATATCTAATTATGATATAATATATATATTAATGCATATCACTCTCGTCTGTGAATTAAACAAAATTAGTAATTTTTCCTATTAAATAATCACAACACTTACTGTTCAACAGTTTTTAATAATTAAATACTCGAAAAAGTGTAATTTCACATTTAAGGCTTACCTAAATAGTAAAATGATACACCTATGAGAGGTTATCTTAGCAAGTAAACTTAAAAATCATTATTATAAATGTAAACTTCCATTTTAAGAAAGAACTGAATCAATAATTTCGGTTAAACTAAGTATTTTCTACTTATATACTAAACAATAAATAATTAACTTTTTGAGCACATCAACCAGCTCTAAAAAATTGTAGAATACTCTATTACTCATCATAAGTAAACTGGCAAAAAAGAGTAGCACCTTTAATAGATTTCTTTAAATAAAGTAAAATAATAATCTCTCCTTCTTCGTCATCAAATTCAGACTTGCTTATGGCAGCATAACTATATTTTTTATCACTTATCTGGTAATCCACAAGTATAAAATCACAGGTATCACTAACATATGAATGATAGAACTTTAAAAAAAAAATCTCTGGTAAAGTTGACCATTGTAGCAAGGTTTGTCTACATGCCCATCTGATACCATGTCCGGTTTCAAGATAATTCCAAGTAAAATCAGAAAAAAATCAGCCCATTCCCTTTCAGTCGTGTTTAATACACTTAATTTATCCCTTTTCTCCTTTTTGAAAATTTTGCTTTTCTTTCGCTTTTCTTGCTTTTCTAATTCTGTATTTTTAATCAGATTGTTTTTAATTTTTTGGTAGCGTATTTTTTCTGCTTGGATCTGGTTTTTTAGCCTCTCATCCCTTGTTTGCTTCTTTACCATGTTTGACATGATATCTGCGTAACTAGAACAAATGAAATAAACCGTTTTGAATAGTAAATATTTAGAAGAAAAAAATTGTCACTGCCCCTGCATGGTATGATTTTCCCCTGGCATAGAAACTGGCAGAGAAGTGACGCCAGAGAAGTGACAAAATTGGACATAATCTCCCAAAAGTAATACCGCATGTTTTTCTGACCACATTTTACACAATAAATGTCATCTACACACACTAAACATTGCACTGAGCAAATTCACAATTATTTAACGATGAAATATAAAAAGATATACTTACCAAGGGAAATACTGGAAATACTGGCACAAGCACGTTCTCAGACAATGAATTGAAAACTGACGCCACATTGTTTTAGTTGTGCTCAACACTGATAGCTTGCATTTAACTTCACACTGTCCCACGCGCGTCGTTTATGGTCAAAAATATACTTTAGCACTTTTAGGTGAAAATCACAGTCTTTCAATTTCGCCAGGTGAAGTGACGCTTTTAGCAAGTGACGTGAAAATAAGATTTTTTTAAATTATATAATAAACACTTTTGCAATGTATTGTTATAACATATGTTTTAAAGTTATATTAGCTATAACACAATATTAAAATAAAACACAATGCCATAAATATTAAAAGTATTAGGCCATAAAAATGAAAAAAATGCAGTAATGGGGTAGGCCAGGGGAGTATACATTTGTTAATATTTTATAATGTTAATGTGTAATATTAAACCACTATCGTGAATTGACTAAGTGGTCCAAATGAAAGAAGTTATACTTTATTGCATATGCACACATTAACGGCAATGTAATTAGTTTAACATAAAAAAAATCTAAAGGCCGTTGGAATTCAAATAGCGTAGAATCACCCTTATACATTGCACTTGCGTATATAGGCCAGGGAAGGCCGCTAGTTGAATTAAATGCTTATCTCAAAACCAGGGTATCACGGTTTTTAGGGCCGGGTAAAGAGTAAACTAATTAAAAATGCAAATTTTGACCCCAAACATTCTATATATATAATATTGCTTGCACAGGTGTTTTAAATTATAAAACCAACATATTTGGGGTGTTAAAGAAAATTGGCTCGATGTTCGATGGTTTTCGGTGCTATCATTGCAAATTAATTCCATTGAAGTGGCAGTTTGTCATCACGTTCAATACAATAATGTTTGTAAAAAACTCCTAAGCAATAAGGTTAAAAAAATACGAAACAAAAGAAAAATAAAACAACATTTTTTGTTGTTTTATTTTTCAAAGTTTTTATGCGCTCATCAGGAATCTAGACTCATTGTTGATCGAGGTTCGTGATAACCAAAATGACATACTGACACGATTTTCGTCAATTGAATTAACCTGACCCTAAATTACCTTGAAGATCAAAAGGGTGATCGGAAATAAATACGAAATATCACAAAGTAGAGGGATACGTATATTTTTGTTGAAAGCGCAATTTCTGAACTGATTATTAAGACGTTGCGTTTAAATAGTTAAAAAGACATGAGATTTTTGATAAGGCTTGGGGGGTAAAGCCTAAAAGCTCACCAGGTATCACCGAGAGGGATGAAGGGTGAGGAGAAAGCTGGGTTTAAAAAACAATCACGTAATCATTGACTTAACAAGCCTTTTCAGTGGAAACCAGAACTGCTGAACGGACAACACGACGCCATTCGAGACTGAGAAACAAAAACGTTCAACAATGACAGGGCACACGGTCTGATTCACGGTAACCTGGTACAGACAAATGTTTTTGCTATGTATATGGAAGACACTCGCCGTGCAACACTTTGTATTTATTATATTTTACTAGCGACCCGCCCCGGCTTCGCACGGGTGCAATAAGCCGCTATACCCTAGCATTTTAAATCTCTCATTAAAAGTAAAGGATAAAAAATAGTTATTATGGGCTTTCCCTAAGAGATAGAAATATACTATCCCGGACTTTTTTGTAGACCTGTTCAAGGTGTTCAATACTGTAGTACATTATTTTGATCTAGCTCGTAGGGTTCAACCAGCGTTTGCAATGTAAGCGCGAAAAAATGAGTTTTTTTTACGCCATTACATTAGAAACCTCTAAAATAATCAGTTATTCTCTGCTATATTATGCATGTATATACACATAAACCTTCCTCTTGAATCACTCTATCTATACAAGTATGTAAGAATCGTAACATATGGCGCTTTGCAGTTTCTGCCTACGCCCATGGGAAAAGAGGCGTGAGTATACGTCGTGTATTTATGTATTTCCCAAACACATCCACAACTTTAAAACTGTTGTGTATGGAAAGTTTGGTAACACGTTTTTTTTTGGTCAATGGTTTGATTCTCACACGATTTAATATTAACTTTGACGGACTACTAACCTACCCATCGTTAACAGCTTAAGTTCTACTTTCCGTGTCGGCCATTCTTAATAATGAAGAATTTAATGCTTAGTTTGATGATGAAGATAATAGTAATTACAGTGCTGATGGTAAGGCAATGGGTACTACGTTTTATTAAGTTGGTACAGTTTCGGATAGTAAATAGCTTTACTAAGCTATGTCAGGTTTTTATGACTGAATAAGTGGCTAGGTACTGGGTCGGAGGTCAGACAGGCAGTTGCTGCATTTAAAATATTGGCTACCAGCAGTTGTCCCGCGGTTTCACCCGCGTAAGTCCAGTTCCCGAGGGAATACAGGGATAAAAGTAGCCTATGTGTTAATCCAGGGTGTCAGCTAACTCTATACCAAATTTTATTAAAATCCATTCTGTAGTTTTTACGTGAAAGAGTAACAAACATCCTCAAGAATTTTCGCGTTTATAATATTAGTAGGGAGTAGGATTAGTTGCAAACGGTTAAACTAGAAACCGAACCCAACATAGGTAGTTGGGCAAAGGCTAGGCAGATGATGAAGCAATGGGTATCAAGTGATTCTCGTCAATATCACATAAGTTACATGTTCAGTCAAAAGGCTTTAATGTAACTGTTATGTCCTTACATTTCATGTTTTCAGATCAATACGTAGTTTAGGGTGTAAATTCTTACGTCATTAATTAAAACATAATACGAACTAGTTCTCAGTGGACTTCGCCCAATGAGACCGCACCTTACACGCAATAATTCATTACCATATTAATTACTATTCGCATGTAATTAAGTGAAATGCATTGTATCCATTTTTTTCTAAATTTTATGTTTGTAATTCTTGTTCGTTATGGGGCTAGTTTATAATGAATCTTATGTTAATTAAAACATAGACTTTAAAAATAACTGGATGCTTGTGCCCGATTTAGGTACGCGAACGCGACTCAAAGAGATTGAGTTTCTTTCGGCGTTTCTTCTCAGAGTAGCAAGATAGCGAAACACCGACCTCACTTCAAAAAAGTGTTCCTAAGAGCTCTTACACACGAACGGCATCGGCAGAGGGAATTGCTGCCGTCCACGCCTCGGCGGCAGTCCAACTGACTCCTATACTGAGAGACCTGACAACTGCCGCTGATTTTAAAGTTGGAATTTCAACGGTCGCCGACAACGCATCAACGGCTACCGCCAAGGTGTGTCGACGGCTGCTGTTACCTCTGCCGTTGGCAACATGCCGCTCGAGTGTAAGAGCACTTAAAACCAATTAACAGAAATGACGCCCTAGAAGGACATACATACTTAAACCTTATTGGTGAAGTTCTTCAAAAAGGTCAGGTGCAGTACCTACTCGCAACCGGCGTATGACAACATGTATGAATGTAAACGAAGCAAAAGAGGTATACATGTATGTTAGAATCGTACCTAGCATATATGGCGCTCTGTAGTTTCTGCCAAAAAAGGCATGAGTTTATGTATGTATGTAAATACATTGCAAAACCGTAAACTAGGCATTACAAAATCAAAGGTGATGATTCAACCAAAGGTCATAGCAATAACATGTCATTATTTACTACTTTTAAAAGCATTGTTTATATTGTTATAAAAATTATCCTCATTTCCTTATAGACTGTACATAATAATGTAACATCCAATTTAATTAGCATTGTGATGTTTATGCCCATATACATATATGGGCCTGCTTTTTATGGATGGGAATCACATGTTGTTTCTCCATGAGGAAGTTAGTACTACCAACTGGTTGAACTGTTAGAAGGCTTTCATGGACAAAAGGCTTGATATTCATACATACACTGAAAATTAAAACGGATAGTGAGTTCAATGATTTATTTAATTGGTTTGTTTCTTATCTAGGAAGGTTAAACAGAGGGTGACCAACTATTACATTATGAGATCCCTGCATTTCACAGAAAGAATGTCCCTGCCTCTTACTTGTACATTTTTGACTGGCCTGTTGGTCTAGTAGTTAGTGTCCCTGACTGCTATGCCGGAGGTTGTGGGGTCAATTCCCACCCAGGAGAAATGTTTGTGTGATGAGCATGATCATTTGTTCTGTGTCTGGGTGTAATTTATAATATATAATATGTATTTAGAAATATATAATTGTATGTATATCAGCTGTGTACCCATAACACAAGCTCTGCTTAGCTTGGGACTAGATGGCGTTGTGTGAAAGTTGTGGAATATTTATTTATTTATTTGAGTTAGGGAAAAAAAGTTGCTATGAGAAGTCAGAAGCGTGAGAACCAGTCTTGCCAAAAGGCATTGTGCTACCCAGGAACTGAGAGTTAAATAGGCAACCTCTCCCGTACCACCGTAAACCACTGGTATTCAGCTGAATCAGAATCAGAATACTTAATTTATTCGTAAACATAGGTGATAATTCTGACCTGAATTCAATGACCCCAACTTAGTTGAAAAACAACAGCTTAATACAGATACAATTTTACTAGACACTATAAGGATTAAGTAAGATTTTTGGCAGAAGCGGCGAGCATCGGATTGACGTGGAGCCAGATGAAGCGTGAAGCTCAAGACCGATCGCGATGGAAGATATCTGTGGACGCCCTCTGCCCTATCTAGGGGACATAGGACATTAAGTCAAGTAATATCATGTGCTTGCAAAGAGTGCAAAACAACATACTGAGGAATATTGTAAATGCCCCATGGTTCACGAGGAACGACGAGATACATGAGTACACGAACATTGCAACAGTGGCCTCAGAAATAGAGCGCTATAGAAAACAGCACGTTGAACGTCTTACGCGTCATCCCAATCTACTTGCTTCCCAATTAATTGAAAACGCCAACGTGGTTAAGAGGCTGAAGAGAAACCACGTGCTTTGAATAGACAGCGAGGCATTGGCCTGCTGCTCTTGAAACAACCTTTTATCGCTCAACTCATCTGATTATAGTCTGGCGACTGATTGCAGATTAAAACAAAACAAAAAAAAAAAAAAAAAAAAAAAAAAGTAAGTCATGGAAACCATTAGATCGATACAAACCTGGATTTCTTGAAAGTTGCGTATGACCATGTTAAATTAAGGTTTTTCTTTCTCAATGATTGTCAAAAAATTTTAAACCAAAAATCTGTAGTTATCCAAGCATGAATGGGCAATTACATTATTAATTACGTAGTGACATATGTACCTATCTCGATACTGTAAAAGTATACCGCAAGGTAAAATAATTGCCATTTTTGGAAGATGTAAGTTATTTATTAGCACAAGTAGGTACTTACTCATATATGCAAAACAAAATTTAATAAAATTAAATGGTCTAAAAAAATCATGTTTTATCAAGCCTTGTTGAATATTTCAAGAACACTTGTGGGAACATTAATTTACCCAAAATGGACAAATGGAACACAGTCTACATTTAAGTATTAATTAAGTTCTTACCTAAATGAAAAAGAACATGTTAATGGCAAGCTTGGTAGTGCAGACGCCACTTGACGCTAGCATATCAAGCTAAGTTACTTGTAAACTAACTGTAATTTTTCTCAATTGAATAAGAATGTTAACCTTATGTGTTAAAGTTGAAAATAGACCATATTAATTTGACTGAGTTGTTGTTGTTTGTTTTGCTCCTCTTGTTTTATTGCCTTTAAGAAAGTCATAGAATCCTTGTCTATTTTTATGTTTGAAAGTCTGAAATGTGATAAGTATGTAAAACTATCTGATATTTTTTTGCTTACACTGTTCCTCTATAAAATCTAATTCACTAGTAGACTTTTTGCAAAGATTTAATCAACTTAATTTTTAATAGTCATTAGAAATCCAATTTTGCTTGACTGAACAGATTACTAATTATGTTGAGAAGCTGATGATTACCTTTATTTATTAGTGTAGCAATTAACTCCATGAATGCACTGTGTTGCATTCATTATATATTGCACAGAAATAAATTATAAAAAAGTACAGATTACTAGAAAGCTAATGCTGTGAAAAATTTGTTAAACGAAAATCAAGGCTGTATGCAATTTCTGTAATCACTAATTTATGGTCAAAGATAAGCATGTTCAAACTATGGGAAGAGTTAAATTGTTTTTTTTTCCCTTTTTTTAAATTGCATTGTAAATTATATAGATAAACATTTACCAGACACAAAAGAAAATGCAACTTGTTTATTGTTATCAGAGAAAAATGATCATCTGGGTCACTGTAATGTAATATAAACGTTTAGCAATCACAACACGATCGTGGGGTAGGCGTCAATGATATTATCTTGTAGTTTTACTTTGGCGCACAAACACGATCCGCCAATGAGCATCAGCCGTTCATTCACGCCCTCGCAATTAAATTGACAGCAGATAAACCTTGAAAACACAACGAAACCGCGCTCCAATCACCCATTTCACACATATTGCCAACCATAATATTGATAATTTCACCGACCTTCAGCGCTCTGGTTCAGCGACAACGGAGCTCCAGCCGACGCAAGATCCTTCTTCTGTCCGACTTTAGGCGGATCAGAGTCCGAATCGTCGAACACTAGTGTCCGGACGGACTGGGAACACCGACGATCCATCGTAAGCTCTCACTGCACAACACAGAAATGCACTAATATTACCCCCATTTAACACCCCTTATACAACATTACGAATCCACGGTCTATTTACATGGCACCGTTAAAATTAATCACGAGTAAGCGTTTATTAAAATCAATGTATCATAAACGATTCGCGACTTTAAATGCAAATATTTTTTATGCCATGCTAAATAACGCGACACACGACTTCGCACAAATCGAAAAATGACACTTTTGAAGGGCTCGCCGGTGTTGCCATACAAGCTAAGATAAGTCCCCAAAGTGTTGTCAACACTACTCCTTTATTTAAAAATCCGGAAATAGTACAGTGTCCGCAAAACAAGGTTCAAAGATGGTGCCATCAGTTAAATCAAAAGAATTTCAAAATCTGTTTGTCTTTTTAAAATTGTCAACTTTACTATAAAATCCAAAAAAAGTTTTTCTTTCTTTCTAGCTTTTACTGTTTGCGCTGTTCTTTCACTAGAAAAGCTTGTACTTATGCCAATAAAATATTGAGACAGTGTTATAAGATAATTAATTGTCGTTAAGGATTAATGGTTCAGCAGGGTTTTTGGTGACTAACACGCAATACGCAATAGCCCTGCTGCAGGGCTATGCGTATTTCCGTTGACAGCTGTTCGTAGTGAAGATTACTGGGCAATGTGTTCATCGATTAAGGACGTATTTATGAAATGACGCGCTTCAATTCTAGATATGGCGCCTTGTTGCGCACAAAACACGTAAAGTATAAAATTTGTTATGTCAAATATTTTGTATTCATATAGCGATCTTATTCAACAGGAGTTGCTGCTCGCAAGCGACACAGCGTTCACTCACGACGGTGGCCGAGTGCAAACTAATATGTTTTGTTTCAAATTTTTGTGCAATAACTCACGACAGTGATCAGTAAAATAACCCTTAGCTTCAAGCCATTATATGAAGCCATAGGATGACGTCATTCGTGCTCACGGAGATGTGGCGAAGCACACCGTGTCCCGTCTGACAGTCACCGTAACCTGAAGTTCAATACCTACCATGTTTTTTATAAATTCTCAGTTGTCATCAAAGTTCGATGTGCATGTGGACGCCAGTTAGTCACTGGAAATAAAAAAAATAACCAACATTCCTGCTAATCCATCACGAATTCACGACTTTTTCGATTTAAGTAGAATTTATTTAAGATATCGCTGATAAAGAAAAACATCAAGAGAGGTCTTGTTTTGTTTGTACGAAGTAATCGGCAAGTTTTGTTATTATAATTTAGGGAGAACTTATTTTATTTTATGGCAACTCTATCATTGCGTTCCAGTTCAAGGTTTCTTTCTGTGTTTTGACCAGTTTGGTATATTTTTTCTCTGAATAAAGTTGGGGGCATAATTATTATAATAATAATATGGATCATTTAGCACTTGAATGACTTAGACAGGGGTCGGTTTTCTTAAAACATTAATTTTAATTATTTCGTTAGGGGAATTATTCGTTAGCTCCGTAATATTTTGTACAGTGTACAGCTTTGTAGAGATAGTTCTAACCCAGCCAACCTTAGACTATATATCTAAGCAGCCAACTGTTTAGTTGACACAGACATAATAAACATAAGATACAATCAAAGAAATACAAACTTTTTCTAAACCTTCAAGTGTCATTAGGTTAACTTTTCACCCGGTTTCTTGTTTTTATTTGTAGTAGTATAATGTTGCTGTCCCTGTACTTCTGATTCGTCGATTTCATTGTTAAATATTAAATTTTGAGCAATTCTTATATGCTATTATTATTATTATTATATTTGAGCACAAGAAGAGTTAAAATGATGTAAAATTGTAGTTTCAAGCGTTATTTTATCATAATTTGTGGCATGCTAAAGAACTTAAAAATTAAAAGAAATAGACAAAAATTAAAAAAGAAAACCATTTTTTATTACTGGCAATAAAACAAGTTAACAGGTGTAAAATCCTTCATCCTTGTAATTTTTTTATTGGTATTAGTGCCCTCTATCTGCATTTTACCAAACTTTAGTATTTTTACTTACCATTCATAAAAAAATATTATAGTGACAGTAATATGTTGCCAGATTATCACTATTTAATAAATGGATTATTAATTATTAATCATAATTCGTAAAACCTAATTAGGTGTGTTAGAGTAAACAAAAAATACTTTATTCAAATCCAAAATTCTATTTGCAGAAAAGAGAAAATGATAAATATTTTTTTACTAGCACGTTACGCCATCTAGTGGTCAGCAGTGTCAAAATAAACTTGTTCCGTCAAAAGAAACGGAAAAACACGAGTGTGCGTCGCCTCGGTAGATATCAGTTGAATTATTCGGCTAAAATGCCCTGGCACGGGCATACGTAGTCGTCGGTCCGCCATTACGACGCAGCCGAAGACACGTTCGTCGTATTTAGTTAAATATTTTCGTTTATAAATGAGTAATAACGCTCATGAACTAAGTAATCGACTTCTGAATGCGTTGGATAACAATTACAATGTAAGTTTCAGAGTTTTGATGATCGTAAGTCCGATAAACTAGATGAGATACGAAACGGTCCACGAGCCCATGACACCCGATTCGATGTTGCGATTTGGACACTCGCGAGGTTGCCTCGGGAGTGCCTTGTGCTGTGCTAAGATCACGAGATGTGTTGATAACCGTCCAAACAATAAATCGAAATATAGTGCGGATCGCGGAGCGGAAACGGACCGTGTGGATACGTGAGCGTGCGAGTTAGAGGGGCACTGACGTCGCCAGCCCGCCGCCCCGACCCTCCGTGGCTCCGTCCCTAGTGCCAAAAATTTTGCAATGTGAAAGTATGGAATTGTGCCACGCGCGACCTTTCCCGTTTATCTTCTCCGTTGGTGTGACTAAGCGACTGGGCTGCTGCAAATATGTGTTTTTTTGTACTGATTGACCTTACGTGAGTACGAACGTAGCTATAGTTGGTGTGGCGGGACCAGGCGCCCCGCGTGCCGTATGCTGTTCCTCATCACGCACACATCTGCCATGTAGTCTGTATTTTTCGATCTATTCTTGTTTGCTGATTGAGGATATGTAACTGGTCGACTTTTAGCGATTATTTAGCACACTCGTGTTATTTTCCTTGCCTCTTGCTGTTGCTAAGGCCTTCATTACAGCAGCCGAATGTTGAGGCAAGTGGCCAGTGTTTTGACAGTTGTTGTAGAACTTGAATATTATCTTCAAAGTTGTTATCATTGTGGTGTGATTATATTAATTCTGCTATCTTATTATTTGTGATCACTGTTGTGTTTCCTGATGACTTGTTAGGTTGCCATACAAATATCAGCCTAATTGACGGGTTTTGTGAGGTTAGTTTCTGTTCAAATTGTCCACTGAAGTGGATGCTTGTATTGATAGCTTCGCTGAGACTGGATGTTAGATAAACCTGTTCTTGAAGTCAGTTGTGCATCCATCTGTCTTAATTTGACCATTTTTAACCTTGTAAACATATTCATTGACACTTCCCAACCTTTACAGTGTCCAAACCAAGTGATTAAGCCCAAAACCCCACTCAAAAATTGTCTAAAAGTTTCACAAATGAGGTTATGTAAAACCAACAGCTGATTAATTAACATAATTATTGTCCCGCGTTTAATGTTTCTCTCTATTAGAAATGTGTATTGATTACATAAACCATCACAGTACATCTTTCTAGCTTGTAGCTGGCAAAGTGTACATAAAAAGGGTAACATACATTAGACCTTATGCCCATGAGGTCAACGGAATCTGAATGCCGCACGGTGTATAGAATATTCCCTCATCTTTGCACATACATATATACTGTTTCATCAGATTATCTTAAGTAGTAGCAAAATAGTACTTAATACAGTTATTGAATTCATTCCAAAAAGTAAAAAAAAAGTTTTTTTAAGCTACCATAGCCCAATTACTAAGGCGTTGTACTGGCGATTGAGAGCTTGTGAGTTTCATCCCTAACCCATTTCATTATGGACGTGAATCCACCACATATACAAGCATATCTAGCTTAGTAACCCCTCCAGGTTAACAACCACTAATGTGCAACCCAAGCTACTAGAAAGCTTTTTAGAAAAAAGTGGGACTTCATTTACTTTACTCTTTTACCATTTGGAATTACTCAATACTCAATTCTTTATTGCATTCCACAATGCAGGCTTAGGTGGTACTTAAACATTTCAAGAAACAACCATAAACCCTGTCGGGCACAGCAAAAGAGACATAATTTATGGAGAGGTGAAGTTATCATCTTCGTATCTTATAATATAACTTATTCTAAATTCCCTTTTACACAATTCAACTTATTTTAAGCTCACTTGTCCTGTATACTGTACATAGCACAAATAATTCCAGATATAAGAATTGCTATCATGTTTCCGTGTAATATGATACACATACAAGTTGACAAATCCAATGAGGCAGCATTTATTACTTAGTATAATTTGAGACCAGTTCTTGTTGTGCATTTACAAGCACCTTTTTGTTAGTTACAATGTTATTTTTGTATTTTATTAATACATACTTGATGATTATATGTAACTGGAAAAATGTGGGTGTACTACAGACAGACTACAAGTACACCTCTGCCTAACCTTTTGGTGATTACAGGCATGGTGTTATGTACAGATCAAGTCTATGGCCCTAGTGAAAAGGGGTATAAGTCCAATTTTGTCGAAAATGAGTTAAGTGTACCAAAGTGATCAGAAAAAAATGCTCTATCGTTTGGTGAAGACAGATCTAAGCTATCTCTAAAAATAAGAAAGTTACTTTGTGTAAAAGGGTCCAACTGACACCAAAAAAAACTGTAAAAGTCTGTTTTCTGATCACTTTGGTACACTTAACTCATTTTCGACAAAATTGGACTTATACCCCTTTTCACTAGGGCCACAGAAGTTACCCCGATGTATCAAATTTTCCCAATTGAATATGAACCTTATTCTACAGACATAAAGTTGAAAAACAATCAAAGAAATTTGACACATTGGAGTAACTTGATGCTAGGCATCTGTACTTGATATGTTTGGGTTAAAATAATAAAGTCTTTATTTCCCATAACATTGACTAAAGCTTAAAAAAAACATTTATTAGTATTACAAAACATCTTGTAATTCGATTATCTTGCAAAAGCCTTCCAACTCTTTCCGCTGTCTTCTGTCTGCTGCTACTCCTGTCCAAAAGGGTCCTCACAACACTTGATATAAATGGAACTGATGAAACACGTAGTCTGACTATCAGACAGCTTGTTGGATCCCACTGCTGGCCTAAAACCACCCTCTTTCTATCACAGATGGGAAGGGAAACTTGACTCAAGACTTATGTCTGGAAGTCAAAAATGTGTGGACAAAACAAATTGTGTTTATTCCAATCCTCTCAAACTGCTGTTTGACTAAAAATAATGTGGATACTATGAAATCAAATTATTCCATTTTACTATGTATTCAAAACCTGTTACGCCAAAGTCACGGGCCTCAACTTTTCTACCCCCCATATTTAAAAGATGACAGATGCCACTTCTTCTTCCCAAAAAAAAAGATGTGGTGTTTTGAGGGAGTTTCTTAAGTAATTTCTGAAATTTTAAAGGGTTTGATTCTGAGCCTAATTTGAATTAATCTATTTTGATTGATTTGATTCAATAAAATTATGTCACAATGTTTTGTAAAACCTCAGCTAGTCCTGTATAGCAAAGTAGCTAATTAACTTTCTGATTGGACTTATTCTTTATTCTACTGTCATATTACTTTTATTTTCAACTAGCTGGACAGACCGACAATCCTGATCTTAATTTATACAAAAAATCCCATGGCATTGCACTTATTTTCTGGTTCTGGGCGACTTTTTCTGTCCCTATGAACCTCAATCAGGCTATATTAAATACATTCCTGGTGCAATCATTCTCAAGTGCTATAGGTACCTACTTGAGAGTGAAAACTAAACTTTTAAATGTTATTAAAACATTCTTCTACTTCAGAGAGCTGATGGTAACTCTTAAGCTTTGTGGTTTTGTACATTGATATTTCACAACATTAAGAAATATAAACTTGTGTTGCTTAGTAGTGTCATACTTAATTTTACACATTCATATCAATATTCAATCTAAAAAATCTGCTGTAATGCGCTTTGCTCTTGATTGATTAAAATAACTTTTGTTTCAAGATCCTTCTGATATTTATCATCTAAGTTTAAAATCTTATTTATCTCAATTAGACCATCAAAAAGCAGTTTCGAACATCAAACTTACAAGTTCAATAAAATGTCAAAATTATTCTAGATGTATTCCCCTTACAAAAGCTAGTTCTTTATGGAGAAGAAAGGTCGAGAAACTCTCTGCTTACTCTTTTAAAATAGTTTGTGTACATGGATCAGATAATTAGGTACCTATAAAAACTACTATTATCCGAAATACTTATTTTCAATACCAAACCCTATTGAAGGTCAATAAACTAGGTGTCCAATCTAATGTTCATCATCATCATCATCATCTTCAGTCCAAACAATCCTTCAGCAGAGCTAGGCCTTCTTCCATTTTCTTCTATCATTCATCTGACAATGCTTTTCAGTCTGATTCACCATGAAGCAGTCTCTCACCAGCTCTGCATGGTTCTTTCAGTGTCAACTTTCATAAACTCTCATGTTATATTTTCTTGTACAAAGTAAAATACTAATCAATCGCAAATTCCAATTCAAAATCCTATTGGTCTATGTCAACCTTTGTAAAATGTTTTATTCTGGTATTCATTATTTTAAAATTATCCTTTACAAACCAGTGTTCAACCCTAAACCATTCATAATTAATATAGAGAAGAGCTAATTAGAGTACAAGTTGTCCAAGATTTATGTGCAAAACCCCATTTGATAACATGTTCATTGAGTTTTAAAACTAGTGTTTTAAAGTTTCGGTTTGGCAACACATTATTATTCATTAGAAGATAGGGTAAATGACCTCTTGTTTATATAAATTACATGCAAATAATACTCTTTATTTTAGTAATGTGTACAGCATCGGAACAATTTTGATTAACTAATGACGAAATAATAAATTTTTCAAACAACTAACAAGCCTTTAGTCCCACAGATAGGGTGGGTATATAGAATGTATATTTACTACTGGATGTAAGTCTTGTAAGGTAGATGATTAAACTTACTCGACAATAGAGGCAGTTCAATCAATACATAATATGCTAGGAATTTACTTCTCCCATAAAAATACCTGAGTATAAAGTAAATCAAGGAAGTTGTATTCATAGGAATGCAATAAATGTCTTGTGAGGTAACACCTCATCGAGATGGTTTCTGTGACATTTACAATGAATGGAATAATATAATTGCAATTGTAGCTAATCACTAATTAATCAGTCTTACCAAAAGTGGCTCAGTAACTGGGTTGTGGAAGTCAGATGTGCAGCCACTCAGATACAAATACTGCATTTACCTGCATCCGGTTCAATTAAAAGCTGACCTCAACATAGTTTCAAGGATAGTTAGTATTTGGACCTACACTCACATATCGTCGTTGATACTGCAATTCCGCGTAACTACAATTGTTAAATACTGCGACTATACACCTTCGCTGACTGTGATAAGGTGTATATTCGCAGTATTTAACAATTGTAGTTATGTTGAACTAGTAGACGTCCCGCGGTTTCAACCGCGAAAGTCCTGTATTCCCACGGGCACGGAGGAATACACAAATAAAAAGTAGCCCATGTGTTAATCCGGGGTATCAGCTAACTCCATACCAAATTTTATTAAAATCCATTCAGTAGTTTTTATGTGAAAGAGTAACAAACATCCATCCATCCATCCTCACAAACTTTCGCGTTTATAATATTAGTAGGGTTTGCTCAGCTCTGTATGTATTATTACAAACATACATCTCTTAACATAATTTACACAGTACAAATCCACTTTCCATGGTATATTTCTTTTGTGTCCAATCCTTAAGACTATTGCAGTGGACTACGTCGTTGGTCTTGTGGTCGCAAGCGCTACTGCTGAGCATGAGGTCCCGGGTTCGGTCCCTAGGTCGGGCACTGAGTTTTTCCATCTGGAATTTCTCAGTAGCAAGCAGGTGTCTAGATTTGTGCTTGATTGATAGCAATAAGCTCGCCCCTTATAAAATGGGACTTCAACATAACTGTAGAAATGTGGGTGTACTACCAGGTGCACCTCTGCCCAACCCCTCGCTGATTACAGGCGAGATGTTATGTTATGATTTGCAGTTAACCCTGAAAGAAAATAAGGTGGTTTTGTTTATCTAGACATTCTCTTTCTACCCATTTTCGAACTAGTCTTTTTCCTATTGAAAGCAATAGGCTAAATTGTGCACAGAAACTTTATATAAATTAGTGTTAGCCTACCAAACTAATTAGAGAAAGCTAGAATAAAAATCTAGTCACATAACTGTTCTGTCCCACTTAATTGAGTTTTTCATCTCATAAAACTTTTTTTTTTGTTTAGAAATAAACTTGAGTTAAGTGATATCTTTTTATTGAATGAAACTTGATTGGTTGGAAATATTCGTACAATATTATTGGCAGACAAACTTTTAAGTTTAGGCTATAACCAAGAAATCTGAGTTAAGCCATAGTAAGCCAGAAATCTTCATGCCATCATATTATTTTTTAAGTTTGTATGTATGGGTTAATCTCCGAAACTCTTCCTTTAATTAAAAAAAAAACTAATGGAAAGCTATATTTAAGACGAGTGTTATAGGATATCTTATATGATAATAGTAGACCTCCATGCGGGCCAAGTCGCGGGCAAAAGCTAGTCAAATGTATCATTTAGGGTTTTTTTAATCTATCCCCATTTCAATATTGTTTTTCAATGCCGTGAAATATGAATTATGTCCCATTCACTTTATTTTATTTACAAAGCCTTATCATTTCATAAACCAATGTTTATTGAACAGCAAACTTCCTGCATTTGAGTTTTTTTTTTTATCAAAAATCTAACTCCCAATTTAGTTTCAAAATTTAGTTGAAACTTAGCATTTGTCTTGTTCTTATATTTAAAATCTAAAATTTTACAGAGTTAGCCTTCTAATTTCCTCAACTTCTTAATGTAGTATTTTCATTTTCTAAGATTTATTGACTTTTCATTATTCATTTGTTTAAAAAAAAACTAGCAATGTGGGTTGCACATTACCAGGGGCTCAAGTCTGCTATTGCAATCGTGTCTCAATGACCGGTCATTGATCGAATATTTGACAACTCTGACAGTTTTTGTATGGGAAATGTGTCATAAGTTTGACGTTATACGTCAAAATCGATCATTGACCGGTCATTGAGACACGATTGCAATAGCAGACTCGACCCCCAGTAGTCTTTTTAACCTCTCCAACTAAGCTAATTACGCTTGTGCTGGAGTGGGTTCACATCAACAGTGCAATGGGTGGGGATCGAACTCACGTCCTCTCGAACGCCAGGCGGACATCTTAGCCATTGGGCTATTGCCGCTTAAAACAACAATTCAAACATCAGGGGGTCGAGTCTGCTATTGCAATCGTGTCTCAATGACCGGTCAATGATCGATTTTTGACGTATAACGTCAAACTTACGACACATTTCCCATACAAAAACTGTCAAAGTTGTCAAATGTTCGTTCAATGACCGGTCATTGAGACACGATTGCAATAGCAGACTCGAGCCCCTGGTTTTTAGACACCATCGCCCTATACTTTCGTTGAGGCACTCATAATTCATTGCCTCTATGAAACTAAGTAAAACATTAGGGCGTAAGAAATGCCCTTTTTATTGCTGTTATGCTTTGTTATTCAAAAGTACCTAAGCTATGTTTAGAATTTCCAATTATGCCTTGACCTAGTAACCGATTTTCTTTTAAAAACTGTGCATTGAAACCTGAAACACTGGCCACTGATAATTTGTTCTTGTTTTCTTAATATAGATTGATAGTAATTTACTGTGTTATAGTAAATAAATATAAAACACAATTTTTAAAAAAAATATACGTAAAAGCTTATGTTTATTACGAAAATTATATCCTTGTACCTAATTAGAACAAAATTCTTATTTACCTAAGAATCAAACTTGTAACTTAAGTTATGAGTCAAACGCTGCGCGTACGCAGCAATCATAGGAAACGGTCGATAGTTATTTTTTTCTGCCATTGATTGCAGAACGTCGTAAAATCGTGAAACTATGAAATACCATAAACCACACGAAAAAATATCAGTGCCTTTTTACCGGAATTTTATACTTACATTGTACGTAATTTTCTTCTTTATAATTTTTCTTGTGTTTTTCTTTAATTTAATTTTTTAGTATACATATTTCCAAAACATAATGAAGTTTATCAAAACATTTCTTTGGACTGCGAGAAAACCTAAATATTATTAGTGTTATGGGTTTGAAACCTATAAATTGAAATGAGTGAAAAAAAATAGCTTCCCAATTTACTGATGAATGATGATGCCATCTAGTATTTGCTACTAATGCCCCGTAGTCATGGTAAACATTTGTTGAGCAACAAAGTTGAATCAACGTGTTGGGGTGTTTACGCTCATCGAGCGTATATCGAGCGAGAGCTGTTATCAACTCTGCAATACACAGTGTTGCCAGCAACATGAAGACAGCAACTCCGCAACACGTTGATTCAACTTTGTTGTTAAACAAATGTTTACCATGAATACGGGGCTTTACTTAAGTTGTTGCTAAATAAGAACTTTCCGCTATTTGTTCTCGAAAATATGCCTCAGCTATAAAAATGGTAATATTTTTCGACTAATACATTCCATGGTCAATTTTCATAGGGCACAGTGACTATACGTTATTGTACACACAGCTACACATCAGGCAGTTCACGCTGACCTCACATTGTAGGTACAGAAATCGTATACAATACGAGATCAGCTTAGGTATACTGGAAATACATAGCTTGAAGTGTAGCCGTGTGTACATAGTCGAACCCTTTTTACAGATTCCTGTTTTCTGATTTATCTTTGCTTTCGATGGCTTTTACACATATTTTTATCAGTCCCATTAAGTAGAATGATAGATAAAGATTGGGCTGTTTAATATTCCTGGAGTTACCAAAGCTTTTACATGTAGAGGTATTATGTTTTCTTGATTAGGCAGAGTTTATTGTTCGGGTCAGTTGAAGGTTCCTCTTGACTCTAACCCTCGGCCGTAGCTGCGAATTCATCCTTTTAATTCGAGTCTAGTAGACGTGACGCGTGGCGTGTTGGGCAGATTTTGGTTTGTCTTCTATACTTGAGTGTGGTGGTCAAAGGGTAAGCTGCGCTTTCCATGGTCGGTCCGCGGATGTGATCTTCCATTACATATTGAGGCCCCTTGGTATCTCTGTAAGCACCTTAAGCCGTTGGTCCTTGGTGTTGTAGTTCTTTGACAGTCGTTACGTGTAGTCAGCTGGGCTGTTGGCAGTCTTCTTTCTAGCGTGTTGATGGCAACATTATACGACTAGTCGCCGAAAGACAACACCGACAGGACTTTACTTCGATGAGATTCTTTGCCGACAGGGCATCGAATGGTTAGGTTAGGTTGAAACTGTGACTGATCAGAGATGGGGTTTTTCTGACAAACCGACACTGCTGGGGTGATTTGTGGAGAATGCGAATGCGTACCCGCACCCTGGCCAAATTGATGAGGAGAAACTCCGTTTGGTTTTAGTCAGTAAGAGTCTGACAGACCCCTTCACCCGCCCCAGGGTGGAGGACATCCATGAGGATTTTTGAAACTGTGACCCCCTACGCACGAGCCGAGCGAGCGGTGCCGCAGAAGCGACCGATGAGTGCCAGAAACTAATAGATTGTATATATCTATTTCCGAAGTAGTTTTCTGATTATGTGTGTATTATATTATGCCCTGTCGGCGAAGAGTCCCGTTGAAGTAAAGTCTTGTCGGTGTTCAGTCTGTCTGCGTAGTGTATTACGGCGATAAGTAAAAGAAGTAAGCATTGTAGCAGATAGCGTTCTGTAGTTTTTGCTTACCCCCATGGCAATAAGGCGTGAGTTTATATTGTGGAAATGTGTATGATTTTTCTCGATTACGCAGTATAAGGTGATCATGGGTTCGTCTAATTGTGACCTCACGTCGTATTGATACCGTTGGTATTTCGGCACACTTACATAGAGGAAGGGAGGATAGAAACTGAATTAGAACTGGCTAAAAACGAAATATCAATATTGGCGGCCCCAACCACTGACCCAGTACTAAAATTGTTCGGCTGTGGTTGACCTAATGTTCAAAATATCTGCCCAGAGACAGCTTGGGCAACGAACTTTGACCAGTGTATTCAGGAATAGAAAATAACGAAATCTAGCTGATCGATTCTGGAAATATCTTTCTTTGGAAACTTGGGTGTAGTGGACTGTTTATTTATTTATTTATTTAGGATCTCCAAAACAGACACATTAAATAAATCACTGACTACAAAAGTATCATGTAGGTACCCCTTCACCAACAGGAGACCACAGCATGCATAATAAAATGAATAACTAAGCTAAAAAAAACAAAGATTATGACCAGAATTAAATTCTAACACATTAGGGAAGAAAATAAAATAAACCGTCCCCGCCGTGCTGTTACTCCCATAATAATAAACTTTTTGTAAAGGTAGCATAATTAAGGGACTGCTCACACTTATTTCAGGTCCATTCATCTTTTGTTCATAATAAAAACACCAGTTTTGTATGAGACGCGTCTGTTCAGGTGAACGAATGCGTACGCGTCTCATACAAGACTATATCCCATTTGAAATAAGCTTAGACATTTAAATAAACCTTTTTTACAGTCCTTTCAACTGATTTTGACTTCTATTGCGTTGGTGGCATGACAAATGGCAGCTGCAGTAAGCAATTAGTATTGTATTGGCGTTTTTGCTTATAATGCCACCCTTATTCCTACGTAACAGAAGTTATAATCGGTTGATCGGACTGTAAAACAGTTTGTTTAAATATCTAATCTTATTTCAAATGGACTAGGATATTTAAGCGAACACTGAAACGGTTCTTAATAGAGAAAGTTTACTACAGCACAATAGAATTTTTAAATGATAAAATTTAGCAATGCACTGTGTTCTACATTTCATAATTATTATTAATTTATTAGATTTAATGTAAACTATTTTTATCTCTATTTTTTCTATTTTTTTTTTATATTTGACATTGGTGTTATTATTTATTAGTGACATTATTAGATTTTATCCTACTATTATGCTAATGCAATGTAATTGAAATCAAGACATTTAGATGAATGATTATTAATATTAATTCTATTTGTAAGCAAAACAATGTAATATTTTGTACGCCGTAGAGGCCAAACATGACTGAACAAATTTTATACTTACAACCTGCATACCATGTTATGTAACTCATGTTTCCACAAATAAATGAATCTATCTATCTACTATTTTTTCTATGGACAAAAGTTGAATGGAGCTGAATAAGTGTGATAGTCTCTTACCATACATTTTTCGAACTTAACTTTACACCAAGTTTATTAGTAAGCAGGTTAGACATCGTGGAGTTATTTACTTTCGAAAAATGTGTGGTGTCTAAATCCAGGAATCGTACTGGTTGTAAACTTTAAATAAATAGAATTATCCTGTTTTACATACCAATACTTATAACCATTATTAATGTTTCCAGGTTGTCGACATGCATACTGTTAACGAAATTATTTCCGTATTGGAGAGAATCAATATCACAAAAGAGCTGTTGGAGGTAAGACCTTATTATTATTTAATAATAAAAACATAACATCCCACCTTTATGTCTCGAAGTGATAAGCACCTTTCGCCCGTTAAGTTTAAGTCCTATTTTCAAAATCATGCTCTAAAAAGTACACTTCTCCAATTTATATGTACTTTCTAAATTTATCTTAGACAAGGATAATACCGTGGGGAAACCTGGACTTGTAGTTAATATAAGTCAGAAAGTAAGAGAAAGAAGTCAAAGTCAAAGAAGAAGTTTAAGTCTGAAATCGCCAATACGCCTTGAGCAAGCGTGGTGATCTGATCAATGCTTATGCTTTCTCTGTATGAGAAGAGGCCTTTGCCCTGCAGTGGGACATAAACAGGCTGTGTACGAGCTACGCTGAACATTGACCTTTTGGTAGTTTGTACGTCATACTCATTTTATGCATATCGATATTGTTTAGGTGTGCATTTCTGTAACTTAGCATTTAATTGTATCATTATAATTCAGTTGCAATAAATCCATCAAGGGAATCACTCGTCTACTCATTTACAACATAACAAACCTTACAAATCTACATAACAAGCACATAACAAATTCACTGTTGGGAGTTACGCCCCAACAGGCTGGTATTAAATTATTCATAAAGTTAAAAATAAAGCTAATAAATATCTACTGTCATAGTCTTAATGATACGTTTAATAAGATCATTAAACGTAATACCTACATAAGCGTAAAGTTAATGACCTTACTTGTAAATAGACTTAAAAAGTATGGTGATAAATTACTTATATTAATTGAAGGTCAGGCAGTTAAGTTACTCGGAGTTTTCTAACAATCTTATTAATCCCACTAATGACTAATTATATTGTGTTATACCATTCTTGAAATTCTCAGAAGCTGCCTGATATCCTGTTTTGTGGTGGTTCTTTCCTTGCAAGACCATTTCAGACACTAATCTGCATGATCCGCACACGATTTGACCCAAATAATGTCTGGAATTTAAAAGAGACTGTAATTTCTGATTTTCAACTACCCCTCTAGTTTAAAAAAATGCATTACTTTTACTTGTTTGGGGTAAAAGTGTTTGTAAAAACCAATTTACAGAAATAAATATTATTTATCATTCAGTATGCTAATCTCTGCAGTCTGTCAGTTTCCTTAGCTAATATTTGCACCTTCATGTTTCCAGACCACCCGACTGGGCAAACACGTGAACGAGCTTCGACGGAAGACCGCTGATCCGAGCCTCGCGCGCCGTGCCAAGGTGCTGGTGAAGAGATGGCGGGACCTCGTCATACCCACCGTTGCGTCACCCGGACAAACAGGTTGACTCATCATGACTACAGTTCAAGTTCCACCGCTCACCAAATCCTTTTAACTGACTTGGCATCACAAGTCCTGGAGAAATATCTCTTAGGCATGCTGGTTTCCTCACGAAGTTTTCCTTAATCGTCTTTGTAGCAAGTGATTATTAACAATACGCACATGAATTCAAAATGTCACGAAGTGTGTACCTTGGGTTCGAACTCGAGACCTATGATTTGGCAATCCGCCGGACACACCACTAAGCTATCGATATAAAATAATTATAAACCTTGAACAAGACTGGTGATCAATACTCCTTGCCTTCTCTGTATGAGAAGAGGACTTCAACTTGTGCAAACAACCTAAACCGCCATCTACCGGCGCTATCTAAAACCCACGCCCCATCACCCTCGAATACACAGCCGTGTCGCAACCAGTTGCTTCACAGTCGTGATCGGACAATTCGATCGCAATTAGTAGTAGCAATGGCACTTATGAAACACTGACTCACTGTAGACTTATGTAAGTTTTTTTGTCAGTACCATGGCAGATTAAGCAATGAAAAATAGGTAAAGAGTGTTATCGTGATTGATTTGTGGTTTTTTCCCGTAAAATGTACTTTCTAAAGCAACAATAATTATGCCGGGACCAACGGCTCAATTTTTTATCATACCAATCCTACTAATATCCTACTAATATTATAAACGCGAAAGTTTGTGAGTATGGATGGATGGGTGGATGTTTGTTACTCTTTCACGTAAAAACTACTGAATCGATTTTAATAAAATTTGGTATGGAGTTAGCTGACACCCTGGATTAACACATTCTTATTCCTGTATTCCCACGGGAACGGGACATACGCGGGTGAAACCGCGGGACGTCTACTAGTACATTATAAAAAGATTCTACACAAAATTTATCAATTAAAAGCGCCCTAGTAGCAGTTCTATTCTCGTACAACATTTTAATAATACTGTTATCTGCAACAGCCAGACTGTACACACACCACTACCCTTTAATAATATATCATATCTAAATATTACTATTTTCATCCCCCAGGTTCAAACAGGTCGTCGGCCGAGCGGAGTACGGTCCGAGCCCGTCTCGGCGGGACACCGCTCACCTCACCGGCGCTATCACGGGTACATATTCACTACTTTAATATCTTTTAACTACCCCTTTCATATCCGACATCATAAAAGGGTAAAAAAAACAGTAATTATAACAAGAGTGAGTTGATATGTAGGGGATTGGTAAACGAAAATAAGTCTAGTGAAAACCAGTATTGAAATTCAATCCCACGCCAATTTCGACTACGGTTATAGGTTACGAGCCTGTGCTCTGATGTGGCTTATTTATATAACCTATTTTAGCTGTAAAAGTACGATAGGGTTTAAGACTGGTTTGGAACCCGTTTGTAAATACTCGTGAAGAATAAGCGACGGGGGCAAGACCTGCGTATGCGCAGTCTATATGATTAGCGACTAGAAGTCGTTATTATCATCTGCCTAGCGTTTGACCAACTATATTGGGGTCGGCCTCCAGTCTAATCGGATGTAGCTAAATACCAGTGATTTATATGCAGTGACTACCTATCTACGTTCGATACTGGGTAACATGGTACCCTTTGGTAAGACTGGGAGTCTAAATGATAAATGATATTTATTTCTGTAAATAGGTTTTCACAAACACTTTTACACGTCATTCATTTATTTTTTTTAACTAGTAGATAAGATCGGAGTTTCACTACCTGACTACTCTGAGAAGAAACACTGAAAGAAACTCAGAGGTCATAGTCTCTTTTAAAGTCCAGACATTATCTTGGTCAAATCATGTAAGATCCGTGCAGATTAGTGTCTGAGATGGTCTTTTGAGGAAAGAACCACACAGATATGAGGGGACCAGATCAGTCAGTGCAAGCATTTGTCAGTAATCGTGAGCTCAACTCGGAACTTGAGGAGCTCCACGTGCTGACGAACAATACCAAAGAAAGAAAATTTGGGTCTGACACCCGCATCAACTGTCGTCAAAGATATAGCAATAGATAATATAGTTTGAGCACTCTCTAATCTTCTTACAATCAACAATCTTTACATAAAGTAGATGTTAGTAGAACATATTCTTAGAAGTAAATCATTTTCGTGTGGTCTTACAGCAAGTGGTGAGCCCAGCGGTGAACAGTCCGCGACCACCGTCCAGACCGGGTCAGTATTCGCTTGTTTCTTTAAGAAATAACCTTAAAAGCTTAACTTGTCGCATTTTGGAATAGAAATGTTATCTTACTAATATTATAAACGCGAAAGTTTGTGAGGATGGATGGATGGATGGATATTTGTTATTCTTTCACGTAAAAACTACTGAATGGATTTTAATAAAATTTGATATGGAGTTAACTGACACCCTGGATTAACACATGGGCTACTTTATATACCTGTATTCCCACGGGAACGGGACCTACGCGGGAGAAACCGCGGGACGTCTGCTAGTCGCACATAAATCAAGCATGCTCTATGGTTACACATTTCTACACTGAAAGCCAGTAAATTACATGTTAGTACTAATACATATAAAACATCTTAAGGTGGATGTGCCTACGTAGCTGTCGAAATTCAATTTTTCTTGTGTGTTTTGCAATTTGTCCGTGACACGTATGCGTTTACAGAATTATAAAATCTTTCAATTCATTTAGAACATTATTTTTTTACAACCCTTTAAGTTATAGTACTATTGGATATTTTTTTATGAACAAGTCATTTAATGTGATTAAATTAACTTAGAGGGTTGTATTGGTGATTTTAATTATCATAACTCAGATAAGCCATTATTTGTTACGATCGCGAATTATATTTTATTCAACATACAACCTGATACTGAACAGCACATTGTTAAAACACAAGTTTTTTTTTAATTTCGCGGGTTATCTGGCGCATCCACCTTAACGAGTTGAATCACTTTCGGACGTCGTCTCAATTTCCCAATTTTCATGCATATTCGTGCGTGATATTTGTCCAAAGTACGATCAGTTTGAAGCTCTTAAAACGGTGAAGAATCTAAAACATTCAAAGGCACAATGTTAAAAGGATTCCTCGCAAGATGCAGAACTGTTTATTTTATTTATTTTTTATTTTATTACTTTTAGGGAAACTTACAGCTATGAATACATTCAAATAGTCAGCAGTATTAATCCGAATAAGGCCAGTTACAAGTTTCAACGTATATAAACTTACGTATAAAATTGACAAGACGGTATGAACAGCGTGAGAGGTAAACAAATATAAAATACATTTAGAAAAGTTGTTACACCTCAAAGAAAAAGTTACTCAATTTTAATTTTTGACACTGTGTGTAAATAAAACAAGTTCAACATCACGGCACACCTTATTGTACATTCGGCAAGCTCTTAAAATACATGAATTTTGTCTGTAATTAAATAGTTTTCACAATAGGCACATGAAGGAGATGATGTCTCCGAAGAGATACAGACTGTACACGAAGCACGATCTTGCCCACTAGCTCAGGGATTTGTTCATCATCAGTCAGCTCTTTAATATGTTTGTTTGATAACATTCCAGCATGGGGCGGCTACGAGTCGGACTCTCAGGATGTGATCCTGGTGGACGACGAGCCCCCGCTCCCCGCGCCGCCGCCCCCGCCCTCCCTACTCGCCCACACACACAAACCGCTCACGCCACGTAAGTATCTAATATAAAAAATTCTAGTGTCACAGTGTTTGTAAAAAAACTTCTGCAAAACGGCTCAATACATCCTATTGTCAGTCGGTCTGAGAACAGGACTACGAATAAGCTCTAAATAAAACTAATAGATTGATTCTAATGTGGACCGAAATTTGCTGGGCAGCAAGTTATTAACACATCATCACGCCTGTAATCCCCGAACGGTTAGGCAAAGGTGTACCTGTGGTACATTTTTTGCCATGCAATGGAACCCATGACCGTATGACCGTACCGATGACCATAGAAACGAATTTGACCCACAGAAGAATCAACAAAGTGACAAATTGTAGAATCATTTGTTTTGTTTTGAGCAAGACAATGTCAAGAATATGTGTAGATTCTCCAGTGAACAATTTATAGGTAGTCTACAATATCAAGCATTATTTCTTCTATAATCGGTAGAAATGTTACCATACCATCAGTCACTTTCTTTTTTTTTTTTATTTATTTGGGAAAACAAACCGTAACACATTAAATATCATGCAAAACAATAAATTAACAAAACAAAAATTTTACAAATGTGAAACCAACAATGTTCTCCACAGATAGTCACATGAGACGTTTTGGTTTGTCAATCGTTATTTTAGAAAATGGATAGTGAACAATAATAAAAATAAAATAACTAAATAAATACAATTCGATAAATTCAAAGTTGGTAACAACAATAAAGCTGCATAAAGTGGATGCAAACAACGAAACATAATAAAAAAAAATTAATTGTGTTGTTCTTTTAACATATCAAGTAACATTACTCTGAATTTTCGGCATAGCAAAGAGGTATAAATTGCAGAATTTTTCATTAAAGTTTCTTGTAAGGATCCATTCTTCCGTCCACATCTCGGATCTTCGGTGATCATGCTACGCGTTCCAAGCATAACTTAAATCCACATTTATCGATGAGGGTGCTAGAAAAAGTCCCGCTTATAATTTTACATAAGTTCGGGGATTTACGACTATGAAACTACGATTATTCAAGTGTTAGTGCTTCGGATTACGTCATTTGTTGACCAGATATCATTAGCTAATGACTACGTAAGCAATCCAAACGATTGCTTGAGTGTGTTATTGATATACAATGTTGAGGTTAAGATAACATAAAATCGCGCTTGCGTTCCCCGAAGGCGTAAGCGGGGATGTGTTTAGCCTGATAAAGCATTTTAGTGTTTATAGTTCATATTATTATAACCAGCCTGTAATTGTCCCGCTGCAAGGCAAATGCCTCTTCTCATACAGAGAAAACACGGGTATTGATCACCACATTTACTCAAGGTGCATGCCAAATTTAGGAGGCGGAATATGAAGTTCTAATGTTTACCTATTCCTTCTCAAAATCTGTAAAATACCATATTTCAGGCAAATAAATGAATCTGAATTTGAGTTATAAAAAATGAACAATATGAACATACACTTATAGGGCACAATATTAATACTCTTGGTACGCGGTAGGAAACCGAGCCAAGTTTTGAACTATTATAATGATAAAAAAGAAAAAACGAGCGCGAATGTTTTAATATTGTCGAGAAAGAAAAGTAAATAAATTAAAATTGGATGAGGTTGTCCCGTCTTATTACTCTGAAAATCTCAAATCTCTGTCTCTCAATCTCATCTTTTATGTATTTCACCTTGTTTCTTTTGTATATCTTTATGTAATGTAATTTGATTTGTTTAGATCGTTTAACTTATCAAATTTACTGTATGTACTTACCTAGATTATAATTTATAAGTGAATGATGTGGTCTCCTATAATTAAAGTCAATTTTTTAACATGTCAAGATAAAAAATAATAATTCTAGGTAGTAAGCAAATGTCAAATTAAAAATAATAATAATAATAAACTAAAAATACAATAATCAAAATTGACATTATTTGCTTTGTTCGTATACAATATTATTATATGAACATAAATTAATTTTTAATTAATATTTATTTCAGCTGTAAAAAGGCCACCCTCGCCAGAACCTTTGTTTGACGAAAAGAAAGCGAAAAGAGATAAAAAACCTAAGAAAAAAAGGTAAGTCCAGAGCTTCTCAACTGTGTTGAGAATGTAGCACAGAATAGAATAGAATAGAATACTCTTTATTGTACACCATAAAAACTTACAAATAATAACTTTAAGGGGTACATAAGGTGACACAGACACAGACTGACACACAACCTAATTACTAAGAACCCAAATGCCTTAAAACCTGGCTGTGAGGCTTTAAGACTTCCGACGACACGGAACTAACAGCTTACCATGCTTGGAGGAGTCTTGTATTGATTTGTTATGAAAAGCCACCCATCCACACTCTGACCTCTACCAGCGTTTCTCAACCATTACAAAGATTAGAAACGCTTGTTAAATGACATCTTTGGCTGTTAAAAGTAATGGCTAATGCCATGGCTCTAAGCAATTATGTTTCCTTATACATCCGTAACTTGGAACAACTTTTTTGTAGTTGCCTAAATAAACATTATTCACATGGCATCAATTTGTAGAACTAATCTTTTAACTATTCCAACACAGGTCACTTTCTTAATATGTAACACAATATGGTGTATGCACAGAGGCCACAGTCGAGCCGGATCCGGCACGGAGGCGACAGGTCCGGTGGCGCCGGCGGCCCCGCCGGGCCCCGTGGGTCCACCGGCGGGCCGGCCCCCGCTGGGCCCCGCGGGTCCCCCGGCGGCCCCGGCGTGGGCCGGACGGAACGGCACGTCGCACGAGCGGCGCCGGAACGGGACCAAGCGGGACGCGCTCGACTCCTACGCCGCGCTCGTCAACCGGATGCCGCCCGCCGGCGCTAAGAAGGTAACAAATCCACTTCTTATGGATGATAAAGATATATTTATTGCATAACTGTGTACATTAAGTTCATATTAGTAAAGCATTACATTTCTGGTTCCAACAGTCTACCCAAGTTGGACATGCAACAATAGTATTTAAAACATTACATATTAGGTGCATTTACAAATGTTATTTTTTATCAAAAGATTATAAAGTACGACCTTCACTTGTAGATTTAAATTCTTATTATAATTTTTCAGGTTAAAACGACGAAGGAGCTGCTGGAACAGATCCAGTCTCGCGGCAGCATGGCGGCCGCGTCGCCCGGCTCGCCGCGCTCCCCCGCCTCGCCCGATGTCATGCTCATAGAGCCCGACAGTACGTATAGCCGAGTCTGTACGCGTAGCACCGACCTGCTCCATTGGACCCTTGGTCCCAAGCGCGACTGTTGAGCGTGGCTCCAGGGTTCGATCCCCAGGCCAAGTAAAATATTGATGTTAGTGGTGTTGCATTTTACCGTTACTGTACCAGTTTTTTCAAATTTAATCTTGTGTTCCAGCTTGTGTGAAGGTGGAGTCTCCCCTGCGCAATGGCGGCACGTCGCCCTCCCGCGCCTCCCCTCCCGCTAGCGCGCCCGCGTCGCCCGGGCCGCCCCCCTCCCCGCTGGAGGAGCCGCGCGCGTGGCACACGTGCACGTGCGACGACGCGCCCGACGACACGTGCCCGGCCGCGTGCGCGCGCGTCGTGCGGCCGCGCCACGTGCACGCGCTGCACCACGCGCTCGTGCCCGGCGTCAACGGCACGCGCGCGCCCGCCCTGCCGCACCGGTTCGCCGTGCGGCCCGCCGAGGACCCGGAGCGGCCCGGCCTCTTCGCTAGCGTCGTGCCGCTCTACAAGTATTCGGACTACGCAGATGATTACTGCGCCAAGAACCTGGCGCAAGTGCAGCTGTGCCCGCACCTGCCCTGGACGAGCTTCGCGCCGCCTCCGCCCGACCTCCCCCCTCCGCCGGAACCTCCACCGCTCAGGCCGTACCCGGAGCCCGAGCCGGAACCCGTCGAGGCCGACGAAGACGCCGAAGAGACGGAAGTGAAGCTCGAATCCGAGGTGAAACGGGAGCCCGAGGTCAAAGAGGAGATCGAGGTCGAGGCAGAGATGGTCGGCGTGCCGCTGCTGGAGCCCAGCGAGAGACTGAAGGCGCCGATCCTTATGCCGGAGGACGAGAAGTCGTTCGGCGCGGCCGCGCGCACGGGCCCCGGCGCCGTGGACGCACACGGGGCCGCGGCCCCGCAGCACCGCAGCGTGCCGCGCACGAAAGACTCGCCGGGGGCCCCGGGGCCCGCGCCGGCCGGCGGGGCCGCGCTGGTGGGCGCCGTGCAGGCGGCGCGCGACGCGCTGCCGTACAGCTACGCGCAGCTGGCGTGCGCGCCCGTGCTGGCGCGTGCCACGCTGGACCACGACGACGCGCTGCAGGCCGCGCTGACGTCTGCGGCCGCCGCGCGCGACGCGCTGGGCCGGCCGGCGCGCGCCGACAAGTTCGCGGAGTGGCACGAGTGCGCGCGGCTGGGCTCGCTGGTCGCGCTGCCGTACGTGGTGATCGACTGACCGTGGAGTGCCAAATGCGTGTCGTCCGGCCCGCGCCTACACCCAAGTGTCCTTACGTTAGTTAATAGTGGCCGGCCGGCGGACACATGCCTAGTCATATATTTATTTTGTAAAGGCCGATTAACAAATTTAGTAGCGGGCGGGTCGTCCGGCGTCGCCCGCGCGTTGTGATATTATATAGTATGTGCGTCTGCCGCCGGCCGCGGGCTCGTGTGACGTGTTACTGTGTCAGCCATACATTCCCAGTTGAGACCCGCGCGTGACCCGCGTGACCCGCGAGTGACCCGCGCACCACTTGTGAACAGAGCCGGAGACTGAAACTTTGATTGTGCTCAATATGTTGGACGCTCTTGGTATTTTTGTAATTAAAATAGTACATGCGTTGCTCACTTGATATTGTCGAAGGTATTGTGCGTGATCAAAGTGCCGAGTGCTGGACGAGCGCTGGCCTAGCCGTCCACACGATGGCTGTGATGTCCACCACACGCGGCCACGCTCTCGATCCAGTCCACCACTTTATTTGTATAGTTATAGAGTTCCCAAATAAGATTAAAATAATAATCTCCAGACTGTTTCATGAGTTGTCGTTACCTTTTGTGATTTTTAATATGAAAGAAAGAAAAAAAATTAGGTAATTAATAATTAATTAAATAGGAGTTCCAATTGTATATTATACATAATTATTGCATCTATCATGCGTCGAGATATCAATGATAAGGGAAAGAGAATGTTAAATTTTATAAATATAAACATTTACTATATGAAAAGTTGTACCAAATTGTTGTTGTTGATAAAGGTGAGCGCACACTGTTATACGCCAGCCGCATCACGCTGACTGTATCCGTCAGTTTATATTTACGCTCTATCTTCGTAACTACTCCACCGATCAACACAGACTTTTGTATATAGTTTAGTTGTTAACATAATCTGAGTTGCACATAAGCTTCTGTAGTACAATTTACCACAAGATTGACGCAACGCGTATAAAATCTAGTTTTATAATAGTAACTTGCATTTGAAACACTGGTGTAGTGTCTTTTTGTACACATTTATAAGTGCTTTTGTAACTGTCCATCTACTTGTAACCGTGTGCGCTGACCCTAAGTAAAAATCTAAATATCTGTTACACTATAACGAACCAAAAACAAAATAAAAGCAATTATAATAATAATAATAAACAAATTATCAAATTAAACAGTTCCTAGTTTTGATTATGTTTAAAACGCAAGCAACCTGTATGAATGACAATTTGGTAAATTTTTCTCCATTTCTTGTGTGAAAAGACAAGTGTTGTGTATCTATGATTGAATATTGTTACATACAGTTTGTTATCAATTTTACAAAGATGCCAAAAGATAACCGCTGTGCGGTGACTACTGTATGTGTTGTGTTGTATAGCGATTGTGATGCAAACGGGCGAGCTTTTATGTTTTCGCTGAATAATACGTTTTTGTAAAAGTTAAACTCTTTATTTTTAAATATTTCCGTTAGGTTTACGTGTAGTTGTGTTGTTTTGAGAATGGGATGCGTGTTAATGGTGGCGTTGCAATAGTACACAGGTACCAACATTGTGGTGATATTCAAGTGTAGATACCGCGGCGAGCGTCTCGGTCGCACGAGCTAGTATGCCTGGGTGGTGTTCGCACTTGTTTGTTCGGAGAGTGTCTGAGACTGGTGTCACAAGTGTCGCAGTGTCACGCATGTGTGTCGGCGCTAAACGAAGGCCTTACGTGCGTGCTGCGGGTGAAGCCGACGCAGAGCTTGTCTAGTTTAGTGCGACGGCGACGAACCCCATCACTGCCTTGTTGGACAAGATCCAAAAACTTTGCTAAACAAACGAAAATATATATATATCACTGTGTTTTTATTACCCCTATGTGTTTTATTTTTTGCACTGAGATTTTACTTTACACAATTTGTTAATTTACCTTATTTTTTTTACACCCTTTCTTTTACACACACACACTATTTTCTTTTGTCAAGACTTACGCACAAGTAGAAAATATATACAAGAATAAATACTTACACATAAAACAAAAATTATGAAGTCAAAGAGGGATACGTTGGTTTTTTTATCAGTCAAGACTGTTTAAGTCCTGGCTTACTGCAAGCTCTTTACTAGCTAAAGGATGAGGAAGAGCAAAGCAGTTGGAGTTACAGTGTGTGGGTGAGCTGGATTGCTGTGATCCAAATGTCAATGTCCTACAACCAAAAGTATCTTTTTGTATGGTGGCAAATAATCTAAAATAGTAGGTTTAAGGAAGTGGTTTTATTTTTTGGTTGGAACGTGCTAATCTATGGAACTGCTAGGAACTCATTTTAAGAAACTTCTTTTTCTTACTTCCGGCTGGGCGCGCGTACCCTTGTTTTGAACCGGGACCTGTCGCTTCATTTTGAACGTAATAATGTCTAAAGAGACTTATTGTAATGTAATCGATAGTTAGATTATTTTCTGATATATCAGCTGATCGATCAAATTCAGTCAAAATACACAGTACCTTGGCAAAAACTACAATCTATACTACAATAAAATTATTATCAAAGTCGATTTTCTCGAAAACTGCTAAGGTACCAATTTTGTTGTTCGGGTACTAATGGGTACCAATTGAGCACTAACTATTGACCAAAATATGGAAGCGATTGGCGTTCGTGGTCCGGCGGTAGTCACGGACAATTTTTAACCGACCTTAAAAAAAGGAGGAGGTTCTATGTTCGTGTGTATGTATTTTTTTTTTTTTTTTTTTTTATGTATGTTACCTGTTTTCTCCGCCATTTGTAGACCGATTCTCAAAATTCTTTTTTTATTTGAAAGAGTATACTCCTGAGGTGGTCCCATTTTAATTTGGTGAAGATCTGGTGCTGATCTTCGGAGATATACAACGGAACTCTTCAAAAATAAACAGTAAATCTGTCGTGATTGCTGGAATCGCTTGGATGTTTATTGTTTATACAACATAATGACGCATCATCACGCCTGTATGCTCTGAGGGGTATGCAGGAGGGTATAATATACCTAGATTTCGTCAGTTAGGTAGGTTAATTTTAATTTATTAGGGATTAGTGGAAAACCCTATTATGATGACATGTATTGTTAACAATTAACAATATAAAATAAATTCATGGCAAATATTTTTATGGTAACAACTAAAAATGGAAAAATAAAAAACTTTTTTGCAAAAAATAAAACCGACTTCAAAAAAAACACTAAACGGTGTAAAATAACTCTAAATTCGGAAGTCGGTGGCCCATTATGAGTAAGACAAATCCACCAAAGCCACAGACTTCCGAATTTAGAGTTATTTTACACCGTTTAGTGTTTTTTTTGAAGTCGGTTTTATTTTTTGCAAAAAAGTTTTTATAGAAGTAAAATTTGTAAGTTTGTATGTAGGGGGTAATCTTTGGAACTAATGATCCAATTTTTAAAAAATATTGCACTGTTTTAAAGCTACACTATTCCCGGATGACAAAGGCTACTTTTTATCCCTGTAATCACACGGGAACAAAAACTACGTGGGTGAAACCGCGAGGCGTCTGCTAGTATAATATAGATAGGGTATGCTATAAGTAACCAGGGCCGGTCTTAAGATGTCAGGTGTTCACAAAGGATTTTAAACACTATTGTGTTAGTTAGAGGGTCCTATTGTGTAGGATGGTCATTTTCGAAGTAAATTGTTACATTAGTAAAAGCTCACGAAGACCTACGTTTTGCCGCACTGGAGGCTTAAAACACACCTAGCGCTTAATCCGCACTGGCGTATTGTTTCCGATCATCCGTTACGACTGTGCGGCTCTCGCAAGTCGCAGTAGGTGTGCGGCCGTCCGCACTTACGGCCTGGCGTAGGCGATAGCGCCCGCAGTCAAGGAATTAAGGATATTGGCGCCCCTAAGACCAGTCCTTGGGGAAAATATTTCTCAGCACTCTATTTTTTTTCTTGTTGGTGGGTTGACTCGGAGGTTGGCAGCTTGACGATATCATGGACTGCAAGATCTAGAGCACCAAGCAAGTGTTCTGTTATATAGAATCATAGATAAGTATAAGTACTGTATAGAATGTACCTACTCTGCAAAAGGTTCAGTTGTAGTTTAGTGTACCTACCGATTTCAACAAGTAAGGCAGGTTCCTATAGACATTTCGATTGGTTTTGGTCAGAGAGAACAACGGTCGGATTATAAATAAAAATGGTCATGTTATTAAATTTATTATTAATAAAAAATACAATACCGTTCTATACACAAGAACTGAGCGCAAGAATTTATTCAAAATAAACCAAAAAGATATTGTTTTCACATGTATGCGATAGATGGCAGCACCCAAATTTAAGAGTTTTATTTTTGTACATTATGCGCTCAGCTGCAGACTTATTAAATTAAAATTAAAAATAAAATTAATGGCACCGTGTTAGTTTCAGCTTTATTGAGTACAGACATTAATAAAATTATTATTGACACATTTTTTACAGTTAATGTCGTCCATAAAGTTTTACGTTCCTTTAATTATAAATAAAGACAAAATGCTGTTACCTACTTTTAATATTTCTTCATTGTTTTCTGAGATTCGTTGAAGTATTCGTTTTTGCAAGCTCTGAGCTGCTACACTTTCTTAGGAGAAGCGTATAGATACTCACACCTTACATTTTTTATTATAAATAAAAACATTTATTGTTCCAATATTAATATGTACAGCTGTCAAAACTTGAATTAAATTTATTTATTAAAATGACAGTGACCTTGAATTTTAAAACAAGGTCAAATCTGAAATTGTATTGTTTTGATAGCTGTCAAAACTAATAATAATCATTACGTACAAAACTTAACACTAAATAATATCAACATTGACCGTAGACTATTCCAGGCTCACCCAAATATTATATGTTGGTATTCCAGGTACCGATTCCAGCTTTACCAAAACGTCAAGTGCGAGTTGGACACGCACGCAAAGATGTACCCTCCGACCAGACGAAGGGGCCCCGTTTAATTTTGATTGTCATTTTATTTATATTGTGTGTTGAGAGTATAGTAATACTCACACTTTTAATTAGTAAGTATTATATTTTGACTATTATGTTTCAAGAAAAACAGCAAAAAACGCCGAAAAAAATACGTTTTTGCAAATGGTTCTTTAATTTTAAGAAATGGGCAGTTTAACATGAAAAGAATCTGGGTAGGCCATTTTAATTGCCCAAGTATTTACATGATAACGCAAGGCATGGCGCAACAGAGAGGTAAGCAGATAGGGACGGCTGTTTTAGTTTCAGAATGCTTTTCTTTGCTTCGTGAGCCGGACTCGTATTCATACATGCCGCGGCCTGAAGCGTAGCTGCCGCCGCCTTGCACCATCGCCTAGAATTACAGAATTGGAGAAATGTTAGCAAGATGCTACTATTGTTGCCCTCTGCCCGATGTGCCCAGCACGAAACGCAATTAAAATAATATAAAATATGAATTACTATCTCTCGTTGGTCTAGTGGTCGCTATGAGGTCCCGGGTTCGATTCCTGGGCAAAGTGTTATTGAGTTATCCTTCTGGAATTTCTCAGTAGCAGCCCGTAGATGGTAATAGGCTTACCCCTATTACAAGGGACTTAAACATAACTGGGTAAACTACCATTGGATTGTAAGGATTGTAAGCGCGATGGTATGTTATAAAAATTATAATTTGGGAATTTGAGATGCTATTTGCTTTATTTTGTTTGGTGACAACAGTAATTAATGTAAGGGAAACTGTATTTCCTGTCTGTAAAAGTCTAAAACAAAACTAAAAGCTATCCGTTGATTCCGGGCGGGATTCCGGTGTCTGGATATGGTTAGTTATAATATTAGGGGTTGTAGACCTTTCGTTTATTTTAACGTTCTATTGCGTTTAATCCAAAGATATTTTTTTACATTTCTATGGTTTAATCCTTGACCGCTTGTGTGGGTACAGCGTGTAGAGAACACGCATGACTTTTTTTGTTTTATTTTTGTAATACTAACTCCGTGGTACAAATAGAATTATTATTTAACCAGTATTATTTTATTGATTTGTAGCAATGGGCTATTTGACAAAATTATATTTTTAGGCCCTCATCTTGATTACAAGAAAATATATTCGACACCAAATTTTTCTTTTTCCACGTAATCAAAAAATAACGGCGCAACATCGAGTCAAAATGTCGCATGACGTCACTAGCCAGTACAGTTAATGCTAGATCATGTCGTTACAAACCCCTTCTCCTCAATTTGAATGCGCTTAATCTAAGCAGTTTTCCATCAATTTGAAAAAGGAAAAAATATGTGTCGAATATTTTCTTGTAATCTAGATGAGGAACTAAAAACATTTTCTCAAATAGCGCTTTGTAGCCGCGTGCTAGGGGCACGGTAATTGATAATTAGCCAAGCGCTTGAAAGGTTAAAGTTGTATTTAGTTGTAGGCCCCCCATAAGGTGCACTGACGATCCTCGTGGTAAGTCGAGGGGTAAGGGCACTGTGGGACCGATTATTGTAGAAATCTTTGGGGCAGTTCTTTTGGATTGTTATGATAATGACGGCGAAAGTTGAATTGAAAGCTACTCACACTGCTAGCCTGGTAACCTCCTCCCTCCTTCTTCTGGAAGGGCGTGTGTCCGGGCGGGTAGTACACGGCGGGCCCGGCCACGTTGCGGCTGTTGGCCACGAGCGGGGCCTTCGCCGGCGGGCTGGGGGCGGAGTCCCGCGCGTCCCTCGCGTCGCGCACGTCCCGGTGGAGTGCGGAGCTCTGTGTGGAGCTCGAGTGGGTCACGTGCACGTTGCGTCGCACCACGCCGTCTGGTTGAGATGGGTAACGCTGGAAAAAATTATTAATTTTTTTTTTTCTTTTTTAACATTTTTTTGTTTTTTAAACATCAGCCGCTGACGCAGTCATTAGATCCTCACTTAGGACAAGCAGTTCAAGATAAAGGTGGTCTACAAAGAGATACCGCATGGTGGTATAACAGCGAAACCCCATCTTGGGAGTTTTTGTTTTTCAAGATTGACTCCGGGCCAGATCTCGTAGTCATTTTAAATAAAAACTGATAAGGCCTAGACAGATTTTGCTATGCTTCGGTACCTGATGAAATGGATATTTTTCCATGCAGCAAGGAGAAGTATGTACTTCTGAAAATGGTAAACCACTTGATGTGATCTAATCTAGTTGTTGCTGGTAAAATAAGTAAAAGATCTCTTTTGGAAATCATACTTAACTCTGCCAGTTAAGTATGATTTCCAAAAGAAATCTTTTCACAAGGAGCTTTAGTAAATCACGTCTGGTTTATTACTACGCAAGCTCAAGGTGTTACTACCAACTTGATTTACTCTTGCGTCGGGGGCGCGAGGACCTCATGACTACGTCAGCTGATGGTATTGTCATAACTGAATACTATGCCAAATAAACATTTTAACTAAAATATCGTATGTGGTCAATTGTCTTATACTTACAGCTTCAGGGAAGTCAGCCATCAGATCATCCAACTTCTTGGGCGGCTGCTGAGTACCAGGCGAGGGGGTGGAGGGGCGCGGGAAGGGGCCGGGGGAGGGGGAGGGCGCGGGGTGCAGCGAGTGCGGGAGGGAGTGAGGGGGGGAGTGTGGGGGAAGCGGGGAGGGGTAGCGCTGCGTCGTGTTGTGCGCAGAATACGTCGTCTCGGAGAACTTGTATGATGATGGACCCTGTGGATAACAAGTTTAATTAAAGATAGGTTTCTTCACCAATGTCGATTGCTGGGAACTAAAACAAATAAAAATAAAAAATAAATAAATATTCCACAACAGAAATATTTGTTCCGTGCGTGCGGGAAATTGAACTCGCGACACGTAGTGAAGCAGTCAATCCCTTCGTCTCTACGCCAGTCGCCAACTGCGCCTTCAAAATCTTCTCAACGTTATGTTATATTATAATAATTTGGCCTACTTACATATGGGCCGTGTCCATTATGCGGCTCCGCGGGCAGGACCTTGGTTTCATTGACGGGGGCAGGATACACCATGCGTTCGTTGGTGCGATCTGAAACGTTCAAAAACAAAATGAATCTTATTTACCTACTTAACAATAACAAATCCGTCTGCCAAGAATTTTTGAACTAAAACTTTGGGTATTTTTGAGATGGGAATTAAACATGCGACACTGTTATCGTTACCGTAACCGACACCTCTGTATAACATTAGTTTGTATGTTAAAAATATGTATTGTTTTTCAAGTATTGTACAAGTATTGTACAAGTATTGTACAAGTATTGTACAAGTATTGTACAAGTATTGTACAAGTATTGTACAAGTATTGTACAAGTATTGTACTTGTGTAATGTATTTTTTGTAGTAGTAGCACAGTCTAAAAACCTACAGTCGTCCGACGAAGCCGTCTAGACAGGGCAATCGTGCGGGGTGTGAGGTACGAGACGCGGGAAAGCCGCTCCCGAATTGCGAACAAAACGATGTTCGTAGTTCAGGAGGCATTATTCAGGGCTAACGCGTGAAGACGTTGTTGGCATTTTTCCAGAGATTAAAGGCATCGTCCTACTGTATTAATATTTATACTGTGCCACTGTGGTAGTAGTTTATAAAATTGAATGGAGAAAAGATTAAAAAAATTCAAACCCAATTATTCAAGATTAATTTATTTATTTGCCAACAATGTAGGTACAGGTATAAGCGGGTAGGTACATGATTTCGTTTCTGTCGGCACTCATGGAGCGCCACTGTTTTTTTTATCAGAGTAATATAGTTCACCATTAATTAATTTATTTATTAAAGGTAAACCAACAGCTTCTGTATACAGCATTACAACTACTGTACTTTAGAATAAAAGCATCAGACTTATACAGTCGCCAATAATAGGTCGACCAACATTCAAGTGAGTGAAAAAACATTTAATTATTATTAGCTTACTAATGATTAAAATCACAAATAATCAAATTAAACTTACAAAGAAAACATAATGAAATTACAAATACATACACAATGAGAGCTAATGAGATCCAAATGTTAATAGTACCTACAGTAGCGAATGCCCATGTTGTTCTGTAATAGTTATGACATGAGATTTAAAGGGCCATTCCCTGGTATTAGACTAAATTGGCGTCAAAGTTTTTAAGTCACCCACAGGCCTCTGACTAACTTGAAGTATCAACCGTTATTTAAAAGCAAAGAATAGACTACATACCATCGGTGGTGGTGGTAACAGAGCAGCTCTTCCACCCAGGAGTTCCTCGGATGGTGGAGTTGCAGTGTGTGCAGTACTGGCAGCCTCCAGGGCCAGGGGGCGCCACTAACGCAACTGGAGTGGGCGAACCGGCCGTTGTGCTGAAATAAATACAGCTTTGTTAAGGTAGGCGAAATAGTCGTTAACGAAAATCTAGGAAAAATGATTGAAAATGGTCTCTTGATTGTTTGACTTTAAATTTAAGATATTTTGTAAGTTTAGTAATGTGACCACCATTACCAAACTTGCCAAAACTTACATCAAACATCTCAGTATCATCTTTTTGTACGATATTTGCTAAATTTGACAAGTTTGGTGAGTTCGTTAACTTGACCAGGTTTACCAACATTGCCAATATTGCTACTTACGTGGTCCTGTTGTGTTCGGAGCTGACGTATGTGTGCTGATGTTCCGCATGGACTGGTATTGGCACCGTAGCCGGGTCCTGGTCGGCTGGCACCTCGTATGTGTAGGTTTTGACAGTAGTTGTCACTTTGTTCATTGGAGTACCGCCGCGGGATAGCTGGAGATGAAGAAAATTATGAATAAATTGTATTGCCTGTCAAAGTAAATGAGACTTCAACTCTCTGCTTAGCATTTTCTTAACTATGTTGGGGTCAGCATTTAGTCTAACCGGATGCAACTGAATGCCTGTGTTTTACAAGAAGATACTGCCAGTCTCACCTCCACAACCCGGTTCCTCGGTAACACGACACCCCTTAGTTAAACTGGTAGGTAACTTTTAGGCTTCTGACTATTCGTAACGGCTTAACGTGCGTGTCGAGGCACGGAGGAGCCTTGATAAATGGTCTAGAACGAACGGTCTAGAACGATCTAGAACGAACGAACGATCCACGAACCGACCTTGTCAACCACAGCTTAACCTTCGATCGACCCGAACGGCAGGTATTTTTTTAGCCACAAGCTCTTCGTAAATACCTGAAGTCCTGAATAATATACAGAGTGAAATAGATTATCGACGCACACACTCTGTTATCATGTGTAGTGTAAACTGTAGTATTTAATTTAGTAGTCTATCAAAACCGGTATAAACTGGCCTGTGATTCTATGCAAGCTCTGTATTTTACTAGGCCAGGTTAAGAAAGTCTTAACACTGGTACATGCGCCCACTTCATAAATCAAAGACAGTTTTTCTATTAGTATACTTAATTTACGCTAATATAGCGCCCACGGTACTCGTCATAGTTGCACCTGAGGTTGCACCACTGATTATAGTTATAATTTTATTCGTTCTCTAATCTAGGTAGACTGGCAAAGCCATTTATTAAATAGCGCCATCTACTACCACCTACTCAGCTATACGTTGAGTAACTAGATGGCGCTATTTAATACTTACTGTTTCTCTGTGTAAAAAAGTGTCCATCAAAATTAGGGTGGCGCCACAATACCACCACAGGGTAAGTAAAAAAGCGTCAAAAGTTATATTTAGTGCAATATTGAGAAATAGTTGAACTCTTCAATACTATTGTCACTAACAAAATACTGTAGTCGAAAAAAAATTTTGTTTTCGACATAAGTACTTCAATTTGTGTACCTAGGTAGAGGTACGTACTGTGATACATGAAGCTTATTCTTTAGCTACACTAGCGCCTTTCTGGAGAGTTTCTGAACTGTTAGTTACTGCTCACATTAATAATTGCTTGCAAGCTGTACACTTTTTCAACTCCATTATACATTATTTAGTAATATAGCTGAATTGTAAATTGTAACTAATTACAGAATTTGCACCCCTTCTATATTATTATTTTAGACTATAGTACATAAACAATTCAAAATTGGTTTTGAATTAGCGTGTTCTAAGGATTTCAAATAAATCCACCAGTGGCAGCACTAGTAGGATCCTCTACCTTATCGAAAATCCGTCAGAGACAGCACTAGTACCTACCTAGTGCTTATGGTACAGAGGCTAGCACATCAAGCTACCCCAATGTGTCAAATGTCTCTGACAGTTTTTAAACTTTATATCAAACTAAATAAGGTTCACGTTCAATTGTACACACTCGATGTAATTGCGTTCTATTACTCCATGCGTACATCAATGTACCGCCCTTGCGGGGTAAGCACGTCTGAGCGAACGTCAAATTAGACCAGCTTGACGTTAAACTGGCTTACCTCGAGGCGACAGACCCCCGTTATTCTAACGAAGGGTTGGGGTATTTATGCGACCTCTCGCGAAAACTTTGATAGCGCGATTCAGGATATTTTTACTTTTTTCTGTACGGTTTGGTCTATCTGAGTTAGATTACTCAATAGGTACCTACTCAATACTTTAAGTGTACACAATAGTTGGTATGTTATAGGTAACATCGAATCAATAATGGACCCTAAAAGTTATAAAAGTAGGAGAGAGGATGAAGGCGCTTTTTATTAAGAGAAATATTAATTTAAATTATAGATTATTAAAAGATTCATAACTATTTATGTCAACTAATCATACTTACAATTATTATTATTTATAAAGTAAAGATATCTCAACTATTATAACCAGAGGATGGTAAAAGGAAAAACAAAAAAAAAACATTAGATACCGTCAAACGCACGGAAGCATAGATATCGCGTAGAATATACCTACCTACCTACTTACACATCAAAATAAAATGAAAATAAATTGAGTATCTTTCTGGAAATCTATTAAAACACAAAACACTTTAGTTCGTTCGCGTTAAGAATGCAGTAAAATTTTTTTTAAATGAATTTGAAAAGATTTGATTGGTTAGGGGGCGGGCTAGGCCGACGGATAATGATGACTCTATAGTCATATTATTTTGACATAGACACTTCTTTAGGGAATCCTTTTTTTTAAAAAAAAAAGGGGTCGAGGTAACCGTGAGGTTATGTATCGAGCTCGAAGGTGAATCCTGTATTTCAAGGCTCGGTTGTATGATATCTGTATTGAATAATCGTGTTCATCTTAGTTTATTACCGCCCTTACGGGATAGGTACATCTGAATGATCGCCATTTTACACCAGCTTGGCTGATACTGGCTTCCCTCGAGGCGATTGACCCCCGATAAACATATTATAGGTTAAATGTCTTAAGCAAAGATGAGCAAAAACTTTGCTTGCGCGATGTAGGATGCTTCGTTGTTAGAAGCGATTATTTGAAGCTGTGAGTTCAAATTCTGATTTTATTAGTTTTTTTTTTACTTTGCATACTTTTTGTTTTAAATTATACTAGCAGCTGGTTTTTAAATAATGTTTTGGATAAAATTTAAAAAAGGAAAAATAAATGCAACTGCGGGGTTTTGAACTCAAGAGTTTTTTAACCAAAGCTATATTGATGAATATTTTTATCAGTAAGCCTCCGAAGTCTGCCTGTCTGTCAGTGTGCTGTATGCTGTATCATGTCTCTAATCGTAAAATCTACTCAACTGTTTTAAGATTTTCATAAGTTTTGCATAAAGTTGCATTACAACAACGATCGGTTCGTACCTCATACGTATATCAAAAGGAATAAAAATATAATACTTAAATAAATATTGCACAGCTTTCACACAACACTTTCACAACGTTATCGAGATTTTCCATCTAGATTTTTTCAGAATCAGGAGTGTAGATTAGTGATGTTGGCAAAGCACTCGAGATCACCCCTATAACAGGGGACTCCCCCCAGCCCCCCCCCCCCCCCCCTTAAACATTGTGTGGGTGGGTAATGGGTCATGTGGGTGTACAAAAGGTACAGTTTTGCCTTATCCTTGAATCAAGTAAATCTATCTGGGAAGATTTACTAAAAACTAAAAACCTACTTTTACATGCCAATTTTTCTTAGACTAAATGTCACCGGCCGCGGCACCGTCATTTCCAAAATGACTGATCCCTGAGAAGAAATACCGAAAAAAACTCAGGGGTCATGGTCGCTTTTCTGCCGTCCGTTAACATAAAGGGCGCAAAGCCACAAAATCAAATTTTGAGTTATGAGCGAAAAACGCGGTAAATATTTGAAAAATATGCCACTTAAAAACCATAGCTCGTACAACATTAAATTAAACTTTCAAAGATAGCTTATTAAATTTACAAACTAATAGCGATAACTTTGTTTAAATACAATTTATTTTAAGTAGAAAAAACACCTTTTTCCTTTTAGCAGTGCATATTTTGGGTATTTTAAAATAAACACTCACCTAAAAAGTCACTAAGTGCACCTTAGCGACTTTATAGCTTATGATTTCGACATAATTAAAGTGTTTTATTTTTGAGTACAAAAACTATTCAAAATTACTTAACTAAAAAGGCATTTAGTTACTTAGCGGCTTTATACTTACGTATTGCCGATTTCCATTAAGCATTAATTCTTAGCTATATTAGCACAATAGTGTTTTAGTGTCTTTATAGGTAAGTTTTTTGAATTTAATGTCTTTTTAGGAATATTTTATTTCATACTTACTACACTTAAAGGCCGTTAAACGTTAAAACTTTTATCTTAACGGCTTTTTAGTTATGCACTTAGAACTGAAAATTCGAAAAAAAAAACAGAATATTTTAAATTCTTTTATTAAAACTTCAGAGAACTTTAAAAGAGAAAGAGAAAATTAAAACTTAAAAAAAAGACCCTGTCTTGAAAAATTATACAGGGTGTAAGGGATAGACCTCTTCAAACTGATAGGGTGCATTTAGCTCCTGATTTTGAATCATAATTCAACGAAAATTTTCTCAGGTTTTTTTTTATCATTTTTTCAGGTTTTTCAATTTCATTTAAATTTATCATAACATTCTCTGAAAGTAGCACTCAATTTATGTAAATAATACGGCTAGCAAAAAAACCAACAATGGACGTTGAAATACTCTAATGAACGACTTGACAGATCGGGCGCCCGAAGGCTCGCTGCGTGCGTTTTGCCATGGTTAAAATACATTGCGTAATAGGAAATAAAACAAATCAAGTTTATTGGATTCCCATAACGTTCCTGAAATAATTTCTTGTACCGGTCATCTTAGTACGGTACCTATAATATACTGAATTCACCCCATCAGTCTGAGGAGGGCTGTCCCGTACTCCCTGTATTTGTCAGTCTCATATGTATTTCCTATATCATTTATTGGTAAATTGTTCCAAAATGTTAGTTTGTGTGGAGGAATTATGGCAGCTAACTGATGGTAGATTTATCTACATGTATTGCTAGATCTTGAAGGTAGTGAGAACGTAATGTGGTTTGAGTCTCGCTGAATTTGTCAAACACCTGTGATGTCATGGAGTATGGCCGTGCGTAAAGTTTATTAATTGTCTTTTCAAAATAAAAATCAAAATCAAAAGTCTTTATTCAAACTAGGCTTAGAATCAGCACCTTTTGAACGTCAAAAAAAATACATAAAGACAGTCCCCCAAAAACAGCCCACCCTTCGAAATTTCCTAGTGTTTTTGCTGGGAAGAAGAAGTGGCGGAACAAACTCCCCAGCAACACATCTGTCTGATTCGTTTGAAGAACTATACAAAGAATCTATACTATGAAATGCTCAATAAATAGCACTAAAGTTTATACACTTTGTAAAATATTATATTTCAGAATGATTGTCAGGTGTTAGCTAGCACACTCCACTATACCAAGAAAAAAAAAGTAAATAAAAATATTCATATTAACAATCAAATCGAAAAAACGAATACAAAACTGAAAAATAACAACCTCCAGGTATAAAAGGCGTACCCGCTTACATGTGCAATGCTGACTTATATTCATAAGGCTGTGACTTAAAATTTAAAATGATAATCTAGGACCATCGTAGTGAAACCAATTCAATTCAATTTATTTAATTCAGATAAAATTACAACATAATATAAGCAGTTAACTATTATAACAACAAAAAAAAAACCATTGGTAAGCAAGTCGACCAGTCACCACAAGCAGCACCCGTTCACGAGCATAACGCAAAGATCAGCCATTACCCCCCTCGCCATATTTGAGGGAAGGGGGTAACCCGACCTTCGACGCTACTGCAAGCAGTTCAGTTTCAATTATTGGATACACTTTTTGTTTGTTGTTTCTTTGCTTGATGTCGGAATTGAGGTAATTTAATTTTTTTCAGCGTCTACTTTAATGAGTATTGCTTTTGCTTGTGACGAAAACACTGATCTTTTGGGTCTGAAAAATAAACATGCTAAAATGTAAATCGACATACAAAGTGACAGACAAAATTGAAACTCGTTAATCTGATCTGGTCAATATTCACACCAATGAAATGATCTAGCCATAAACTAAGCATCACTTTATTATTATTGCAACTGTATAATGAATATTTAAACGAATATAAATGCCCATGTTTTAAGTACCAATATCTATTTTTTTTATTTATTATATTTATGTACACACAATACACTTAAAAAAAAGAAAATTGTACATATTAAAAAGAGTGCAAAGTATCATATTCACGTTTTGCCCTTGCGGTATTCGAATCCTTAACCTTTGAGTACGTAGTCTGGACCACCAGATCATCATAGATCAGGACGCCGACATAACAAGCCAGCAAAATAAAATAGCCCAATTTGAATAATCCCGTCTACTATAAGCTGCTTAAATAATTACTTAACTTACATCAAAGACCATGCATACAAATTTAAAGCGGAAAACTCACGGTTGACCGCGATAGCTATTTGGCAGGTAGGTATCTATTTGGCATGGCGCAAGGCACGGTAATATTATCATACAGTTTTGTAACTCCGCCTCAGCGCTCTCAGAGTTTCCAGGTAATCTAAAAAAGTTGTCTCTGGATGCGTTATTGACGAATTCATGCAAGCAAAAACAACACAATATATCCTACTCGTCATATTAAATATGTACTTGAACTTATTTTTAGTGAAACAATCAAGCGGTTTTTGTTACAAATACAACACACCGTCCGTCATTGCGGCACAGACGCACAGTCGCGAACTCGCGACTGTCTACATGCCGAGCTCCGACTGAGATCGAGGCGCGTAGGTATAACTCGTGCTTTGTCAGTTTGTATGAAGTTGAAATACTGTGTGATAATATTACCGTGCGCAAGGTAACTGGAACGTTATAAAAATCTTCGTTCCCGGGCACCATTTTGAAGGTTTGCGCTTATGAGACCCATAAATGATTTATTTACTGCAATAACTACTTTAAAATCGTATTTACTTACGTCGTCATTTTGTCAGACATTGTAAATATGGCAGGAATCCTTCCGTTGCGCGAGCGACACACGTCCTCCCGCGACGACGATGACTAAAGAGACCGGTGACACAACAACTGCCACTGTGCGGGGGTGAGAGGCGAGGGCAGATACCGTCTTTTTAGCCAATTATTGTGGCCTAGTGTCTTTTAAGCGGAGGATTTATACCACAAAATGAGTAACTAAAGGCGGTTAGAGATGTAAGAAAAGTACTTCTTGATTATTATTGTACGAGTCCTACGCTAAAAAGTCGTTAGCAGATTTTAACGTCTTTCTAGTGTAGTATTTTTATTAGACGCCTTTTTAGCTTGGGATATTGATGCAAACTACGAAAATGGTTCTTGGCTTAAAAGTAATTAAAGTATCTTTAGGACTTTTTAGTGTAGCAGTACCAAAAAAACGTCTTTTTTGCCAAGCAAAAGTTGGGAAAAATATTAAAAATTATGGCGTTAAGGGTTACATGTGCCCTTTTAGTTAAGTATGGATGGTTAACGTACTTTAAGTTGCGTAAACTATTACTTTTTTAGTGATTAGCGACCTTTTCGTTAAGAATATTTCAAAAAGTATAAATATTAGAAATATAATTCTTAGACAGATCGACAGAGAATTTTTTTTTACATGCGATGGCGCTGAAAGCTCAAAATCGACCCTTTGAGGGTTAACGCCTTTCTTGTTAGCGGACGACGGACGAATTTAAAAAAGGAAAAATAAATGCAACTGCGGGGTTTTGAACTCAAGAGTTTTTTAACCAAAGCTATATTGATGAATATTTTTATCAGTAAGCCTCCGAAGTCTGCCTGTCTGTCAGTGTGCTGTATGCTGTATCATGTCTCTAATCGTAAAATCTACTCAACTGTTTTAAGATTTTCATAAGTTTTGCATAAAGTTGCATTACAACAACGATCGGTTCGTACCTCATACGTATATCAAAAGGAATAAAAATATAATACTTAAATAAATATTGCACAGCTTTCACACAACACTTTCACAACGTTATCGAGATTTTCCATCTAGATTTTTTCAGAATCAGGAGTGTAGATTAGTGATGTTGGCAAAGCACTCGAGATCACCCCTATAACAGGGGACTCCCCCCAGCCCCCCCCCCCCCCCCCTTAAACATTGTGTGGGTGGGTAATGGGTCATGTGGGTGTACAAAAGGTACAGTTTTGCCTTATCCTTGAATCAAGTAAATCTATCTGGGAAGATTTACTAAAAACTAAAAACCTACTTTTACATGCCAATTTTTCTTAGACTAAATGTCACCGGCCGCGGCACCGTCATTTCCAAAATGACTGATCCCTGAGAAGAAATAAGTAACGAAAGAAACTCAGGGGTCATGGTCGCTTTTAAAGTCCAGACATAACATTGTTTTACTTTATCGATGCGAGACTAACGATGCAGGGCAAATTTAGGAAAAGCCTTCTGAAAGCCTTCTACTGAACACAGACTACAATGTAACTTCTGAATACTATCTTAGAGCGGGCATGTCAAGGAAATATATTCATAGAAAAACTTTGATCCCATGTCTCAGTAACGCCATCTAGAATAATATATGAATATTGGAGCGGCAACGGAGCGTACAAAAAAAACTCATAGACTTCTGACAAGGTCACAAGTTTTGGATGACAATTTTGTTCGTGATGTCTCGTCTAAAATAAGAATGAATGAATGGCTTTGTTTCTGAAGAAAGAATCGATTCAGCTTTGAGTTGACCTGTCCCGACAGACGGCATGCACGCTTCAGTTATGAATTAGTTTACTCACAGTGCCGGTAGATGGCGGCTGGTGGCAGTGCGAGCACATCGACGGTGGCACCATCTGTGGTACCGCGGGGGAAATCTGAGACGGGATCACGCGAGACTCTGGAAGTAGATAGAAAGACATTCATATCCCAACAATAAAACAAAATGAAAAAATAACAAATAACTTGAAAATATAAAAAGAAACTACAATAATATTGGCAGAACATAATTTAAACAGAACACAGTTAACAAAAACTGGCCAACTTCAATGGGACTGGAATAGCATGATGACAAGCTCACCAGTTTTCTCCTCCCTGTACACCTCCTGCCGGAGTTCGGCAGCCCTGGTGACTGTGGGGGGCGGAGGGCTGGAGCCCCACGAGGAGGTCTCCACGCGTTCCTCACGCTTCAGGGTAGAGTAGCCGCTGGAAGGAGCCTTGGCTGGGGTGCTGTGGAAAGTAGATGTTTATGGTTAGACCTGGCAGATTCACTACACACCAGGTAGCCCCCAGAAACAAGTAAAAAATGCACCCATTTTCCTTTTGTAAGCATTTTCTATTACCCATGTTTACGACAAATAAAATTATTTTGATTTTACAGTCAGATATGCCTGCAGTTTTCGTAAGCAGTTGGATTACATTAAAAAAAACGAGTGTGCGTTAGTCCACACGACTGACGAAAATCTTTTTCAAAGTAAATGCGCGTGCGCACTGTTCTCTCTTGCTCCTACAGTGTGATAGATATACTTACTAAACGTAACTGGCTATGAGAGAATGAGGATGAAAATGGCTAGTCGCTCTCTATCTCTCTCACCTACAGTAATATACGGAATCTAACTAATATGTCCCTCTCAACTCCCGTTCGCCTAGCCCAATCACACTTTTCGTAACGCTTTCGTCATTCATTTACCAGCTAACTCCAAAAGTCAAGCGTGTGTAAAGAACTTTTAATTGCTTACCCCCTCCTGTAGTCGAAAGATGTGCTCTCAGCCGTGTCAGATGTATAGCCATCTAGAAAATAATTCAAATGGTCAGAACCATACATTTCGTAATACGTAATTCAAATAGATATTGGGCATAATTTTATGTCAAATGGTCAGAAACAAGCGATCCTGCCACTTCAAGAGCTACAGATAAACTGTGGTCAAACCCTTTTGTATAATTTAGGCACGGAAAGTGCTAGGTAAAGGATATCGGGAAAGCGCACGCTGTTTGATTTGACCAACGCAAGTGGGCGGTGGCGTTGAGATGTAAGAAAGTAAAGCTTATATGATGGCTGTGAGATGGTGCGAAACCATTTTATATGAGACTAGCTGATGACCGCGGCTTTGCCCGCATGGATGTCGGTTATCGCACCCAGCTCCCAAAAGGCTTATTTTTAACCTATGTATTTTTGCCAATGTATACAAAAACTTAACAAATTATACATATATAACATATACTAATATATACCTACAAATTCTTTACTAATCCTTGAGAAAAACACCATCTACAGGTGAAAACAACATCGGCGTAATCATGTTTGAATGTATCGCGAACAGACAGACAGACAGTGACAGCGACGCAAATGCGGATCCACTCGATCAACCAGTCAATCTGGTCCTTTCATATCTGTGTGGTTCTTTTCTCAAAATACCATTTAAGAAACTAATCTGCATGGTTCTCTTTAAAAGAGATTGCGACTTTGAGTTCCTCTCCGTGTTAGAATTTTACAAATTTTAATATTAATTGGTATTGCACTTTAAGCGGACCTCAAGTTACGGTGACTATCAGGCGAAGCACGGTGCGCTTCGTCACATCTCTGCGAGTGCGCATGACGTCATCTTAGTGTGCGTCCACAGTGGATCCGCGGTGGCGAGCGCGACAAGCGGTGCGGTGCGGTGGCCACATTGACGCGCGAGCTGATGTAGCGTTTGGATGTGGTTCAGGGGTAACAGACCATGGACGAGGATTTGATATTAGTACAATACAGTCCGATCCTGAGATGGGAGGTGATAAGCACTCGAGACGGTATGCACCAAATAAATAAAAACAGAGAAATAAGTGGTACTTAATATTTTTAACTCATACGAAGAATTGAAATTGTACCCTACATAATTCTTTAATTTTACTCCATAATTTTCTTGTCATTGTGCGATTATTGTGATGTGGATGCAAACTTTGCCACTTAAAAACAATTCAGTACCTATTTACCGCCATTTTAGTGCAAACGCTCTAACGCCGAGCGACAAGACCAAACTGATTTGATATCCCCGCCGCCCGCGCATTGGGTCGCTCGATGACTAGGCCCGTAGTCTGGCCACAACGCACGGACAGAAGCGTTTGAAAAGTACGCGCGCTTTCTCGCTCAGTCCCGTCGCGCTAGGCTTCCGCCTAGCCACTACAATATGGACGCAAAGGGCCGTTTCATATGTTTGATACTTCGCGCCCGTCGTCGCAACCGCGCTAGGCTCGCAGTGTGGACGCACACTAAGATACACACTGATGATACCCAATACGAAACTAGCTGTTTGACGGGTAATTGTTGAACACTTTATTTATTTATTTATTAAGGGTCAACAACATACTTATAGTGCAGTGTGTGTACTGCGTGTAGTGCTTCGGGCGCGGGTGGATGATTTCCACGCTATCATAAGGAAGAAGGCTGCCTCGTTGCTAAGCAGATCTAGGTCCAGCTCTAACAGCATCCTACAAGCCATGGCTGACAAGCTTGATGTGCCGGTGCTTAGGCATTGGTTGGCGTTGCTTGTGCCGGAAACCTGATTATTTTTAAATTTTACTAACCCTTCGTTGTTAAGTTATAGTTGATAAGTTTCTAACCATTGGACCGATGTAGTCATTCAATAAAATTATGTTATTATTATTATTATTTATGGTTCACACTCAATTTTAACAATTACCAGTGTTGCCTTAACAAAAGGCTGCCACGACATATGTTAAATACAAAAGTTGTAAATGCAGCTTTACAAATAAAAAACAAAAGCAAAATTCAGCTTGCTTAGGTATACTTACACAAAACAGAACTAAAAAAAAAATATTGTTGCATTAATCAGACATACAATTTGTTTAATTCACCCAATTTGTTCAGTGATTATCATGCAGTATGAAATTTCAACGGAGATAGGTACGCAAATGCAATAGCACGTAATAGTAGCCTGTAGGGTCCAAAAACTTATGACCACAGCCTATCTACAACTAAGATAAGACTTACCATGATTCTTACTTTTGTACAGTTGCCTTTCCTGGTCCTTCTGCAGGTCATCGAGGAGCGAGTCTAGCTCTTCTACGTTCTGTGTCAAATCCTTTGTGACCTTGGAACTCTTGACCTTGGAGTATCCTGGGTGGGAGGGTAAAAAGACATTGTCAAAAGTCTTCTAAAAAGGAAAGATTACTAACGACCAATGTCGTGGTGTTATTTTGCGTTTTAGGAATTTCTGGAACGCCGGAAGGGGACGCCATAGAAAAATATACATACACACCTTATTGGTGAGGTTCTTCAGAAAGGTCAGGAGCGTAGTAGGTACTCGCATTCGGCGTGTGTGTATGATAACATGAATGAATGTAGTCGAAGCAAAAGAAGTATGTAGGAGTCGTGCCAAATGGCAGTTTGTAGTTTCTGCCTACCCCTATGGGAACAAATTCGGCTATCGTACGTAATCGTTTTAATAAACTTTAATAAACTTTATAAAATAAAAATAAACTTTATAACACATTTGCTCGTAAGGGGTACCTATCTTATTGCGCCAAATTCAGTATCGTAATGTATCTCATTACGCACTTGGGCGTTATGGTAATCTAAAACGCCCGGTTTGCAAGATGCTCCGACTAAAACTTCCTTTTTTTTAATTCTTAGCAAAGAGTTGATGTCAGAAAAGTGGTCAACGTTTTATGAATAAAATTATCTTTGGAGACAAAATATAAAAATAAACATTTAATTCGTTAATTTAATAAATTTTGGGAATAAATTACAACCATTTGTAACAAAAAACAAAAAAATTAAGTTTATTAATTTACTGGCTGTTTTTGTGCCTTTGACTTAAAAATAAAAAAAAGTGCTGATGCGCGCGCCTAGCTTATGTGTAAACAAGTATAAATTATTCCGCGCGCTTTTTCTTTTCGCTGTACTGTAAGTATTGTTTTTATTTGAAAATTTCAGTCCGAGTTGTATTTATTTCCTCGCAAATATGGTTTAATTAAAACGTCGTATGAATGTGCGCTTTGATAATTACAGCCTCTGCTTTCTTGTAGCAATATTGCCTCGGCTGTAATTATCAACTTACCGCACTTATATCATAATGTACTATTATTAACTTCTGCGTAAAGCTACTTATTGTAAAATATGGAGTATAGGACCATCAAAGTTCAAGTTACTTAATGTAATTACCTGGTGTAGATGTGGCAGAAGACTCATAGTTATAAGTCCGAGTGCCCGACGTGATCGCTGGTAGTTCCCTCTCGTCCCTCTCATAGTAATAGGAGCTGGATTCTGATGTCTTTGGAGTAGACCTGGGTGGGATTGTGTACTCCTGAAAATTAAAGAACATTCATGTTTTTAAACCTACCCTGGTATTTCCATTCGCTTCAATCTCAAGGCCACGAATCATTAGGTAGTTCATTATTCCAATCTTCATTCCCAAAACTGTTATTATTCCCATTTAAACAAACTTTCGACTTTATTCTTGTGTCTATTGAGTCGAATTTAGAATCTCTTCAATCTCTAGTACAGACGCCAGCACATCAAGTTACTCCAATGAGTCAAATTTCTTTGATCGTTTTTCAACTTTATGTCAAACAGAATAAGGTTCATATTCAATTGGGCTAATGCTTATCACCGTTGACAGTTCATAGTGATGTTAACTGGGCAAAGTGTTCAACAATTAACTGTCAAACAGCTAACAAAGGATGTATGCAAACGCTGAGCGCATGTAGAAACACCAAGGGTACAATTTCTAAATTTAGTAATTTCTCTTCAGTTTTAATTAAATTGTGAGCAACAATATCCACTGTATGTGCTTGCATCTTTACGCATCTTTACGCATCTTATTTTTTTAATTAGTAGTATGTAAAATTAGGTAAATTCTAAGTAAATTTAGCTTAAAAATTTGAGATAGATCCGTTATTACAAAATTAACAACCAACGAGTACTTATTGCATTGAGGCAGCAATGATGTCATTTCCTTGCATTTTTTATGTTTATAGCTGTTTTATAGGATCGTGGCCGGTAAAGCCGATTTTATAGCTAAAAATAACGTCCCCATACGTTAAAACAAGTTAAGCGCAAAATAGTGATGAAATTCTTTATTTAAACATCGCCGTCGTTTCTGTATGTTCCGAAACTAGGTACCTACCTACATCTTCCTTATTCAATAGTAAAAATGCTTGACATGCTTAAACGTCAATTCGAACGATTTGAATTTGTATGAAAATAGAACGCTAAGCTAACAGCATGATGCTACCCTTGGTATTTCTACTTGCGCTGATTTTCACTTAACCAACGCTGAATCGTTGGCAATGTTGGCATACTATGCGTTTCAAATGAGAATAAGAATGACTTTGCGCCAAATTGTGACGTCATAGCTGTCAATTCGAATAAATTGTGTATGATCAGCAAAACAAGGTTCTTCAATTTAAGACGTTTTTTCATTTTGAATAACTTCGACTCGGTATAAAACAAAAAAAAAAGAAAATAGTTGATACGCGATTAAGGTTTCGTTGCAGGCCGTACTTTTAAAGCGACATTTGACAGATAGAGGTCATTGACGTTCCTATTCTTATTTGAAACGCTTAATACACCCTTTGTTAGCTGTTTAATTTACAGTTATACTGTTATATAAACACTGCCCAGTGATTGTCATTATGAACTGTATTATGGAGATACGCAATAATACTGGCGATCGAAATCAAGTATTTTATTCGATTTTGAAATGGGTTCTAATTGAAATTAAGTTTACGTCAAAACAATTCATGCAAGGCAAAGAGATTTAAAATTGAATGTATTTGCATGCAAGGCACACATCCTTGTTTCTAATAATGCTATTTCAAACTTTATTTTGTGTCTAGTCAAAGTCCAATTTGCAATAAAACCCTCACCTCAACAGTGTGCAAGTCTTTCCTGTCATACTTGCCGCTGGGATGCTTCTCCTCCTTATACTCGTAGTGGTACTCCCGAGCTCCTCCACCACTACCACGACCTAAGGAGTCCAGCTTACTGCCCTTTGGGATCAGGTCGGCTTTTATCATGTCTGTAAAGAAACATACAGCAAATTAAGGTACCTAGAATGCCTCGTTCATTTGTCTATTGGTTGTATACTCTTGCTTAGCGCTTACTGCTGAGAACAAGATAAATGTCACAAACGAATATGAACATTATTTGCCTAAGTAAATGGTTCATATTCGTACAAAACACAGTCTAGCAGCTCTTATAGCAGGCCTTTGACAATAAATCGTGTTTTGATAAGTGGCAAGCGATTTTATTAAACTGTGTGCTGTATGCTGTATTTAACATAATATATTTTCCTATTTAATAGTACTCTTTTTTTAATAATAATCTAGTGCTTGACTGCAATCCCACCTGCTGGTAAGCAGTGAAACAGTGATGCAATCAATGATGGTGAAGCGCACTGAGCTTATTCGAACTCCTTCAGCCTTGAAGACACCTAAATTAAACTCAAATAACTCTTCTTGATAAGTTTTACAAATAAAAATAAAATATGCCCAGCGTGGTGGTAGGACTAGCGAGGAACCTCATCACAATGCGTGCTGTACCAGACTGTCTTCTTCATTTGACCCTTGCTTGACCCAGTAGTTTAGCGATAGTTTCTCAAGATGCATTTAATAACTATTACCCGGCAAACGGTCTCAGATAAGTACTTGAAGTAAAGAAGAGGATCTTACCAAAGGCCTCATCTGTGTAAGGTGGGAGGGTGCCACTGCTGGAGTACTCTTTGTACTCCTTGTGCTTGCTGTACGACTTGGTAGCCATGGTGACTTCAATGTGTTAGCTGGAACAAGAGAAAAATTGTTATAGAAAATCTCAAGATATCAGCATCATTACTATCAGCTGCAACATGCAGGAGCTTGTTGAAGCTTCCAGCCGCATGGTTTGATCTATACCTATGCTACGCTTGCCGAAGTCCGTAATTCCCACTTGTCACTTTGGTAAGCCGGTGAAGAAAAACATCGTGAATTTGTGAGGCAAATCTGAGAGATATTTTTCAAGCGCATGTGAAGCCAAGTCAAAGGACCCCATGGTCCTTAAATTCTGACACCAGGCTTGTCATTAACCACACGAAAAGGAGACTAAAGTCGGTCGGTGACCATTTATTACATAACAAGACCCCTTCGTGCCTCGGAAAGCATGTTAAGTCGTAGGTCTCGGCTGTCGTTTGTTAATCTTTATACATATGTATAACTGTCGATACGAATAGACGGAATACCGAGAGCCTGACAAACAGTCTAACCAAGAAGTAACAGCTAGTTCCGTATTGGCCATCAGTCAGTATCATCAGTGTGTATTTAGGATGACATCGTTGTCGTGTGCACTCGCGGACATGTAATGAGTCGCCGGCACCCCGTAGCCACCGTAACTTAAAGTCCAATTAAAGTGCAATAGGTATCATTTTTAGGGTTCCGTAGTCAACTAGGAACCCTTATAGTTGCGCCATGTCTGTCTGTCCGTCCGTCCTCGCTTAATCTCTGTGACCGTTAGCATAAGAAAGCTGAAATTTGGTACCAATATGTGTATCAATCACGCCGACAAAGTGGTAAAATAAAAATTGAAAAAAAAATGTTTTATTAGGGTAGCCCCCCTATATGTAAAGTGGGAAGTGTTTTTTTTTAATTTTTACCCTAACGTGTGATATATTGTTGGAAAGGTATTCAAAAATGAATCGGGGTTTACTAAAATATTTTTTTGATACTGTCAATAATTTCGGAAATAATCGCTACAAAAGTAAAAAACAATATGTCCCCCCCTCTAACTTTTGAACCATAAGTTTAGAAAATATGAAAAAAATCTGAAATGTAGAACTTTATAAGGACTTTCTAGGAAAATTATTTTGAACTTGGATGGAAACAACAGTTTTTGTACAAAAAAGACAAAAAGTTATACAAAATAATTTCTGGACTAAGTTTGTAGTATAATCGTATTAATCGTATATGCAAGCATTTTGAACACTTATTGTGACGGACGGGAAACTACGGAACCCTACACTGAGCGTGGCCCGACACGCTCTTGGCCGGTTTTCTTTTGTAAATTCTTAGTTGTGATCAAAGTTGGATGTGCAACTCAGTCACTGTGTCTATTGCCCTGCTGATACTACAACAGAAGAAAAATGTCGATAACAAGGAGTGTACACATACCACAGCTAAAGTCAAATGTAGTCACTAATTAAGCCTTAATCAGGTCCATTTATAACTGCATCGGGCCATCTATGCTGCTAGCAATCTATACATATAATAAGACTGTAAAAAAACTGTGTCTGTACATTGAATATATTTAAAAAATAATAATTGAGGGGGGTTTAGAAACAGTAATAGAGCACGAATCCAAAAAAAAAAGTCTGTCTGTTTGTCTGTTTGTCTGTTTGTCTGTTTGTTTGCACACGCTAATCTTCGGAACTACTGGACGGATTTGAATGATTTTTTTTTTGTTGTATAGATATTAAGTCTGGTCAACACATAGGCTATAATTTATCCTGGAAACTGGAACACCTGATGCAGAACCGCAACAGACCAGCTAAACTATAGGCGATACAAAAATGGTCCCATAGCAAAAATTGTTCCACGTGATGAGCATTTTCTGCTGAGAGAATAAATTTGAAGATCCGGAACACCTGATGCAGAACCGCAACAGACCAGCTAAACTATAGGCGATACAAAAATGGCCCTATAGCAAAAATTGTTTCACGCGATGAGCATTTTTTGCTGAGAGAATAAATTTGAAGATCCGGAACACCTGATGCAGAACCGCAACAGACTAGCTAAACTATAGGAGATACAAAAATGGTCCAATAGCAAAAATTGTTCCACGTGATGAGCATTTTCTGCTGAGAGAATAAATTTGAAGATCCGGAACACCTGATGCAGAACCGCAACAGACCAGCTTAACTATAGGAGATACAAAAATGGTACCATAGCAAAAATTGTTCCACGTGATGAGCATTTTCTGCTGAGAGAATAAATTTGAAGATCCGGAACACCTGATGCAGAACCGCAACAGACCAGCTAAACTATAGGAGATACAAAAATGGTACCATAGCAAAAATTGTTCCACGTTATGAGCATTTTCTGCTGAGAGAATAAATTTGAAGATCCGGAACACCTGATGTGGAACTTCAAGAGCCCAGCTACACTATAACATATATCGGAATGACGTCTTAGCAAGAGTTGTTCAGCCTTATGAGCACTCGCTGTTGACGTATAAAAATCGAAGATCTGGAACACCTGTTATGGAACTCCAAAAGCCCAGCTACACCATAACTCAAATAGGAATGACGTCTTAGCAAAAGTTGTTCGGTCTGAAAGGCATTTCCTGTTGACTTATAAAAATCGAAGATCAGAAACATTTGATATAGAAATTAAAACTGGCTAAAACTCCCATTTCTTTATCGTATGCCTTCGGGCTTATGTTATTTGAGTGTTTAATTTCCTTTTCCATTTATCTTCATTACACGGTAGCTTACCCGGTAACGCAGGGGAGCAGCCACTTAGATTTTAATTGATCAGGTATCATCACAATAAAACTATAACCATGCCTAGAAAGAGGTCAAATTTTTCCCAATGTTCCAAAGGCGCTAAATGATTAAAGACAATAAGATCCCAGCAATCTACCGAAGAGCGTTAGGAGAGACTTGATGCTGTTCGAGAACATGAGGCTGCCACTCGCTCCGTGGAAACTTCATGGGATCGCGAAGCACGCCTGCATTCTCAGCGTATTTACGCATCTACATCCAGGTCTCTAGAGACCAGTGAAGAATATGTGCGCGACTGACCGCTGATCGTGAACATCATGCACTATCTCGCGAGTTGGAGACGTTCACGGAAAAAGCATGACGCTTGAGTTTTCAGCGTATATACGCATCGACTCTAGAGATAAGTCGGAGAAGCAGATGCGCGACTGACCGCTGATCGTGAACGTCACGCAACATATTATAGGCTATAATTTATTTTGGAAAATGGAACACCTAAAGTAAAAGAGATATAAAAATGGTGCCATTGCAAAAACTATTCCACGTGAAGAGTGTTTTCTGCTGTGAGACTAAATTTGAAGATCTGGAGCACCTGTAGGGGAACTCCAAAGCCCAGAGACAATATAACATATACATAATAGAAATGGCGTCTTAGCAAAAGTTGTTAAGTCTGATGGCATTTCCTGTTGACCAACAAAAATAAAAAATCTGGAACATCTTGAATCGTCTCGCGCATCCCATTGATTTCCCGTCCCCGGGCTTATAGAATTCGACATTAGATGTTTCAGATCTTCGATTTTGACGACCCCGTTGTCGCTGGCATAAGCAACAGGATCCGCGTACGAAGTCGCGGGCAGAAGCTAGTTACAAATATTAGCATAGCTTGAAGGTATCTGCAAGTCTTGCAAATTGCAGTGTGCTCTGTTATACCTACTTACTACAGTAATGGTTTTGACGTGACTTTTAATTCAATCTAGGAAAGTTGTCATGCATCGTCTGCCAAGCATTTTCCCAACTATTATCTATGTTGGGGTCGGCTTCCAGTTTAACCAGGATGCAGCTGAATACCAGTCTTTTACATGGAGCAATTGCATATTGGACCTCCACAACACGAGACCCCTTGGTTAAACTGGTTGTCAGACTTTCGGGCTGCTGACTACCCGTAACTCTTGTTAAAGGAAAGAAAGAAAGAAAGAAAAACGCATTTATTTGGCACAACACTAATTTTAATACAATAAAAATATACTAATGACAAAAAAAAAATCTAATGACAGCCGGAACGAACGGTTTAAAAACATGCTTTCCGAGGAACGGAGGAGCCTTGATATCATAGACAGACCCGACTTCGTAAAGCGTAGCTTAACCTTCGTTCGACCCGTGGGGCTGTCATTATGTAGTGGGAAAGTATTAAATGTAGGAAAATGTAAGTAATAAAAGTAAGTATGTAAGTAGTGTGTGTGTGTAAAATGTATGTAATGTATGTATATATCAGCGGATAGTAAAGAAGATTGTGTGTAAGTACTTACCTATAGAAATCTATACTTAGAAAAGATTTGAATATGGATGGCTTCGAGAGGGAGAGGGAAATATCCTAAAGAAATGATGTATGAATCTTGTGACAAACTGTTCTTCTTTGTCTTGAAGTTGTCCAAGAAATCTACTCTACGTAACAAGGTCAAACTTTATGCTAAACATTCCATGGATCACCATAGCCTTGTCTGAAGTCCTTTTCAAGATCTTTATTCTTAGCATTAATTGAAAAGGCTCCGAAACTACTGGACCGATTTGAAAAATTCTTTCAACGTTGACAATGGCTATCCCCGGGTGACATTGGCTTTTTTTTATCCCTGTATTCCCACGGGAACGGGAACTACGCGGGTGAAACCGCGTGACGTCAGCTAGTTTGTAATAATTATGGTACCATTTGTATAGTTTTCAAAGTACTATAATATCTTATCTAATTCAAACTCTAAGCTCCTATCGGTAAGTCGCACCATATTAGGAGGAGAAACGTAATCTGGTCGCAACAGGTGCGTGGGCGCAATGCCTTTCATTTCTAAAATGTCAAACGTCTCTCTGTCTGATTGATGGCAACACTGGGGCAATGAGTTACTGGATCGCTGGGGTAGGTAATAAGATAGATTGTTTGGTTCTTTTTCTTTTAAACGAAACGTTGCCCTTCACTGGGAGTTTATCTTATATCAAAGAGATTAGAGCGCGGGCATGTCAAGGAAATGTCATAGAAAAACTTTGATCCCATGTCTCAGTAACGCCATCTAGAATAATATATGAATCTTGGAGCGGCAGCGGAGCGTACTAAAAAAAACTCATAGACCTGTGTCCGGCAGCCGGCAGGACACTTTTTCGGACGAAAATTTTGTTTGTGATGTCCGATCTATAGGTATTGAATGTCTTTTTCTATATCGTCGGTGCGTTTACAGACATTTACAGTCACATAACACAATTACACAAACCCGGAACCACCACCACCTGCAGGCCTGAAATATATTTTTTATTCCGATCGGGAACCGAACCCACGACATACAGCATATAGCAGCCGATCGCTCATGCAGCCATTACACCAACCATCGCCCGTCTATTTATTATGGAACCATAAATATTTTTTTGTAACATAAGGCCATTAGGTTGTGGCAGATAATGACCGCGTGTCTCGGGTTCGATTCCCGCACGGAATAAATATTTGTATGGTCTACATACAGGTAGTTCTTCCGGGTCTGATTGTTTGAGTTTAGAAATTGTAAATGTACCCACGACACGGGAGAAATTCCTAGTGTTACACATTGTTTAAAAATAAAAGTTATAAGTAGGAACATTTGCTAATTAAATGATTACACATGTACTTATTATGTACTAAGTTATTAGTTAAGTACTTACTTGGGGCGCCCATAGCAACTTAAATAATTAAATGGATAATAATATAACATGATAATGTATTAGGTACGTCGAGATAATATTTTCTGTTACTAAGAAATAAGAATACCTACTAAGTTATCCGTTATTATTTTTCTCACCATTTTTAAGGGTAAGTTTGACCTGCGAATGCCTGCCTGTCTTCAACACAATCTAGACAGACAGCAATTCAAAGTAGAATCAAACACATGACCTTTAGTAAAGGTGTGTCGCTAAGTTTGCATATCATTCAGAACAGTTGCCATCCTATTTTGGTATTGTATAGATTGTGTCAGGGACTTCAGGGTTACAAAATAGCAAAGAGATTTGCGTCCTAACCGGGTTTCATGTTAGAACTTATATTAAATGTGACAACACATGAATGCAATAAAGACTTTGAGTTAGAGTTTATTATTATTGATATTTATGTAATAATAAGGCCACTTTCGGTCCACAATTGGATAATATTCACTTAAAAGTTTAAAACTATGTTAGTTACTAATTTAATAAAAATAATACAACACCACAGTTCATAACATTTGAGTTAGCGGGCTCCATTTGACATCCTACTAATATTATAAACGCAAAAGTTTGTGAGGATGTTGGTTACTCTTTCACGTAAAAACTACTGAATGGATTTTAATAAAATTTGGTATGGAGTTAGCTGAGACCGTGGATTAACACATAGGCTACTTTTTATCCCTGTATTCCCACGGGAACGGGACCTACGCGGGTAAAACCGCGGGACGTTTGCTAGTAAATAAATATTCCGCAACGCAATCAACATATTTAAAATTAAAATATTCAATTCGACACTTTGCTAAATGATTAAATTAAAATTCTCAATAAAATAAATTGTGATCAGATAAAATGTATATCTCTATGTATAAGTAAGTAGGTAGGTACTACAATTGAAATTGTGAAATAATTAAATTAAAGTAAAAAATGGCGCATCCCTCCGTTGACTAAGTATTATTATTTGTTTGATTGAGCAGCTGCTGCCATTCAAAAAACTAACCATTTGATCGGATGAAAGTTTTGTTCGTGATGTCCCGTCTATGTATAGTAAGTTTGATAGTAATTGTATGTCTTTGGTAGGTATTCAATCAAACCCGGTCAAACCGTTTCTAAAATTAGCTCAAAATAAACAGATAGACACTCACTAGACACAGAAAAATAATAAGTAAGTAGGTACCTTATTGCCCTTGCAAATAATATAGGTAGTATGAAACTGTTATTTTTACATTCTAAAGACGACTGTTCAATGTTATTTTGTATCGATGTTAAGAGGACGACCGACAGTAGCCAGTATAGGCTGATCCCGCATTCTATTGAAAGTCCGTACTACTCTAGGCCACCTATGGCCATCCTGGTTTTGTATGGCGTCTCATGCCTCGAGTTCGGAACCCCGCGATTGCAATACTTTTTGGATATATTTTTTTTGCTTTTTTTAAAGCGGTAGTAAGGTACTGGTAATAGAAAACAATACATATTATAACGTAAAGTTACTGTTTTAATTGAAACATCATAATTATTGATAATTATATTTATAACTATTTTAGTAATCAGTATATTTCTTATTTTAATTATCCTAGTTTTTATTTAAATTTTAATTCCCTAGTCACTTTCTTTCGGAAGTATGAGTTAAATTCCTACATCGCGCAATCAAAGTTATCGCACCCCTTTGCTAGTAGAGTTTCAACCCTCCGTTTTATAACGGGGGTCCATCGGCTCGAGGTAAGCCAGTGCTCGCCAAGCTGGTCTAATTTGGCGGTCCCTTCAAACTTGATAGTAACATACCTGAGTTCATCTGCTCAAGGCTAAGTTAAAAATTTATTAATCGGATAATTCTCCTGGATACAGGACACCTGCGAGGAAGATGGCTTAACTTAATCGTTAAGTTTCGACCCCTTTTAGATACGATTTAAAATAGATTTTTAGATGGAGAATTTTGTGTGAGGTGAAGGTAGAATTGAAATATAATTTGTATAAAAAGATTCATCGCTTTATATAAAATAGTTATATTTAATAATTATTATCCTCCATGTCTGTCAGTCAACACAATTACACGATCAAACGCGGTAACGTCACGAGTTCGGAACCCCGCGAGTGCTATTATTTTTGCTTTTTTATTTCACTATCTATTGAACTAACAATCAATTTGGTTAGTCTCAGAAACTTTTTGTGACTAAAACATCATACTTTAGCTAAAATCAACAAATATTTTTTAAGTTACAAGTGCAAAAACGACTTATAAACAGGTCGTCAATGCACACATAAACACACTTTGTTAGTATGTGTAAAGATTCCTAGATCGCGCAGTCAATGTTTTCGCACCACTTTGCATGTATAACTTAAGCTAATTAGAGTTATCGGGGGTCAGTCGCCTCGTGGGAAGCCAGTATTCGCCAAACTGGACTAAATTGGCGATCATTCAGATGTTATCTTTCGTAAGAAAGGTAAAATATATAGTGGAACGTGGAGACGCGCCCGCAAGGGACGTCCCCACATCACTGAGGCGGTTAGTTGAAAAACTAAAACCTGGAAACAGGTAATTGAGGAAATTGGTACTCAAGTGTCCATAGGAACTTGGAGACAAGTGTCCTAAGGAACTTGAGTGTCCAAATCTTACCATGAGGAATGATGACCACACTTCAGAGTGACCGCGACCCCTTTTTGGTTTTATTGTTAGGTATATTGGCTTTAAAATGTATTAAAAAAAAAACTGGATAAAAAGTCATCCACATTTAAAAACGAAAAACTAAAAATTTATAACGTTCTAACTAAATGGTAATCAAAAACAATTGCTAAACTCTTAATAAGAACAACTTTTACTATGGAACGAACTCTAAAATCGCTAAATAAAAATAATCTGTTCGATACAAAGACAGTACCTACCTAGGTATCTTAAGTATAATCTCTTTGGTTCAAAACATAAAATTTATGTAAGTAAGTAGGTCCATATACAGACGCTAGCACATTAAACTACTTACCACAAACTGTTAAAATTTTCCTAATTGAATTTAAACCTTATCTTGTTTGTCATAAAGTTGAAATACTATAAAAGAAATTTGTCACATTGGGCATTGGGTTTAGCTTGATGTGGTACCCCAAAGTGTCAAATTTCTTTGATAGATTCAACTTTATTGTAAGTGACAAAAGGTTCATATTCAATTGACAGTTTGGGGTAGCTAGATGTGCCAGCTGGCCTCTATACGCACACTCTGCTTTAAAAATTACATCACGATGTACAGACGCCAGCACATCAAGTTACCCCAATGTGTCAAATTTCTTTGATCGTTTTTCAACTTTATGTGAAACGGAATAAGGTTCATATTCAATTGGGAAAATTTGACACATTAGGGTACCTAACTTGATGTGCTGGCGTCTGTACGTACATGCATCATTTAACCGGACGCAGCTGAATACCAGTGTTTTACATGGAGCGACTGCCTGTCAGATCTCCACAACCCAGTAACTGGGTAACATGATAGATACCTCTTGGTTAAACTGGTTGTCAGACTTTCGGGCTTCTGACTACAAGTAACGACTGTCAAAGATCTACAAATGACATGCAGCCGGGACCAACGGCGTTAACGTGCTTTCCGAGCCACGGAGGAGTCTTGGTATGTAATAAATGTCACCCATCCACGGACCGACCTCGTCAAGCGTAGCTTAACCTTCGATCGACCATGCGGCTGTTATAATTTAGCCACAAGCGATGTACAGACGCCAGCACATCAAATTACCCCAATGTGTCAAATTTCTTTGATCGTTTTTCAAGTTTATGTCAAACAGAATAAGGTTCATATTCAATTGGGAAAATTTGACACATTGGGGTAACTTGATGTGCTGCGGCGTCTGTACATTCATAAGATTATAAAGTTTTTATTCACCTTTGTCAGAAATATCTAAAATGAACTAAAATCGGGTACTAAACTAAAAAAAATTAAACAATATTTTAGGATTACCCACACGTACTTTTGTCACGTATCAGCAGTGGTCAAGTCATAAGTTCGAAACCACGTGAATGCAATTATTTTTGTAATTTTAATATTAAAATTACAAAAATAATTGTAATTAATAATCTTTTTATTTGTCAAATAATGTATATACATTATTTGACAAATAAAAAGATTAACGGGTATACTTACATACATACCTATATTTCTAAAGTTAGTGAATGCAATTTTATTCGAGTTTAAAGTTCATAAATCTACCTACATAGATTTTGTGACTCATTTTAAGTCATTACACTTTGAAATCATATGTCAAGAGTTCGAAACCTATGCAATTATTTTTGCCTACTTATATGTAGGTATATTTCTAAATACATACATATTATAGATAAATATTACACCCAGACACAGAACAAATGATCGTGCTCCACCAACACACAAACATTTGTCCTGGGTGGGAATCGAACCCACGACCTCCGGCATTGCAGTTAGGATCACTTGCTACTAGTCCAACAGACCAGACTAAAAAAAGTGAATAATTTTTATGTTTGACTATGAAGAAAGAAAATGTTCAAACAAATCACGGAATCGAAAGCTTCATGTCGTGAGTTCGAAACCCCGCAAATGAAATTATTTTTGCATATAATTATTTGACATTCAATTAAACTTTTTGATTTGGTACATGTAGAATTAACAAATATTTTGCCAAGTAATCAAGGGACATTTGCAAACAATAAAAACACAGATTATAGAAAGATAAATGTTTATATGCAAAGATTCCTACATCGCGCAAGTAAAGTTTTCGCGCGCCTCTGCATATCATAATTAGTCCGTTTCTAAATATTCCGGGGGTCAGTCGCCTCGAGGGAAGCCAGTTCGCGTCAAGCTGGTCTAAATTGGCGTTCATTCAGATGTACCCTACTTGAAAAGTAGTGGTAAAAAGTGAGAGAAATTCATATAACACAGCCCTTCTATTAAATTATCAATAGTGTAATTTCAATGAAAACATTGTCTTACCTACTTGTGACCTACGAGGAGGATTGTAAAACTGCACTGTTAACGCGACCCCCTTTTTGACATTTTTTTTAAACCTGATAGGTTCGAATCGCGTTTTGTCACTATCACCGGGTAGTAAGCAATGCACGATGATCGACGACGAAGCACTACTTGCCTAGGTTACTAGGAGTAGGTATCTGATAAGGTCGTATACATATGCTCTTGACTAAAAGACCCCTAGGTTATCAATCTATCAGGAAACACACTCCGGCAGGGAATTCCACTCCATAGATGTATTGCACAATAAAAGTGAAATTAAGATAACATTTCGCACGTATTACTCAAAAGGGTAAAGCAGAGGTAGTACCTATTATTAATAATAGTGCATCTACAGACTACATGTTTGCCAGTTATTTTTAAGTCCTATGTACAGACATCAGCACATCAAGTTACCCCAATGTGTCAAATTTTCCCAATTGAATATGAACCTTATTCTGTTTAACATTAAGTTGAAAAACGATCAAAGAAATTTGACACATTGGGGTAACTTGATGTGCTGGCGTCTGTACCTACGAGAGAGCCATCAAACGGCTAACCTTTGACAATATTTTTTTATTTAATGGTGCTTGCGTTGCGTTTGGGGCCATACAAGCAGAAAATAAATAATTACACTGACTTGAAATTACCTTTTTAGATAATTTATAGGTAAAAGTACCTATAGTAGTAGATGTATGTATATCTACTACTATACTATTACCCATAAATTCTCTAAAAAAAAAGTTAAAGATGCTTATAATATAGGTAGGTATCTATATATTATAAGTATCTTTTTGTATGTACTCATTTTGTATGTTTAGTCACAAACTACATTTCTCGTAAATTGCTGCTTAATACTACTTGCTGCTCATTTGTTCTGTGTCTGGGTGTAATTTATCTATACTTAATAAGTATGTATTTATAAGTAGAAATATCTAAGTATGTTTAACAGCAGTCTAGGTACTCACAAAACAAGCTCTGCTTAGTTTGGGACAAGATCACGTTGTGTGAAGGTTGTTTAATATTTATTTAGGAAGTTGTATGAATATGGCGAATTTTATTAATTTACCTCGTTAAGTAAATACATGATATATTTTACAGTCGCGAATAACTTTTTTTATTAAGTATACATATACAAGTTGTAAACAAACATATTGTATAAGTACTTACAAATTTTTACATTGACTAAACGTACCTACTTGATATTCTAACACTGTTACCGACAATAGTGCTACAATTCTAGAGACATGTGTCATATTGCGCATGAGTTGCATATTTATTGCATAATGACGGTGTCCTTTGGGTAGACATGAACCTATATGTATCTGATAAGGTCGTATACATATGTAAAGGATACTAATAATAGGATAAAATTAAACAAATTGATGGCACGATCGGCGGAGTGGTTGGGCGATTAGCTGCTGCGCTGCGTGTCGTGGGTTCTATTCCCACACGGTACAAATATTTCTACTTATGGGTTATTATAGCTGGACACAGGTCGAGCTATGTTTTGTGTATGTGAGTTTAAATGTTTGTAATTAAACGCACCCACAATCTTAAACTAGTCAAGGTATAAATGCGCAGCCACAAACAAAATGACAGTAGGCGAGGTGGTAACAACCTCATGCAAAATGGGTTACCACCAATCCACCATCTCACAGCCATTGTAGCGACATCTATCTCGCCACATACGAACTAATGTTATGACTAATCCTACATCGCGATATTAAAGTTATCCGCGCGATTTGAACGCATACAAGTTCCCGACAACGACAACAACTGGCCGATCGGAGGATCCTCCCTTTTCTATGGGGGATTAGGAACTTTAAACCCTGTTTCACATTCCTCTAAACTATCTCTCCGCCACCGCGCGCGCTCATTGGTCAAATCAAATAGCGCGTAGGTACCTCCTCGAGTTCCGGTTGCATATTTCCGTCCCTTCGAAAAAAAGACTCCCTATCCCACCCAAGAAAAGATATTTCGCGTCAAAATTGGTTCATTTTGTAGTTTTTGAGTTTATGATTGCAAACAAAGTACAAAAGTCCAAGTTCCAAGTACCTAGGGACTGTTCTCTTTGTCATTATGTCAGTCATCTTATTACTCATCTTAGGGCTATGACTAGGCTAGGCTGAGAGGCACATCACCCTTTTAGGAGCACCACGTCAAACCGATGCTGTGTTTATATTATAAGCACGGGCTGATTGCTGACTCATTGGTAAACTTAACGAAAGTACCTTTTTACTAAACACTATCCGACGACACATGGTTTCACTCGTTCACCATCGTTGTTCCCATTCCCGTTTTTTTTTACTTGACTGCGCCAGAAGGAGGCATTATATTTTTCTAGAGTATTTACAAAACTCCTCCGAAACAAGTATCTAATGAAATTTTTGTTCGTAAGTAGGTATTGCATGTCTTTGGTCAGAAGCCTCTCCATTATTATAATATGCTTAAAAAAATACGTATTCAGAAATAGTCTGAATAACGTATGCTTCTCCCTCTTCAACAAGACAGACACAACCGTTCAAAATAACATATAATTAACTGGGTCCATCTATTTTAAATCCAATTAACGTTCAACACAGATAATTAACTGGAATTAGGGCATTGCTACACGCGCGTTCGTCGCCTACCCCTTTGATGTGTTCGGCCCCTTGTAACAGATTATTTTTAACCGACTTCAAAAAAACTTTTTTACAAAAAAAACAACCGACTTCTTAAAAAAAAACTAACAGGTGAAAAATAACTCCAGTTTCGGAAGTCTGTGGCTTTGGTGGTTTTGTTTTGTTCATTATTGGCCACCGACTTCCGAAACTGGAGTTATTTTTCACCTGTTAGTTTTTTTTTAAGAAGTCGGTTGTTTTTTTTGTAAAAAAGTTTTTATTTTGTAATTTTTAGTTTCTTTGTATGTAAAGAAAGTCTTTCAAAACTTGAAAGAATCATTGAAATTGGATAACAATTGCTAAAGAAGTTCTATCTCTAAACATTAATCTGTACATCTCTGCCGGCCCCTTTTAAAATAGAATGGCGTAATGTTGAAAAATAACTCCAGTGTTGTGAAAAATAACTCCAGTTTCGGAAGTCTGTGGCTTTGGTGGTTTTGTTTTGTTCATTATTGGCCACCGACTTCCGAAACTGGAGTTATTTTTCACCTGTTAGTTTTTTTTTAAGAAGTCGGTTGTTTTTTTTGTAAAAAAGTTTTTATTTTGTAATTTTTAGTTTCTTTGTATGTAAAGAAAGTCTTTCAAAACTTGAAAGAATCATTGAAATTGGATAACAATTGCTAAAGAAGTTCTATCTCTAAACATTAATCTGTACATCTCTGCCGGCCCCTTTTAAAATAGAATGGCGTAATGTTATGTTGTGGAAATACAAAAGCTCAGCATAGACATCTGACTATAGCAATCGCGAATAATTTGCTGTTATGCGTTGAAGAGTTCCGTTGCCTGTCTTCTTCATCAGTTTTTCTTCACCAAATGTTACTTTCTAAATGAAAATGCTTGATTTGTTACAAAAAATGTTGAAATCGGTGCATGTGTGCCTATATTTTTTGAGGAGTTCCCTCAATTCCTCGAAGATCCCTCATCAGATATGAGTTTTGATACAAATGGGACCAATCTGTTAGTATACCCTATCAAACAAAAAAAAAATTTTGAAAGTCGGTCCATAAATGACGGAGTACTGAGGTAACAAACCCTAAAAAAGAAAAAAAAAAAAAAAAAAAAATATACAACCGAATTGAGAACCTCCTCCTTTTTTAGAAGTCGGTTAAAAAGGAGGAGGTTCTATGTTCATGTGTATGTATTTTTAATACCATAGATCATACCACCTGTTTGAACTAAATCGGTAAACAATAACTAAATATGTACTGATATTGTACGTAAATCAACCTAATGATTTAGGTTCTACGGTGTGATTTTGCGTAGCAGTTCCTAATTATGTATTTTAGTAGTTTGGAAGTGTGAAAAATTTACTGACATGAGTTCATCGGTTGCGTGTGCGCCGGTCAATATTTTGACTGTAGTTCAAATGCCTAACGCGAGTTGTACTTGAAAGGTATGTCTACAAATGGAAAATTTCATTTTCATTTGTTTTCATACGTCACATATAGGGTTTCCAGGTGTCAGGATTTTTGGAATACTGTCCAACGAAGTAAGTATGCCTATAAATACGAATCCCACCAGTCTGCCAGTTGACAGGCTTTGGTGGAACTTGCTTTTGATCTCGAACTTCACTACCTACATATTATAAAAACAATGTCTTCCACCGCGTCGGTTTGTCTGTTCGCGATAAACTCAAAAACACCAATTTTCTCGCAGTTTTCGCAAATTGATAGAGTGGTACTCGAGGAAGGTTTTAGTATATACTTAATTTGTCAAGTTTTTGGAAAGTAACAATGGCTAATTATTAATGATATTTGTTGGAGGTGTCGGAAAAAAAACAAGCCGTCTGGGAGCTGGGCGCTATAGCCGACATCAGCACGAGCAAAACCACGGGCATTAGCTAGTATACATATACAAACAAAACCAAATGTGTAGAATAGGTCTTCGGCTACATTGAGTTAGACTGTAAGACGACCCCAAAATGGAAAACGGTTTACTAGATAATTTGCTTATTAGCTGGACTTACCATGGCAGCTAATGATAATAAATTATTCTACAACTTTCACACAACGCCATCTAGACCCAAGCTAAGCAGCGCTTGCGTTATGGGTTCTATTTTTTATATATAATGGGTCTACTCTTGACCTCAATCTTGTCCTGCGGTCAGAGATGAGGTCGACGATGGAACGAGCTTACCCAAAAAAACTCATATGAACTCGGAAACACAGATGAAGGCAGGGAATTCCACTCCTTGGCTGTGCACATAATTCAGGAACAGGCAAAGCGCTTCGTGCGAATGTGTGGAACATCTACAAGGAATGGGTGATAACCTGCAGTACGTCTGGATTCCCGATGGATGAAAGGAGATGGTGGAAGGAGCTCGTGGAGGTCTAGAGCACACTCAACGAAATACAGTCTGTAAAAGACCGACAGACATGCAACTTTGCGGCGGTGGGCCAGGGTATGAAGCTTGGTACCCACCAGCTTTTCGTCACCAATGAGCCTCTAAAGAACTGATAAATATACTTATACATATATTTCTAAAACATACATACCTATTATAGATAAATTACACCCAGACACAAAACAAATGATCGTGCAAATCACTCAAACATTTGTCTTTGGTGGAAATCGAACCTACGACCTTAGGCATCGCAGTCAGGCCCACTAACTACAAGACCAATAGGCCAGCTGAATCCGTTAAACCGACTCAGGGTTACGGGTGTTAATATTAACCATGGAATTTATTTACTCATAAATATTTCAGTTCCTTCCACATGAATGTCATTGTACAAATATGCGTTACAAATAAGTAAGGCTCCGTGGCGTCGTAAATGCGTAGGCGCAGGTTTGCGTCACCCATTCACTGCAGTTCGGACAGCACCAGCCTACGCTTACTATAGACTAGGGTTGTCGATACAGTGGTACTGACACAAGCACATCAAGCTTCCCCAAATTGCTAAATTTTCCCAACTGAACATGAATCTTATGCTTTTCGTGATAAAGTTGAAAATAAAACTTGAGAGGTGTCAAGGAAATGTAAAATTCCTTCACTACTAAATCGAAAGGAACTTCGTTTCATCCGGGTGTCTTTGTTACAACTTTTGGTCTTAAGTTTTTCTCTCTCTCTCTCTCTGTCTCTCTCTCTCTCTCTCTCTCTCTCATAGAAAGCAAGCCAGTTATTAGACAGACAGAGAAACAGGCGCACGCCGCACGGCTTACAACTGTAGCAAAAGGTGTCGTTACAAATTTTGGTCTTAAATAGAGTCGTTACAACTTTCAAAAGTATCGTTCCCCTTTCGCAACGGGCGATAAGGAACTTCGTTGCAATTAAAAAAAATATTGACACATTGGGGTAGTTTGATGTGCTGGATTCTGTACCTACAGTTAGTCGCACGCAAAGGCATTCAATAGGTAGGTACTTACTTCCTATAGACGGGATATCACGAACAAAATTTTCATCCGATACTTTGTGTCCTAGTGGAAACAACTGCTACAAGTCGATTAGTATAGTTTAGTACGCTCCGCTGCCGCTCCAGTTTTGCCAGATGGCGTGAATGAATAAGGCTGCAATCCCACGTCATACTTTTGTAGGAGCGATATCAAATCGTTGGGCGCCATTTTATTTATGGCTGACATTTTTTAGGATATAGATAGGTATTACAGATGACAAATTAATAATACTTAATACATTAAATTATTAAACCAATATCAAATAGTACAAGATGTCAAAGCAATAAAAGATCGCTCATAACTTCTCATCTTTGTGTTGAGAAATAAATTTGAATAAATTTGAATTAATTATTCTTGTCCACGGTTATGACTATGTGACGTTTCATTAAACTAAATATGGCGCCCTCTAGAGAACAAAAACTTTGCAATCATCCAATTATTCTACGACTAGCAATATTATACACATACACATAGATTGGTTATGTATAAAAAGATTTAATGTATAAAACAATGGCAGGTTTCTTTTAGCAATATATTACGATCGAATTTAGAATTATATTTATGTAGCTGTATTGTTTTGACTTGTCTCGTAAACTCTTGTAATTAATAAACAAATGATTAGGCACGCAGTTGTATTTTATTTGTTATCAGTCAAAACAAAAGAAAACCAAAGCATAAAGATAAAGATAAAGATAAAGATAAAGATTATTTATTTGTCAAAATACATGCGTTTACACACTAATTAAAGCATGCAAGATCTTAAAAAAAAGTATTTGAAGTCCGAACATGTTTTACCTGTCGAGGCGTACAAATTTTAATTTAATTTTACATTACAGGACATATTTAGTGTACATATCTTTAAAATTACATTATTAACTTAAAAACAATGTCAATATAGAAATTGTAAGGAATGTCAAAGTAAAAATTAATTATTAAGTACAATGTCAAAATAAAAATTAAAAAACAATGTCAAAAGGTATCCGTCAAGAAGTCATTTACATTATAGTAGCACTTGTCTGTTAATAAATTTCTAATCTTTTTTTTAAATAAATTTGTGGGTAAAGCTTTTAATGCTTGTGGTATTTTATTGTACACTCTGGGAGCCATACAAAAGAAACTTTTTCCCATAATAGCCGTTTTTGCAGCGTGCAAGCATAATTGGCTATTGTCACGTCTGTTACGCGGAAAGGTATCCGATATTCGTGGAAATAAGTGAGGGTTAGATTTGACGAACGACACAGCTTCAAGAATATATAGGGATGGTAGAGTTAGTAACTTGTATTTTTTAAATAACGGCCTACAGCTTTCCGTCGACTGTAAATTAAACATTGCCCTAATACATTTCTTTTGTGCCTTAAACGCTATTTCTTTATTCGTTGAGTTACCCCAAAATATAATGCCATAACGCAGTAGCGATGCTACTAGACCATGATATGTCGTTACCAGGGCATCTGGGTTAAGTTCAGGGGCCAGTTTGTATAAAACATACGCGTATGAGCTTAGCTTTTTAGTTAAAGATTCTATGTGAGTTTTCCAGTTTAATTTTGAATACATAGTAAGATTAATGCTAACTATGGATGTAATGTAGGTAATCTATAGGAACTGAGGAATTCATGATTTGTAGGATCCTAATTAGGATGCAACCCAGCAGTCGGATACCATAAATCGGATCCATACTGTCCTAACTGCGATGACATCTCCGATTTCCTAGTTAGGTTTCCTACAAATCGGATAGTGTAATAAGCCCTTTACAGACCAATGGCTTAATGTGCATTTTGAGGAAAACACTATTGATTGATGGTCATGTTTAAATTTCCGGGCCAGTGTTATTGGATTTTGCATCTGGAATTGGTCAATAGCAGCCCGATGTCTGGATCTGGGCCCATGTTATGGCAACTGTCGTCCTCTATCTACCTAATGGGACTTGAAATATAAATGGCGAAATGTGAAGGTGTTCTATCTGTTTTCATTTATCGCAGCATCATGCTGAGATAGGAGCCTTTTTGGCCTCGCACAGGTCTTCTCTTTTAGTATTTAGTTTTATATTCTTTTTGTTATTATTATTTTTGTAGTTCCTGTGCTTGTCCCAAATAAATATTTTTCTTTCTTTCTTCTTTCTTTCTTTCTTTCTATAAACTGCTTAACCCATTGTATGACAAACTTGATGTTATGTAGAAGAAAAATAAATAAAAATGATAAACCAATTAAAACTTGATACCGCTATGCTACGTCACCCACCCCAAATATAGACACAGTCGCAGGCGCAGCTTCATTAACCCGCAAGGATTTCTCAACTGCATATTATCGATACTTATTATACCTATATTTTCTGCTCTGTGTTATCTTACATGTACCCTTGACCGCTATTCGACTCACACGCACGGCATGACATCATCTTGCAGTTTGCTTGCTTTTTCATTTATTTTTGCCCGCACTTCCATCTCTTATACTCCTCTACTAAAAGTATAGCCGTCTCTTTCCCACATATGGTAATTAAACTTGGTTTTAGAATAAAGGGCTTTCTTTAGCGATGTCGGTTGAACCTTCTAAGTATGTTAGTGATGTAGCTATAGATACGTATGGGGGTTCGGTTCTCGTTCGTGGAAGTGATTTGGAATTCAGAATGTGTGCGGAATTTAAAGCTATGTGCGAAGTGAATGAATTTTTCGAGGATGCCTGCTAAATCAGACATTCAGATTTGGTTTGTTTTTAGTCGGAATTTATTCAATGGTCGGAAAGTTTAAACACAAGAGGAAACAGGTTTGTAATGTTATAGTTTTTTAACCAGAGTAACAACAAGCTTTGTTGTAAATTTTAAACATAAAAAGGGTCTACTTTTCTAAACTTTTGGGTTTTTTTCTTTTTGATGGTACACACGGCTACACATCAAGCTATACATTTTCAGTATAAGATTCAGAAACTCGCATTGTATAGGATTTTCGTACACTGTGAGGTCAGCGTAAACTAGAAATATACCTATACATATATAGCGATAACAAAATTATTTCGGTAAAGTCATAATTAAGACTCATGAAAGGAACAAAAACTTTAGATATATGATAAGATGAAAATTCCACCTATTTGGACTTTCTTGCGTCGAAAATTTCTTTAGCTTTCCTTATTTCTACGATCTGTCTGAAATTTCAAGTATCTGATTTTACAGACCTCTTGGTATCTAATCATTCTATCCTGACTTTCAAGCCCCGAAAGAGAAGTCTTTCCAAAAAAACCCAGCAATAACTTCCCATTCTGTAGAAGCGCACTACAAACAGTATCTTCGCTAATTAACAGAGTTCATTGATCACGTAAGCAATTAGCAGTATTCTTGACACCCATCTTGCCAACGTGTTAGTCACCACCGCTCACCCATCATTCGTCACAGCCATTAGAAAAACAGTTACTAACAGGAGTCAGTATTTAAGTGATTTTAATTGCTCTCGTGGAGTAAAAATTTAATCAATTTCTTAACGAATCCATTTTGGTCCTACTAAGAGGTATCCTGCTACCCAGTAACTAGAGTACTTTGCGTGGAGGTATCTGTATTTCAGAAACTTGGAAGACCCCCTGAAGGCACGTGAACATAATTATTCACAAGAAGTTGGCAATATTATCTCAAAGTCGAGTTGCATTCGTTTTTCTCCATCAGTATAATCTTTTACTACTGTATCAAGTTTTAATAAATAAATAATTGGGAAATGCTAGGCAAGTTAAGGCTTGTTTTCGTTAATCCTTAAGAAAATGATGATTCGTTTTAGAATTTGCTTTATGTCGAGTGTCGAACAAGGCGTCCCACCTAATAATAAATACTTAGTCACAATTATCACAAGCCTCAGAAACAAAGTCAGCAGTCTATGATGAAGAAGATCATTAGTCTAAAAACTTACATTGTGACGATCAAGCCGATTTTAAAAATTCAATAAATAATGGAACACTAATCAAGATTCCCTCGCGAGCGAAGTCATTGACGATGCTAACGAACTGTTTGTTTGCACGTGCTAATTAAAATGACCCCTTTAAGGTCAGTCTCACTGTATAACTGCAAGCATTAACATCACTTACAGTACTCATACATTCCATCTTTAACCAAACAAAGGCCAAACTTAAAACAAAAACGAAGAACCACGCAAAGGTTTTGGGAAAAACAAACAGCCAAAAACAAAAGTAATATTTAAAAGGAACGATCTTCTTCATAAAGCAAGCACAAAGCAGGTACTAGTATTTGCAAGGAAACTAGATAATGCTCAGGCGCATGTGATAAACGACTTCCTATTTAAAGACAGAGGACAGATAGACCGGTTTCTCGCAAGGCTGACAGTTGACTGGTCACATTATGTAATGTAACAGGGTTTCAATTAATTATAAATAATCTGTGTATCGGGTCTTTATTATTGAGGTTTTTTGTGTAAGAAGAGTGCCAAAATCAGCAGTGGATTGAAGGGCAATATATAGACAGGCAGATTTGACGGACTATGGTGTCATTAGAAACTGACGGAATGCTGTTGCACTTCCATCAGCAATATATGTTCAGATACACTCTTGTCTTCCCGAACAGAAAAGATTCTCAATCCTTTCTAGCAGCAGCTGTGATCTTGATAAGTCCTACGTCATTTCTTAAAATTCCTAGAGCATCTGCAAATGAACTCTTCCTAGGTTCAAATGACAGCGTCCAGTTCAAAAGAGCACTGGACAATCAGACATTTTAAGCATCCCAGTAATTACAAAAACTTGTTTGCCATTAATTTAAAAAGCTTTACAACGATGACATCATACGAAGAGGTCATTCGTATCGCATACTGACCTCGCCAGATGTCATTTAATGGAATCGGCTGGGTCAAGTTTGTATGAACGCCTTTTATTACCTTATCTTAAGTCTTATTAAGGATAAATAATAACTTTGTGAATGTAAAAGGAAGTATGTGGTAGAATATGAAGTATGGATGACGTAATGCATTCAGATGTAAGATTCATAATTCTGTTAAATTGAACAGATTCATTTCCATTCCGGATTGGTGGTATGGATGATTTCATAGCTACATTCGATTTGAACTTGGGTTAGTCAGTGTTCGGCAAGTTAGTCAGTTAATAATAGCAGTTTTGAACAGAAACTCATCCAACTCAATCTGATTTGCATCAAAGTCAAAAATGGGATAATTACGGCATAGCTGTGACCGGAGTAGCCCAAACGATACTTACTTATCTTCTAACTTGAGAGAATGCATGAGCCTGCATGCCAACAACATTTCTCGTCATACCTGGACAAACACATTTGGTAACTCTGAACATTGCACGATGTTGCAGAAAATTTAGGAGACACCACAGTGCTTTTTTTCAACATCTTTGTTTTACAACACACTGGTTGGTTGCAAGTTGCAATAGCGACATTGCGAATGTGACTAAATTGAGGAGACGCAGAAATCGCGGGATGTCTAGCAACTAGTAAACTCGTAAACTCACATAACGTTGAGAATAGGGATCTCAACGTGGCAGATAGAAAAGGGTGAGGCTTAAAATTAATACACTAAGTACAGTCTATATCAGTACACTTGTCTGTGTTATTGGTTCCCGACTTCATGATATCACTACACTTGAAATATAATCCATAAATATACAAGATTATTAGTTTGAATAAATTATCTTTATCGAATTAATAGCATGGAGATAGTAGAGAGAGATATCATAATTATATATTATAGTTGCATCTATTGGAAGTTCCAATAGATGCAACTATAACCTATGCATACCATTATTAATGTTCCAATTTGGAACATTAATAATGGTATGCATAGGTTCCCAGGCATATGATATTTCAGTATCAGGTGTCTACTCTCTAGGGTTCCTTACGACACAAGAATTTTTGAGTAGTGGTTTTAATCTCCTGCTTTCCTGCTCATTTAGATTGAGTCGACGTAAAGAAGAGTCGAATGTAACAGTTTATAGATCTCTTTTTACAGTATTGCCTGAGGCCGAGGGATCTTTAATGTGGGGAGCATTTTCTCCCTCTATTTGTTTTACGTCGAAAATATAGTTTAAACAAATAAAACTAAGGGACTTCAAGCAAATAGCTGGTCCGTTATAGTTTTAAAGATAAAGATAGTTTATTTGTCAAAACATGAATAAGCAGTACAAAAACTGGGTTGCAAAGCATGGTGTAGTTTTGTGTGGCATGAACCAGACATACTTAAATTGAAATCTATAGCGGAGGCCTGGGAAGCTGTTACACACAAACAACCCTTTGACTGTGCACTACAGGGTCCATTTTGATCTCATTTATAAAGTTACCACCTAAGAATACAAATGGAAAGCAGTAAAGAAATTGAGTATTACGTTACGTATTAAACAATTTGTTTTTGTTCATTTATATTCACTTTATTTGTAATTTGTAAAATTCAATACTTTCTGAATACTAGGTATACATATAACATTTGGAAATAGGCCAGGCGTATTATACCTATAGGAATTATAGTGAGGATACATATATAATTATACTTATTATATATGTATATTCAAATAGTCTTGTATGATATATTTATGTAAATAGTACACCACACACTGCCTACTCATCTTTTTTTCCTCCACTATCAAGTCCATCCAAAGGTTGTCTGTAAGAGATCGCTTTTAGCGATAAGGCCGCCCATTGTATCACCGCTTGTAGCCCTTAAAATTATTATTTGTAAGTATTAATGGTGTACAATAAAGAGTATTCTATTCTATTCTATTCGATACAAGCAGTTCCCAATCATACAGAAAGTGATATAATGATTTTCGGAACACCACTACACCCACTGCCATCATTATTGTAACAGATCTGTGCCAGTAATGTCCTTGTCAACACTTGACTTGATGATCGTACACCTACGTCTGAAATAAACTATGCATTGGACAATAGTCGGTTAGACTAGATTAATATTAATCGAGTCAGGGGTCAGATTAGTGAATAGGTTGGAGCTATTAGACTGAATGTTATGTTAATGGACTAAGACGATTACTGACAAATGCTTGCACTGACTGATCCCCTCATATCTGTGTGGTTCTTTCCTCAAAAAAACCATTTCAGACACTAATCTGCATGGTTATTTCATGATCTGACCAAGATGATTTATGTATGTATGTGTGACTTTTATCTCTGAGTAAAAGAGACCTTAGAGTTTCTTTAGGTGTTTCGTCTCAGAGTACTCAGATAGTGAAACAGAATTTCCAGAAGTTGGAACATCAGGACAGTAAGCTCTGTAAGTATATGTGCATATTAATAATAAGAGCAATATTTTTTCTGACAGCTAATTGTGGAAAGGAAACATCTCAATTTAAGTTTTTTCTTGACCATATTACTTATTGCCAGAAAAAAATTAACTGATGAGCAAAGGTCTTTGCAGTGGACTCTGCATGCCCTCTTCTATTACACGTACATCTCTTTTAGCTTACATCATGAGACGAAAAAGCCTACTTAGTTGAATTTGTGCATTTAACACCAGCAGGTGGATTCTGTAAAAATCTCGCCGTAGTTGGGTGTGAGTGTAATGAGCGTAAAAACGAACTGTCAATCAGCATGAGTATGGAATGACACCCGCCGCCACCAGCCAAAGGTACCTTCGGCTAAACTTCACCTACGTTTTCACAATGTTTACAGACTAGCACTGTAGATTCCCCAAAACCGTTCTGTCAGGTGTCACATGTTCTATGACTACTCTTCCATTATTCATCGTTACTCAATCCATTTAAAAACAAATATTGCGTAAGTCCAGACCACTGGTTACGATACCGAGCCTGCTGGTGGGCGGATGGGTATCAGAATGCCACCACCCGCCCACGTCCTGCCCTACCGCTGCCTATTTAAGTATTATCTGGTGTTACACCGGTGGCTTATTAGCTCAAGTACTTTAAATATGGATTCGTAGATGGTGTGGCAATGATTGTTGTTAGCTGGATTATTTTTGTGGTAGTGTAGTGTCAACGCCTGAGTGATTTGGATTCTCAAACTTATATTGTCTGTCATTCTACGTTGATTATGTTATGTTTCTCTCGCGCACTTGTTTACTAAAGCTAATCTTTCATATCTATCTTCTTCTTCTGTATTTATTCGTATACCCATCTGCTGAGCGTCTGTCTGGGGTCTGAGCTAGTTTTCTCATTCTATTGTGCTATTTTCTATAATATTATAAAGACTTAGTCTTGGAAGTATGGACTTTAACAATAAACTACGCGTAAATGTTTTTGTTACTTTCCACCACCTATTTTATTGGTGACCCGGCTTAATAGAAAGCTGTAGCAAGTACTAGAAATGATAGAAACGAGAACGTAAGTTCAGTGTCTACCTTCTTTCGCCTATAGAAGAATATTTGCTGATAAAATACGCCGGATGGAGCAAATCCTTTTCTATCAATCGACGCATCGTTTCCTTTACACTTGTCATCAGCCCCTATACTTATAGATTAAAGTAGATTACTTTAATAGATGCAATCGTTTCGGTATAGGGGAGATTATTTATTGAATCAACGACTTGTACTATCAATAACGTAAACAGTACCGTCTTATATAATATCTGTTTTTGCATGCCTAATTTAAGGTAGTTAGTAAAGAATCTGTGCAAATAAAAACTTATTATTATTATTTTTTATTATTAATCTTCGTCCTTTATGTCTTTCGTGTTGTGGCGATATTAACAGAGAGGAACTGCTCATTTGTGCTGTGGTTAACACATTATCAGAAGACAGTGACCAGACTATTTGAGGACGTAGGTATTATACACATCATCATTATTAGCATCAGCTCAAAGACGTTCACTGTTCTACATAGAGCTACCTGAAGCATCGCTACAGTGATGTGCTTCTCGTATCTAGTAGATTACCGCGACCTTCACCTTCATCTATCCATCTTACCCAGCAGATTAACAAATAGACGACAGTTGTTTATTTTTAACTATCGCCACTCATGGAGGTTAAGCGTCGCCTATTTCATCTTCAATATATATCTTCTATATTTTCTACTACCTACCTCAAGTTCAAGAATAGCATGTAAAGTGCTTAAATTACGTCTATTGTTCAAATTTGTATGGTCGTATTGTACTTGGCGAGTACTTTGTATAATTATTTTATCGGCTTTAGTACTGTATGCACGTGCTTGTACTACTTGCACGTGTCCTATTATATACAGCATGACTGTGATTATGAATATTTCTGATTTATTATTTAATCTATTGTTTTGTTTTAACTGTACCCTTTGATGGAAAAAGGACCACGCAGAAACTAGCTGGACCAAGGGATATTGGAGACCAAGTGGCGTAAATAAACGTCACTCTAGGTTATGTATCCAGCTTGCTGAATTGTCATGCTATTGTCCCATAGCTTCTGTCGAGAAATACCAAGACGAAGAAGATCCGAATATGACTGAGTAGAACTACTTAGTTGTAGACTGATTTGATTGAAGACTAAGCGATTATCTTGATACATTCTTTATTTCAAGTAACAATGACTTATACACATAGACACAACAAAAATTATCACTGCTTCAGCATTCCAGACGAGATACTGGAGCAACGATTTACAAGAGAGGAGTTTAGTCTGACAGCAATCATACCCAGGATGCTAATGGAACTGACTCGCCTCGTACCCTCTTCTTGAAAATAGATCCTCATGAAATATTGTGTTAGATAGTTACAGTAAAAATCACAACTGCGTAAAAGTTCACGGGTGACGAATTTATTTACATTATAATAGGATTTATGTGTACTGCTCCAGAATTTAAAGATCACACATACGTGCAAATATTATGTACAGTTTCTTGGTATGCCCCAAATAGACGTGAAGGTTGAGTTGGATTCGAAAATAGTTTTTTATTAAGCAATGAGACTGGAATGTTTATCGAGAATTTTAATTTTAAAGTAAAAATTTCCCAGAGAATCAATGCAATATCAAGCAAGATTTTCCTTGGCTTGGACAATAATTCTTATTAATATTTTGACTGAAGAAAATCAAAGTAGTTTCCCCGCTTTATTTAGTTCTCATTCTTTTCTTTTAACGCCATCTGCCTTCCCTTTTACCAACGCTGTTGTTGTCAACTTCCAGTCTAAACCAAGACAGCTGGATACCAGTATTTTGCACGGAGTGACTACTTGTCACCACCACAACCGAGTTACTGGATACCTCATGGCAAGATTGGTGTTCAGACTTTCGGGCTTCTGACTATCGATAACGACTGTCAAAGATCTACGAGTAAATGACTGCTGGGACCACCATCTTAACGTAACTTACATTTACCTATCCACGGAGCGACCTCGACAAGCATCGCTTTACCTTGAAGATCAACCCAAACGTCTGTTATTAGCCACGAGCCTCTCTATCATGAGCAAAAACACAAAACGTTTTCGCTGTTTTCTATCAACTTACAGTGGTGGTTCGTAACTTGTAAAAAACCTATATCAAAGAGTCCATAAAATTAACGCCATGTTTGACTGTTTAAAATAAGGACCTTCGTTATAACTCTGCTGTTCATTAGCATTAATTTAATACTCCGAAGAAACATCTGGACAAATATTATTTCCATCTTTTCAAAAATAACTCTACACTAATCTCCCAGTCCCTTTCTATGAGGGTTAAAGAATCTTAAATTTAACGAAATGGATAATAGAAACTAACAAAGTACCACTAGATCTGTCACGAAACTCGATCGTTAAAACATATTTAGTTGCCATGGCAGTTTTCAAGAAACGTCTAAAATAGACCGGCGGATGTGCGAACAACTCCTACGCATACACCTTTACAAATAATCTTCTGTCTCCTTCTAACTTAGAATATTGTTAATAGGTCTGTCTCTTCGCACCTATGTAGGTGATCTCAAGGAGATTTGGTTCGTAAAAACGGTTTATGAATGAGTGTTAAAGTAGTCAAGTGTGGGTTGATGTGATCGATTGACATTAATTGAGTATTAACACTGACAACAGCTCCATGTTGGCGCGAATTAAAATTTAATTATCAAGTAATGTACGACCAAAAACGTTTTATGACTGCAACTCTAAATGTATGTCTGATAGGTACCCATCCTGGTATTAATAAGAAGCACCAAACACAGTATTGAAGAATCTAGCATCCTCATGAATGAAAACGTTACATCAGTACCTAAGTGATGTTTTAAATTCAGAAACAATAACTCATATAGTAGTTAGCTATAGAAGATACGTTAATGAAGGAATCTTGTTTCAGTAATGTGAACCAAAAGCTAGAATCAAGGAAGCCAATTTAAGTATATATCATTGGATCGATGAAGCATGCTAAAGTTAACCTAAGTAGAAGACAAGGTATTGTAACATAATACTACACTACTTGTTTTTTGCTAGTTTTGCCTGTATTTAAATTCTAAAACAAGAAAGAAGATAACGCCTCTTCACAGATAATCTATTATAGCAAGCATAACATTTTTATGACTTCATTGTACATATACCACCAGAATACAAATACATCATAGAACCGGTTTTGAACCGGACGACCGACTAAAACCGCGAAATCGCCATTTTCTAACTTTTTTATACTATTTTCAAAACATTTCGGGATCCATAATAGGAGGTATTCCTCGAAGCGCTACTATTTTGAGGCGCTCCTAATGAGGCGCTCCTATTTTATTCCTCGGAGCGCTCCTAATAAAAATATTTGTTTTTTTTTCCTAGAAATAAAAATATTTTTTTTTAATTTCTAACGGGAACGCTCCTAAAAGGTGCGCTCCGAGGAATAAAATAGGAGCGCCTCATTAGGAGCGCCTCAAAATAGTAGCGCTTCGAGGAATACCTCCATAATAGGTATGCATTTTTTGCACGTCCAGACATCTTGATGTTTATATGCTAATGTGTTTGTTAATTATAAATTCAAAGGTGAAGTGAAGAAGCATCATTTTGTGTGGTCGTATGCGCAGCAATGAGATCATCATCATCTTCAACATTGCACTGCTTTATCTTAGATTGTTTTAATCATTGTCAATTATTATGATTGTGATAAATTGGCAGTTAGACGAGCGAGACGAAGGCTGTTGGGAGAATGTGATGCGACTTGAGGAGAGATTATTAAGTATTGGATTTTACATTTTTAACCCCCGACGCAAAAAGAGGGGTGTTATAAGTTTCACCGCTATGTGTGTGTGTCTGTCTGTCTGTCTGTCTGTCTGTCTGTCTGTCTGTCTGTCTGTCTGTGGCACCGTAGCGCCCAAACGGGTGAACCGATTTAGATGCGGTTTTTTTTATTTGAAAGCAGGGCTTCTTGCGATGGTTCTTAGACATAATTCATCAAAATTGGTTCAGCCGTTTCAAGGTTATCAGCTCTTTTGTGTTAGCTACCGTTGCTATTTTAGACGTCTATGGGTATTAACTTTACTTACAAACATATGTGTGTCTTAAAATTTCAAACACCCATGTGTGTAATATTAATAAGTAACATTATGGTGTATTTGGTCTGATGCAGCCAGGATATCTCGCAGACTAATACACTCTTGGGAAAATAACAGCAGATATGTCGTGTTTGGATTCATTTTAACCACCATTTGATTCTGTACACAATGCACTGAATCCAACTGGATGAGCTGATGCTGCAGCCAGGCTATCCTGCACACCAGTAGGTAGTCTCTTGACAAAATAATAGCAGATATGTCGTGTTTGTATTCATTTCAACCAGCATTTGATTCTGCACACAATGCCTTAATGGCAACAGGATGAGCTGATGCTGCAGCCAGGCTATCCAGCACACCAGTAGGTAGACTCTTGACAAAATAATAGCAGATATGTCGTGTTTGGATTCATTTCAATCAGCATTTGATTCTGCACACAATGCCTTGATGGCAACAGGATGAGCTGATGCTGCAGCCAGGCTATCCAGCACACCAGTAGGTAGACTCTTGACAAAATAATAGCAGATATGTCGTGTTTGGATTCATTCAAACCAGCATTTGATTCTAAACACAATGCACTGATGGCAACAGGATGAGCTGATGCTGCAGCCAGGCTATCCAACACACCAGTAGGTAGACTATTGACAAAATAATAGCAGATGTGTCATGTTTGGATTCGTTTTAACCAGCATTTGACTCTACATACAATGCACTGAAAAATTCTCATAACTGTAAACTCTATAAAACACAATTAATGCGTTTAAAAATTTAAAAATAAAAATTAAATTAAAAATTTAAAAAACCCCCACCGCAAAAAAGAATTTAAAAAGTTAAAAATAACACTTTAGCCATGAAATTTTACGTAACGTCGGGGTACCGTTAAAATAAGTACCTACATACCTACAAGTGTACTTGTGTACCTAGTAAGGAGTGTACTCCTTACTAGGTACCCCGACGTGAAGTAAAATTTCATGGCTAAAGTGTTATTTTTAACTTTTTAAATTCTTTTTTGCGGTGGGGGTTTTTTGGTTGTTTCTTAAAACAATTTCTACATGGATATTCTTTTTTTATCACTAAATCTCTCTCACTAGTCATGAATTTATTACAGGTCCCAAAATAACCCCTTGGGATACACTAATATGTTATGTATTTAGTTTCTTGACTTCAGACCAACAAAAAAAAACCGTATTTTTGGTAGATAATTATTATCAATCGGAATATTATCACACTGTCTACTAGATCATACTATCCAAAAAATAGGAACGCTGATGACTATGAATGAAAGACAAAAAGTGCACTTAAATGCCTCAGGCCATACTTTTTCATTGGACATATTTTTTAAAATTAAACTTCATTAACCATTCAAATTGGCGTTACGTCATTTAATTAAACAGACTCGTAAATAGTACCTATGATAGAAGATAATTTGCTCCGTGGCGCTTACAAATAAAGCCAAGGTTATCTGCCATTCTGGCCCCGCAAAAAAGTAATTTAGTGCATGCAAAACATGGAAGACCGGTTTTTTGATAAAAATAAGTAAAACATAGCATGACATATGCCCCTAAGAGGTAGGTAGAGGTTTATCTGATATGTTTATGAACTTTTGTTGTAAAGAATGATCAACTGGTCATAAAATTGTAACTCAGGGCTGTTACTACTCACTGGGCAATTCCCTACTGATTCTGCTTTGTTTTAGGACCAAACCCTGGTACCATACTCAGACATCCTGCTTACGACCACCGTCAAATCTCATATTCAACATAGTTTTAAGCAAGCTTCTTGGTACGAAGGATGAATAGAAAATATTTCATTTTAATGGATTTTTTATCGCTCAAAATCTAACCGCCAGTTTGGTGAATGGAACCGTTAGATTAATTTAATAAGATTACGAATAGAATAGAAATAATATGTCTGCTGGCATTCTAGATTGTTAATCCTGTCCTATAGAACAGCTTAATGCAAACAATAGATCATTATTTTAAAATTTATGTGACAGAGCTGTTATCACAAAAAAAATAAAAACATACGTGGGTTGCATACATTTTAAATAGATTTTTCAAATTCAAAAATCAGAAATTTTCTTTTAAAACTTATTCTCCCCTATTTAAGTATATCAATGCCCCTATTGCTAAATCATGGAACTGACATTCAATTTGAGACCAATCAAATTGTTCTTGTTAATTGACCTTCTAAATTTATTGAATCACTGAGTTGTGTTGATTCAGTTGATTCTATTAGGTTGGATAGCAGTTCAAAATCTATCATGAATAAGCAATATTCGGCACTCAGCAGTTTTCTTATGTTACAGATTGAGTTGATGACTTTACAAACATTAGACATAGAACAGTAAAAGGCAATTCTAAACGAAGACAGAAAGAATCTGGTGTTTTTGTCGACCATAATACACATAGTAGGTAAGGCCCATTTCAGTTGCAAACTTGCAACCAATACATTACCAGCAAAAACTGAACAGGTAAAAAACGCATTTCGAATTTCTATCATTCTCTCGAGAGCGAAATCCAGAAATAACGCTTTGTGTGTTGAAACAGTTTAAATCCAAAATAAAACACAATTTCACCAGATCTGTGCCAAAACTCCCCCGCACGTACTAACTTTAAAACTGGATAAACTGGATTTTTTGGGTTTCTGCTGGTCAATAGTAAAAGTCTTCTATTACTATTATTATGTTTAACCTAATCTGGGTCTTTAAGCGTAGTCGCCAAAAACAAAATAAACCATAGTATCAAATCTAGACCAGGCTAGACTGCAGACGTATGACGTAACTTCCTGATCCAACCACGGATATGAGAAGCCCCAGTTGGCAGCTGCAGGCACAGGTAACAGAAATAAACTAATAGTATCACTAATTATAGTCCAACACGTCATTTCGGGGAACACACATGAATTGGCATTATGTTTTGTAGTTTCTTTGTTCTTTTCGTTTTTTGAATCAGTGTTTATTTACGTAATGTCACCGTTAAATTTAGTTACTTTTTATGTTTTAAAATCACGCCTCATACTATTATGTCTTTTGCTGTCTGTGTTTTACTTTCGTTATAATATTATTTAGTGGCATTCGACCTTAGCACCTATTCTTGTAGGCAGACTTTCATTTTATTTTTTGTTTCCTAGTGTTTGTTTTTAGGTAGTTACTCCCAAACCCATATTCTTAATTTAAGTATTGTCACTCGAGTTAAACGCTGAAAGGACTGCATCATTCGTTTCTCATAGCCATAACCATAATTCAACCAGCATGTTAAATGTTTATCCACGGTAAGTTTTAGAAAACCCTGACACAAATAGTTATTTAAGCCGTAACACCGGAGCGCTAACTAATGTATTCCACGTACAAGACTAGACACCGAATGACCTTTTGAGGATTCAAGGAAAAACTAACACCATATATTCGCAAGGTCATAAATATCTTTTAATGGTCCCAAGAAAAGAATACTAATATAATGTAAGTTACAGTAATAGGTATCGTGAAGGGAATATTGTTGAATTTACAGATGATAAAGCTCTTGCATATTGAATTGTCGATATACCTACTGGTAACGAATAACGATTGCAAAGCGTCGATCCCACTTCTGTTTTGCGTTTCGACATGCTATTTTGAACGAATAATTTATCACAGTGGTATTCGGAAATCGCGTCAGAATGACTCGAAGAACTGAGTGCTATTTCTCAGCTTTGTGCAGCCACTATGAATTCATAAACATTGGAAGCATCATAGATTAATACAAAATATTACTGAACCCATGTGTTCTGTGTCGTCATGCCATCAACACTTTACATTAATTTCATGATATGTTTTTTACTGACGATGTTTGTTTGACAGATCTCCTCAACGTTACTGAACCTTGAATTCTGATAACACCTCCCCGAAGGCCTCACAATTTTAATGCACAGTCTGGCGAAGCGTCAAATCTAGTGTTTTGGGACAATCGCCAAAAGTGTTTCCTAGAAATTCGTCAATGGCAATATTGGATGTAATGACGGCACGAGATGATTTCATTTGTTTAGAGTTAAATGTTATGTAAATTTATTTCACCTCGAGAAGAGCAAGGACATTGAATCAACTATCATTTTACTCGTTATTCATTGTTGGCTAAACCGGTTTGAGTTCATAGAAAGAGTAAAATTTTCTGAACTTTAGGTACAAAACAACATGACGTGCTTTAGATAATTTAGATGCAGTATTTCGTCACTCATATAAAACTTCATCATTTCCACACACATCAATTGAGTTAAAAATATTTCTACTTGAAATTGCCTCATTAAAGCTAAAAATGATTATAATATATTTTGAAGCTATTAAGAATTACATAAACTTAAACATGCCACTTTCTATTCGGAGACGACAATCTTGCAATATGTAAAAACAATTTTATTTGAATTGATGAATACTGGTGGACTGGTGACACATGCAATACTTTCTGTAACCACTTCACTAGCGTAAATACTTGCAGTTTTTTCCATGTTTGTTCCTCGCCTATCCTAAGATTTTAATATTTCAATCGTTTGTTAGTTCATGTTATTCCTGTTTTCATTGATGTTGGCATTTAAACTTGACATATAACATTTTCAAAGAGCCACACTTCAATAAGTTTTCTTTCTTTTGTGTTTGTTTTGTATGTTTGGTTTTAAGTATTTCGCATCTTTGTAAAAGCTTTTGCCAGTGCCTTTACCCGTGTTAATCGAAGGGGAACCTTCCACCCGTGAGATGTACCTGCAATGCAATGCAATGTGATCCAAGTCTACTGAGCTATTAGGTGTGATTACAGATTTGGACATTAAAAGTAAAAGATCGAATAGTATTGCCGTACCTACTACTTACATGCAAAATAGTATTATTTTCCTCAATCACATCAATGGAAGCAATGACGATTGACGATGACAGCCAGCCATGACACAGGAAACTTACGTCGCGTGATAGACATAAGCCTATTTCTCACACCAATGGAGAAGCAGTTCTTGGAATACACAATGATGCTGTCACTACTCAATGTCATAGGACCAGTAGTAATCTACCTAGATGACTGTACCTAGGTTTCTGTACACTTAGTTCGCAATAAAGAATTTGAATTTGAATTTGAATTAGGTGTAGTTACTACGTTTAGATTTCAACAGAGTTTGATGGATGACAGCTTATATATTTAAATGGACCTCCCTTGACTGAACTGGATGAATGGTAAATATAGAATGGAGTATGCCTAATACGGAAAGAAGACATTGATTGAGATAGAAAATGTTGCAGTAGAGGTCTAAAACTGGACTGAAAACCCCAAGAGTTTCAAGTAACTATTTTTTGTTTTGTAAGAGAGAGTGTTTGATTCGCATTAAAATTCTTCTCAAACCCCTTATTTCCGTTATTTTTAAGATTAAAGTATTGGATACAAATTCCGGCTAATACCTCAATCCTAGAATGTATGATCCATGTCGATGGTCGGTAGTGGAAGTGTGCCAAGATTTAATATTAGCGGCCTGGTTAGCTGATGTCATCGGCACTGCAGTGTTTAGTGTGTTTACACACGAAATCAGTAACATATTGTTTTTAACGTTCTTGTCGTGATTAGCGACGGCATGAGATGTGAGGGGGAAATTGAGGACATTCACTTTTGGATGAGGTTAGGGAAAGCACTGACTTTTGTTTTACAACTTAGCATGTTTTGTGTGATTGGTCAGAATGTGAAAATTGATTCTTTGTTTTTATCTTGCTTAAATTGTAATATTAGGTTAACAATTGCTAATGAATTAGGCAGGTAGTGGGTAGTAACCAGTTGTGTACCAAAGAAGCTACTGATGTTTTGTTATAGGAGTTGAAGTTGAGCAAAATATCACACAAATCGTCACTGAAGATGAAGCAAAGACTAACAATTATTATGTTTAAAGTTCACCTTTTACAGAAGAATATGTAGACATAGTACCTACCTATCAAATGGGTACTCTAGCGAGTAAATAAACAGTAATAGAAATGGCAGTCAAATAGAAAGACACAAACAAACAACATTGAGTCAAGCAGTGTTTTGTACCAAAGGTTAGTTCTTACTACACAGGTAAAAACCTTACAAAATACATAGTAAACAGATAAGTATACACAGAAAAAACCATCTGTGGTCATGAATGAGTACAATTTCTAGTGTCCGACCGAAGGTGCAATTCTGGCCGAAGCCGAAGCCGAAGCCGATTAATCGGTATTCACCAAAACCTTCGGCCGAAGCCGAAGCCGAAGCCGAAGGTGTCATTGACCTTGAGAAATACGATAGTTACTTTGATCTCAGAATATACTAGATACTTACATATTGTGAGAGCTTTAGAGATTTAGCCCAATAACGAGCCGAGTGACCAACATAATACAAGTAGGTAATAAAATATTGTCTAAAATAAAAGTTTCAAATACTTAAACAATGTTAATTAAATATTTATTTATTAAAAAGTAATTTTAACAAAAATAATCAATTAATCACACCGTACTACTCACAGTAATAAATAAAATAATTTAATTTGTTATAACAAATATGAAATATGTATTTAAAAACAAAACACTTATTAGAATTTTAGACGCGCGCTCAAACTTGTTTTGACTCGTTTAGTTTACTAACTGCGATTCGTTTGGCGGTGCGGCGCGGCGGCGGCGCGGCGAAACTCTGCTGCTCTGCAGCTCTGCACACTTTCCGTCTCGCTCTAGCATCGTTCAGTAAATTTCAAATTTTGACAACTAGCAAACCTTCGGCTTCGGCCAAACCTTCGGCAAATTTTTGGCCGAAGCCGAAGATTTGGCCGAAGGTGCTTTTTTGGCCGAAGGTGGCCGAAGCCGAAGCCGAAGCCGAAGCTTCGGTCGGACACTAACAATTTCTGACTCACAGACCTTGCGGTTATACCTAGCCGACGAAGGATACATGAATCTTAAATGATGACAAAACCATTATTTTCACAAAATAAGAAACAAATTGTACATAAACAAATTCTCGATTCGATGATCTTATGCTGAGTATGCTGACGCACTCTTGCGGTTCCAATACGTTCTCTCATACTCAACGTTTTGTAATTCACCAAAATAGCATGTGAGCAATGCACGTTTGTGTAAACGAGAACAAGGCTTTTAGAATCCTGGAATTGATGACCAGAGAGCTGTTGTTGTAAATAAGATTTAATTCATCGTTTTTTTTTTTACCGACTGGCCCAGATGGCCAGATATACGTCTTTGGTGCATCGTGTGCCAAATTGAAATGGTCGACTGGGGGATCACTTGCTACCCTTTCAGACCTCTAAACAGTTTTCATGCCCTGTGGTTTTTTTTTATTTATTATCATTCCTTGTTGTCTTGTCGGAACCCTTAGGTTCCGGACCTTTGGAAGGTGTACGAGGGGCTGAAGCCAACTCGCAGAGGCCCTTTGTCGTTTTTAAATAATTGAGGCACCAATCGCAGATTTTCCCTGTATGCATTATGCAAGTGCATCCAAGGAAAGTCTACGACTATATTATTGCTTAGTTTATATTATATACTTAAAAAGTCAATGAAAAAAATCCACAGGGCATGAAAAGTGTTTAAGGAGTCTGAAAGGATAGCAGAATCCAACCTCCCCCCCCCCCCCCAGAACATATGCAAATTTTTCGAGTGTAGGTCTATGTGTAGGTACGTTTGTGCAGCGCCTTAACTAATTAATAAGATTTCATTTGATTAGTCTTTACTCACAGATTGACAAAACAAAATGTAGTAGGTACTTATGTGTATGTTTAAATTAAAGGGCATATGGACAAAATAATAATAATGTAGGTAGGTACTTAACTCAGTAAATTTATGGGTAAATTTATAAATAATGACTGATTCCTTTGAAAAACCACAATACTTACATACAAATTCCTTAAAAAAATAGTATTATCGCGAAAATTCTTTAAAAACCACGAAACCACAATTTATTGCTAGGTACGTAAAATATTGAAAATAAGTGATGAATAAATCATAAATCAAATCATATTTATTTCTGTAAAGAGGTTCATACAAACACTTTTAAATGTCCTTTTTTTAACTAGAAGGTAAGGTCGGTGTTTCACTATCTGACTACTCTGAGAAGAAACACCGAAAGAAACTCAGAGGTCACAGTCTCTTTTAAAGTCCAAACATTATTTTAGTCAGATCGTGTAAGAACCATGCAGATTACTTAGTAATTGAAATGGTCTTTTGAGGAAAGAACCACACAGATATGATCAGTCAGTGCAAGCGTTTAGCATAAGCTAGGTAAAGGGTTAGTCCCATGATGTTTTCAATATTTTTGTTATGTCCATCGATACGTGACTACCAGCATGTTAAATAAATAAGACACCTCTAAATTAGGCTCGAGCATGTCACGATTTAAAAAGAAAACGGCAAGTTGCGACTTGATTTTTCATCTATCGAGGGTTCCGCACTGTTGAAAATTTAGAATTTCTTGATTGTAAAACTAAGTTTGTTTCAAGTACAAAATTATGGTAAGTAGTAAAAGACATTATAATATATTTGTAGTATATAATGTATTATTTACGAAAACTTCTATTGCTTTTTGACAAAATTTTAGTTTTTAGTCACTCATCTAGATTACAAGAAAATATTCGATACATATTTTTTCTTTTATCACGTACCTAATCAAAAATAACGGCGATACATCGAGTAAAAATATCGCATGACGTCACTAGCCAGTACAGTTTATACTAGTAATGACAAGCCCCCTTCAACTTAATGCGCTTAATCTAAGCAGTTTTCCATCAATTTGAAAAAAAAAATATAATGTCGAATATTTTCTTGTCATTAATCTAGATTCTAGATGTGGGACTAAAACTAAAATTTTGTCAAATATGTAGCCCATTAGTTTTGAGATTGTAAACTGCAGAGACCAGAGGGCGTATTTTTAGTTAAATATCGGGGTTGGATTAAAATTTATAGTTTTTTCCTCAAAAGGCCTTCTCAGGCTCTAATAGATTCATGATCTAAATGGTTCTGTCTGACTCACATCATCTGATCGATCGAGATAATGTACCTATGGAATTTAAAAGAGACTATTTCCTCTGACTTTGTTACTGAAGACTGGTAAAAGTGACAGCCAAACCAACGGCAGATCACTTTTAGAGACATGAAGAGTCTCAATCGTTAAAAATCCACCCATCCTCTAAACGACCTCAGCAAGAGTAGCTTAACCTTTGATCGCTTAGCTGTTATTATTTATTCACAAGCTCAATTTCATCTAGATTGTAAAATACACCTACGGTACGACATAGAACCTTAAGCTATCGTAAATCTATATTTAAAACCATACTAAGTATGATTTACAACGAAAACATTGGTGTAGGTGTCAATATAAATATGGCCTTACACACCTAAGGCTCTGCCCACCTTGTACAAACAGCTGTCATCGTGGGGGCGATAGGAAACAAAGTATGTACCTATAACAAAACGTAGCTAGACATACGTAGAGGTATTTAAATGATTTTAATAAAAGATAAAAATATTGTTTTTTTTTTCATCTGGTATTTCTCAGTAGGAGACCGGGGTTTGCTATTGTAGCCTATTGCCATCAATCAGGTACAGACGCCAGCACATCAAGTTACCCCAATGTGTCAAATTTCTTTTAACGTTGTTCAACTTTATGTCAAACAAAATAAGGTTCATATTCAATAGGGAAAAATTGACACATTGGGGTAACTTGATGTGCTGGCTGCTGGCGTCCGACCTGATTGATGACTACTATTGGCTTGCCACATATTACATGAATGGATAAAACATAACTGGTCACATGTGGGTGTTCAACTGGTACATCTGTAACCTAACCCTTCGTGGATTACCTACAGGCGTGATGTTACGTTATAAAGGAATTACAATTATCAATTAGTATTTTTTGTTATAGCGGCAACAGAAATACATCATCTGTGAAAATTTCAACTGTCTAGCTATAAAAGTTCATTAAGTAGATAAAGGCTGGTGGCGAGCATGGAGTCTTAGAAATAGGGTCCCGTCTTTACCCTTCGGTTACGGAACCCTAAAAAGTGGAAGCTCAGGGTGACGCGAAAATACGAAAGCTTTATGAGGGGTATGTTATCTGTCAGTCTCTAACAATGATATTTTAAGTAAAACGGTGTAGATAGGTTATAAGCGCTCAGCAAGCGACACGTTAAAATGTAGCTAACTAGCCACACTTGCCCACAGTGTCGCGTCGCGCCGTCAACGGACGCGTGCGTGTGTTAGTGTATCGTTTTTGAAGATCGAATGTTGTTTAGGTAACCTATCTACACCTTCGTCGTCGTCGCCTCTAACGTAAAAGTACTAAGATGACAATAAATATATCCAAAACAATGATAACTAACTACTACTTTATATTTAGAGAGTCCCTAATGTGCTCTTTAAACCTTATATATGTTACATAGAATTACAATGACAGCATAATATACATATGTATAACCTAACCTAACCTAACTTACCATACCTATCCTATAGCTAACCTAACTACCTAACCTAACTACCTTACTGAAATACATAGACTTTGAAGGATACAAAATACATTATTTTAAAGTAAACTACTGCGCTGTGTGTCTCTATGTTACATACAATACTAAAAAAAGTAGTTGCATTTGAAGTAGTAGTAGTAGGAGGTAATATTTTAACTGGATTGGTAAATCATCCATACATAAAGTACTACTCGACTGGCCAATTGATCTAGTGGTTAGTAGTCCTGACTGCTATGCCGAAGCTCGTGGGTTCGATTCCCACCACAAATCTTTTGTTCTGTGTCTGGGTGTAATTTATCTGTAATATTATGTATGTGTTCAGAATTATATTAATACTAGCAGACGTCACGTGGTTTCACCCGCATAGTTCCCGTGGGAATACAGGGATAAACAGTAGCCTATGTCACTCGGGGATAGTAGTGTAGCTTCACAACTAAGAAGAAAGAATTTTGCAAATCGGTCCAGTAGCTTCGGAGCCTATTCAATGCAAACAAACAATCAAACCTTTCGTCTTTATAATATTAGTATAGATGTTCATCAGTTGTCATAGCAGTAGGTCTGCTTTGTTTGGGACTAAATAAAATGGCGTTGTGTGAAAGTTGTAGAATATTATTATTATACCATCTGCCGTAACGTAGGTATTCTCCAAGGAAACCCAAGACGGGACAAACGAACAAAATTTTCACCCGATACTGGACGGTTGTATCCTAGTGGACAGAAGTCGATTAACGCTGGATATTAATAATCTATCTCGGTTGCTATCTTGATCCCGATCTTTGTCTGTAACCAATCAACGGCCGAATTCGCCTATCCGAGTCTTAAAGATGTCCAATCAGAAGCAGCCGTCAAAAACAAAGGATCGGGATTTGGATTGAGATAGAATATTAATATCGGGCGTAAGTAGTCTAGTTTGATATGCTCAGCTGCCGCTCCAATAAATTGCTCTATTATGATAAACGGCATTATTGAGACAATGGATGACAGTTTTTCTGTGAAATTTCTTCGCATTTCCACTCTACAGTACATCCTACTTACTTATCTTAAAAAAAATCTCTTTGGGGAAAATGAAAGGAAAAATAATAAAAATAAATATTCCACAACTTTTCACACAACGCCATTTAGTCCCAAGTTAAGCTTGAGAGCTTGTGTTATGGGTACTAAACGGCTGATAAACATACTTATGTACATATTTCTAAATACATACATACTTACTGCTCATCACACAAACATTTGTTCTGGGTGGGAATCGAACCCACGACCTCCGGCATAGCAGTCAGGGTCACTAACTACTAGACCAACAGGCCAGTCAAAAATGTTATGTTACGCGACTTTGAAGTCTCCTTCATGACCTCGGTGACCCTGAGGGAAATCAGGTTTTAGCTGTTGGGTGATATCAGTATGCAACCTAAGGGCTTACCATGTTCGCCCATTCGTTTTGATAATAATCTTTTAGGCGCCTTGGTTATAAGAGGCGCTTAAAGACCAAGGATGTCCGAGTTCCTTTTACCGAACATCACGCCTGTAATCCCCGAAGGGCTAGGCAGAGAAGTACCTGCAGTACAACCGTAAAGTCCCATCTAATAGGGGCGCCTCTATTGCCATCAATCGGGCACAAATCCAGACTCCGGGCTTCAAAAACACTTTGCCCGACCAGGGGATCGATCTCGGCACCTCATGCTAGGCAGTAGCGCTTGCGACGACTAAACCAACGCGGCAGTTTACGTAAATACTTATGTCCCTAACAAAAAAATGTTAATACTTAGAGATAAAAAAAGCATTTAAAATGGTGTTATAAGTGTGTTTTAGAAAGTAGGTAAATACATTAATTATACTATTCTAAGATCCAGTTACATTAAAGAATAAAGGTTGTTATCAATAAGACGCTTATTCAGAGATCAGAGACTATATAGTTGTTTTTCTTGTTTAAGTGTAAGATATGAAATCCTTGGTGGGACCAAAGACATGCCAAAGACAGTCAATACCTACTCTTTAGACCTCTTTGGTTGCAACAAAGTTTACAGTAGCAATAAATCTTTTTTTTTTCAATTAAAATTTTTTGATTAGTCCGCTCCAATGTCACTACTTAGAGCTAAGCCGATGTTGGTTGCAATAATCGCATCGGGATCGGTCTATCTGTTTTGTAGAATGAATGACTTTAATTTAAAGACTTAGGTACCTACATAATTAAGATAAAAATTAAATACCTACGTCAGTTTGTGTACGCTATAGTACCTACGTATACGATATGCGTAATCGCACCTAAATAAATAAATTATATGTACCTACTTAGTTATAAAATACTTACCTAAGTTTACTTGAGGTTAGCGTACAATACTGCCAAGTAGAAAGTTTAATCTTAAATCAATGCAATTCACAATATTGTACACTTGAAAGTTACCCGCGGGCAGCTTAGATCGCGCTTAGTATCTAGACGGCTTAGGACCAGCCTTACGCCATATTTGCCAAGATAACGGCTCTAACAGCCTTAAAAGGTTATACAACTTATCTTAAAGAAAAATCGACCACCTTTAGAATACAATCATGAATTTTCCGAGGTTAAAATCGCGAAAGAGAATTTATACGCTAATGAATAAACACTCACCTTTTGATTGTTTTAAATAAATTCACTGACACAACACTTCACTAATTTTCACAGAGAACTTCTTATAACATTATTAGCACATTGTAACAACGATTAATTTATTAACGATAGATTATTTTTCGTTTTAATTCGTCAGTTCGTTTTTAAACTGCGCGAGAATACGTTCGCGCGCGGAATGAAGTTGCGCGCGCACTTGTTGAACGAGGCGCGGGAAAAGTTGAACGGAAATATCATGTATCGACTGAAGTACGCCCACGTCACGATTGACTAACTTCGCGTCATTTAGAAAAGAAAATTCTTGGAAAATGTAGTTTTACTGTAAATCCTTTTTATATTTTTTATTTTTTTATTTTAAGACCTATATTTTATAAAGACCTTAATTGGGATATTTACGGATATTTACTTTACTTTTACTTATTTGTTTTTCTTTTATATCGCATCTAAAACGTGTTTACTGAGCTCATGTTTCCAACAGGCTAGTTAGAAGCATTCAACTTTCCAACTAGAACTTCTTTTTAAATCGCCATAACTTATGTTATTCTTATAGTCTTGTTAGATTTCTAAATAATATTAATATAAATCTAGTATCGCCTCCGTACCACACTAGAAATGGTAAAAGCAGTAAACTCATCTCAATTAAATTTAAAATAATCAAGCGTTAAGCTCAGACAGAAAGTGCAGAAACAGGTATTATTTTTACAGTTTTGATTTTAGGTAATCTGTAAATAAATCGGTATTCATTTATTTTATTTATTTAAAAAAGGAATCATTTCTTGGAGATGAAATAAATCAGATGTACCGTATTTTAGTAATAGATGGCGCTGTATTTGTGAGTCAGGATTCAGCATTCAACACGTCATGTGGTCGTTGTGTCAGAATGTTCAAAGTCAACCGTTTTAGTTACTGCAAGACTGAATAGAGGGCGCTTAATTAAAATGATGAAATGAATGAAACATTGTTTTGGGAAAATGTTTTTTATCGGGGGACTACAATGCAGCAAGCAGCAATGTAACCGAAGGGAGGCGAACTGTACCTTATTACTCTGCTGTCTGCCTATCCTTTCGTCCGTTACCAATAGTCTGCCATATCTCAAGAACCATAGTATAATAGGTTCCTACGAGGCACCTTGACTGTTGAACATTTCGAAGACTTTGTACCTACGATAATAGGCTCGCCCTCTAATTCCCAGGTATGGGAAAATAACTGTCCAAATGCGGGTGTACCATCAGGTAAGTAGGTAGGTAAGTGTAGAACAGTTACCTCTGCCTAACTTTCGACGAATAGGTACAGGCGTGATATTATTGTGTAATAAAACAAAAATCAAAATGATAGGGAATATTTTGCCCTAAGTTACAAAATGCGGTACCTTGCCGTATTCTTGAACCGTTGAACGATTGTAAAAGGCACTTTATAGCTGTGTCCTAGTGTACGCAAGATGAGTTTAATTTAGTACTTACGCTCTGTTGCCGCTCCAATATTGCTATATTACGCTAGATGGCGTTACTGAGACATGAAAACACGGTTTAACCGACTTCAAAAAAAGGAGGAGGTACCCAATTCTGTATGATTTTTAGGTGTGTTTGTAACGCAATTACTCCGCCATTTATAGACCGATTTTCAAAATTATGTTTTATTTGATAGGGTATCTATCTACTACCAGCTTGGTCCCATTTCTATCAAAACCCCGATCTGATGATGGGATCCTCGAGGAATTGAGGGAACTCCTCAAATAATTTAGGTGCACACGTACCGATTTTTGCATTTTTAGTACCTAACAAATCAAGCATGTTCATTTGGAAAGTATAACTTGATGAAGATAAACTGATGAAGAAGACAGGCAACGGAACTCTTCAACGCTTATCAGCAATTATTCGCGATTGCTACAGTCAGTTGTCAATGCAGAGTTTTTGTATTTCCATAACATAACATTATGCCTGTCTATTTTAAAAGGGGCCCAGCAGAGATGTACCTACAGATTAATGTTTAGAAAGAACTTCTTTACCAATTTATTGTTAACCGATTTAAACGATTCTTTCAAGTTTTGAAAGACCTTCTTTACATACGAAGAAACTAAAAATTGCAAAATAAAAACTTATTTACAATAAAAAACAACCGACTTCTTAAAAAAAACAATAACAGGTGAAAAATTATTACTGTTTCGGAAGTCGGTGGCCAATAATGAATGAAAGAAAACCACCAAAGCCACAGAGTTTTGTAAAAAAGTTTTTATCCTATGAATTTTTTTTGCATGCCCTCTCTATTATAGGTACCTACCTACTCTGCCTTATAGGTCTTGCTCAATGACTGCATTGGTCATTGGTCTACATTGGCTTGGTCGTGATAGGATAAAATCGCTTTTGGTGAAGCTCTGTAAGTAGGTAATCGAAAAATTATAATCAACGTTTCGTTTTTTTTTACCAGCCTCTACCTTGCTTCCTATCCCATTGTTCCCTGCGCAGCTGCTGCCAGCCAGACACCCACAGTGACAGACCTTTGAAAACGTGCTCTGACACCCTTATTAGGGTAACGTACGTAAAGGATAAAAACGGGACCCTATATTACCTTCTAAAGGGCTTATTACACTACGATTTATACGGTTAGTTGCTTTCTAACTAGGATCCTAGTTAGGAAGCTACGAATCGGATCGTGTAATAAGCCCTTAAGACTTCGCTGTCTGTTCGTCCGTATGTCTCTCACTCACCAGGCTGTATCTCAAGAAATGCGATAGCTAGGCAGTTGAAATTTTGACTAATTATTTTGTAAGTATTTCTGTACTATAATAACAACAAACAAACAACAAATACTCCCATACAATAAACGCGATTTTTTACCTTTTTTGGGGGTGGAACTTTACCTAGTCAATGATACGGAACCCTTCGTGCGCGATTCCGGCTCGCACTTGGTCGTGTTTTTTAATCTGTGCTTTCTAGTTTCTACCTTTTTAGGTCTGAGCCTTTTTATTATTGCAGAGCCAAAAGAAATATACCTTTATTACCTTTAGACGTATTATGTAGGGCCCTAACAGGTAGCTACCTATAATTAAGTATGTCATCTTTATTTTTATATTGATTAATGTGTAGACTCGCACGTAGTGCACGTACCTAACCACAAAAGTCTCATGTTTGGAATTGTTTTGTCATCCATCATAAAATAAATAAGTAGGTCATTGTTAATTAATTTTAAAATAAGAAATTCTCAATAAGTTGATTCATTTGTTTATTCAAATAAGACCTTGATGATAAGCAGGTACCTATGCCGTTCTGAGCAGAACACCCAATTTAAAGGGCTTACCTAGGTATTAAATTATTTAATTTGTAGGAAAAGGAAATCGGTACTTAGATGTAATCGCAGATTTTATCCGATTTAGGGTATGTACCTACCTACCTACCGATCGCTTGGATGCTTCCTAACTGTCCCTAGTTAGTTATGATCCTACTAGTTTCTTGAATGTCTTTGGATCCTACAAATTGAATGGTGTAATAAGTCCTGTAACTTTTATCTTAATTAGGTTTTTAGGTAAAAGAGAACCGACTGTTAGAAGTTTAGAACCTAGGTAGGTAGGTACCTACCTACCTAGTTATTAATAACAGTCCGCAGTCCATAAAATAAGACAGCAGTAGGTACCTACCTACTAAATAATACTGAAAATTTCAGTCGTGCGTGCCTAAAGGAGTAAGCTATTGATCGCAGTTTGCCTGTTCGAGCTAATAATAGAAAAAAAAGGTTGAACATCGCCATAGCGACAACCGTGTATGGACGTGCTTTGCTTGTGTGAGTAGGAAGTCCGCCCGACTCCCGACTCTGTTTTTCGATGAATTAACAAATTGTGTCAGCTTCTGGCACCGAAACAAAAGGAAAATCTATTCCTTCTGACAGAATACAAGTATTGCTTCAACAACTTATGCCTTGAAAGCAGCAGTTGTAAGCAAAAACGTTCCAGACTGTATTGCACACAAAAACAATGCCGTTCTTAGTGTGCGTGTCGCCGGCTGAACACATCAACGGCGAGAAAATAACGATCGGTTTAGTGTTGTAGCTGGTCATCCGCATTCATCGATACTGGCACGACATTTTTGATATATAATGCAATGTGGCAGACTCGACATTATTTTAATTTTTTTGATCACTCGCGTATTATGTGTTATGACCCTATGATTGATACGTAATAGTCATAAAACTACGATTCAACGGAGTTGCGAGTTTTTGAGATGCGTAGAATGTTTATCGACACGTTAAAAGAAAATAAACATGTGCATATTATGCATAAAATGTATTGTTTCAGATTTTACCTTACATTGTAAAAAAAATAATAATAATAAATAAATAATATATTGCTTTTGTACTTGAAACAACAACAACAACTTTTTTCTTGTATTACTTAGTTTTTATTCGCCCAGTTACCTTCAACGGCTAACACAGGGAAAACAATACTAATACAACTGATAATTATTTTAAAAAATTGAAATCTAAGACATCTTCTATCATCTAGGCACTGATGTTGTTTCTTGTGAACATTCCGTCTTGATTCCTCCATCTTATAAAATATGTACAACATTTCCACGTAGGTACAAACTAACCGCTTGTTTCGTAACTCCTTACGCGAGACATTGTTGTTTCTGCATCATGCCAGGGGTACACTTGCTAAAGGTTATTATTGTAATCGCTCTTTTCATTAATAAACGTGAAGTAAAGTTATGGCAAAGTAACTTAACGGATTAACAATACATTTTGCGAGGCCTAACTATTAATCCTGGAAAATATATTGTTAAAACGTAGGTCATAATGGTTAGGTGGAACCAAGGCAATGAAAGTCAAGTATTAACATTTCAGACGTGTTTTAGGGATCCCAAGTACGGCCCAGCACAAACAAAAATACTATGACAGGAACTCGGGCTTTCTTAAGCTTTTTTTTACACCCGTTATAGTGTACCTACCTAGATCTAGAGATCTCATTAAGCTGTGTTTTAGTCATTTTTTACAAGTCAGTATTGACAACAGTTATTATATGGCACACGATGTTTGTGAAGTCGATCTGTCGACAGAATTTTGTTTTACTTTTTAGGTAATTAGTAATGACTCTAAAAGTGCAAGTCATTCACTGCGTGGCAAAGCTTGTTTTTATTATTCTGTGTATCAGACGCATAACAGAAGAGCTATAAGTATTAAGTAATGTTAATTTACTTTGCTAGAATAAGTAAGTCATTAATTCTGGACTGTCTTTATTTTTCAACAACAAAATATATTACTTAAGTGTCCATAGTTTATTCACGCACATGTGCGTTAGAATTTATCCTGATTGTTGCTTTATGTTACTAGCCAGTAGCCCTTTATGAGAAATAAAATATGATATATGAATATTTAGATTAATGCTTTTACCACAAAGTTAAATAAAACCGATATCGACATTAGACTACGATACACTTCCCTAAATGGCGTTAAGTTGAATGATTCACCAACCCACATATTCCCGCAATGGTGATATAATGCAGCTTTGACTTTATTGGCTAGTCCGCCCATGCGGCAGTTGGATACACCAATCAGAGACCTGCTCGGGAAGCGTCGGTCCCCCGCAGCGGGTGCCCTATAAAAGCGGCTTCAACGGAATTTTAGTCATTCACATTCGTTTGGCAAGCCTCTTAACCGGTCGCGCTGAACGACGACTGAAATATTTAAACTAATTTATATTCTACGTTAAGTTCAACAAAACTCAATTCAAAATGGTGAGTACACGTTTATTATTGTTCTAATCATCTTTATTTCAGGGATTCTGGGTCCTTCATGTGTTATTTTCACGTGTTTCGCGAAACAAAGTACCGGGTGGACACGGCACCATTTTGTCGGCATGCTAACCGACCAAGTTGAAAATTCGTTTGCGTCACTTGAATGTTCTAGTAGATTAGACTTCTCAATTTGACATCTTACCCGTTTTCAAATTGTGATCTTCAAATTTTATTGGGATTTAACATCTTCTTTTCGTAATCTCTCTGCTAGATGTGATATTGTTTGACTCAAATTTGATAAGCACTAAATTTTTCTTGACCGCATTCAAGGATGCCACGCCGGTCGCCGCCACACCCAAGTGATTTTCCTCTTAAAATTACTCGTTTTACTCGAAATTTACTACTCAATAACAGTAAAACTACTCATCCACAGCTATTTTCGAAATAATTCGTGTTATTTTCCCGTTTTTCCATACGATTCTATCTAATCGATTTCACGGTGACGTGTCGATGACCTCATTCGAGGTTACGGTACATAGAGTAACTACCTATGATAGTGTCACATATTTTGTGAAATAACTTGGATAAACGCGTTTACCATGACCTTGCCATCAATATTATGGATATTCGTTACTTATTCAACCGGATTGTCACAGTTGTTCAAACAACTTAAAATATTCAATGACGGTGCCATTCGTCAACAGATTAGATCATCGTTTCGCGGAAACTTACTAAGTAATTAATATATCCAAAACTTGCAAAACTGACTAATTAAAGGTAGCTGCTTTTCTAAAATGAAAACCAGTCTTCAAGTTATCAAAAGTTCATTGGGATAGGAAGGTTCGATCGATTTCACCTCACACCCCATCATACAAGATGGCGGCCAGGTTTCGAGCGCAGGGCGGTTTCCCCATCGGTCGATACCGCCGTGCCAGGCAGGCAAAAGCTTTCACTAGTACCTACTTGAGTTACTGGCTTTCACCTTTCTCTTTATGATGAGTACAATGCTGAGATAATTGTTGTACTACCTACATCTAATTGATTTTGTGCCGATTTGGTACATCTTCAATCTTAGGCAGAACTATCGGTCAAGGAGGGACCTAAGAATTAGTTCAATTTGGTAATTGCCTATTGAATGTTTAGTAATCAGAATTAGAGGTTTATCTTGTTCAACAAACAAAACTAATTGAACTTACCTTCTAAAACATTGCCTGTCAATATGAGATTGTTTTAATTACTAGGTATTTCATTCATCAAGACCTCTTTGCAATAGACTTGTTAAAGTTTATCTTTTTCTAACATTTTTTTTTATTGTCAACAGCGTGAGTGCATCTCAGTACATGTTGGACAAGCCGGAGTCCAGATCGGTAACGCTTGCTGGGAATTATACTGCCTTGAGCATGGAATCCAGCCCGATGGCCAGATGCCCACAGACAAGACCGTGGGCGGTGGTGATGACTCCTTCAACACCTTCTTCAGCGAGACCGGTGCCGGCAAACATGTCCCCAGGGCTGTGTTTGTTGACTTGGAACCCACTGTAGTAGGTAAGTAATCGAAACCCAACTGTGTGTAAAAAATAGTCCCTAAATCATCATGAGAAAAAAAACTTCAAGTAGTATCCATAGAACTTGCAGCTTTCAAATCTTCCTGAACAAGTTCATTAATGTATTACGGTCCAATATCTAACCAAATATTTATTTTTGTCAACAGATGAGGTCCGCACTGGCACATACAGACAGTTGTTTCATCCAGAACAACTTATCACTGGTAAGGAAGATGCAGCCAACAACTATGCCCGTGGACACTACACCATCGGCAAGGAGATCGTAGACCTAGTCCTAGACCGCATCCGTAAGCTCGCCGACCAGTGCACAGGCCTGCAGGGCTTCCTCATCTTCCACTCCTTTGGTGGTGGTACCGGATCTGGTTTCACCTCCCTCCTCATGGAGCGACTCTCCGTGGACTACGGCAAGAAGTCCAAGCTGGAGTTCGCTATCTACCCGGCGCCTCAGGTGTCCACCGCCGTTGTGGAGCCCTACAACTCAATCCTCACGACCCACACCACCCTGGAGCACTCAGACTGCGCCTTCATGGTAGACAATGAAGCCATCTACGACATCTGCCGCCGCAACCTCGACATCGAGCGCCCCACGTACACCAACCTGAACCGTCTCATCGGGCAGATCGTGTCCTCCATCACGGCCTCCCTGCGTTTCGACGGCGCCCTCAACGTCGATCTGACAGAGTTCCAGACCAACTTGGTGCCCTACCCACGTATCCACTTCCCTCTGGTCACATACGCGCCCGTCATCTCCGCCGAGAAGGCGTACCACGAGCAGCTGTCGGTGGCTGAAATCACCAACGCTTGCTTCGAGCCCGCCAACCAGATGGTGAAATGCGACCCCCGCCACGGCAAGTACATGGCGTGTTGCATGTTGTACCGTGGAGACGTCGTACCCAAGGACGTGAACGCGGCCATCGCCACCATCAAGACCAAGCGTACCATCCAGTTCGTGGACTGGTGTCCTACTGGTTTCAAGGTGGGCATCAACTACCAGCCCCCAACTGTTGTGCCAGGCGGTGACTTGGCCAAGGTACAGCGTGCCGTGTGCATGTTGTCCAACACCACGGCTATCGCCGAGGCCTGGGCTCGTCTTGACCACAAGTTCGACCTCATGTACGCCAAGCGCGCGTTCGTGCACTGGTACGTCGGTGAGGGTATGGAGGAGGGAGAGTTCTCCGAGGCGCGCGAGGATCTGGCTGCGCTGGAGAAGGACTACGAAGAGGTCGGCATGGACTCCGCCGAGGGTGAGGGTGAGGGAGCCGAGGAATACTAAGCTGAACTTGTTCACTGAGCACTCGCACCGATACATTCCGGTGACATGAAATAAATGAAACAATTATGTTGAACTTTGTCGTTTGATTTCCTTTTAGTATTACACCTTCATACAAGTTACACAAATAAACACTATACCTATGAGAACACAAAATATACATCTGAGATAATTTTATGATTGTAACCAAGTTCATAATATCGGTGCATTGAACATAAAGAAGCCTTGTCCACTCACTGATAAACCTATATACCATTCCACTTCTAAGGTCAACTGATAATAAGTTACTAGAATACACACCAATGAATCAATACTCACAGAAATGATTATCAGTTATCACTAATCAACAGGATTCGACGTAGGTGGTAACTATTTATTTTATCAAGGTTCATACGTGCGTAAATATGTTCACCTTGCGGAAGAACCTACATACATAATACACTGCTACTCACGCTTTTTTTCCATAGGAGTAGGCAGAAAACTGTACAGATCGCTCTCTAGTAAAAAAAAATAACTACGGTATGTAGTTATTTTTTTTTTTACGTTGATAGATAACCAGTAGGTACTATGGGCCGCACATGGATATAATAGGTAATCCGGTCTAGCGTCGTAGTACGAAGTTCTAATAGAATGCAACGACGCCTAACTAGTGCATAGCTATCAAATACAGTAGTATCACCCAGGATTCACCACATAGCCTTATTATGTCATTGCACATAGCACTGTATTTTGAGAGAAACAAAACACAGTCAAAACATAGAGTTTAGATTTTGCGAGGTAGACGTGTCCTTACGCTCGTCATTATTATTTACTTTCACGACTGTAGTTGACTTGACAGGTTCTAACAACTAAGTCCTAGATAGGTAAATCAATGTCCCTAGTCTGTATTGTGTGTGAGCAGTGATCATTTTATTGGTGGGTGCAACGATGCGTTTTTATAGATAGGTAGGTACCGGTCTACATAGGTATATAAGGATTCAAAAAGTAATTGAAACTAGAATCTGTTTAGACACCTACCTACTTATTTATTTGTGCTTTTTATCTTTAATTTCATTATTCATTAAATCATGACCAAATGAGTCGCTTGCGCGCTTTCATTCGGCAACTTTTGGTGATATGGCCGATATGGGGTGGACGAAAAGCTGGTGAAATCGGACTCGTATATTCTTAATTAGCTCTAGACACCACTACGAAAAGCATGACATTTCTGACTACAGCTGCACACCTGGCACCCGCATTGCAACAGATGTTTCTTAGCCGCCAAAGGTATCTGACTTGGCCCCACTTAATGCCGGTTTTCTCACGATGTTTTCCTCACGATGTTTTCCTTCACCGTTTTTGAAGCAAGTGATAATTAGTCAATACCCACATGAATCCTAAAAGTCAGAGGTGCGTGCATCTCACTACTGCTTTCCACTTGCAGTTTATTCATTCACAAGGGCGGGCTTTTTGGAAAGTTGTCTTAGGTATGACATTTTGACGTTTAATAAGTCTTGATTCCTCATTCTAATTTGAATAAATGCCTTTTGATTTTGTTTTTTTTTTCAATCAGTCTGTAAACATTAGCCTTTATCCTACTTAGGTACTTCTTACAAACCATATCCAGTGGGATTGTCGGTGAACAGTGGTTCAACAGGACAGCCCACACCGTTATGTATGATTGAAGGCCCACCGACGTAATCTCACGTAATATGGACATGATTTAAAGTACTTAATGGGTCCAAGAACACAGACTTGTTTGTATGTAGGCGCGGTGACATCATTGCACTGCCATTTATGGAGATGACGAAGTAAAAATATTCTTGACGACTAACCGTATACGGTCCTTGTAGCGAACGGTATGATCGTAACAGCTTAGATGACGACTTAATATTCAGAAAATTGGATTTTGATGACACTACCATAATCCCTACTTGTTTGGAAGTAAGGAAAATGCCCATTTGCGGAAACTTTGGCCACGTGATGCACATGGAAGAAAAAGAAACAAATGTTATGTATGCATTAGAATTGTCATCACAGTTAATAGAAACAACGGCTGTATTTCACATGAAACTCGGTCTCTTTTTTAAATTAAGAATTGCAATTCCTACTTGATAGTTCCAACGGTTCCTACTTACTGACAACCAAACCAAAACATTAGAATGCATTAATATAACAATTTGAGAGACATTTTTTTTTCTACTCATTCCAAATTGGTAATTGCAATATTTAAGTTTGTTAATTAGTATATTTTTTTTGTACTTATTTGTGTAGGTACATAAGTTTATGAGAAATACATTCTTTGAAATGGGCATATCTCTTTAAACTGTAGGTCCAGTACCTACCTAGCTATAGTTTAAAGGAGTTAAAGTCAGTCCAAATGTTTGATGTTATTTCAAAAACCAAAAATTTGTAATTTAAAACATCATTAGAAGCCCAGTCACTTAATTGGCAGTTGGCACACTGCCTCGTTGGTCTAGTGAATGAGAATAAGGTTTCAGGTTCGATTCCTGAGTCAGTTTAAGTGTTATTTGATTATTCCATCATCTGGAATTTCTTTTATTGATGGCAACATAATAGATTGACTCGCTCCCTATTATATGAGACTTAAATATGCAATTGAAACGCCGGTATATTACCGGTGTACCTTTTCGTAACTCTTTTCAAAATACAGGCGTGGTAATGTTATACTATATACCTACTTACATACTTAATACATATTAGTAAGGCTAGCTGATAAATACACAAATGAAGGTAAACAATTGAACCGTTTGGGGTTGAAACACTCGGGCCGTGGGGTCCGAATGCCCATATAGTTTTCCGTGACATCGCCAAGCGGTTGATCGACTCTTCGCGTGACCAGAAGGCCGGCCTTTATTTAGGTCAGAGAATCAGCATTGCCATTCAACGTGGCAATGCGGCCAGTCTTTTGGGCACGTTTCCCGTTGAGAGCGATGCGGATGAATTTTTTGATGCCTTATAATTTTCTTTTCTTTTAGTTTTTATTAAGTATGTAATAAATGTATTATTAGTTAGATAAAAATACAAAGAAAATAAATAACTTACCATAATGAAGGTAAAGCTAAAACAATATAGCATTTGCAGTTTAATTATAGTTTTCCTCAACAAAATAAGGACAACTGGCATCAAAACTATATATGCACGTCTATATTTTTAGCTACCACTTAGGTAGGGACAGTCATGACGAATATGGGGTAAGAAAGACATCGATGCATATATGGATAGGTACAGACGCCAGCACATCAACCTACCCCAATGTTGTTAAATTTCTTTGATAGGTTTTCAACTTTACTCTAAACACGATAAGGTTCATGTTCAAATGGGATTTTTTTACAGTTTGGGGTAGGTTGATGTTCTGGCGTCTGTACCATGCAGTTCTAAACACGATGCTACACCGACCAGCGTTGAAATTATTTCATCAGCTTTTTCCTATTTTGTATATTAAGTACTTAAGTACTTAGTTTCTTTTCTAAAGTTTCATTAGCAATGTGGGTTACTAGTAGTCTTGTTAGACAACTCTGGACTGGAGTGGGTTCACGTCAATAGTGCAATGGGTGGAGATTTAACTCGCGACGTTACCTATCGATCACCAGGCCGACGACGGCGACGCCTTAGATAGGTATTGCGGCAAATAAATGTTTTACTCTACTACCTACTTTTTTATTCAAAAAGTCATTGGGTTAGGAATCATGCTTTTTTTTTATTACTTTTAACAGTATTACTTATAAGTAAATAAAAGAGGAAAACCTGTAAGTAGGGCTATGTGTAGGTATCTTTTCATTGTAAGTGACTACTAACGGCGTCCAGTGACTATCAAACGGGGTTCCATTACAACTCTGCGAGTGCGCATGACGTCATCCTAGATACACACTGTTGATACTCATAGTCAATACGGAACTATAGCCGTTTGACCGTAAATCGATGAACAGTTCGCCCAATGGTCATCACTATAACTTGTCAATAGCCTTGCTGGTTAAAAATGCTTACATTAAGCCTGAGAATCACACTTAGGTACAGTAACCTAAAGGAAGTTGTGTTTCGATGTCCCTTTTACCATTCTGTACCTATACAGAAGCAAATTATTCATGAATACAATAAGAATATTGAAATATGCGCCAGTGGTGTACAATAGCATTCTCTGTACCAAACACAGTCTGGAGTGCGATTCACTAAGGCAAAACATCTTTACAACCAAGAAATCATCGTTGAAACATCCGATGTAAGCATATCGGTATTCTTTAGTTAAAACTAAGCGATCATAGCGCCTCAACGATGTCGACGGCGCGACATGGAACTAAAATTTGGTTTCGAATGTATGAAAAACGGTATTCAGAAACACAAAACATCCTCGCCTTCGACGACAACGGTGCCTTCGCCTTCGATTTTAACAGTCAAACCGTAAAGCTTGTAAATTGTGGATGTTTCCTTGGTTGTAGACGATTAAAATGCAAGTAAAACAAGTTATTTTTAAATTAAAATACTTAATATTGTTTTGTTTAACGTAACTTTGATTCCTGAAACGTTATAATGCCTATTTGTAATGTTTTAGATGGCAGTTCGTCTTTCCTGTATGTTTTTTTTTGTTGGAAAAAGCTAATCGTCAAGTTAATGTTGAAAAAAGACGTCAGGCCAACGTGATACGTAATATGGATCTTCTAACAACTGATATTAACTAAGGTATTCAGGTTGACTGAAGAACTAATTATTTAATTGGAAGAAGATATTTCCCCATTATTAGCAAAGGCGAAACATCGAGGAGGAATTAGCAACCGAACCAAGGTATTACTACTGAATTAATATAATATAAATCACCGTAGGTACCTACCTACAGTGGAAAAATGTCTAAAACTTACCTCTTATTCCAGGTTTTATGCACTCTTGCCTTTTTAGCTAGTGGGAGTTACCAAAAAATATTATGTGAGAATGCAAGAACCTTTAAATCGCAAGCATCTGCCTCGAGGGCTTTATGGACTGTAGTAGATGCCATCAACCACCCAGTTATTATTAATAAGTACATAAAATTCCCTCAAAATACATATGAAAGGCAAATTCTCAAAAAAAAGTAGTACCTACCTAGGTATTTCTTAAGTTTCATACTTTAGTTTTTATTTACTAAGTAGATACTTTCATGAATCAAACCATATGGCTACTTATTTATTTTTATGTTACATGATATTTAAATACTTCATATTTTTAAATTGTCTTGAATAGGAACCTATGTGTTTCAAACCATATTTAAATCTTTTATTCTTGCCTTTTCAGATAAATGATCCGGACTTAAATATAATGCATGTGGTTGTATTGTAACTTTTGGAGGTGCAACACACAACAGCTTTAGATTTAATCATTCTGTCATAAAACCGCATTTGGAGCAGCTAAATAATAGAGGAGAAACAGTGTATCTGCTTGGTATGTATTTTAAAATGTTTTTTTACTTTATCCATCATAAATAATTGTACTCACCAGGTTTCGGTACCTATTTATTTTAATATTTATAATAAATTCAGTTATTTTTATTTTTGTAAAATTAAACTAAATTCCTATTTAATTTATTTCAGGAGACTCTGGTTTCGCTCTTAGGCCATTCATGATGGTTCCATGTAACAACCCTGAACCTGGGTCAAGAGAAGAATACTATAATAATCTGCATGCCAGTGCAAGGAATTCCACCATTGGCATACTTAAAGGCCGTTTTAGGTGCTGGTTCATCGTGTTCTTCACTATGACCCAGAGATGGTGGGAAAAATTATTAAAAGGCTTGTTGTGTGTTGCATAACATTTGCAATCAAGCCAGGGTTTCTCCAGTAGAATTACCAGCTCATTTACTGAGACAAGAAGTAAGGGTGATCCGGCTATTACAACAAGGAAGCCAGAACACCCTCGAGTGATTTGGACAGTGGACGTCTTGCTAGGGGTCATCTAATTAATAGACAATATGGGGTGGACAATATAGTTAATAACAAAAGTAAATATAAAAAAATAGATAAATAAATACTAATATATAAATACTAACAATATACTTAAGATATTAATAATTCAGGGACAGTTTGTTAATTAAAAATTATAGTGTATGTTAAATAGCAATGTATAATGAAATAGTCATAGTCATAGTCATAGTATTTTATTGATAAGGGATTCTTACAAGTCATATACATATTAAACAATCATTAAAAAAAACATAAAGAAAGTGAATGTTTTTAAACTTATTGTTTTACCTTTAGATAAAATTAATATATTGTGATATAATATATATATAATTTATATGGTAGGTATGTATTTGAACAAAATAGTATCTACAGACGCCAGCACATCTACCTACCCCAATGTGTTAAATTTCTTTGATAGGTTTTCAACTTTACTTTAAACACTATAGGTTCTTGTTCAATTGGGAAAATTTGTCAATTTGGGGTAGCTTGATGTGCTGGTGTCTGTACCTTGGAAAAGTAATTTTAATATAATTAATTCATAAATAAAACAATCTTTTAACATAGGTACATTTTATTGTTATTTATTTATTAACTCTCTAATAGCACTGCTAATTCTATCCAGAGCCTGAACCATTGCCTGATGGCCCTCTACTTGTTTAGTAATAGCTTAGGCAATCCAAGAGTTCTGCTTGGGCTCTGCATTCGGTTGAATATTGTATTACTTATTAATTTCAATCAAATCAATAAATTTGTATAGGTATAGAAAACAAAACATTGAATTTATAAAGAGCTATATAGCCTTGAGAATTACAAACCTCAAAAGGATTAATAATTTATAAGTTCTGTTTTTTTTTTATTGATCCTTGCAACCAAAACTTTCTCCTTCCATAATGGTTTGGATTTTAATTTCAATTTCAGTTAGTTCTGGCAAATCCTCTATGCCACCACCAGTATGCCACCTCGTAGATGCAATTAAGCTGGACTTCTTCTTAACTGCTCCTTTTTGTCCTTCCAGTACTGCAACACAAGTACGATTATATAATTTGATGTATTAAGTAAATAAATTTGCTTGGTTTGGTTTAACTTTCCATTGCAATTTTAAATGCTTTTCTAATTGCAATTTGAAGCCTAGCCTAAAGTTACAGAACATGCCTGTAGATGCACAGGTGACAGGGGGCTCTCAATGTAAAAGGATACTATAACACCCACTCAATGCAACAATATACACACATAATACATGTAATTACTAACCTTACACCACTGTTCAGATGTTTTCATTCACCCACTTCCATCACTGTTTAGGGCTGTTGTTATTTCAGACTATGCCTGATGACTATGACTGCGAGCATTTGCAGTACGAGCATGGCCCCTAGCCAACCATGGTTTGCTTTCCAAAAAGCTTACTTGCTTTTCCAGCTGATTTAACGATGGAGCTGCGTTGCGAGACACTAAAAGATAAATATTTTGGTTAAGTATACAGATAGTAGTTCCAGAAACTGTGCTGTATAACTAAATAGAAATGTTACTGTGGAGGTTCTTCTACTTACTTTCGATAGGTTTGGCTTTGGAACCAAATTAACACAAAAACACTGAACAAGTAGAACGCCATTGGGAAGGGCGCAGGATTTTTTAAAAGTCCACTTAGCCACTTAAAACCACTTGGAACTTTGGAATTTCGTATTTTGATAAAAACTTTAATGAAGAGATCAAGTTTGTTTAGATTTAGAAACACATAACATAACCTATAATTACCAATGTCAAAAATTTTAACAAGTAATTATTTTCCAAGCCGAAAACGATATAATAAATTAAATATTTGTTGCATAATAAATATAATGTGTTTTATAAACACGTATTGTGAATTTGTATTAATTTAAAATGACGAAATAACTTAATAATTGATTAGTCGAGATTATCTCGACTATACTCTAGATTAAACATAGCAACACTGCTAACATCGTACCCATCATCGTTGTTTGGCAGATCGTCGACGAGCATTACTAGCTTAGCGAATACGGTTTTTGTCAACGTTGTTCTTAAAGGCTATGTTTACGATGAAACATCTGTGAACTCGCCGTTGTTAACATCTGTGATGAGTCTGTTAGTGAATCGCATTGCTGTACGTTCATACGCGGAAAAGGAAATGCGCACTGAACTCGTTGATTTGCTTTGATTCAGCAAATTGAGTGTCCATCTTGATGAAGCACGCACGTAGCTACGGATTGACCGCTTATTTTGCAATTTTATTTATTAAATACTTATGTACAGACGCCAGCACATCAAGTTACCCCAATGTGTCAAATATCTTTGATCGTTTATCACCTTTATGTTAAACAGAATAAGGTTCATGTTCAATTGGAAAAATTTGACACATTGGGGTAACTTGATGTGCTGGCGTCTGTACCTACTTCAAGCAGACCTATACTCGATTTACAATAGCATTAGATAGAAATTAAATAACCACATGCAAGTTAGTTTAGACACTTTATTGGTACGCGAATGATCAAATTATTTCGGCTGAAAAACTGAAATACATCTCGCATCCCGCAAGGAAGCTGCGTTTCTATTTACGACGGATGATCGTAAGGTTAGGGTTCGATGAACCGAACAGTTTATTTTGAACTCCGCCGCCGTCTACGCGTCTGCATCATGTTTTTCAGTTTTTATTGGTTCAATATCCTATATTGAAAGACATGGGGAAAGTTTTCTTTTAGTTTTATAGGTAATTGAAATGTTTTAGGGACCGTTGGCTGTTGTAAGGTTCGGTAACAATAGAACCCTATTACCTACTACTTGCCTCCGCAGTCTGTGCAGTGTCTGTCTGCAGGCAGGCTGCATCTCATCACCCATAATAGGTAGAAAGTTCTAATTTTCACTGAGTATTGCCGCGATAGTAGATAACAAATAACAAAAATAAAAGTACAGACGCCAGCACATGAAGTTACCCCAATGTGTGAAATTTCTTTAATCGTTTTTCAACTTTATGTCAATCAAAATAAGGTTCATATTCAATTGGGAAAATTGGACAAATTGGGGTAACTTGATGTGCTGGCGTCTGCAACTAAGTACTTTTGTTTATAAATGGCTGTATGACGTATTATCTAGATATTGATTTTTTTTAAAGATAAATGAATTAAAAAATAGCTTCAATTTAGAAAACGTGACTATTCCGGTGTTTTTTGCTCGGTACCTACAGAACCTTTCATTTACGAATCCAATTCGCACTTGGCTAGTTAATTTAATTGTTTACAGTTGTTTGCCTCGTTGGTCTAGTAGGGCAAGCGCTGCTGCTGAATATGAGGACCCGGGTTCGATCCCCGGGTCGGGCAAAGTGTTAGGTATTAAGTTTTTCCATCTGGAATTTCTCAGTAGTAGCCCGGAGTCTGGATCTGTGTCCGGTCAATTGCCCCCTATTACATGGGACTTTAACATAACTGGCTAACTGGCTTTGACTGGCCTGTTGGTCTAGTAGTTAGTGACCCTGACTGCTATGCCGGAGGTCGTGGGTTCGATTCCCACCCAGGATAAATTATGTTTGTGTGATGAGCACGATCATTTGTTCTGTGTCTGGGTGTAATTGTATCTATAATATGTATGTATTTAGAAATATATAAGTATGTTTATCAGCTAATTAGTACCCATAACACAAGCTCTCAAGCTTACCATGAGACTAATTAGCGTTGTGTGAAAAATTTGTGGAATATTTATTTATTTTATTTATTTTTATCTGGCGTAATGGGGGTGTAATGCAGGTAGGTACACTCTGCCTAACCCTTTGGGGGTTTTAAGGCGTGATGTTATGTTACGTTGTTTTACGAGAAAATCGCTTTGTGATTTGCCTACCACGGATATCTATGGTCCATACATATCGTCTTACCATCCGGTGGTAACCCTCGGTGGCTTGCTATGCTATCGAGTTTCTCAGAAGTAACTAAATATCAGTAACTGATAGCTATTGTGTCATTTGATGCTCGTTTTTCATTTCCCCTACTTACGTAAGTTTTTTAAATCCTTGAGAATGACATAAAGGGCAATTATTTAAAAATAAAAAAACTTGAAAGGTGTCAAGGGACACCCGGATGGAACGAAGTTCCCTTCGATTGATTAGTGAACTATTCAATCTTCTCCCCCTCCATCTTCCTCCTCCCGTTCCCCTCCCTCCCTCCCCCAACCCTCCCATATCCCCCTCCCCCTCTCCCACACCCTCTTCCTCTCCCTCCCTCTCTCCCGCCCTCTCCCTCTCCCTCTCCCTGCGAACATGCGACGCCGCACAGCTTACAATAGCTTACTATAGCAAAAAGTGTCGTGACAACTTTTCGTAAGAATTTTTTCCGTCTAGTCTAGCCCCCTTTCACAACGCGCGATAAGGAACTTCGTTCCAATAACTTACAGCAATGGGCCCTGAAGTTCTTAAAAGTGAACCAAAACGATTCCCGCGATCTTGACGCTCACGATGGGCGCATAAGTTTTATTTCCTTTCTCAAGGATTAAAAAAAAGGACCTACAATAGATATGCTGCACAGGCGTCTTGGTTGTCATTTAAGGAAATCGAGTTTTCCGGGTGTCTCCACCTCTTGCTTGGCGCTCCTACTTCTTACTAAGTACTTAGGGCTTTTGCAAACGACGTTAAACGCGCTGATTTCTCGCGCCTAGCACGCAATCTTACCTTCAGCAAGCGCTAGCCAGCCAATACATACGTGAAATACGGCTGTGGTATCTTCACACCGCTAATGTTTCCGAACCACATCTTTTCGCATATTATGTAAATATATCTATAGTGTATATATAACTACTTATACTGAACATAATTATGTATTAGTATTGCTGTTTTCTTTTTTTTTCTATAATTGCACCTACCACGGCTTTTCTCTGCAGAAATAAATATATAAATATTTGCTCAGAACGCGCTAATGTAGCAGAAAGAGAAAGAAAAAAAAAAAAAAAGAACGCGCTAATAAAAACCGCTCGTTGACAGTTGGATAAAAAACGTGATGTGATGTGCAAGACCCTTAGGGTCAAATTTATACTAGCACAGAGTCGAAGCGCATCGAAGCGTCTATCCAAAACTGAACATAATAAATTCAACCTTAACTCCACAGTGTAACGCACACTATACTTCGCAAGAATGCGCGCGCACCAATCAGCGTTGTTCACGCGCAGACGCGCGTCTTTTTTAAAATCCCAGAAGTAATGTGTGCGTTACGCTGTGGAGTTAAGGTTGAATTTGTTATGTTCAGTTTTGGATAGACGCTTCGATGCGCTTCGACTCTGCGCTAGTATAAATTGACCCTTATTCGGTCACTTTCCATAAATACGAAGATTGCATTGCTTAGATAATATACCTATAATATATAGTCTTAGTTGCATTGCGTTCTATAATTCGTCTTCCACGTGTGACGCATTTGGCGACGCGGCGACGTTCCAATACCATATAGGTGTCTACATAGACAGTATACAGTGCATGACTGGCCTGTTGGTCTAGTATTTAGTGGGCCTGACTGCTATACCGGAGGTCGTGGGTTCAATTCCCACCTAAGGCAAATGTTTGTGTGATGAGATTTTATTGTGTCTGGGTGTAATTTATCTCCAATAAGTATGAATTTAGTAATATAAAAGTATGTTTATCAATTGTTGAGTACCTAACTCATGCTCATACCTGGTGTGAGCGAGTAGGGACTTTAATATTCTTTGCAAAGAGTGCGAGCAGAATGCCCATTTGTTTAAAAGTGCGTAGTGCTTTTGTTAGTTAACATTTTTTGTCTTTGCCTTTTTAAATTCAAATTCATTCATTCATTTTGTGAACAGTGAGTTGGTAAAACATTAGGATGTTGATGTTCCACCGAAGATGCAAAATAGTGTCTTTCATCTAACGCCGCAATAAGTATATTGAGCGTAACAAAATTAAATTAATTAAAATGCTACAATATATTATGTCATAATGTAGTCTAGGATAAAACATACTCCATGTCAATGCCAAACCTGGTGTCCGAGTGTGTAAGTGCTTATTGTTTTTTTTTATTTTATTTCTATATTTCTGTTATCTAGCGTGCTTGCTAAAGTGATTCTAATATTTCTGTAACATACAGGGTTATTTTTCAATGACCGGCCAAATTGTCACTGGATGTTCTACCCATGAAAATGAACAACTTTCACTATGGAACCGACTCTGAAATCACGACAAAAAAATCATCTGTTTCATACATTTTAGTCGAGTAGGTATTGAACTTTTGTATGAAACAGCTGTTTTTTTTTTCGTGATTTCAGAGTTGGTCCCATAGGGAAAGTTGCTTATATCCATGGGTAGAACACCCTGTGAAAATTTGGCCGGTCATTGAAAAATAACCCTGTATTTTGTTTCAACACGTAAGAACCTGGGTTTGTGTTGCTTATTTAGTTGTTAATCATCTATTAGACTGACTATTCTGACTGGCCTGTTGGTCTAGTAGTTAGTGACCCTGACTGCTATGCCGGAGGTCGTGGGTTCGATTCCCACCCAGGACAAATGTTTGTGTGATGAGCACGATCATTTGTTCTGTGTCTGGGTGTAATTTATCTATAATATGTATGTATTTAGAAATATATATATGTATGTTTATCAGCTGTTTAGTACCCATAACACAAGCTCTCAAGCTTAACTTGGGACTAAATGGCGTTGTGTTATAAGTTGTGGAATATTTATTTATTTATATTTATTAGAGCTGTTTTTGCTGGTTGTCATATCTGTAAATAAATAACACAAGCTCAGCTTAGTTTGGGACTAGTATTGTGTGAAAGTTTTGGAATATTAATATACCTAATGTATTGAGGAAAAATAAACTAAAAAAAGGCCATAAATATTATGATACAATATGGTTTATTTCGTTGATATTAACAACACAATGTAATACGCACATTACGCACACGTATTAGAGCATGGTCAACGCTCCACACGTCGCTACTTAAGGCTCGTAATTCTAACTGAAACCTACGCAGTAGTTACCCAGACAGTTTGTAATTTATTTTTGAAGATACGTATTTAATAGTACTGACTTGGCGCCACAATTTCGATCTACATTCTATTCGTACATAAAGGAAAGGATTTGCATGACACATCCCGAAATGACTTTCGCACAGTGCCGTGCAAAATTAAATTAATACAGTTAGGTTTATTTGTGGAAGTGTATACAGAATCAGAATTCAACATGACGGATTTTAATTATGTTGTTCCACGGTAAACTTAACTACATTACAATATTATTGGTTTTAAACAGATCGTGTAAAATAATGTAATATCGCAAATAGAATATACCTAAATTGGCAACTAGAAATATTTTTATTTGAAGATTTGACGTTCAAAAGTGGCTGTGTTCAGGGTCTTATTAAAATAAATAATTTGACTTTCAATTTAGAAAGTTTTAACATGTCTTTTCATTATACACTATCTTTAAAATATACCTTTTTGCCAAAGATAGATCTCAGTTTGAGTTACGTGCCTTTGTTACAAAAATACTGAATAATTTCACACACAGACATAATATATAATTATAGATGTAGTTACATTATATGCAATACATCGAGGGTACAAGTCTCCTATCGTCATTGATAAATAAATATAAACTAATTAAAGGTAAGTATGCAGCAAGAGCTGTTTTTTCCACATACATGGCGGAAGCGTCTAACCAAAATCGTCGTATCAACGTTGTATCAAATACTGCGAATATACATCTTCGCAGATTGTGAATAAGATGTATATTCCGAGTATTTAACTATTGTAGTTACGCGGCATTGGAACTATCATCAAAGATATTGTTCTGGACCTCCCGTGTCGATGTCCCTTTCAACTGGTATTAAGTTGAAGTAGGAGAAATATCATCAGCCGGGGGTTGCGGAAGATTCGTCCTTTACCGTGACCCCGGGCGCAGGTGTGAGACGGAATACCGGGGTGGTTTTTTGTCGGTAAGAGTCTGAAAGTTCCTTTTAATCCGTTTTTTCTACCAAAATTATAAAAAAAAACGATAAACATCGTAGAAGTTTCATAAGTACAAAACAACATTAATCACGATGTTATCTAGAAAAGAGTCTAGGAGTAGGATTATTAACAAAATTTAACCATAAGGAAACGCAGATGAAAATATACTGTGGCTCTATACAAAGAAATTACAGGATCCTATCCACAAAGAATATATTTATTTATTTAATGCTTTAAGCACACAAACGAACAGAGGCGGACTTAATGTCATAGGCATTTTTTACCAGTCAACCAGATGATGCAGAGAAAAGCAGTATTGCATAGCACATTGTTTTTATAAAACATTTACTTAGTCTTATATTGGCACTAGATAATAATACATGCAAGGGATTGTAACGAAAAACCTGTTAACTTTGTAACACAAGGAGATTTTTACTAAAGAAAGTAAATTATTTACTTTCTAATTTAAAATCATTGCATTAGATACAAATTATGGTCACAGTCTAAAAACCTACAGTCGTCCGACGAAGCCGTCTAGACAGGGCAATCGTGCGGGGTATGAGGGGCGACATGCGGGAAATCCGCTCCCGAACTGCGAACAAAACGATGTTCGTAGTTCGGGAGGTATTATTCAGGGCTAACGCGTGTAGACGTTGTCGGATTTTTTCCAGATATCAAAGGCGTCGTCCTACTGTATTAATATTTATACTGTGTTATGGTTTTATCATGATTATAAAAAATAAATTAACTTAGAGGTCAGTTCCACCCTATATGATTACTTAATATAAACAATAAAATATCTATCAATGACGACGAACAGAACTTTCAACACTTCTAGTTACAAAAACATTTGTTATATTCACTCTTAAAATGGAAGATTATTGTAGTGTGGCGAGCGTGGATTATCCTGAGAGGTCCTATATATTATGTATTTAATAATAAATACTAGATAGAGTATCATTAGGATTCCCTTTTCTAACTACATATCTGTAAAAAGTGCAAAGTTATTTGATCTGGTAATAAAAGATGATTGGTCTTAATTCAGAAGCCAATTTTGTACCACAAAGTTAGTCTACGATGTATATAAGTACTCCTGGAGATACTGACTTCACTCTATCAGAAGAGCTGAGCCGTTATCACATCTCATTTTCCCCACACTAAGGACCAAGGGTCTAATCTCTAGGGTCCTATCGTAATCTATAATACAAGATGTAGCTGCATGCCCAACTATATTAACAGGACAACATATTCAATAACTTGTAAGGTGCTTGCAAAAGTCCTAATTCAATCATGTTCCTATTGAAATACTATTTCTATTTTGGACACTAAGAAGATATTTTTATAAAGGGGACGTTATTTAGTCAAGTGTATAGTATTTAAGCGCAATAATATAAAAACCTATATACATAATTTACACACATAAAATACTTCTAACAGCCAAGTCCACTAGCGCCATTGTCAAAAAGAGAAACTCTACGTTTTTATTCTATTTTGTCTATGATTTATTCTCTATTGTATAAAATACTAATTTGCTTTTTAAAGACCTTGATTCTTGACCGCTCAGGATAATCCTGCGTCTATTAATATTATAAAGCTAAAAAATATGGCTATTGACAACGATCCTGTTGTGCACTGACGAATGAAATTAACAAAAGAACGAGCTGTTAAATTAGGATGAAGTCAGGGCTTAGAAAAACTGAGAAATAATTACAAAAAAAGACATCGACGAAAACCAACTTAGTTTAGTACATGATTTAGGACCCTAAAGCATTGCAATTGCAAGTTTTCGACAGTCTTTTCTAAAATCTACGTGTTTATTCGGATGTTATTCGTAAAAAAATATTTTCTAATTAACCTATTGAGATATTTTAATGAAAGAAGTAAGTTGTTGACTTTTAAATTAAAAATACCTTTGTGTTGACAGTAATTATGGTTTTCAGTAGTATAAAATTAAAAGAGCATCAGATATAAAATTAAAAATAATTAATGAGGCCAATTGCTGTGTCCCAAATTATTTTCTAAACTCAGTTGGTTGATATTCATTTCACCCTGTATTATGTTTCAGTTTTTATGAAACTTCTGACACCTCATGGTATCAATCAGTATTTGCGATGAAGGGACCCCCTTCCAGTCCTGTATAATTGAATGAAACCTTATTAACAACAAATACATCTCTAAACATCTCCCTATTTCTCTCTTTCCTGCTATGTTGAAAAGAGACAGCTATACTTTAAGTATATCTAACGCTGGATATTAATAATCTATCTCGGTTGCTATCTTGATCCCGATCTTTGTCTGTCACCAATCAACGACCGAATTCGCCTATCCGAGCCTTAAAGATGTCCAATCAGAAGCAGCCGTCTAAAACAAAGGATCGGGATTTGGATTGAGATAGAATATTAATATCGGGCGTAAGTCAGTGGACAACAGAACAGCTGTTGTTGGCTAAGTTACTATTGACATTGCACGATATCAAAATAGTTTATTGTACAGGGCAATTTTTAATCACTAAACAACTTTTTACAGTGTTTACGACTCATGCTACCCATCTCTATTGCGCCCAACTATTTTAGAAGAACTATACAGTGTGTTTTTTTAATCATGGGATTCAGATATTGCATACAAAAGCTTGATGCGTACTTGATAAAAAAACATATATTTTATACATATTGGCCGATTAAGTATAATTCAAACGCATGAGACAGGTTTTCGTGATTTCTGTGTGAGTCATTTTCAAAATGGAGATTGGGAGAAGGTTCACATTGAAACAACTAGGGGAAAAATATTTAGTGACAAGAAATTGTCCTGTATAATGTTGTCATTTTATTGATTTGATTGATTTGGTAAAGGAAGCAGCTCACTTATTAAATTGTTTAGGAGGCTTAACATTAAGGCATTGTGGGGAAAGCAGAAAAGGAATGGAAAAACATCAATTTTTACTTGGACGTAGATTGTAGGTATTGAGTGACTTTTTTGACAGGTCTAAGCAACTTAATGTCAGCTTGCTAAAAATAATAGTATTGGGTAGTAAACGAATGAATCGTAAAAACTAGTCCAATTTGTTCCATTGGAATACCTATTGTAAATAGTTAATGGAATGGCTTGAACTTTGAACTTTATAAGGTCTAGAGTAAATTTACTTTCAGCTCATTTCAATGACCTTACCTTTTTAAATGTTAATATTTAGACCTCAATTTTATGCAAATGAAAAACAAAATACTGAAGTATGAATGTGTGTAAAGTTACTTCAATTTATGTTTGGCATTTATTTTGACCAAAACTAGCATCCAGCTGTTTTTTTTTCTATTTATTTACTTAGTTAAGCACGTCATCCTATCTATTTGAGCAAAGCTGCTAAACTTTCTAATTGCTTTACAAATATTGTTCTGTCTATTTAAGCCACAATTTTAAGCCTCGTATAAACAAATGTTATCACAAAAATCCTCTAATTTTCTTATCTATGGCTTCTTTTTCATAATTTAATCTAGTATTTATTTGTCGAATTTACCTTAGTTTATTAACTATAGCGAGTGTCGTCACAATTTGGTAGCTGCTTGTAATATATTGAAGATCGTTGCAAAGAATGCGTTTCAAACCAAAATCTGCGGTATGAAAACCGATATTTTGTTCAAAACGGTTTGAACCGTAAATCGATAACATAAATTGGCAAAATTTTATCCTTGTACGGTTCAAATTGTTCATTTGCAACCTTAATTGTAGTATAAATAATACTAGACAGTTATTAATAAAGTTTTAGGCCTAACTTAAACTCGTTCTTTTACGAGTTCATAAAAAGGACGAAGTTAAGTTTTCGGTGAGTAATTTCTTCTTTAGGCCTGTAAAATTAGCCGAAACGAGCGCTCTCGGTGGAAATTAATTCTTTAGATACCACTTTAGATAAAAAAAAACAGCAAATTGATACTCCACTAAGGTTGAAAACATCTTACTGTCACATTTACAAACAGAGGGGCAATGCCCCTATTGTTAAGAATACAACAAAACAATTATACGTCTAATTTCTCTAGATTTCTGACATTGATTGTTGCTGCTGTAGACTGTTTGGCGCATTTAGGACCACAGAACCACTTTGATTACTGGCTAATATCTTGCCCTCAGCATGAGTACCTAGTAGTGTCCGCCCAAAACAGGATTTTCTATGAAAACCGACACCGAATCTTCGATACCTGTCGTAGTTTCGGCCGAAACCGAATCCGAATCTTTTTAGACATGTCAAAATCTGTTGTTTCCTTAATTTTCGCGTATTTTTTACACTTAAGGTCTAAATAGTGATTAACTAACGGAGAGTTCGGCTAAATGTTCTGTAGGATTTCTGCTGAAACCGAAACTAATGCCGATACTGTGTCATGAAATTTTAATGCATGCCTAATATCCAGTGTTTTATATGTGAGCAAATAAATAAATAAAATAAAATAAACTAGATATTTTTGCCGTCGAAGAAGTCGAGTCTAGACTAGAACTAACTAACTAAGTATTCTAGTATTATTTATACTATAACAATAATTTCACAATGGTTCCTAAAAATACGGTGCAATACCTTAGTTTCATTGCCTGCGTGAGATTTTAAATCGATAATAAATCGCCAATAATAAGAATATTAATAGAACATAATATCTATGTATTTAATTAAATTACAGTCCGTTATATACAAATTATATAAACTTATAAATTGACCGAATTTTAAATAGGAATGCTTTGTTGGTGCCTTTGCATAATGTTTCATTTTATTAAAAAGAAAATCAAAATTGGCTCATCCGTTAGGGGGCTACGATGCCACACACACATACACGTCAAACATTTAACACCCCCTCGTTTTTGCGTAGGGGGTCAAAAAACGACCATGTCAGACACTAATCTGCATGGTTCTCACGTGATCTGACCAAGATAATGTCTGGACTTTAAAAGAGATTGTAACCTCTGAGTTTCTTTCGGGGTTTCTTCTCAGAGTAGTCAGATAAGAAAACACTGACTCAATCACTATTAAAAAAAAAAATACTTTGCTTGTGTAAAAGTGTTGGTAGAAACCAATAGGCCAGTGGACAAAAATTTAGTTTTTAGACCCTCATCATCTAGACGCGGGACTAAAAACTAAAATAACTATTACTAGAAAATATTCGACACATGTTTTTTTCTTTTATCACGTATTTAAGAAAATAACAACGGCAATACATCGAGTCAGAATGTCGCATGACATCAATGTCCTGCCCCCCTAGGCAAGTTACAAACGATTCATATCTATTCTCTTTCTACAATCGAGAACGCCTCAAATCCCTTTGTTTTGACCACGTGACTTAGCGAAAGGTGATAAGTCACGTGGTCAAAACAAAGGGATTTGAGGCGTTCTCGATTGTAGAAAGAGAATAGATACGAATCGTTTGTAACTTGGCTAGGGGGGCTGTACAGTTTTTACTGAATAATGACGTCACAAGCCTCCTCGACTTTAATGCGCTTAATCTAAGTAGTTTTCCATCAACTAAAAGAAGCAAAAAAAATACTCGTGTATTATTTTTTTATAATCTATCTGACGGACTAATTATATTTTGATATTCATAAACCGTCCACAGATATTAACAGAAGTAAAATCTCAATTTTTTGTAGTCTAACGCTTTTCAAAACACCAAAATGAACCATTACGCAGAGATGCCATAATAAAGTATTAAATTATTATTTCGTTTCTTTTTCATAATCCAATTAATTAGTTATTATGTATGTTAGGTTAAGACGTCACACAGATCTTTACAAACACACGGAAAACTAACGAATTGTTTATGTATTATACGCCTCTGCTTACCCCATTTTTCACGTTAGGACAACTATGTAACGTCTTGCCCCAACAAAATATTTCTATCTATAAAAATGTAATCTAGCTAATGATAACTTAATATATACGATTCTATGACAATATATTAGTATTTTACTTCATACAATTCATGTTTTAAAACTAGTCATATTTATCGGTTTGGTGCGCCCTGTTTTCACGTCTTGATAACTTCTTAGAGTATGACGTCACTGAAAAAAAAAATTCAATCAAAATCTAAAGTAAGAAGAATTTCCTCGGAATTTATTTTCTATTCGAAGCCTGTTTCTATGAAATAAATTGAATGTTTAACTTTTATTTCTTTTACACAGCCGCCAAAGAAAAAAAGAACAGTGGAAAGTAAAAATTAACGGACTACTTTAGACCCAAAATCTATTTTAAAAAATATCCTTACTAACGTAATGTCCCTCGTAACGTACAGACGCCAGCACATTAACCTACCCCAATGTGTCAAATAACACCGGCGAACTCCCAAACAAATTTTTGTTGACATTTTTTTTTTTGCGTCTGCCTATGAAAAATATCTAAAAGTATAGAGTTTGAATTTCTGAACAGTTTTTCTTTGGTGATAGGCTATGTCCGCTATAATCTTAGCACAAACAATCGTATTTATTTTAACAGTTTTATTCTGATGCAGACATATATTTCCTAAGTATATTATTGCATTATGTAAAGCCAATCATTTTAAGCAACTTGACTAAGTGTAGGGGTTTCAGCTCTGCTGCGTGTAGGGAGACTGAAGGCTTGTTTAAAGAAGTAGGCGACACCATGAAGTACTTTGAAATATGTATATTGCGAATAAGTTACATTCAATTAATCTATGAAGTATGCGAGTATGTGCGTGACAAAATGGTAAGTGACCATACAAAAATCGAAGATGACGTTGAAACGCGGCTTGGTGGTGATTGGTCGACGGCATCCGTGGGCTACCAATCACTGTAGGACAGATGGCAGCACCAGTGGTAAAGGCAGTGTCTAAACATGCCCCCGGCCTTGGAAGTAGGTACCGACGTCCAACGCCTACTCATCATCTCCGTCATTAAACAGGGGACAGATTCGAGGGAATGCGCGTCTGATGACTCCTGACTTTGTCTGGATGTCAGCCACTCGAGAAATCCCATCCTTTCCTGGTACTGTAGAGATGATCCGCCCTAAGCTCCATTTCAGTGGCGGAGTGTTATCATCCTTGATGAGGACCAAAGTGTTTGGCTGCAAATCACGCCCATGTTGTCTCCATTTCATCCTGGTTTGCATTTCCGAGATGTATTCCTTGGACCATCGTATCCAAAAATGTTGTCTGAGCTGCTCCAGCCTCTGGTAGCGTGTCAACCGGTGAGCAGGAACATCAGTCAGCTGTGGCGTTGAAGGCGCTGTCAAGAGACGACCAACCAGGAAGTGAGATGGACACAAAGGAAGGAAGTCGTTAGGATCTGCGGATAAAGGACTAATGGGACGGGAGTTGAGGACAGCTTCAATTTGTGTTAATACTGTGCTATATTCCTCGAATGTTAGATGTGCGTTACCAACGACGCGTAACAAGTGGTGCTTGCACGACTTTACTCCTGCCTCCCACAATCCACCAAAATGAGGCGCGTAAGGCGGTATAAAAGAAAATTTAATGTTCTGACTAGTCGCGTATTCAATTAAATCGTCAGAGCATGTGGATAAAAATTTAGAAAATTCGTTTGCGAGATCTACAAAATTCCTACCGTTATCTGACATTATTTCATCAGGTTTGCCACGTCGAGAAATGAATCTCTTTAATGCCAGTAGATAAGCATCGGAAGAAAGGTCACTGACAAGCTCTAAATGTATTGCGCGTGTGACTAGACAAATAAATAGGCAAATGTAACCCTTTATTAATTTAGAGCCCCTTCCCTTGCGATTCAGTACGAGCACTGGCCCGGCGTAATCCACACCAGTACGTAAAAATGGGAAGCTTGGAGTGATCCTCTCTTGCGGTAAGTTGCCCATAATAGGAGATAAAGATTTACCTCTCAACCGTGTACACGTAACGCACTCATGGACAGTGCGCTTAGCCAAGTTCCTACCCCCCACCGGCCAGTGGGACTCGCGTATGTTGTACAGCAACGCCTGCGGCGCAGCGTGCTGCAGTCGCTTGTGCTCGTGCCGAAACAATAACACTACAAACCAGTGGTTGGAAGAGATTAGAACAGGATGTTTCTTATCAAAATTAAAATCTGATGACAATTTTATTCGTCCACCGACTCGCAAAATGCCATCATTATCTGCGAAAATGTTTAATTTACTTAAGTAATGTTTATTTTTAAGAGATTTGTTACTACCTAACAATTTACATTCTTCCGGAAAAGATTCGTGTTGGGACAACTTTACTAGAGTTATGCGTGCATTTCTCAACTCATCAACAGTAAGAGGACCGTGGCGGATGTTATTCTTGTGGCGAATGTTAAAGATAAAGCGTAATACATAAGCGCATGCGCGTTGCATACGATTAAATTGAGAGAATCTCTTAAATGGAAACAATGAAGTTTCCGTAGTAGAAACAAATGCGTGAGTTTTAGCTGGCCTCACCTCCGGTAAATCAGATTGTGCTACATACCTACCTAAGGTAGCTTGACTACTATCAAAGCCGGGCTGTCGTAAAAAATCTGGGCCTTCCCACCATAGCGTGGAAGATTGAAGATCTTCCAGCCTGACTCCACGAGACACCAAGTCGGCAGGATTATCTTTACCGCTGACGTGACACCAAGGAAGTTCTTTGGCGATTTCGTGAATCTCAGCTGCTCGATTTTGCACGAAAGTCTTTAATAAATTGGGCGCCATGCGTAACCAACCCAATACAATGGTGGAATCACACCAGAATACGATGTGATTAAATTGACAGCGTAGTGATTCGCGTACTTTATTGAATAGCCTAGCACCTAGCAACGCCCCGCAAAGTTCGAGCCTAGGGATACTCACAGGATTTAATGGTGCGACCTTGCTCTTTGAACAACACAACCTAACAGACACCGATGAGTCACGATTTATTGTGCGAACATAAATACATGCTCCGTATGCGGATTCCGATGCGTCGGTAAATATGTGCAGCTCGATAGAAGCAGGTTCGCTGCCTATGACATGTCGTGGTACACTTATGTTGTTGAGAATAAGCAGAGAATTAACAAAAGTGTCCCAAGTACGTTTGACGTCACTGGGAACTTCATCATCCCAGCCTATCTTCACCAGCCATAATTTTTGTAATAAAATTTTAGCTATTATTATCATAGGGCTCAATAATCCTAACGGATCGAATATCTGTGAAATTGTTGACATAATATAACGTTTCGTAATAATTAACTGATTAGAGTAACTGTTAAATTGCGTGTCAAAATAAAAAACATCATTCATATTATGCCAACCTAACCCTAAAGTTTTGGAATGGACATTTTCACCTAATGATAATTCCTTGGTTAAGTCAGATTCATTGTTTTCAATGTTAAAATTAAACATCCACTTGCGAAGGGGAAAACAACCTGACTTTAAAATATTCGCAACTTTTTTGCAAACATCTAAGAGTTGTTGTTTATTATCACAACCCGTGATCATATCGTCAACGTAGAAATCCTCGTTAATGATTCTCGTGACGTCATGATCCGTGCAATCAGCCGCCAGCTGTTTAAGACACCTACAACTTAGAAACGGCGCGGACGCAGTACCGTAAGTGACCGTATTTAGTCGGTAAACATCCAGTGACTGCGAAGGGTCATCACGCCACAAAATCAACTGAAGGTCACGCTGATCTTCGTGAATGAGACATTGCCGATACATTTTCTCAATGTCTGCACAAGCCGTATATTTATGTTGCCTAAATCGTAGTAAAATAGACAACAGATCGCCTTGTATCGGTGGGCCTACCATTTGTATTTCGTTGAGCGAGATGTCATTGCTAGCTGCGGCACTGGCATCAAACACCACACGCAGTTTGGTGGTGGTGCTGTGCTCACGAAATACTCCATGATGCGGTAGGAAGAAGTTAGGCTTCCCGACGCGATCGATACGACTCATGTGACCCAAGCGAATGTACTCGTGAATGAAATCGGCATAAAGTTTTTTATAATCAGGGTTGCGTAATAAACGTTTTTCGAGGGCAAAAAACCTACGTTGTGCGTGTGAGTAAGTTTCGCCTAAGGTATCGGGTGATGTTTTAAAAGGAATGCGAACTTTGAACCTTCCGTCACTATTGCGCGTAGTAGTGTTAACGAAATGTTCTTCACAAGAACGCTCCTCATCTGTGCGCGTATCCCGATACGCAGACATGTCCTCCAACTCCCAGAATTTGCGTAGCTGGGAGTCGATAGACTGAGAATAGTTACACTGAATGTACCTATCATAACGCGTAATAGAACAAATTGGGCCGGAAATAACCCACCCCAATTTTGTATCTAATAAGAAAGGCCCACTGGGTAATCTTATTTTATTAGAGTTAATTAAATCCCAAAATATATCTGCACCGATTAGGATATCTATACTGTGAGACTCATTAAAGTGCGGGTCTGCCAAAACAATATTATCGGGAATTTTGAGCTGTCCGCTTTCTCGTGATTGTGACAAAGCGGGCAACGCCGACGTAATGTTGGGCAAAATAAAACATTGTAAATGCGTAGTGTATGGGTAGATGCACGATTTTAACTCGATGTCACATATTTGCGTGGATTTTGTGACCGAGTTCCCTACACCTCGAATTTCTTGAGTGGACTGTATAACTGGCGCTTGAATTAAATTGCATAACTTCTGAGTAATGAAACAGCGTTCACTGCCGCTGTCAAGGAGTGCGCGTGCTAGGTGATAATTCTTACGATTATCAGCTATCTCAACTAATGCAGTCGATAGTAAAACCGGTTTCATAACGGGTGATTGAGTGGACGTGTTTATGTGCGCTTTATTCGCGTGGATCGTGGTAAATTCCACGACGGAGGACGATGACGGCGCGGTGGGCGCGGTAAGGGACGGAGGAAGCGCTCCTGTAGCAGTGGCCACCGCAGTCGACGCCTCATTAGCGTGCGACACATGGAGTGCTACAGATTGATTCGTATGATTATCGGAATGCAGTAACGAATTGTGTTTTTTGTTGCATAATCTACACGGCCCGAACCTACAATTATCTAACGTGTGATCTGAACGTAAACAATTAGTGCAAAGTTTCTTTTCGTGAATAAATTTAAGCTTTGAGTCCAAATTAAAATCAAGAAATGTTTGGCACGCGTAAAGTGGATGATTCGAGTTGCACAATAGACAAAGCTTCTTATTTTTAGTGTGTTTGTGCAACTGTTGACCCTCTGGCTTATTAGTGGAAACATTGCAGTGAATTTTAGATTTATCATTTTTAGTGTTCTGTTTTTTATTATCATTATAGCGTTTACTGTGTGTCACTTGCAAGGTTTCCAGCACGTCAGCTCGGTCTTTAAGAAAGTTCATCATATCATCCAGTTTAAGCTTTCGTTTAGGTTTAGAATCGCCATTTCTAGTTAATCCTTGTGCGCGTTTGTATTGTTCCCATTCTTGTTCGGTGATTGGATTAAAACGAAACAGAATTAAATAAATAACCAATGTATCCCATGCGTCGGTTGGTTCGTCAAGCATTTTTAATGCGCGTAAATTCTTTAACACGGTATCTATTAGCTGTCGAATTAGATCTGGCGATTCTTTGCTTAAGTTCTGCATCGTGAACAAAGACATGACGTGATTATGCACTAACAATTCGCTATTATTGTACCGATTGAGAAGTAAATCCCATGCAACCGGGTAATTAGCACTAGAAAATTCAACGGCATTAATTACTAGCTCCGCACTTCCCTTCAATGATGATTTTAGGTAGTGAAACTTTTCTATATTACTAAGATCATTAGAATTGTGCACTAATGATAAGAAAGTGTCCCTAAATTCCAACCAATGCTCGTATGAACCGTCAAAGGTGGGCATAGAAATCGTAGGTAATTTAACGGCGGGTTTGTGGTGATGACTACATTTGCTAGAACTGTCAGTAACCTCGCTCGGATTTAAAAGACACTCAGCTTGAGATAGTAAAGTGTAGTATTTATTTTCCATCAATTCTCTTTGCGTTAATTGCTCATCTACATCGGAGACTGATTCCTCGATTTGTCTTTGAATGTCACTGAATTCATCAAATAATCTAGCGGCTCCCTGAATCCGTAATTTAAGATCTACGCGTGTTTGACTAGACAAAGTTTTATCAGCAATACTAGACAAGTAGTTTGAGAATTTTGACAATCTACCTTTTACTATGCCACGTTTTTTTACAAGATCCCTAATAAGTGGACAATCGTCGTTTGGATTATACTTAAAAGGAGATTTATCGCGAGGCTTATTAGGTATTGAGATCTCTGACGTATTAGGTTGGCTCATTTTGGTGGACAGTAGAAGGAAAGAAGTACCTACTCACGTTTGAATGTGACGGTTACGATGAAACTCGTCGTTAGCAGCACACAATTTCACAACCAGAATTTCACTGAAATTAAGTAAACAGCACGGTATCACACAAATGAAATGGAGATGAATAGGGCTGGGTAGGATGGCTGGCCGTACCTGATATGCGCGTTTTCAGGTTATCCAAGCAAGTCCAACGTCCGGCGAAAAAGGTCCAAATGTAGGGGTTTCAGCTCTGCTGCGTGTAGGGAGACTGAAGGCTTGTTTAAAGAAGTAGGCGACACCATGAAGTACTTTGAAATATGTATATTGCGAATAAGTTACATTCAATTAATCTATGAAGTATGCGAGTATGTGCGTGACAAAATGGTAAGTGACCATACAAAAATCGAAGATGACGTTGAAACGCGGCTTGGTGGTGATTGGTCGACGGCATCCGTGGGCTACCAATCACTGTAGGACAGATGGCAGCACCAGTGGTAAAGGCAGTGTCTAAACACTAAGATTTATATTATATGGCAACATTAAAAGTATAGCTAATCCAAAAGCCATGAAGTCAAGCCAGAAAGAACACAAAGCTATGATTATTTATTTCATCAATAATCTAGTCAATCAAGCTCTCAATTATGAAGATTTTTTTTCCAGACTTTGATAGGCCTTATGATTGATTTGATAAAACTTAGTAAATTATTTCATTGGTATCTATTACGGTGACATACGTAGACGCTTAATAATTTCATCAACAATTCCCTCGCCGGTGTTCTTTCTTTGATAGGTTTTCAACTTTATTCTAAACACAATAAGAATCATGTTAAATTGGGAAAGTTTGACAGTTTGGGGTAGCTTGATGTGCTGGCGTCTGTACATACACTCACCCACTCACACCTCATACACTCGTACCACAGACACTTACATACATCTTTCCATGCATGAGTGAGACAGCATTGGATACACTACTTAAGTTACCTTAAGTATTAAGTCAAGCGATATGATTATCAACAAACGTACGTGAGCATTCAATGGATATGTTCATTCAAGCCAGTGCACAGTTTTTACTGGCTAACAAATATCAATTTTGAGATAGTTGAAATAATATTAAAAATAAATTTAATAAACTGCTTCGAGCATTAATTAAAATTTTTGTCAGGCCTGTTGGTCTAGTAGTAAGTGACCCTGACTGCTATGCCGGAGGTCGTGGGTTCGATTCCCACTCAGGACAAATGTTTGTGTGAGCAGCACGTTCATTTGTTCTGTGTCTGGGTGTAAATTATTTATAATATGTATGTATTTAAAAATATATAAGTATGTTTATCAGCTGTTTAGTACCCATAACACAAGCTCTCAAGCTTAACTTGGGACTAAATGGTGTTGTGTGAAAAGTTATGCAATATTTATTTATTTATATTTATTAATAATGTGGAGTTTGTTTAATATTCGACTAAATTACATGAACTATAATATTAATATATCTTTGGCAAAAAAATTACACTTTGCCAGGTCTGCTTTTAGACGTTTACCTGATATACTGTGAGTTAGTGGTTATTAAAGAGCGTCATTTCAGTTACCAGAGCCCACTAGAGCCTCGTGCTCTAGATGTGTATGGTGTAGAGCACTCGGCGCTATAGCGGCGCGGCCAGCAGCCCGCAGAACTGCAGCAGCGCCTCCCGCAGCGCCGCGCCCGCGCCGGCTGCGCGCGCGCCGCCCGCCAGCCGCACCAGCGCCGGGTACAGGCCTGCACACGACATACACGTATCATACACTAACAATAACAATCTGGTAAGGAGTTTTTATAATAGAAATCACAGAAAACCAATACCGAAACCAAAAACCTACCTTTTCAGTTTTATTTTAATATTTTGCGATCGACTTCCGAAACTAAATTTATGACTTTATTTTACTTTGTGATCGATACTTAACACATACCACTAAAACATTGTCGATGAAATTCTAAAAGGACTATATGGGAAGATCTTTCCAAACAAGCCAAGATATTTTTAAATTGATCTAAGTATAAATGACCTTCCCCTTTTTAACCGACTTCAAAAAAAGGAGAAGATTCTCTTATACATTACTATACAAAATTAATATAAAAATGTATACGATACTTGTACACATTTTTTATAAGTCGTTTAAAAGATACAGAAATCCCACAACAGCTGTTCTACGACACTGACCTATTAACTTCTGCCACGCTACGGCGTCCACCTTCCCTGGAGGTGCCTTCTTCATGGATTCGGTGAGGGTCGCCACCGCCTTCAGCACGAACGATATCTCTGATAGTTGGTGCCTGTTTATAAAATAGATTAAATTAAGTAGTTAAAACTAGCTGGTGCCCATAACCTTGTCTGCGCACGATTAGCACGCCAGAATAAGTTGCAGATGGCAGAATTTTTCCTACTTACTTAACATATCGTTATATTTCGGACAATTCATTCATATATTATAGCCTATGTATTATTCTGATATATGTACAGGGTGTAACGGAAAGGGTATATACATGGCACGGATTCTCTTGGTGATAAGAAACGACATGGCAACGTTTTTATACATATACATACATAATTGTAAAGTTGAGCCCGCCCGCGCCGTCGCGCCTTCGTCGGTTAGGCAGAGCCCGATAGGTCTGTACTAGGCGCGCAGAACCCGAGATAGATATACTTGAACCTTGCCGGACAGGATTATGACCCTCATAGTGCGGTGACACGTTTGTTATGATTTTGCATTAAATAAAGTGTCGATATTAAATAATATCGTGAAGTTTCAAAGTTATTAGTTGGGAGCTGAAATTTTGAGGAAAGACCGTTACTAAATACTCTATTCACCCTGTTTGTATGTATATACCCTTTCCGTTACACCCTGTATAAGGTAATATCATTGTAAAGTTTCATTAAAATCCATTCAGTAGTTTTTGTGTGTAAAAGTAACAAACATCCATACAAATTTTCGCATTTATAATATTAGTAGGATTTACTCAGTTTTACTAATTTGTTTATCACAATTTTATTATTCATTGACTTTGAATGACAGGTTGAAGAACGGTGTGATAAAGCAACGTTGTGGTTTAAAAGAAGATGTGGTGACAAAAATCGAAAAGAGTACCTATAGGCAAATGTAAGTAGAAACGCCCGGGAGGGCACGCCCTAGAAGGACATACATAGACCTTATTGGTGAGGTTCTTTAGAAAGGTTGCGTAGTACTCGCAACCGGCGTGTGTGTATGACAACATTTATCAGTTAGTTCTTGCTTAGTTTCTGCCTACTTCCATGGGAAGAAGGCGTGAGTTTATGTATGTATGTATGTTTGTAGCAAACCTAGGCTAATGTTGCGTTACAACTTACCTAGGCAGGGGTTCAGTATTATCTTCGTCCTGCGTATATTTTGATATCACTTCCTGGAACCTGTCCAGTAACGCTACTATCGCTAAGGGGTCCGTGTCATCTGGAAACAAGCAATTATTAATCTTAATACGCTAAGAAGGCAAAACTTAGAATTCCTTTTTAGAAGAACATTGCAGACACGGAAGGAGGTGTAAGAAATTTTAAATACTGACTGGCCTGTTGGTCTCGTAGTTAGTGACCCTGACTGCTATGCCGGAGGTCGTGGGTTCGATTCCCACCCAGGACAAATGTTTGTGTAATGAGCACGATCATTTGTTCTTTGTCTGGGTGTAATATATACATAATGTGTATATATTTAGAAATATATAAGTATGTTTATCAGCTGTTTAGTATCCATAACACAAGCTCTCAAGCTTAACTTGGGACTAAATGGCGTTGTGTAAAAAGTTGTGGAATATTTATTTATTTATTTAATATTAGTTAAAAAAATAAATGGAGACTAGCTGCCCCGGCAAATTAGTCTCCAACTTGTTATGCCTTAGAACCAATTTACTGGCTTTATTAAGTTTTTATTAGTTTACGTTCTATTCTCAGACTTACTAAATATACCTACACACAAAATGCCATGAGACACGGTCAAGCCGTTTCGTAGGATTTTTTTAACAAACACGTGTGACACGAGAGTTTAAGACTGGTAATTAGTGACCGATACTTAAACACGTGATTGTACTCATGAATACGAATAACTTTCCCAAAGAAACTTTTTTTTATACTTATAAACTTTGAATTAATTTAACTACGTCGGTACTGCACAACGGGAGCGCTGGGGGTGGCGGGGGAGCGTGTGACGTTACTACTAGTAGATTTTGCCCTTCCTGAGGTCAGACTATCAGCTGATCGATCACAGGCGCGCGCGCGGGATTTTCAAAGAGCGTTTTTGTTATTTTGTTGTGTTATAAGTTATTGTGTCTAAAAAAAAAGTTTCTTAGGGAAAGTTTATTGTAATTATGAATACAATCACGTGTTTAAGTATTGGTCACTAATTACCAGTCACCCTATACAACGTGTTTTTTTTTTATCCCATAACTCTAGGGTATGATTGAGACCATATCAAAGAATCAACTGGCATATGAATTATGTTTCAATCATCGATTGAAATTGATCATGATTAATGTAAAACACCCTTACGTGAAAGAAAAGTGACGTTAGAAAGAAGATTCTTCGTATTGGTGACAATTTATGAACAATACCTATTAATATATAAATAATAATATTCCACGACTATTCACACAACGCCATCTAGTCCCAAGTTAAGCAGAGCTTGTGTTACGGGTACTAAACAACTGATAATTTAATTATGATTGATGATATCTCCGAAACTATGCATTTTTGGACCATCTGTTCTCGAAGTTTTAGTATTATTTTTACCTACAGAATATAACCCTAGAGTTATGGGATATAAAAAAAACACCTTGTATATTTAATATAGCCAACAACAGTGGACCTCTTTACGATATAATTACCAGATAGATAATACCAGCCTGTTACTGTTCCATTACAGGGCAAAGGCCTCTTCTTATATAGAGAAGACACGAGCATAGATCACCATGTTTGCTCAAAGCAGATTGGCAATTTCAAACTTATATAACTAGCAGTCCAGATTTCATTACGATGTATTTCCTTCACCGATGTTAATGATGTTTAAGGTAAACTTAGAAAGTAAATATGAATTGAAAAAGTCACATTTGTACTTGGGCGGATTTGAACCACAACCTCGCGCATGAGAAGTCGACTACCAGATAGATGGAAGTCCAAAATATAACTGTACTTACTCTCAACTCCAGCGAAGGAGTCAATATCCTCAAGCATGGAGTACTGCAAAAGAGTCTCGAAGCATGTCCGCGCGAACTCTTCCCTCTCTTTTAACTCTTGTTCGTTTTCTGTCGACAATATTTATGCATTAATAAACTTCACGTTAAAGTAGCTATAAGAGAGAATTAAGAATGTGAAAAAGAAAAGTTATATATAAAGTCAAAATAACGCTAACAGACAACACGATTAAAATTAACCTATTAAAAAATTAAAGGCTAAGATACAGTAGCGGATCGTTGCCTGGGTGTTTAACCCTCCCTCCCCACCGTTAATAAGAATGCCATAAGAAAGTTATGTTGGTATGTATGCGAGGGGCGAGACGCTGGAAAGCCGCTCCCGCACTGCGAACAAACCGATGTTTGTAGTGAGGTATTACTCAAGTCTAACGCGTGTACCTGGAAACTGGTGCTGCAAGAGCAACGATAGCAAAAAGATCGATGCTTTCGAAATGAGGTGTTGGAGAAGGTTGCTCAGAATTCCATGGACCGCTATGAGAACCAACGAATCCATACTGCAGGAGCTTAACATCACGACGAGGCTCTCAGCAATCTGCCACCAAAAGGCCCTTCGCTTCTTCGGACATATCATGCGGTCTCCTAAGCATAGTCTGGAGAAGCACATCATAGTGGGTCAGATGGAGGGAAGACGAGCCAGGGGCAGAGCACCCTCAAGATGGATGGATGCCATCAGGGTAACTGTGGGGCCGGACATCCAGACGGCAGTCCACAGCTGCAACTTAGCAGCGAATGGAGAGCTCGCTGTTGTGGTCGCGATCCTCAGCATTGAGGGACCGAGGAAGAAGAAGTTACTTAGTAACTGGGTTGTGGCAGCAGCCTGGCGGACCTGCACAACCCAGTTACACCATGTAAACCCTGGTATTCAGCTCATCCTGTTAAATTGGAAGCCAGTCCCAAAATGGTTGGGAAAAGACTAGGTAGATGATGATGACTTACGTATTGGTTGTGGAGGCTGCGTATGTAAAGAGCCTGCTCTGATAAGCGCTAGCAATGCTCTCAAGTGTTGCGGCGGTAACCGTGGTCGCGCGCGCAGAGCTTGTTCGCGAACCGCTATCACAAGCTGACGGGCTGCGCGCCCGCCGCCCACACTGTTAAAAGAAAACAAAGAAAAAAAAGTGTAGAGACTACTAATATAAAAATAAAACTATAGAGGTATTATAATTATAACACACTCACACTCATACATATAGGTACACACACGCATACTCACACTCATCCACACGGAGTAAGTAAGTAAGTAAGTAAGTCTTTATTTGCCTTAAACATGGTATAAAGTTGTTACGGACACTCACTTATCCCACATTATAGATAATAGATAAATATTCCACGACTTTTCACACAACGCCATTTAGTCCCAAGTTAAACTTGAGAGCTTGTGTTATGGGTACTAAACAGCTGATAAACATACTTACATATTTCTAAATACATAAATATTATAGATAAATTACACCCAGACACAGAACAAATGATCGTGCTCATCACACAAACATTTGTCCTGGGTGGGAATCGAACCCACGACCTCAGGCATAGCAGTCAGGGTCACTAATTACTAGACCAACAGGCCAGTCAAACATTGTTTCTTGTTTTTGTTTTTCTTGTAACACAAATCACATTATCATTTTTTTTTGCTAGGAAAGAGCGGGGTCTCGTAACACAGTCTATAACTTGCCTAAAAGTATTCCCCAAACACTACCACCCATTGTTGTCACTATTTGTGATATTTTTTTTTTTTTTCGTCAAGTTACTGATATAAAAAAGAAAACCGGACAATTGCCAGTCAGAAAAGAAGCCCACCGAAGAATTCGCTCGTAGGATCATTATAAATAGTTCAGGTTCAAATCGCGCAGTTTTTTCCGATCATACTTGGGGTTTATAACCATGTGACTTGCAAAGCAAAGGATAAATTTTCCGTCTGGAAGTTAGCAATAGCAACCCAGAGTCGGGATATGGGCCAGGTACAGACGCCAGCACATCAAGTCACTGCCAAGGGCGGATCCAGCTTTGGCGCCAGGGGGGGGTCATATAGTCGTGGTCAAGTCAAGAACTTATAATTTAATTTTGATAACATTGGATACTTACTAGTAAAAAGTAGGTATTTTATTAATGTACGTAAGTACCTACTGTACTTAAAAATATTTATTGTATACTGTACTCTTGAAAAATTTAACAAATAATAACTTGTACATATACCCGTGCATATTGCCATCTTCTCCTGAAGACATCCAGAGAAGCACTACCACGCACGGAACGAGGCAGCCTATTTATAATGTGACTCAGGTTGGCTAGACAAATCTTCAAAATAGCTCGCATTTACTAAGAATAGGGCACTTTATGTGACGGCTAAACACCCTTATTTCAGCATTTGTGACGCTACAGAATCTTAGATAATCGATCGAAAACGGGTCCAGTCAGCTTGAAAAATCACTTTTCGCTGGTCTCTCAATTTCGGTAACGGAAGTGATTTTGACGACTTTTTGCATATCAACGAGCGTCACATAAAGGACAATGGGCAAATTTGTATGGAAGGTGGTCCATATGACCAATACGCGAAGTGGGTGTCTTTTTAGGTTGGTTTCGTCATAAAATCCATGAAAAGATTTAATTTTTTATTTTGATGAACCGGGTACTAGTACAGTCAATAAGACTTAAGTATTATCAAGGGAATTAATTAAATTCTTTTTATGGTATGCCTATATAATCTACGTATTTATGTACCTATGTATGTGAGGAGCTCGTGGCTAAATAATAACAGCTGCACGGGTCGATCTTTAAGGTTAAGCAACGCTTGCCAAGGTGGTCTGTGGATGGGTGACCATCTAAACATACCGAGTTTCCTCCGTGCCTCAGACAGCACGTTAAGTCGTTGGTCCTGGCTGTCATTTGTAGTACTTTGGCAGTCGTTACGGATTGTCAGAAGCCAGTAAATCTGGCTCCAGTCTTGCCAAGAAGTACTGTGTTACCTAGTTAGTGGGTTGTGGAGGTCTGGTAGATAGCCGCTCCACGGTATTCAGCTGAATCCGGTTTGACTGGAACTCGACCCCAATATAGTTGGGAAAAGGCTAGGCAGATGATATATGTGAGCATGTTTACATACGTGCGTTTTAATCAAGACTAGACATATTGATACAGTCAAAGATATTAATATGTAACGACATACAAATATATTTTATTGTATATGGAATGTTCCATCTAACTAGGTGTTTACATGTTAACACTTCTGACTGTAGGTACACGCCGGCAATGGAATTCAAACGTATACACTATTGATGCGTGGCCAAACACATAACTGCTCGGCAACAACCAACTCCAACCCCAAATAATAATAAAAGCAGTAAAAAGTATTACAAAGGCATATATTTAGAAAACACAGTTTACAATTATTCATTTATTATAAGGTGTAGAACCAAATGTTTTTATTTTATTCATAATGTTCTTTTTGCGGCAAGTCAAGTAAGATGTGTTTTAAAAAGAATGGCCGGCGGTAAATCTCCTGGTCACGATGGGCTCAGTGTAGAGCATCTGCGGCATGCTGGGGTTCACCTGCCGAGGGTCTTGGCCATGTTCTTCACGATGTGCAGGAGTCACTCATACTTACCACATGACCTAATGAAAACAATCGTAGTCCCTATCGTGAAGAACAGGACTGGGGATATCTCGGATAGGGGGAACTACCGGCCCATATCTCTAGCAACTATAATTGCCAAAGTGCTGGACGGTGTGCTTGATTCCTACTTAGATAAATATATTAAATTAAACGACGCGCAGTTTGGGTTTAGACCCGGGTTATCCACGGAGGCTGCCATCGTAGGTCTCAAGCACACTGTCCGATACTATACGGACCGCAGGACACCGGTATATGCGTGTTTCCTTGACCTCTCCAAAGCTTTTGATCTCGTCTCATACGATGTGCTCTGGAGAAAGTTGGGGAGCGCGGGTGTACCGGTGGAGGTGCTTAATTTGCTTAAGTATTGGTATTCTCACCAAACAAATTTTGTGAGGTGGTCTAGTACACTCTCTGAGGCATATACGTTGGAAAGCGGGGTGAGACAGGGAGGGTTGACCTCACCCAAGCTTTTCAACCTATACATAAATGATCTCATTGTCGAGCTCAGTAGCAAGCGTGTCGGTTGTTCAATAGATGGCGTCTGCGTCAACAATATTAGTTACGCGGACGACATGGTGCTGCTGAGCCCGACGATGAGAGGTCTTGGTGAGATGTTAAGGGTATGCGAGGCTTATGCTGATGCACATGGCCTTGTATACAATGCTCAAAAATCAGAATATATGGTCTTCAGGGCCGCCGGTGGATGCCCCGAGAATTCACATAATGTTACCCTCAATGGCTTGTGCTTAAACCGTGTCACGAAGTTTAAATACCTGGGGCATTTTATTACCGAAAGTCTTGAGGACGATATGGACATTGAGAGGGAGCGCAGGGCTTTGGCGGTCAGAGGTAACATGCTGGCCCGCAGATTCTCCCGCTGCTCTGAACAAGTAAAAATAACGTTGTTTAAAGCCTATTGTCAAAGCTTTTATACGGGGAATCTGTGGGTCAGTCACACCAAAAGATCGCTGGATGTCCTGCGCATCCAGTATAACAACATATTCAGGATGATGTTGGGGCTGCCTCGCTTCTGCAGTGCATCGGGGATGTTTGCGCTGTATCGAACTGATGGCTTTCATGCCGTCATTCGTAAAAAAACTGTATCCCTAGTCGGCAGAATGCGTGGCAGCTGCAACAGAATTCTGAAGACCGTTGCGGATAGGATATCTTCACCGATGTGGAGATCCTTTATTAAGCGGGTAATTTAATTTTAATTTAATTTAATTCAATTTAATTTAATTCAATTTAATTTAATTTAATTCAATTTAATTTATTTCAATTTATTTTAATTCAATTTAATTTATTTCAATTTAATTTAATACAATTTAATTTATTTCAATTTAATTTAATTCTTAAGTTTTATGGTCATTTGTTTTAATTATTGATTTTAATGTATATTTGCATGATTTTAGTGTTAATTTTAATTTATTTCTAATTCTTTTTATTTGTTATTTATGATGTTCTGGTACCCAATTTTATTTTATTTACTTTGTTTTTTAATCTCAAATCAACTGTGTATGGATCTAGTTATCTGAAATAAATGAATTTTATTTTATTTATATTTATTTATTATTTCGTCTAAAAATTGTGCTGGAGGATTAAATCCTACATGTCTCGCTAGACTCATGTACCAAACAACAGATAATATGTGTGCACAGCTTTTTATAACTTCGTACTTCTATATTTTCGTAGAAAAACAACAAAAATCTATCGAAAAATAATGAAAACTTTTCGACCTGAGTGTACATGTTACCCGGTTACTTGGATTTTTTTAAATATTTTTTTACTTACATATGGGCTATGACCTATCATAAAAAAAATATTTCTTGAGTATTGGTTACTTGGACCAATTTGTCCCATTGTCCTTTGTGACAGGCATCGAGCTAAAAGTTTTGTGATACGTACAGTGGTTAGGAGCGTTTTCGAATATGGTTCCTTTACTAACATTTGGTGACGCAATGTGTGACAGAAATCACGTTTGATTTATGGCGTCACATGTAAGGGTTTACGAGAAATCAATAAAAAGTATTAATGGGAAAATTTAAATGGTCAATATCTTTGAAACTACGCAAAGTTTCTCCGTCACAAATTCAGGTTATCATTATCGTCCGCGTCACAAAATGTTGAACACATTTTGAAAGTCGTAGATCATCAGGCAGCGGAGATACATGTGACCAGCCAGCTTAAACTCAGGCTGGCTGGACATTAAGTTTTTATTCATTTGTCGTAAACCCTTACACGTGACGCCCTAAATCAAACGTTATTACTGTCATACATTGCGTCACCAAATGTTAGTAAAGGAAACATATTCGAAAACGCTCCCGTTATTGGGCTTCGGAAGTACCAGCCGAAAGTTTTCTACGTAAATTTAAGCTGGCTGGACACAGATTTTTGTATTTTTCTACTAAACCACTGTACGTATCACAAAACTTTTAGCTCGGTGCCTGTCACAAGTTTATGTGATGCCCGTTGATATGCAAAAAGTCGTTAAAATTACTTCCGTTACCGAGATTGAGAGACCATGCAGCGAAAAGTGGTTTTTCAAGCTGGCTGGACACGTTTTCGATCGATTATCTAGGTGTGGTGAGGTAAAATTCAAGTTTTCGATGCGTTCGTTCCCAAACGTTTGCCATCATTCAAAGTTATTATATTAAATTAATTAAATATTGAAGGTAGGTATGTAGTTACATATATAAAATCTGTATGGTGACAATATACGAGTATATAAATAAAATCATTATGTTCAATTAGTGGTCCACCTAAGTCCTCGAACCAGCTCAGGGGGGGGTCATGACCCCCATGACCCTCCCCCTGGATCCGCCGTTGGTCACTGCAATGTGTCAAATTTTCCCAATTGAATTTGAACTTTATTCTGTTTAACAAAAAGTTGAAAAACGATCAAAGTTTGACACATTGGGGTAACTTGACGTGCTGGCGTCTATACATTTTCACGCTGTGATTTTTTGGCTTTTGTTTCTTAATCTGTAATATCAATTCTAATACTTATCATTTTGTACTATCTGAACGTTAAACATAACTGGCGAAATATAGGTGTACTATACCTACACGTTTGCCTAACTGAGGCAACTGTCTCTGAGGAATAAAGGCGTATTGAATGTTACGCTTTGCTAACCTTAACATAGTTGAAAGAGGGCTTAAAATACGGCGACGACAAAGTTAAAAAATCACAAAAATAATAGTTGAAAGGTATACTTACGGTGGTTCAAATAGGAACGTTTCTAGCACTTTCGGTAAGGTGTCCCAGAATTCTTTGTACACATCGGGTTGTTCCCTCGCTAGTGGTAAACCTGTACCTAATACCTACAACAATATAATAAGTTTCCGTAAAAGTACATTATACATGAACAAACCGAGTGGAAATGTGTAAAGAACATTTAACACAACGTTAAACAACTTCACTAGAGAGACATATTCAATAATTTGTTATTAAGGTACAGACGCCAGCACATCAAGTTACCCCAATGTGTCAAATTTCCTCAATTGAATATGAACCTTATTCTGTTTGTAATACGGTTCATATTCAATTGGGAAAATTTGATACATTGGGGTAACTTGATGTGCTGGCGTCTGTACTAAGGTAAACTAAACGGCAAATTGCATTAAAAAAAGAATATTTGAATTTTGCGGGCTGCCCTTGTGCTTCTATCTTAAGAATGTTAGGTTAAGTTTTTAAGTAATGCGATTCATAGATTAATCACATTAGGTTCAACTGTAAAGAAATATGTAAGTAGGATTCTAAATAAAGAAAAATATCGATACAACTTTTGTTTTAAAATACCTAAATACAATTTCAACGCCAGACTTTTTTCTTGCATGTCTTTTTACCTAAAACTGCCAAAAACATGAAGGTCATGAAAAAACAAAAATATCTAAACTATAAGGTCCATTACAGAGTTAAGCGCTGGTAGAGTAGTATCTTAAAAAAAGTTTTTTTTTTTTCAGAAAACCGCCATATCTGTAAAGTTTCACAAGTTAATTTTATGTAAAGAAAATAATTGTCTTCTGTTCAAATCAAAACTCATTTATTTGATCCCTTACCTGTAACAGAAGTGATGAGATTTGTGCGACCTCGTCCATTTGTTCTGCTGATTTCCGTCTCTTGTCCTGTCCGTATTTCTGTACAGCTGTGTGAAGCGCCTAGAAAATAGGTACAACAAATAAATTGAAGTCTTTAATTTTTAAAGGTCGGTTATGTAGTTGTTGTTTTTTTATTAGTAGTTTTCAGACGAGGCGTTATAAGAGTTTGTGGTGGTGTTCCTTTTTTGAGTTGAATTTTTGGAAGGGGAAAACTTATAGGCGTGTGTAACCGATTTGTCATTCTGCAATCAAATGTCGTGATTTTTTAAATATTTCACTTTGTTGGTAGTTGACATGACTGTCTAATAATTTGTTGGATTTTTAGTATTTAGGTATAAAGAAATGAAATTGGTTAATGATTTATCATATAGTAATATTTGGCCCTTTATTTTAGCAAGCATAGGTTTTAGGCCAAGTACTCACATGGTATGTGTTATGTGGCCCATGGGCTTCTGACTTAGCATCAAATGCCCTTTAGAAAAGTATCTCAGGCATGCCGGTTTCTTCACGATATTTTCCTTCACAGTTTTGGCAAGCCTGTTGGTCTAGTAGTTATATAGTGACCCTGACTGCTATGCCGGAGGTCGTGGGTTCGATTTTCACCCAGGACAAATGTTTATGTGATAACCACGATCATTTGTTCTGTGTCTGGGTGTAATTTATCTATAATATGTATTTATGTAGAAATATATAAGTATGTTTATCAGCTGTTTAGTACCCATAACACAAGCTTAACATTGGACTAACGCTGGATATTAATAATCTATCTCGGTTGCTATCTTGATCCCGATCTTTGTCTGTAACCAATCAACGACCGAATTCGCCTATCCGAGTCTTAAAGATGTCCAATCAGAAGCAGCCGTCAAAAACAAAGGATCGGGATTTGGATTGAGATAGAATATTAATATCGGGCGTAAATGGCGTTGTGTGAAAAGTTGTGGAATATTTATTATTTATTTTGAAGCAAGTGGTAACTAAACAATACGCACATGAATCCGAAAACTCAAAGGTCTTGGGTTTGAACTCGAGACCTATGATTTGGCAATCCGCTGGTCACACAGGTGTGACATGATAGTTACCAGTAATAAGTGCGGTAAAACATCGACGGCAGCTTGCGGTGCGGCGCGGTACAGAGCCGCCGCCGCCGCCAGACAGCGCGGCGCGGCGCCGCCCGGGCGCGCGCTGCACGCCGCGGCCAGTGACGTCAGCGCGTTGAACAGCGCGGGGAGCAGCTCGTGGCGCTGGAGAGCTTCCTGCAGATACAACATTCATTTTGTTAGTAAGTTTGATGACCTTGTAACAAACCAACCAATTCAACGCTACTTTATAACAGAGCATCACATACTGAAATTTAAACCCACAACCAATTTAAATTTTATTAGGGTTGCGAATGAAGCTGTACAGAATGCTAAGCTGCTAAATTATACACTTTAATAACTTTAAAGGTAATATAATAATATTTTTTTTTATTGTTCGTTAAAATATATTCAGTAGGTTATTTCCTGAAAAGATTTATTGATAAAACGGCATATTATGCTATGTTACTCTAATCGGTTAGAAACTATTAGCTAATGAGTACGAATAAAGCACCCACTTTGCTATCCGAATATACAGGGTGTTTGGCAGAACGTTGAACATACGAAAATGGTGGGTAGGTGGGGTCATACTAGGGATGTTTTGCTAGAATTGGAACTCCTCAATCAGTTTTTTTATTTTTTTAAACTAGTTGAAATTAAGTATTTTTTTACATCTTTTTGTAAGTTTGAGGACTCATAACTTTTTTCTAGCTAACATCTGAATAAAGCAATCATTTTAAAAAGAATCTACCCACATTAAAGATTAAAAAAAAAGTACTGCTTGTTTTACTATTTTTTAGTAAAAATTACACTTTAAAGTTAAGACAGTGGTGAAACTAGAAGAAAGCAAAAAAATAAAAAAAATAACCCTGGAAACCGAACCCGATAGAGTTGGGAAAAGGCTAGGCGGATGTTAAGTGCGCTGCACTTATAATAATAATAATAAATAATAATAATACCAGCCCTTTACTGTCCCACTGCAGGGCAAAGGCCTCTTCTCATACAGAGAAGGCTCGAGCATTGATCACCACGCTTGCTCAAGGAGGATTGGCGATTTCAAACTTATATTAACTATAACTCCAAGTTTCCTCACGATTTTTTCCTTTACCGATGTCAATGATGTCTAAGATAAACTTAGAAAGTACATAATATATGAATTAGCCACATTGGTACTTGCCCGGATTTGAACCACAACCTCGTGCATGAGAGACTCTGGGCTTACACGACATTTCGCGCTGCACTTAGAGCGACATTATTGAATTGCTATTTCAGTAAAACATATTCGATCCTTATTATTGCATCTCAAACACATGACAGGCGAGCCCTTAATCACTACCTACGCCATAACGACATTACAATAGATAATGATTATGTTCGTACCTTATGCACTATATCGAGACAATGCAGCGCGTGCAGGCTGATGGGCGCGGCCGCAGCGAGCGAGTCCAGTGCTGACGCGGCAGCTGATGGCTCCGTGCTGCACACGTGGGATAGGCACAAGCCTAGCTTCGTTACGTCTGCCGGGGTGAACCTAGAAATATGAAAATTATTTTACTAGCTTCGCCCACATAAAAAGTAACTTTCCCTAAATTAACCCAACACATTACCGGTACAAAAAGTATCCAATGATTTATTCTAGGAAATATTCTATCTATGTGCCAATTTGTATCCAATTCTGTTCATCGGTTTACGCGTGATTCAGTAACAAGCATCCATACATCCTTACAAACGTTCACACATAATTTTTGCAGAATATTTACAACTGTGTCGTTTTCTTGCTAACTCGGTGATATAAATAAATAAAATATTCCACAACTTTCACACAACGTCATCTAGTCCCAAGATAAGCAGAGCTTGTGTTATGGGTACTATACAACTGATAAACATACTTCTATATTTTCTAAGTACATACATAATATAGTATACAAGGTGTAAAAAGACCGATCACATAGCCGATAACCACACATTCTGTACATATAATTAAGTAACTTAAACCAAAAATTAAAGCTGGGTAAATACTTTTTTTTTTCATCTTTAAAAAAGAGATGCTTTTTATTGCGCGCATTGCATAGCGCGACAACGCAACGCAACTTTCGATCAGCTGAGCGTATGACCACTCGCGCTTGGTCGTTGACCCGACCGGCCCGCTTGTTTAGTATCCATTGCATTTTTGTAACTTCAAATGCGTAATTTGTTTAGCAAAATCGATAATTTTGATAATGTTTGTTCGGAAGAAAGTTTACTAATGATACTTGGAATACAATTTGAAAAAAAAAACGAAAAATAATACGTTTGCTACTAACTTAGTAATACAAATGATACGTACGTAGGTCTTATCTGCTGGAAGATGAGGGGGAAGATCTGCACCAGCGTCGTGAGGAAGTTCAGTGAGGGCGCGTACACTTCCACTGGTTTGCCATCCTCTGATGCTGCGAAGGATACAGAAGTTTTAGCACTTATGTCACACCTAAAAGATTATTTCCTGGATGAGAGCAAGAAAGGTAGTATTCGAGTTGTTGTCTACAATAATAATAATAATTAAATTCAGACTTTGACCATGGTTTGTTGGTAATAGTGTTCTTAGGCGGCCTCTAGACCTACAAGATCATTGTAGGACACCAGCACATCAACCTACCCCAATGTGTCAAATATCTTTAATAGGTTTTCAACTTTATTCTAAACACAATAAGGTTCATGTCAATTGGGAAAATTTGACAGTTTGGGCTAGGTTGATGTGATGGCGTCTGTACAATACATTTTATTGTAGAACAAGATTGAAGGCCGCTTTGAATTTAAACGATCAATTATATAACACAATAATACAAAAAACGCAATGTCTTCGTGTCCAGTCGGAGAACAGTTTTTTTTAGTCTTTTTAGCAATGTGGGTTGCACATGCTAAATATGCTGGGGTGGATTCACGCCAATAGTGCAATGGGTGGGAACTCACGACCTTTCGATCTTAACCTTTGGGCTATTGCCACTCAAAATTATGCCGCATAAAATCATACTCAAAATTAAGTCGCCCACGCGCGCGGGTCTCCTCGTCAATACCAAACACTGACGTTACAGACTGAAACATATAGCTCAATACTGACCCTACACGATTCTATGGAAAAATATAGTGCAATCAAAATATAACTCGCTCAAACTTTCGTTCAATCATTGCGCAATCTTCAATATCAACCTTGCCATTTACAATAGCATTAGGCAAAGCTTGAAAAAGTTTATTTTTAATGCACACTTTGTAACGAAAGTACAATCAGCATGTTATAATTACGATAGACACCGAATTTATTATAATCAATTTTCACAGTTAGTTGCAACCATAGCAACATTTTGTTTTAAATAAAGTGGATTTCATTAAATTATATTTTTTTTTTTTTTGTTGTAAATTACGGTGTCAATGATAAGAAGCAGGGATGAACAATACGTGGACCCGTTCTTCATTTCACTTTTACATACATACATACATACCTACATAAACTCACGCCTTTTTCCCACGGCAGAAACTACAGAGCGCCTATGCTATGCGCCATATGCTACGATTCTTACATACTTCTTTTGCTCCGTTTACATTCATACATGTTGTCATACACACACGCCGGTTGCGAGTACAACGCACCTGACCTTTTTGAAGAACCTCACCAATAAGGTCTATGTATGTCCTTCTAGGGCGTCCTCTCCCGGCGTTCCCACATTTCACTTTTATTTTTCAATAAAAAAAAAATAATTAAAAAAAAATGCTAATTTTTAAAATAATGTTTTGTATTCCTGCTTCTATAAGCCCTTTTTTTCTAATAAATGGAGTAAAGATACGGTTAGTACACTTACGTGGAGGGTCCGAAGGCGAGGCGGTCGCTATATTGCTCCACGCGGCCCACGCCGCGGCCCACACGCGCCTCTGCAGAGCTGCCTCCACTTCCGTGGCTCGGCCTGCTGCTGATACTACTTCTTGGAATGATTTTAGGGCACCTACTGATACCTGGGGTAGAAAAGTAAAAATTAGAAGTATAATATAGAAAATTAGAAATTAAAGACATTTTCGTGGAAGAATTCTGCTGTTTGTTATACTCGCACAAATGCTCTATTTGTCAAAGTTAGTAAAGAAAGTATCGGAGAAAACTTCAGTTCTTAATCTAAGTGGGCCTTTTTTATTCACGGGTTTGATTATTATCTCACCTGATTGCAAGCAATGATGTGGTCGACAGTGAAGCACACTTGCCTAGTAGTAACCAATTCACTCTTGACTTAAAGACCGGTTGTAGCTATCAGTAAACACCCATTCCGGCAAGGAATTCCACTGGCCTTTACTACTCAGCCAAAGTGGGCCTTCATTACTGAACCAAAATGAGTCTTCATTACTCAATCAAAGTGGTCCTAAAGAATTCGATCGAACTGGTAATGACTCATTGATATTTATTTATGTAAGTAGATCTTCCCAGATACTTTAACATGTCATTTTTTTTTAAACTAAATGGCATTTCCAAAGTGCTGATTCCTGAGAAGAAATTTATTAACCAGCTAATCAGAGTGTTTATTACACAGCTAAATTGAGTCTTTGTTGCTTAAGTGAAGTGGGCTTTTATGACGTAACCAAACTGGACCTTTATTACTTAACCAAAGTGGGCATTTGTTAGTGAGAAGTTATTTCGAAAAGAGTAAAATATTTAAAGATATAAATGTCCTCACCTCATGACTCCTCTTTAAAGCGAAGTCAGTAATGTAATCCAGCAGAGCTGTCCAGGACCTGTTGAAGTCTCCGACGGTCGTGAGCAACTGGAACCTGGAGTGGAAGACTCGGGACACGCCTGATAGGGTCAAAACCTGAGCGAAAAGAGGCGAAACGTAATGAAACCGGCATAAGACTATGTACAAATAAATAAAATAAAACATTTTTTTTCGGGGTCTATTTGTTGCTTTGGGCTAGTCTCTAATACGGCTTCATCGCTTTGTCGAGATTTTCACCAGCAGAGAGCTCATGTAATAAGAACTAATTAAGAATACGTCTTCTTATTTTGGCAAAGGATTATTGATCGATGCCAAAAACATGAAACGTAGGGCCGAAGTCGCGATCACAGCTAAAAAAAAACCTTTATAACAAAGTCACAAGACTCTTGTGTCATACCTGTGTTTCTGCCCATTGCTTCTGCGCGGTATTTCTGGTGTGATGTATCAAGATATGATCTCCAGTATCCACTTTCTCGGAACTCGCTATGTTAGACTGCTTTTGTACCTAGAGACATAGAATAAATTAATAATCTTCATCTGCTTAGCCTTTATCCAACTTTGTTGGTTTCGGATTCTAGTTTAATCGGATGCAGCTGAATACCGATGTTTTATATGGAGGGACTTAACGACCCATTTCAAAGGTAACACGATACTTCTTATAATTGAAAAAACATAGCTTTCAATCCTAGGGCTGTTATGATACCGAAAAAAATATCGATAGTAATATAATATAATAATACTTAATAATATTCCACAACTCTGACACAACGCCATCTAGTCCCAAGCTAAGCAGAGCTTGTGTTATGGGTACTAAACAGCTGATAAACATACTTAAATATTTCTAAATACATACATATAATAGATCAATTACACCCAGACACAGAACACTGATCGTGCTAATCACACAAATATTTGTCCTGGGTGGGAATCGAACCCACATCCTCTGGCATAGCAGTCAGGGCCGCTAACTACTAGACAAACAGGCCAGCCTTAACATAAGATGGCGGCGCGTTGGCTTACGGAAGAAGACACGCCGCAAACTTCTCTTGAACCCCAAAGTTGTCGGAAGGAATTTTACATAAGTAGGTTAGAATTTAGATTTTATTTACATACTATGGTAAATATTATTTTTTTTTTAAATATACAATAAGATTAAATGATAAATTAATTTTCAATTAAGTTTTATACAAAATATCGTCTGTGGGCACAATGATTCGTCGCTCATCACTAATTAGCTCAGCATGCCCATAAAGTATGACATTGACTGGTACATTTGTCCGTACTGTTAAATTCAGAACTTCATAGGCGCGATTTTACTGACAGCTGTCCCAGAGATCAAGCTATGTTTTTTCAGGTATAGTTACATTGGTTGTTCAGGCTTCTGACTACCTGTAACGACTGTCATAGATCTACAAAAGACGGCCGGGACCTTTACGTGCTTTTCGAGGCACGGAGGAGTCCTATGTATTTAAAGGAGGAGGAGAGATATGTATTAAAAGGAGGAGGAGAGTGATGTATTTAAAGGAGGAGGAGAGATATGTATTTGAAGGAGGAGGAGAGATATTTATTTAAAGGAGGAGGAGAGTAATGTATTAAAAGGAGGAGGAGAGATATGTATTTAAAGGAGGAGGAGAGATATGTATTAGAAAGAGGAGGAGAGATATATGTATGCGTATGTCTGTTATGTTTAACCACCCAGTTGTGTTATTTTTTATCATATTTGGTGTTGTTATAATTTATCGAGGTGTACAAAATAACAACGCAATGAAACTTTACAAGCTTCCTTGCAAGTTTATTTAACCACGGTAATCTGTGAAAAGAGCAATGGGCTATATTATTACTCTTGTTGTGTTTCACAATCACGTGTTTGTTATCGGTCACTAATTACCAGTTTCCCTATATAAATCCACTAGGACATAAGTGTTGGATGAAAATTTTGTTCCTGATGTCCCGTTTGATAAATGATATTTATTTCTGTAAATAGGTTTTCACAAACACTTTTACACGTCTTTTTTTTTAACTAGGTAGTAGATAAGATCGGAGTTTCACTATCTGACTACTCTGAGAAGAAACACCGAAAGAAACTCAGAGAAAGAAGAAAGAAAATATATTTATTTGGGACACGCACAGGAATTTAACAGTACAATACTAAAAATAACATATTAAATAAAAATAAAACAAAAGACCTGTGCGAGGCCAAAAAGGCCCCTATCTCAGCACGATGCCACGATATTAAAAGAAAAGCAATAAATACCGCAGCGCTGTTATTCTGATAGGGCTTACTGTAATGCCATGAGTACGTTAATGTACAAAAGCTCACAAAGAGGCATAAAATTATATATAAATAAATAAGTATTATAAATAATAAGAATATAAAATGACAGATGCAACAGATGATATTATACCAAATCAGAGGTCATAGTCACTTTTAAAGTCCAGACATTATCCTGGTCAAATCATGTAAGATCCGTGCAGATTTGCTGTTTATAGTAAGTATTGAATGTATTTGTGTTTCTCGTGGTTTAGCTGTTAAGGCGCATATTTTGGTGCATGTTCTTTAAGTAATATGGCACTTAGTAATATTAAAAACGTAAATATTAAATGTTTTTCTATGTGTGTAAGTGTGCTCAGCCTTGAAGTGCCAAATGAAATTAATACTTCTGATCCCACCAAAACATTTCATGTAAAATGTTGCCAAGACTACCACATAAGGTTTGCCCTGTGAAAAAGATATCAGATCTCATGTAAGGCCAAGCTTCTGAATCTACACGGCCTAACCTACCGACCCTAACTTCACAAATTCTACATATCAGTAAAAATGTATGGCTTCGCCGTTTCGCTACCGTAGTGGAGGTGATGCGAATATTTAGTTTCTGAAGTAAGTAACGAAACCGCCAAGCTATACATTTTTGCTGTTTATGCTTAAAAATTATTACTTTTCCCCTAACACGTCTTAATATAACAGTTCTTTACTCTGTAAATTATTAGTATTTATGTATTATATTTTTTTGATTTTTTACTTTTGTTTTCTTATTTATACTTGTTTTATACCTCTTTTGAGATAGTCATGTTTGTTATATTATTATATTTATGTAAATAGTACACCACAAACTGCTAACTCATCTTTTCTCCTCCTCCATCAAGTCCATCCAAAGGTTGTCTGAAAGAGATCGCTTTGAGCGATAAGGCCGCCCATTGTAACACATTACGTAGCCCTTAAAGTTATTATTAGTAAGTTTTTACGGCGTACAATAAAGAGTATTCTGTTCTATTCTCGTCAGTAAATTTTTATAAACTGGTCCATACCTGTTCCAACATCGGGAAGAGGACAGCAAGTAATGCTCTCCAGGCCGGCTTGCTAAGCAGGGTTCCGTGGGCACCTATACAGCTGAACAGCGTCTGGCTGGCTGCACGACGGACTGGAGCCCGTGGTTCCGTACATAACTCACCTGAACGAGGAAACAAAACGCTTTTAGTTGAAGGTGGACGTGGATATTTAGAAATATATAAGTATGTCTATCAGTTGTTTATTACTCGCATAGCACAAGCTCTGCTTAGTTTGGGGCTAGACGGCGTTGTGTGAAAGTTGTGCAATATTACATATAATTGTGATTCTTATAGAGATTAGATTTTTTGTTTGTTTGTAGAGATTTAAATCAAAAACTACTGAACCGATTTTAAAAACTCTTTCACCATAATAAGACTTTATTTTCGCTACTATACTTACTAAGTCTGATGTATAGACACATCCACAGCTTATCTAGAGGCGGTAACTCGGCGTGGTTAGGCACTTCGGGACACACTGCTGTGTCGTTAGCCAAGGCTGCCACCAGTTTGTCTCGATTGTGGTATAAGTAGTCTGATATGTTCCACTGTAGAGAGAAACAAATAATCATCATCGTTGTTTTTGCATCACCTAAAGAAATAATCATCATCATTGTCTTTGCATCACCCAAAGAAATAATCATCATCATTGTTTTTGCATCACCTACAGAAATAATCATCACCATTGTCTTTGCATCACCTAAAAAAATAATCATCATCAATGTCTTTGCATCACCTAAAGAAATAATCATCATCATTGTCTTTGCATCACCTAGAAAAATAATCAACATCATTGTCTTTGCATCACCTATAGAAATAATCATCATCATTGTCTTTGCATCACCTAAAGAAATAATCATCATCATTGTCTTTGCATCACCTAAAGGTTGACTGGTAGAAAATGTCTATGGCATGAAGTCCGCCTTTGTACATTTGTGTGATTGAATACCCAGGAATGAATAATCAGAATTCGTTAAAGATCTTTAGTATGTTTCAAAAGTAACAAAAAAAAAAACATTTTTTCAATCTAGGCTGACTTTTAGAACGTCAAACATTACATAACACACGCACTCATAATCACTAATTGACATGTGTGACAGTAAAATTCTTATGAATATACAGAATAAAAAAATCTATTGGCTCCGAAGGGAAACCTCTTTAAATGCCTATAATTTCGTTTACTTGAAAGAAAGTTTGTTTGATTTTTAAAAAGAAATACAAAAAACAAACCATCTGAAAATTCTAGAAGCAAATCGCAAAGCTTGCGATTATCACTTGGCGGTTCAGTAAAAAAATAGCCCTCCTTCTGGCGCAGTCGGGTAAAAAAAGAGTCATATTTAAATTGAGCTGAGGATCAGCACTTTTTGAAGGTCAAAAATTACACAAGACAGTGCCTCAAAACGGGCGCTCTTCACCACTTCTTAGTGTTTTTGCTGGTAAGAAGAACTGGCGAGGCTAACTCACTCACTCATAGTCAATATTAAAGATTAAGTTTCTCCAAGAACAAGGGTTTTTTTACTAACCGTTTTCTACAATAACTACCTTTTTTTTCTTTTCCATCTTACCATCAATCCTACAGCAGTGAGACTAATATTCAACTCCTTGGTCTGTGTGGCGAAGGCAGCAGCAGCAGCTAAGACCTGCCGCAGACACCGAGGTCCAGCACAGCCCAGGAGATCTCCGGCTACTACTTGTGCGCATTGGAATGCTGAGCGAATAAGCTGCTCACTGTGGGACAAGCAAACGGGTTTTGAGTTACTAAGAATGTAGAGGATTGCAGGCCGCAAGGGTTGATTAAATGAGAACAACTTGATGCCGTGAAATAGTACCAAAAACTGTTTATTAACTTTACCACACATACACTAATAAAACTTTCTTTAAACAGGATACACTGATTCTGGTCAACAGAGTGAGGACGTAAGAGAGCTTGAGGACTGCTTGCTTGCTTGATGAAGACTGCGAACCGACTACGACTACTCGCTCAAAATTGCCTTCTTATATTCAATTATTCATAGGTGCAAGTAGTGGCTGACCCAATATTTGCATTTATCTAATTACCTATGAATTACCCGGAAACCGACATTTCCTCGTCCCGCTACTCCCCGTTCCTCACCCCTGTGACCTAATTTCAAGTATACATTATATACTTCAAGGGCTCTCGACCAATCACTTTTATTTACTTACTATAACATAGTTTTTTAGGAAGCTGTGCTTCTCAACAAAGAACGTATAATTAAAAATATTCCACAACTTTCACAAAAAATTATCTAGTCCCAAGCTAAGCAGAGCTAGTGTTATGGGTGCTAAACAGCCTGACACCAAGACACAAAACAAATGATCGTGCTCATCACACAAACATTTGTCCTGGGTGGGAATCGAACCCACGACCTCCGGCATAGCAGTCAGAGCCACTAACTACAGACCAACAGGCCTGTTATGTGGACCTTTTGACCGGCAAAATCAAAGTCAAGTCATTTATTTCAATTGAACCGTTGATAGGCACTGTCACGTCAGACTGAATAGTTAAAAAAAAAATAAGAAAATGATTCTAGTTGACCTTTCCAAAAGGTAGGTTTGTACAACAAAGAATGGACAAGACGAAATCCATACTTTTTTAAAACAGGTTTTGCAATACTTTGTATACATAAATCCTACTAATAATATAAATGCAATGGATGGATGTTTGTTACTCTTTCACGTAAAAACTACTGAATGGATTTTAATAAAATTTGGTATGGAGTTAGCTGACACCCTGGATTAACACATAGGCTACTTTTTATCCCTGTATTCCCACGGGAACGGGACCTACCCAGGTGAAACCGTGGAACGTCTGCTAGTCAGATTATTGTGAGGACGATGCACTAGAATAAAGACTACTATACCGAGAGGTTTAAGGTAATAAAAGGGTTCTTTTTTCTTTATATTTTTTAAAAAGCTAATAAGTAATGTGGGTTGCACATTACTAGTACTTTTGTTAACTCCTCCAACTAAGCTAAATATGCTTGTATCTGGAGTGGGTTCACGTAAATAGTGCACTGGGTGGGCATCGAACTCACGACCTCTCGATCGCCAGGCCGACGCCTCAGCTGGGCTATTGTCGCTTTAAGATTATTATGTCGGTAGATTTATATTTAGGTGACAAATCATGCAGATGGTGAGATACCTGTGGTGCGAGGATATGGCAGAGATGATCTCCATCATCAGCGGCCAGGCTGCGCCGAGCTGGTCTCCTCGAGAGTGCAGCAGCCTGGCTGCGCATTCCAGCTGCCTCGCTCTGACGTCACACTGTCGTACTGCACATAGTTCTGATAGAGGCTCCAGGAGAAGGCGTTCACGGGCCTGTAACAAAATGGCTAATAAGTTGAAAACCTCGAATAAAACGCACTTTACACGGAGTGAAAATCTGGGATGGCTTTTGTATCTGTTCGTGTGTTTAAGTTTGTTTGTGTTTATACAACGTGTTTTTTTTTATATCCCATAACTCTAGGGTATGATTGAGACCGCATATGAAAGAATCAACTGGCATATGAATTATGTTTCAATCACCCTTTTTTTTTTACTATCATACAAAATAGTTCGACAAAGTCACGATGATTAATGTAAAACACCCTTACGTGAAAGAAAAGTGACGATAGAAAGAAGATTCACGACGAATCTTCTAACTGGTGACAATTTTTAACTAATTAGGTAATAAAAATAATATTAATAATACTTAATAATAATATTCCACGACTATTCACACAACGCCATCTAGTCCCAAGCTAAGCAGAGCTTGTGTTACGGGTACTAAACAACTGATAATTGAAATATGATTGATGATATCTCCGAAACTATGCATTTTTGGACCATCTATTCTAGGAGTTTTAGTATTATTTTTACCTACAGAATATAACCCTAGAGTTATGGGATATAAAAAAAAAACACCTTGTATAACAGTTTATGATATGTATCATATTTATTATTGACATACAATTATCTAAATAAATGATGTTTGCTTCTCTTTCATATTAAGTATTGCACGGACCACTGTTTGTCTCTGCATAGCCTAAAGGTTGACTCATAGAAAATGCCTACAGCTTAAGTACACCTCCGTGCATTTGTATGCTTGAAGTATTAATTTATATAAACCCTGAAATCCCGAAGAAAGAAAAAAGCTGTTGCATACAAAATATTCGACCAAAATGTATGAAACAGTTGCTTTTCCTATTTTCCTTTGACTTCCGAATTGGTTCCATAGTGAAAGTTATTCATATTCATGGGTAGAACAGCCTGTTAAACTTTTGCCCATGATTGCAAAGATATTCTGTAGGGTAAGAAATTAAGATCAGGGATTGGGAGATTTGTGAGTTGTCTGGTGTAAAATAAAGAGTAATCTGTTTTATTCTATTCTAATGGAACTTACCTCAGTAACGAGAACCGGATTTTGGTGATGATACTGGAACGCAGCCTGCACCAAGTATGTGATGGCTTCCACACCCCACTCACGCATCCTTATGTGCGGGTGTTGGCATACCTGGGAACAACTCCTATAATTGAAAACTGGTAATTGGCTATCATCATTTAACACAAGTTACTCAAAGAAGTTTAAAACAGATATGTTTTTAACTTCTTTATATAATACACAAAATTCTCGTTTCACAGTGTTTATTAACAAATTTCTCCAAAACGGCTTGACTGATTCTTATGAAATTTGGTGTGTGTATTCAGTAGGTATGAGAATAGGTCGAAAACCATTTTTTTTGATACAAAGTTTGCCGGTGCAGCTAGTACAGACGCCAGCACATCAAGTTACCCCAATGTGCCAAATTTCTTTGATCGTTTTTCAACTTTATGTCAAACAGAATAAGGTTCATATTCAATTGGGAAAATTTGACACATTGGGGTAACTTGAGGTGCTGGCGTCTGTACAATACACCACAAAGATTGGCGGTTGTATAGTTTAATAGTTGTTGTGTTTTGTACGTGAATTGAACGTGACTTACCTCTAACAGATGATTAGTGATTGGCCTCCACATAACCTCTATTCTATGCATGTTGGCTAAACCGGTTTCAAGTAACTTTGCCACAGCGAATAATGATGGTTCCTGAAAAAAACATAAAAGATAGGCTCAATAATCATCCGTCTAAATCGTGTCATTAAAACACTTTGTTTTAAAAGACTTTGTAATTGTATGAGCGTATTGAAAGATATATGGTGCTCACATATTTACATAACATTTAATCCAAAGTTGATTATTAAAAAAAAAAGTAATAATCATGAAGTTAATACTTAAAATAAAAATAAAATAAAAAATCAAATCAAAAATAAAAACGTGAACTTTCTAATTCGAAGACTAATTTAAAAATTAAATTGTCATTTTTCAATGTCCCGATCAAGTCTCACCAAGGGACGGAGGGGTCCAATTTATACGATAAACTCTTCAAATACCAAAGTGGAAATTCCCTAAGAAGATTACTAAGTAAGTTGAACATTCTCATGTAAAAAAATTGAATTGAATGTATAAAAGTTCCCGACTACAACCGTCGGGCAGTAGTAGCCTACCAGACAACACCCGTCTGGTTCGAGGATCCTCCCTTTTCTATGGGAGATGATTATCTTTACACCCTGGTCCTCTTACCTCTAAAAAATCTATTCAACATACCCTGTTAGAATACGCCAGCTCCATAGCCTCATTCGACAGCTTGCACAGCGCGTCAATCAAATGATGAAGCGCTACATCGTCCAAATTCTTTGAAGACTCGAACACACGAGACAACATCGCTGAAAGCGCTGCAATTTACAACATTATTAAAGTGAAACGTCACGAAGATTTTTTTGATGAATAAGTATGGTTTGTTTTATGAAGCGCTGTATGATGTAATTTAGTTTCGTTTAGGAGTAATTTTTTTACATGCACGAATCAACATTTTTATACAAGTCTCTTCAGAATGATTTTTTTATCGCCCATTTTTTTTAACATGTTATTCTACCTACTATTTATTATTCATGAACAACATTCAAATTTTATTCGGAAATCTTGAAAAAAAATTAGCTGTTGCATGTATAAGTTTAATATATACTCGACTAAGATATGACAAGAAATTAAGGTACAGTATCCCCGGTTGACATTGGATACTTTTTATCCCTGTATTCAAACGGGAACCAGAACTACGTGGCAAAAACCACGTGACATTTGCTAGTTCATAATAAAATTAAGTGCGCTTACATCAGCATTTATAAGCATATAAATTGACAAACGAGTGAATGGAATTCGTGTTCCTACGATATTTAAAGGCGGGATAAGACACCTACAACAGAAATGTTGATTTGTGCGTTTAAATTTAACTTTACGTTAATACTAAACAGTATTAAAGAAAAGTCGTTGAATAATTTAGATGTATTTTGAATAAAAGTAATTTATAAAATTATCAAAAAAATGTAACAAAGCGATTCATAGTGCTTAGCGAGTGTGTATATGTATAGATAATAATTATAATGTAATTACAAAAAAAAAATGATAAATGTACTAACACACACAAGACCTCACAACTAGCTAGCTTTGTTATTCCAATATTTCTATGAAGATTGTTATCAAATCATAAAAATAACTTTCTCATCTTTGTAGGAGACGAAGATACTTTGGGACTGATTCTAAAGTAGGAATCTATAAGTATCCAATACTTAAAATAAATTACACCCATACTAATATTAGTAATCTGTCTGGTTTTGTGATTAATATAAGTTCTGACAACTTATATTAAACGTTGCCCGATGCTAGATTTCTTTTTCGTATTGTGGATGCGTTTAGAAAGATTGAAACTAACACAAAACCGCAGTAAAACCGTAGGTACTACATACTAACTATACAAATATTAGTTTCGTGCGGATATCGAACATTATACACGCAGCGTTGTAGCCAATCACTTAGCTACTATACGCCAATCGTATTGTCAAAACACAATCAACGCGGTGGCCGATCGTATTGTTCCACTGTTCGTTGACCGACTTCACAAGGGAGGCGTATTCAATAATTTGTTATGAGAATGTAAGTTTGTTTTAAGTTATGCAATTTATATAATAATTTTAATAATGAGTAATAATAATATAATGATTATAGCTGAAATGTAAAATAGCTATTCTATCGCATTAGGTTAGACTGTTAAGATAGATGTAAGTAAGGATCTAAATAAATAAAAAAATAAAATTTGGCACACAGCATACATTACCCATAATTAGGATAGGTCCCGATAGCATGTTCCAGCATAAGATAATTCGATATAAATCTGAATAATTTCAGTTAAAACCTATATGTATACCTAAATCCAAAATAAATTGAATTTAAACTTAATTATTTATAAAGATTATTAACCTTGCTATTTACTGAGCATGTTATTGTATAGATTTAAGTTTTTTCAACGAACCAGACAGATGTGTTGCTGGGCAGTTTGTTGAGCCACTTCTTCTTCCCAGCAAATACTAAAGTGGTTTTGGGGGCATGCCTTTGTAACTTTCAAGCGCTGATTCTCATAGTTTTTATTTGATTTGATAATAGATCTTTATAGAAACGTGCGCGACAAACACAAAGACACAAAAACGGCCAGCAAGCTCCATCCCAGTGCTCCTGTGTATAAGCTTTCAAAAACCCCTAAATTTGTATACATTTGGAACTTTTCTTACAACTATATTTTACTAAAAAATCGGATCAAAATTATTAATTTGAAAAATTTACATGGCTAGATATGAGAATGAAATAAAATAAAAGGAAATATATTTTGACGCCGGACTCAAGTAACAAAGGCAGTGTAAAAGCGCTCTCCCAGTTGAAAAAGTAGACACCACAAACTATATTCTACTTCAGCAGGAATCATGAGATGTATAAGCTTCCATCCTTCCATTGTGAAAAAGGGAGAGGGCTATTCTTTCTGTACAGCTCTGTCTCTCTCACACTGGAGCTTTGACATGTACGGCCCAAAGTTTGACAAAGGACATTTTCCATTCCCAGCGCTTGAATATCCCCGAAATTTAATATATTTATTATTTTCTTGCAAATTCTAATTAGATATTAGATTGTACTGTAATAACTACAGTATTTGCTATTGTAACAAATATGTTTTTACCGAAGTATAATAATTAAATCGGCGTGCATGACAACATGTATGAATGAGTATGTAAGAATCGTAGCATATGGCGCTCTGTAGTTTCTGCCTACATGGGAAAAAGGCGTGAGTTATCGTCATTAAAATCATTAATACAACAGCCCGCGTAGCATGAACACTTAATTTCTTTTCTTCCGAGACACGACAATTTTCTTTCTGCCCAACTTGACATTTTTTCTACCCGAGCATGAGGCGACTCGTCGACAAGCGTTTGTACGTAGAGAAAGAAATTTACATGCTGTCTATAGCAACTGTCAAGTTGCTAGAGGTGTAGATTGCTTGTCTAGGTCTCATTTGATGTAGACTGTTTGACACTTGTTGACAGGAAATGTTTCGAAAAGAACTGTCAAAAGTGGAGAAAATAGGTACGCACTTCATGATCGGCATTGTTGATTCTTGTCTACTGACGAATCGACATATAACTTCTCATCTTTCTTGACATTGTCATGCTCGAGACGAAAGAAATGTCTATATAATCTGTCACTTTGCCGATTCGTCTGTAGACAAAGGCCGTTTCTTCGGTGTTCATGCTACGCAGGCAGGGCAGAATGATCTAGGGCAGAATTTGAGTCAAACTTCCTTTTTTTTTATGAAACATTAGACCAATTTGACCTAACACAGTTACTTTGAACATTTGAATGATTGCTTTTTAGTTATTGAATATTTTTTTAAGGTAGCGAATAACTTTACTGTACTACAAATTGGAATTTCTCAGGGGCTTCACTAGCGCTTCTCCAATGATGAGTGTATGATGACTGTACTTATAGCCCATCCAAAACCATCCAACAAAATTGAAGTAAGAAGCAATCATCTTTTAGATAATTATTATGAACTTTTAATATTTTTTATATTAATAGAATAGAGTATTTGATTGTTTTTAGAAAACTTTCTTTAATCTGTAGGTATATGTACAGTAAATATTATTTTATTTTGATATTTATAATTTCCAGTATGTCTTATATTACTTAGGTTAGAAAAAACAATAGGCCCTGAATGGACTTTAAATTTTTAAGATAGATTTAATATCTTAAAGAAAAAATTGATATATTTTTAAACACAATCTTAACTGCGCTCACAGATTTCTGAAATTCATATTAGAACAATTTTCTTTATCAGAATTATTTTAAAAGTACCTAAAGCAAAGTGAAATTGTGACACTGTTTCATTCATTATTATTTTAAATTTCGGTATAACGTCCACTGTTGACGAAAATAACCTAAAGTGGATCCCACTTTAGTTAATGCCTTGAACAATCAAATACCCTATTTTTTGTTAAAAAAAATCGCGATATTAATTAACTTCCAAATGTATACTTTAGAAAAAATGCTAGTATACGTTGTAATACCACTCATGACTCCGAGTGACTCGGCCACCGGAACTTGCTGACCTGGAATCATTGCCGTCATACAAATATAATTATACACCTACGCAGCTGCGGTTATACGGGTTCAAATCCAAGTACCAATGTGACTTTTTCAATTCATATGTACTTTCTTAGTCTACCCTTGACATTATTGACATCGGTGAAGGAAAAGATCGTGAAGAAACCTAGACCTATTGTTAATACACCACTATTTTTAATTAGTACAAATACTTAAAGGGCTTATTCTAGATGGTCTTCTCATTATATTTGTAAAGTATCAATAAACAATATTCATAAACAGCAAAGTTATTAGTGTTAGTTTGCTAATGTCCTAAAAAAGTCACCCAATTTATGGAAATATTGTACAGGCTATTCATGACATAGTAATGTTCATTAATCGTCATCTCTCGCTCACGTTCGGGTGATCTCGCTCAAGCATGCCCCGCCTCTAACAGCTGTTTTCGTTATTTAAGTTTAACTAAATAGTGGTATATTTAAAAATTGAATTTCATTTGTACGGATACAGCCCATTTTTTGTACTAATTTAAACATAGTGGTATATACAACATGTGGTTTTGTATTGTCATCAAATTTTAGGAGTCTATTAAGAAAGACTTAAATAATGAAATAAAACTGGCAACTGCAGGTTTCTAGTTACAGAAATTTTCATTTCATCCATTTATTATTGATTCCTGTCGAGAATCTTTAGTACCGGGTTAAGCGGGGTGGATAGAAACTCAAGGGTGAATAGAAACAAAACTTTGAGAAGGATATTCAGGTAAGTTAAAAGTTGTTTGAAACATACGACGACTCTAATGCTTTTGTAGCGACATCTATCTCGCCATATACGAACCAACTACTGACATCCTACATCGCGGTATCACAGTTATCCGCGCGATTTTAACGTTTACAAGTTCCCGACAAGTCACAGTACAGTCGGGCAGTAGTAGCCCACCAGACACAACACCTGTCTGCGGGGAGGATCCGAGATTTTCTATGAGGAATGAGGAACTTTACATCCTGTTCCTCATACCTCAACGAAACAAAACCTTCTTTGTAACAAATAATATTGAACTGGCGTGAAAATTCACGTTCAATTTTTCAATTTTTGTCTCTATTCTCCCCAGTGTTTCTATTCAACCCCTTTTGAGGTTAGTAACTTTACTCCGCGTTTATTAAATAAGGGGGTATATTTGTATTACCCAATTCTTATAGATTTCTGTTATTTTGCCTTTGAACAAAAATTACTTGATTTCTATTCGACGATACGAGAACTGTAATGCTTTTAAATAATTGAGATAAATAGTTTCGACACCTTGTTAGTATCAAACAATATTAAACTAGCGTAAAAATCCTTCTCAAATTATTGTTTCTATTCACCCTTGAGTTTCTATCCACCCCATTTTACGGTATAGTTATCTCCTTGAATTTGACAAGAAAGCAAAACGACACTTTGTATAATCCTGAATCTGCCAACCTGCCTTGAGCAAGTGTGGTGATTTATTCTGTCTTCTTTATATGAGAAGAGGCCTTTGCCCTGCAGTGGGACAGTAACAGGCTGGTACTACTATCTATTATTACATAGCTCTTACAACAGTCAGCCATTTTGTGCTATACATGGGTAAGTAAGACGTCAATATGAACAGTGTTGTTGTTAGTAGAAAGCGTTAAGATTCTTGCATGATCGACTTTAAATAAACTGTCTTCAGAATTGATGTACTGAACTCATGGTATCAGTTAGTGTGTCAATATGGATTCTAACTTGTAGACATGGCCTTGTTACCTGGGAGCAAATAAATCCGGCCACTTCTTTTAATAGAATAGAATTTTTGCTAGAAGCATGATATAAATAAATAGGTGGTCTCAAAGTTAAATAGAGTGGTATAAACGGTACGCAAAGTAAATTTAAGTACTACCATTGTTGGCGACAGATTTGGCAACCCCGTTGCTAGGGGCTAGTTCTGTTGTTTGGCTAGCGACGGGGCGGCTTGCGTGTTTTTTATTCTTTTCATTCTAATTTTCTTAATATTGTTTTCTTACTTCTTTTGTGATCGAATTATTATACCCAAGTACACCTTTAACTGCTTTTGATTTGGTGTCTAACAACCATAATCAAAATAAAAAAAACTAAATAATCGTAATATTTACGTTCCGTCAATAGTGTTGGTAATATGAAATGTAACCTTATATGGCTTTATTGTTTATCCCCCCGTTGTAAATGCTATTAAATAACCTTTTAATTTAGTCGATAAATTATTTTTTAAATCAATGCATTTTACTACATTAAAAATAATAACCCTAGTGTTTTATTTTTGACGTGACAACTTCTAATACCTACATCGATGGACGCCGCCGGCTGCACGCACGAAAAAGGGTGACTCATTGTATCGTTACGCTCATTGTAACGTTACGCTCATTGTAACGTTACGCTCATTGTAACGTTACGCTCATTGTAACGTTACGATCGGAGCAAGAGCGCTGCCCGAGCGACGTTGTCACATTAAACTATCACCCGTAAAGCTACTTTACAGACAAACAATTTTTTTTTCTTTAAATATTGTGGCATCGTGCTGAGATAAGGGCCTTTTTGGACTCGCACAGGTCTTTTGGTTATAATATGTTAGATTTAGTGTTTGTTCTTAAAATTCCTGTGCGTTTCCCAAATAAATGTATTTTTAACCTTTCTTTGTCCCTTTAAAAAAAAAACAAGTGGCTTGATTTATTTACTCCCTAGTGTATAATAAACTTCAAAATTTTTACTCGTTTCATTGAGATGTAACACGGGCTTCTAATACTCATTTCAAAATGATTACTAGACTAAATACTGCCTAGATTACGTTTATTTAGTTTCAAATATAAATGTGCAAATCACATTGATAGCTACATCAAATAACAGTTGGTATACTAATAGTACTGACCAGGTAAGTCGGCCATGACAGCGGAAGTGCTCATAACTGCGTTCGCGTCTGCGCTGGCGCGGCTTGCCTTCATGCTTCCGCCAGTGGAGGGTTTTAAACCTAGGATCCATACCTGTAACGAATTAAATGTAAGAATTTTAATAGCAGCCTATTGGCACAGTATAAATATTAATACAGTAGGACGACGCCTTTGATCTCTGGAAAAATGCCGACAACTTCTACACGCGTTAGAATAGAATAATACCTCCGGAACTACGAACATCGTTTTGATCGCAGTGCGGGAGCGGCTTTCCTGCGTCTCGCCCCTCACACCCCGCACGATTGCCCTGTCTAGACGGCTTCGTCGGACGACTGTATGTTTTTAGACTGTGCTATTGGTGCGTGACTGGCAGACTGCCAAACCATTGACTTTTCAAATTCATGTGCGTATTGTTTAATTATTAGTAACCGATTGAAGCTGTTTCAGCCAAAATATCTAGTTTCGGCAGCAGTTTCCTGCGAAAAATGCCGAACGTTCAGCAGTGGGTATGTTTAATTCATTATTGGCAACCGACTTCCGAAACTAGTTATTTTATACTTTTTTGGATTTTTTATGAAGTCGGTTGTATATTTTTGTATAGTTTTTATTTTGCCGTTTTGAGTATATTCGTGTCCAGGTGATTTAGTATTTTCCATTTGTTTTGATATTACAATTAAACTACAGAGACGATTTCAATCAAACTTGAACGGGAATTACTCGTATATCCTCTACAACCAAAAAAACACTTTCCAAATTGGTTCATAAAAGTTGGAGTTCTGAGATAACACAAAAAACAAATGAAAAAAAAAACACAAACTAAAACGAGAACCTCCTCTATTTTAGTAGGTGGGTTAAAAAAGTATTAAAATGAACTACCTACAGTAAACTGATACTCTTACCAGATGTTGCAGAGTGGTGAGGACAGGTAACCAGGCCTGCTGTATGGTGTCTCCATCTCTTTGAGCGGCACACAGCAGAGCCTTCATAGCGGTGACGTGTCGAGAAGTCACCATCACGAAGGATTGTTGTTGACCTGTGAAGACAATCAGAATATCACGATACCCCATCATTCTACCTCGGGCATTCAAAAACATGAAACCAAATTGAATTTCGTCATATTTTATTTAATTCTTAATTGTTTTACTTAATGAATGTATTTGTTTTGTTTTCTTATCAATTTGTAAATAATATGATAACCACGACACTATTTTTTATGTCTGTTGGCGGGATATAGTATTGACAAAATTATCTCTAGACAATATCTTACTGTAATGTTACCTATGTTCACAAAATCAATATATGAAGTCTATATCATTGAAAGGGGTGATTCGTGTCAATGAGGAAAGAACTGTGATTTGTGAAAAAATACCATTGACGACTGTCACAAAATTACAGTAAATCCTACTAATATTATAAACGCGAAAGTTTGTGAGTGTGGATGGATGGATATGATTCTAGTAAAAACTACTGAATGGATTTTAATAAAATTTGGTATGGAGTTAGCTGGCACTCTGGATTAACACATATGCTACATTTTATCCCTGTATTCCCACGGGAACGGGACCTACGCGGATGAAACCGCGGGACGTCTGCTAATTTTTAATAATTTTTAAAATAAAGCACGGCGGAGTCTCTGTATGAAGGTACAGTCAGGTAGTCGGTAGTGCCAAAATTTAATTAACGTCTTAAAGGTTCAAAATTCACTAGTCTTGTTTAGCAATTTGTGTAAGCTAAGGTGTTCATGAGTTTAGGAAATATGGATATGTTCATCGACTTATGAGGCTGACTGTACATGGTTGCCCATCTTCGGACCGACCACGGCAAGCTAGGTTAACCTTCAATCATATCGAGGGACGTTATTTATTCACACTAATAGGCTGATTATGCTAGTTACCTGTGGGCAGTGATGCCGAGGGCAGCGGAGTGCCCACCCACACGACCTGGTGCCGGTAGTCAGGGTCGGGGGGCGGCGGAGGCTCTCGTCTCCAGGGACACGGCAGGGCTCCCAGGGCGCCCAGCGCCGGCACCACGTACTGCGCGGGGAGGGCGCAGCGGCACAGGGCGCTGACGCACGCGTCCCGCCCTACTGAATGGCCCACCTGGATAAGATTAACTTTGGTTAAGCGAATATTTTTTTATATCCCACATATTTGCTGTGAAAATACTCTTTACATTGTGTATCCTACTAATATTATAAACGCAAAACCTACTGAATGGATTTTAATAACATTTAGACCATAGATAGTTAATAACCTAGATTAACACATAGGATAGTTTTTATCCCGATTTTATCTTCCCGTGGGATATTATTTCGAGCTGTAGCGGGCGAAGCCGCTGGCAACAGATAGTTAGACCATGATTTACCTTTCCGCTGACTCTAGCTAAAGTTTGAATAGCTCGTAGTATGTTCTCCAGTTCACCGATGCTGGCTTCAGCTAACACTGATAATCCCCACACCAAGCCGCACCACGAAGATTTGAGCAGCTGCGAAAAAAAAAAGTTAAATTAAATTAAAATCATATGAATTAAGGGCTTAATTAATTCCAGAAATTGGTTATTTGAATTTAAAATATTTTGAATACTAGGTAACCTTACGCCTGTATTTTGCAAAGGGCCAAGCAGAGGTGTACCTACGATGTGACGTAGTGGGTAGGTAGGTACACTAAATACAAAATAATTTAGATCGACTGGTAAAAAAATTAGTGGAGTGGGGGGGGGGGGGGTTTGCTATCAAACGGGCACGAATCCAGATACAGACAATATGTAAAGGTTACTTAAACTACAGTTGGTTCCAGTTTACGCTACCCCCGGGTCGGGGAAAACGTTATTCAGTTTTCCATGTGGAATTTCTTAGTAGCAGCTCGAAGTTTCGATTTGTGCCCGATGAATGGCAACAGGCTCGCCCCTATTACATGGGACTTAAAGAGACCTAAAGCACAGTATACATATTAATACAGTAGGACGACGCCTTTGATCTCTGGAAAAATGCCGACAACGTCTACACGCGTTAGACTGAATAATACCTCCCGCTCTACGAACATCGGTTTGTTTGCAGTGCGGGAGCGGCTTTCCCGCGTCTCGCCCCTCACACCCCGCACGATTGCCCTGTCTAGACAGATTCGGCGGACGACTGTATGTTTTTAGACTGTGCCTAAAGCCTTCTTTAAAATAAAATAAATAAATAAATAACTAAATAAGTGTACTCACTGCAACCACTCTCTCTCTACTCACCTGCAATCTAAGTTCTCTTTCTTTATTTTCAACACCATCTTCTATCTTCTGGACAACGTTAGAGTTCTGATCAGACTCTCCGTTGTGAGAGTTGTTTGTTATTATTTTGTCTGTCTTGCTGTCTGCATCTGACGAACAAGACACAGTAATAATAATAAGCGGCAAAAGCCTAAAGGCTAAGAATAGGATAGGATAGGATATTTATTTACCAGAAACATGGTATAAATACATAGGTGGTCACAATATTAAATAGTGCTACCAACATATCTCACCGTTTAAACGGTATGCAAAGTTAATTTCAGTACTAACATAAAAAATAAATAAATAATATTCCACAACTTTTTCACACAACGCCATCTAGTCCCAAGCTAAGCTAAGAGCTTGTGTTCAAACAGCTGATAAACATACTTATATATTTCTAAACACATACATATTATTGATAAATTACACCCAGACACAGAACAAATGATCGTGCTCATCACACAAACATTTGTCCTGGGTGGGAATCGAACCCACGACCTACGGCATAGCAGTCAGGGTCACTAACTACTAGACCAACTGGCCAGTCAGAAGAGAGAATCATAATGATTAAAAAAAAAACACATTAATTATTCATTATCAGCTTAGATGGTTTGGTAACGTTGAAAGGATGAATGAAAGGCGACTAAGAAAAGGTATTTACAAGGCAAATGTAAGTGGAAACGCCGAGAGGGGACGCCCTAGAAGGACATACATAGACCTTATTAGTGAGGTTCTCCAGAAAGGTCAGGTGCGTAGTACTCGCAACCGGCGTGTGTGTATGACAACATGTATGAATGTAAACGAAGCAAAAGAAGTATGTAAGAATCGTAGCATATGGCGCTCTGTAGTTTTTGCCTACCCCCATGGGAAAAAGGCGTGAGTTTATGTATGTATGTATGTATTATTCATTTATATTAACTTTAAACATTAGTTTACTTATTAGTTCATACATTATTACATACACAACCTTTATTATGACAATAATACAATTTTAAGCAATAACATTAGATAATATTAAAAATGATTAAATTTATTACATGTCCAATATTTTGATACCGAATAAAAACAAAACATGCAAGGCAAATGCATTCGTCAATGAGCCACTTTTTTAGTTTGACTCTGAATTGAGTAATTGGCAGATTTGCGGAGAAGCAACGGGCAGAAGTTAGTAAGTAACTATACAGGGTGTCTCATTCAAATCGGTCAGTATGGGAAAGTCTGAAACTATAAGACATACGAAGATCTGTTCTGCCCGGTTATTTTGAAAAAAAAACATACACTATTTCTATTTAGATATCGATTGTGGGGGTCTTAAGCAGTAAATGTCTGTATGAAACATGATGTCTAAAATGAATAAAATGCATTGTTTCCACATACTTTAATTTATTTTAGTAGGTGCTCAAAATAACCGGGTTCGATTTCCGAACGGAGTACAGATGTTTTTTTTAAATGTATGAATGCAGTTTTTCTTGTTATTAAAATCGATGACATGGTTCCTCAGAACAGATCTTCGTATGTCTTATAGTTTCAGACTTTCCCATACTGACCGATTTGAATGAGACACCCTGTATAATACAAATCTGAAATCACCAACCCGCCTTGAGCAAGCATAATGATTGATGCTCATGTCTTCTCTGTATAAGAAGAAGCCTTCGAATTGCAGTGGGATAGTAACAAACTGGTATTATTACTTACCTTTATTATTCCCATTCTTATTGCAGTTGACTTCTCTTTCCTCTGTGTCGTTCTGTATATCTTCATACATTTCTTGGAGTCTGCAAGTGTAAGTAAATTTTAGTTAAGGCCGTCTTTATAGCATTAAAGGAAGAAATTAGTTAATAAATAAAAATCTTAATTTTGAAGTAGGAATATTATATAAATAAAATAAAAATAAAACATTCCACAACTTTTCACACAACGCCATTTAGTCCCAAGTTAAGCTTGAGAGCTTGTGTTATGGGTACTAAACAGCTGATAAACATACTTACATATATTTCTAAATACATACATATTATAGATAATTTACACCCAGACACAGAACAAATGATCGTGCTCATCACACAAACATTTTTCCTGGGTGGGAATCGAACCCACGACCTCCGCATAGCAGTCAGGGTCACTAACTACTAGTAGTTACTACTAGTAGTTAGTGGTTACTGGTCTAGACCCAGGCCAGTCCAAATATCACCTTTGTTGTCTGCACTATCTACATCTACTGACACCTAACATATTATATTGTAAATCAGCATAATAACCACGTTATTACGCCGATTACCAATATAATTTCACCATTGGTAAGCTACATTCACCCCGAGTAACACAGGCTATTTTTTATCCCTGAATTCCCACAGGAACGGGAACTACGCGGCTAAAACCGCATACCGTCTGCTAGTTTTAAATATTTTTGATAGTATTAATGTACCTATATTTAGTACAGCAAATTAGTCATTAGTAAGTGCCGAGTTCCTTCCGCCTCTTCTTCTTACCAGCAAAAACACTAGGAAGTGGCGAAGGGCGGGATTTTTGGGGGACTGTCTTATGTAATATTGTAGTTCAAAACGTGAACTTCAGCCTAATCAAAAGTCAACAAAAGAAACACAAATTTGGCAGTGATTTATTCAAATAAATGACTTTTAATATTTTTTAAATTTGTTTTTGAGTATTTACCTGAAGTATTCCTCGCCTTCAACACTGATGGCTATAGACCGTATGATCTCCATCAGGCAAGCGTACGCCACCGAGATGCCGTACCCGTCCTGGATTGTTGGAGCTTCGGCGCGGTCCAACATTTCTATGCTGGAAGGACAACGTATTGATATTAAATTACGAAACACTTATATGTACACACGGCTTCACATCAAGCTATACATTTCTAGTTTACGCTGACCTCGCACTGTACGGAAATCCTATACAATGCGAGATCAGCTTATACTGGACACGTATAGCTTGATGTGTAGCCTTGTGTACGTACTTAAATAACGTAGTCTTGGTTGCCCAGTAATGCCCAGAAACCTAACCAGGTTGTGGTTTAAAATTTAAACAAGTACCAATGTGGCTTTTTCAATTCATATCTACTACCTAAGTTCATCTAAGAAAGTGGACATATGTCAGTAGACATTGGTATAGGAAAAGTTAATGGGGTAACTTAGACTATGCAAGTCACCAACCCGCCTTTAGCGAGTAATTAAATTAGAATTTCTGTAATTACGTGTATGTGTATACGCATTCTATTTTATTCAAAATGCATTTTTAACCTTTAACAGCTTGTGTCGCATATATGCGGGCACATATTTCCCTGCCCCTACCGCTCGTGTCGTATTTCTGTGACAGAGAACATGCATGATTTTTTCGTTTTATTTTCAAAATACTGACTGTGTGGTACAACTAAAACCATTATCGAATTGAGATATTATTTATGTTACAAAAACTAAAAATCGACACAATAATTTGTTTCTCCTTATTTACTGTGGGTATTATTTTATTGATTTGTAGCAATTTAGGCCCGGCGCGCGGCGCTAGGGGCACGGCAACTTATATTAAGCCAAGCGCTTAAAAGGTTAATCATTTTGATTCCTACATTCTTATCTATTTTTTTATTAATTCATATTTAAGTACATTATTTCAAATAAGACGTGACAGTTTAGTGTAACATATTCTTATCATTTTTGGTGTTCATAAGCGTCTTCAACCCCTTTAATACATGATTTTAAGTGGAAACTTGTAATTAGCCGTCTTTTTATTTTACTTATTGTTATTGCTTAGCTTACATTTTCATTGTCTATATGCCAGGATTTTTATTAAAATGTTTAAACCTCTTTAAATAAATAAATAAATATATAAAACTGGTAAAAACAGCTTGCATACTTCGGCAAATTTCATCTTACACCAAACACTATAATTAAAATTTGTTTATAACGACATGGGATGTAAAATACTCACTAAACAGATTTAGCAGTGCCCGGATCAAATGTGATGCAGAGTGGTAACCAGACTCCCTTCCAGTAGAACCCTGACTGCTGCGGTATACCTGATGACCCTGGAAACCAAAATATTGAATTAGATTATGTCCAGCTGTCGCATCATACAAATGGGTCTCCGGAGGCTTTGGCAGATGCGTACCCATGTAATACAGAGCGAGCCTTTAGCCATCATCGACAGGCCTGTTGGTCTAGTAGTTAGTGACCCTGACTGCTATGCCGGAGGTCGTGGGTTCGATTCCCACCCAGGACAAATGTTTGTGTGATGAGCACGATTATTTGTTCTGTGTCTGGGTGTAATTTATCTATAATACTTATGTATATATTTAGAAATATATAAGTATGTTTATCAGCTGCTCAGTACCTATAACACAAGCCCTCAAGCTTAACTTGGGACTAAATGGCGTTGTGTAAAAAGTTGTGGAATATTTATTTATTTTATTTATTTATCAACCCAGACACCGAGCTGCCGACTGGTTATTATAATATTATAGTTCGTTCGCGTTAAGAATGCAGTGAGTCATCAGTGTAACTGAAAGGTAAAGGTGTATTCACAGTGGTGTTAAATTCAAACAAATTATATTTTAAAAGATTAAGTTAATGTCGTGATGGCCCAGAGGTTAAGGCGCCTACCTCTCATGCATGAGGTTGTGGTTCAAATCCGTTGTCATAAAAACTGTTGTCTCGGACACACCGCATGCAGCTGCCGTTTTTTTGTAGCTGCCCAAAGTCACATTTAAATCACACTGTTTAAAATACTTAAAAACATTATAAATTACTTTTCTTTCCCCACTATGAATTAACGAACCATTTTTATTTTTACGAATTGGAAATTAATTCATTTTTTTTTAATATGTATATATAAATCAGTTAACACAAATGACAGGACGTCGAAGCAATGCCTTCAATTGTCATTGTGAACTTGACTTTGTAATTTGAAAAGATTTGATTGGTTAGGGGGCTTGGCTAGGCCGACTGAAAATGATCTCACTGCATTCTTAACGCGAACGGACTATAGTAAGTTTTTATGATGACAACAGAATGCTCTATTGTATAAAGAGCGTTCTATTCCAGATGGCAAAACCTAAAAACACAGCTTTGCCCAACCTGAGAATAGAACCTAGGACTTCAGGCTTAGTGACCACTACATTGACGAGGCATGTAGATTTAACTAATTTAATTCAAACTCTAAAATAAAATCGAATGAGCTATGCTTATTGACAATTAATGTCATTTACTTTTGTTGTAAACAAAGATACATTAAAATGGGCTTAAAATATGTAATACTAGCGTTAATTGCCTGCAGTGTCAATTGTGATGCTCCGCCAAAAATTTGTGAGTACCCACATATCTACAAAAAATCGTTAGGTAACCCGATTTTCGGCTAATACTTGAAATTAGGTAAAACCAAAGACATTAAATACCTATAGACCTAACATCACGAACAAAATTTTCGTCCGAAATAGTGTGTCCTGCTGGATGCAAGTCTATGAGTTTTTTGTAGTACACTCCGCTGCCGCTCCAATATTCATATATTATTCTAGATGGCGTTACTGAGACATGGGATCAAAGTTTTTCTATGACATTTTCTTGACATGCCCGCTCTATAGTATTTTAAATCTCTTTGGGTAAAACATTTCTACATACCTAAACCCATTAAAGAGCTAACTGTATCAAAATTGAAATGCGTCTGAACCATACATACATAAACTCACGCCTTTTTCCCATGGGGGTAGGCAGAAACTATAGTGCGCCATATGCCACAATTCTTACATACTTCTTTTGCTTCGTTTACATGTTATACATGTTGTCATACACACACGCCGGTTGCGAGTACTACGCAACTGACCTTTCTGAAGAACCTCACCAATAAGGTCTATGTATGTCCTCCTAGGGCGTTCCCTCTCGGCGTTCCCACTTACATCTGCCTTGTAAATACCTTTCGTTAGTCGCCTTTCATTTATTCTTTCAACGTGACTAAACCATCTAAGCATACTCTTTTCAATTTTTGTCCACGTCTTCATTTAAACCACAACGTTGCTTTATCACTTTTTTTCTCGTCTGAACCAATGTCTCGTTAATAAATATTTTTATAATATAAATGACTTTTTAAATACTCAATAAGTACCTAAAATTCTTTTAATGTGTACATGTTGTGTTGTTCTTTTAAAATGTTTAATTGCAAAAAATACATAAAGTATACATAAAATAGTAGCTGCCCTGGACAACAATTAGATCAAAAACAATAATAACTACTACTAATTTTAATTTAATTAGCGAGTCTCTAATGTGCTCTTATTAAAACATTTTGTGTTAGAGAGAATTACAACGACAGCATAATATACATATGTATAACCTAACCTAACTTACCATACCTATCCTATAGCTAACCTAACTACCTAACCTAACTACCTTACTAAAATGCATTCATTTTGAAAGATACAAATTACGTCATTTTATACTGAACTACTGCGCTGCGTGTCTCTATGTTACATACAATTTACTTGGCTTTCCCGGTCTACTTTTTAAAGTCCTGACAGCATACAAGCAGTTATTTTTTTTGTCTAAAATAAGTAAAAAATAAAAAATTTGTGCGCCCATTTTAAGCAAAACATTTTAGGCCGTTTCTTTTAAGTCACCCCGTTTTTGTATCACCTTTTCCTTTTTAGGCAAATATGCTATCTTATAGAGCACTCTAGGCTTCATGACATTTTCTCATGACAGCTGAAAGTATACAACGTCCAGAGTTAGCCAAGCTGATGAAAATGCGATGCACTCGCCGGTTCTCGCCAGGAGTATGCGTGGAAGATGTGGCACCGGTGTGGACCTTCGTATTCCTGCAGCAGAACTGCACGTAATACGGTTTACTGTATTTACGGCGAGTGTGTGTGACTGCGTATGAATGTAAACGAAGCAAAAGAGGTGTGTAAGAATCGTAGTATATGGCGCTCTGTAGTGTCTGCCTAGCCCCTATGGGAAAAAGGCGTATTATTGACCTATCAATAGTAAAAAAGTTTCTCCACGCGCTTGATCACTTTCTCATCTTATGGTAAGCGATTATGTGGTCGACTATGAAGCACGTCTGCCTAGAAGCAAGCTATTCACTTAAAGATCCCTAGGTTGAAGCTATCAGGAAACGCCGACTCCGGCTGGGAATCCCTCCATAGCTGTACGTACAATGAATGTTTTCCGATGGTAAAACCTAATAACCATTACACCATTCGCTGCAGCCCAAAACTGATCCTGTAAAATTACAGAGAACGCCTTGGCTGCCCAAACAACTATCGCACGAACCGCTTCCCGAGCTACCGGCTGTGTATGAAGCGGTGTCGCCCCCTAGTGGATATATACCTTAAGATGTTAGAGCTTCAGCAAAGGCATACGAATACGAATGACACCCTTGACAGCGATTTGGAGGATGACAATGATTCAGATGAAAGGAACCTCAGGGAGGGGATAGGAAGTAAGCTCTACAGAGTATTTTATTCATTTACTGACTCCCTTGTTAGTTTTATATGAAAAATAATAATAGTACTATGTAGCCAGTTCACCTTAGCCAATGATAAATGATATTTATTTTTCTAAATAGGTTTTTAAAAACACTTGTACACGTCGCCTTTTTTAGTAAATGAGATAGGTATTTCACAATTTTGACTACTCTGAGAAGAAACACCGAAAGAAACTCAGAGGTTATAGTCTCTTTTAAAGTCCAGACATTATCTTGGTCAAATCATGTAAGATCCATGCAGATTAGTGTCTGAGATGGTCTTTTGAGGAAAAAACCATACAGAATGAGGGGACCAGATCAGTCAGTGCAAGCATTTGTCAGTAATCGTGAGCTCAACTCGGAACTTGAGGAGCTCCACTCTAACAACAGCTCATATCGAACCCATAGCCCAATAATCTATAGCCTTAAATAGTCGTGCACCAGTCGTAGGTTTTTCTTGAATGAACATTTTGCAATGGATAAGTAGGTACGGGGAAAATCTGCGGTGTTTAAGATAACGAATTTCCTCCTTATTATTTTTAAAACAAAAGATAGCCTATGTCCGAAAAAAATCATTACGATCCGTTTAGCCGTGAAAAGTCGAAAAAACACAAAGGAACAGAGTAACATTCTCGTTTATAATACTAATAGTATGGATTGCATTCCAGAAAACGTAACACCGACAGGATACATGAAAGATATTCCAGTCAACCTTCGCCAAGATGTCCCAGAAGATTACGAAGACCAAGACGAAGAAGAAGAAGAGTATAAACAGAGTAAGCAGGACACCAGGTTCGTTGTGTACAAGGAAAGCAACGTGAACGAGGATATAATGCTCGCTGACATAGATTATGTGCCTGGAGAAATTAGGTCTGAAATTGATAAGCTGTATTGGTGATTGTGTGTGGAGAATAAAGTGTTTTTTGAAGTTATAACTACCCGTGACGGCTCTTAATAGGCGTTTCAAATGAGAATAGGAACGTCAATGACCTCTATCTGTCAGATGTCACTTGAAAAGTACGGTCCACAAGACTAATTAATTTAAGATATTTTTTTTTTCATTTTGAAGAGACGCGACTCTGTAAAAGAAAAAAAAGAAAAATAATTGATTCGCGAATGAGGATTTTATTTCAGACCGTAATGTTCCAGTGACATCTGACAGATAGAGTAATTGACGTTCCTATTCTCACATAAAACGTATAGTACTGACGCTTAGTCTAAATTCACTTAACTAAACTTTAGACTAACTTCATCTAGCATCGACGTGCTACTTCGTTGACGTCCATTGGCGCGCGCCTCTACGACTTTCATCTATACTAATCTATCCTAATATTATAAAGAGGTAAAATTTGTTTGTTTGTTTGTAAGTTTGTATGTAGGGGGTAATCTTCGGAACTAATGATCCAATTTTAAAAGTTATTGCACTGGTGGAAAGCTACACTATTCCCGGATGACATAGGCTACTTTTTATCCCTGTAATCACACGGGAACAGGAACTACGCGGGTGAAACCGCGTGAAGTCTGCTAGTAAATAATATTTAATAAATAATAATAAATAAATAATAATAAATAAATATTTATTTCTGTAAATAGGTTCATAGAAACACTTTCACACGTCCTTTTTAATTAGAAGGGAGGTCGGTGTTTCGCTATCTGACTACTCTGAGAATAAACACCGAAATAAACTCAGAGATCGCAATCTCTTTTAAGTCCAGACATTATCTTATCTTATAGTATTTTTAATGTAATCGAAGCAAAGGAAGTATGTAAGAATTCCGGCTTCCACGAGCAACAGGTAATTTTATTGTGTCTGGTAGTTGAGGAGTTAACAATAAATATATAAACAATTCGGTATGTAAAGTATTCTTCAGGTATTTTTTTTATATTTTTATTTCGTAAAACATTTAATTTTAAGCCACTAATTTGAAGCTTTTTTTTTTCCAAGTAACAGTTTTTTTTTAATTATATTTTAAAGTATTATTCGTGATGACGTCATTTCGTAGACTGAATAGCTTTAAATCTTTGCCACGTTTCAGTACATACAAAAAACACTAATAGATAACTTCAAACTTGACATTGTCAACAGTAGACACTAGACTAGAGATGGGTTTATGCCCTGGCAAATTGGGCGCATAAAATAAACGCCCGATAAATGGCCGTAAACGCCAAATAAATTCCTTTTGACTGGGCAAATACTTTTAAAACCATTTCTTCTAATTTGAGTTTACAATAAGATTAATTTTCAAAAACATATTGGATATAGCTAATATTTTGCAATAATCTTAGGGAATTGGTTCTAAACCTGTAGAAATTGCTTTGTTATGAATGATTTCTTGGTTGTGTTGGTCATGGAACCAATCACATAAGTTATTTTTGAACTCGAGGATGATAATTATAACATCAGTAAAGTTTATATGACCTTCAAAAATATATTTTCAAAATTGCTATTTGCTTTACAACAACTATTCTGGAAACTTCTAATGTAGAAAGTTTGAAGACTGCAAAAGAACATTGTATTACACTAGTTCTTAAACCAATATTAATACTACACTGCACATAATTATGCTGGGCCCAAAAGCTGAAGCACATTATCGTGTCCATAATGATTTATGGTGTTGTGCCTGTTTCTTTCGGTGTTTCTTCTCAGCGTAGTCACATAGTGAAACACCGACCTCACCTTCTAGTTATTTAAAAAAAATAACATGTAAATGTGTGTATGAACCTATTTACAGAAATAATTATCATTTATTTAATAGGATATTAGAGTGTAGCCTGAAAAGAGCGTTACACATAGAATAAAGATTTGTGCGGTCATGGGTTTTTTTGTAGAACTGTTAAACATTCCATAACTTACATACGTGTAAATCTAACCGTTTTGTCAGCGTACGCCAGAATAGCTCGAAAATAGCTGATTTTTTTCCAACTTCCTTGACTCTTACGTATCGTCATGTTTTGGAAACTTTACACACTAACTTTATAAATTATAGCCTATGTGCTATTTTGATATAGCTATATTATTGTAAAGTTTCAGTACAATCAATTCAGAAGTCTTCGTGAAAGAGTAACAAACATCCATACATACATCCATCCTTGCTTACAAACTTTCGCGTTTATAATATTAGTAAGGGTAAAAATAATTTAATTTAATTTTGAATTTACAAATTACTGACATTCAATTTCATTTTAAGTTAATTTCCTGCTTTATTTTTACGAAATAAAGTTATTTGTTTAAGCATTTATTTGAGCTTAAACTCGTTTATGCCCAAAATGCCAAGTTTATGCCCAATCTGTCCATACATGTTTTTGCCCTCGACCCATCTCTACACTTGACAGATACGATTTTTAGACTAAAATATAGATGGGGCAATCCACCCACCCGGGTTTAAGCCCAGGTGGGTTTAAGCCCGGTGTTTTGGGATAAACACCCGATTTTCACCCAAATTTCGGGTGTAAATGATTTTTATATATAAATGACATTTAGTTTTTAATTATTATTCATTTACTGAATTATACATAATTAGGTGAAATAAAATAATGCAACCATTTTTTTTTGTGCTGATCAAAAACAAATGGCCTACTTAACAATCAATCACTATCGGACTCTCCATTATCATTGTTACAGACGACAAAATATAAAGGCTGTCTGGCTTCCCCTGACGTTGAAGGTGTAGGTTCGTAGTCATCCAATATTATCGGGTCTATAGAACTCTCTATTCCGGTTTCATTTTCATCATAGCTCTCATTAAGTTGGTCTATAAAACTCTCTATTATGTTTTCGTTTTCATTTTCTTCATCTAACTGAATGTTCAAACAAATCGGGCCATTACCACCGACTTATCGTAAGCGACATTTTTACCTAAACTGCATTTTTCATTGCAAACAACATTTTAAACTATAACGGACCATGTCTTGTCGACATTTTTGCCAAATTAATTAAGAAACTTAAGTTATAGCAAACGCTAATTTTATCGTTAGCAGCGGTTTTCTATTTTTTATAGTATCCGACATTACCAATATTATCGTAAGTTGCAAATTTTAACTGTCATTATAATTATTGTATGTTAAATTTCACTTTAATAGTGCAATTATTATCAAAAATATTTAATCAAAACCTTTTCCTGTAGGTTTTTGTCGGTTACACTAAGTCGGCGGTAATGGCTCGAAATCTTTAAAAGTATTTATAGGAAGCTAAGGGGTTTCATGTAAATCAACTTACAAATGATGAACATGACACCTAACACGCTTACGCTCGAGTCTTCAACGCTAATTACACACTACAACATAAAATAAGCTATTCAAAAGTTGAAATAACAGAAATTTCGTTTTTATCTCGTACCATTTTATTTTATGTTGCCTACAATAAAATAAAATGAATGAAAATCACTTTTAAAACATATTTTTTAACATCACTAATTTAATTTCATCAAATCAAATATAAACCCAATTTTCTGGGTGTTTATGGGTGCTTGCGGGTGTTTATCGGGTTTTTATCAAAGCACCGGGTTTAAACCCGGAGGATTGCCCATCTGTAGACTAACAACAGCTTTTTTTTAATTTATCTTGAAACACACGAAGGAAGTAGTCGGTTCAGGCTACTTTATGACGTCATATAGAGGTCAAATGAAAGTCAAACGGTTACAAGTATTATTGTGAAAATAATCACAATCTTGTGATATAGAGCGCTAAAAATAGAAAAATAAGGCTTAAGACCCTAAAATCTCCAAATGGTTTTGGAATCAGCGTAGGTTACTTTTTACTTTACATACCGAATTGCGCATCGAGTTTTGTAATCAAACAGATACAATTTAAATGAATGAATGTGTGTGATAAGCACTATCATTTGTTCTGCGTCTGGGTGTAACTTATCTATAATATGTATGTATTTAGAAATATATAAGTATGTTTATCAGCTGTTTAGTACCCATAACACAAGCTCTCAAGCTTAACTTGGGACTAAATGGCGTTGTGTGAAAAGTTGTGGAATATTTATTATCATTAAATTGTTACCTCACCTTAATGATGAGGTTCTTCAGAAAGGTACTCGCAACCGGCGTGTGTGTATGACAACATGTGTGAATGTAAACGAAACAAAAGAAGTAAGAAAGAATCGTAGCATATGGCGCTCTGTAGTTTCTGCCTACCCCCATGGGAAAAAGGCGTGAGTTTATGTATGTATTAAATTGTTGCTTGCCGAATACTTTTAGCAAGAAATAAGTGTGGTACCTAAATGTACAATGAAACATACCTGCAGCCGTATTGACGTTGGAAGCGACGAACAAGCTCTGCACATACGCACCCAGTGCGTTCACTATGTCTTGGAAGATGTTGGTCGCGTGTGGCTTCATATCGTAACACTCGCAGAAGGCTTTCAGAAGATCTGTAGAGGAACATTGTTTTTAATAAATAAAAAGATTAAAAAGATTAAAGTAAAGTATCCGCAACTCCACGTCAAAGCGCGTATTTTGCGTATGGGCTATAATCTACCACGCGGGCCCAGTGCGAATTGGTAGATGTCACATGTCTTCGAATTTTTGGTTCTAGGACATGCCGGTTTCCTCACGATGTTTTCCTTCACCGCTTTTGAGAGCAGTGGTGATGAAATAAATTACACAAAGTAATGCGCCTGCCTGGGTTCGAACCCACAACTTACTGTTCGTAAGTCGGGGCCGTCACCACGGGCCACCGCTGCTCCTCTCTGCTAAATAAAATAAAATGAAAAAGTGTGTGTCTACTTTTGTACACACTTAAGAAGTTATACTTCTTTGACGTAACAATATAAAAATCTTTCTAAAAATGGGGTAGTTGACAAAATTTTTAATTTTTTAGTCCGTCATCTAGATTACAAGAAAATATTCGACTAGTATTTTTTTTTTTTTTTCTTTTTCAAATTGATGGAAAACTGCTTAGAATAAGCGCATTAAAGTTGAGGAGAGGTGGCTTGTATTTAGTAAACTGTACTGGCTAGTGACGTCATGCGACATTTTGACTCGATGTATCGCCGTTATTTTTTGATTACGTGAAAAAAGAAAAAATATGTGTCGAATATTTTTTTGTAATCTAGATGAGGGACTAAAAACTGTGTCAAATAGTCTATTTAATCTTTCGCGTTATCTTACGTTTGTTAAAAAGACGACACTAATAATAGAAGAAAAAAAAATCGACTTTATAGATAACTTCAGGGTGTCGGTTTTTCGTGACGGTGTGCGCGCGCATCGTAAAAAATCCCAACTTTCATAATCGTCGCGCGAAGCGTAAGGTGACGGACGTGTCGTGTTGGTGTCAGTGACCATATTATCGTTTAACAAAACTAGTAAAACATTCCCAGTGGAAAGTAAACCTTATCTGCGTACGCGGACGGTCTATTATTGTGTGCAGTGCATTGTTCTCGGTAATCACCGAAAACATAAGCAGGATCTAAAATATTATGCTTTCTCCTAACAAAGCTAATTCCACTCCTGATTTGTCGTGTGCTGGTGAATCGAAAGAATCTTGCATTACGCTACGAAAAAGAAAACAGAGACCAGAGTGCGACTGCGTTGCGTCTACCTCCAATTTAAATTCATCGACTATGGCTCGTGAAATCGCTGATGCGCTTAAGGGTTTTCGCTGCGAGTTGGACGACAAGCTATCTCAAATCAACACGAACATCATAAACACTATCAAAACTGAGCTTAATGATCTCAGAACGACATCACTTGAGATCAAACAAGACATTCAGGCATTGCGAAAGGAACACTCGTCCTTCAAGGCACAAATATCCCAATTCGAAAATTCACTCCAATTCCACAGCAGTGAAGTCGATGATCTGAAGAATCAATTCACCGAAATTGCCAATCGGACGTCTTCGTTTCACAGCATGAATGATAAGCTTTTCAGTCTCGAGCAGAAAATTGAATCTCTGGAACAACAAGCCCGTCTCAACAACATCGAAATTTGTAACCTGCCTGAGAAACGGGATGAAGACCTTTCTGGGCTCATACAAAGCATCGGTGCTGCCATCAAGTGTTCAATTCCACGTCAGGATGTACTAGCCATTCACCGTGTACCCCATGCTCGTACTCAGGAGAGTAACCGACCCAAGAATGTTATTGTTAAATTGGCTTCACGTGATCTCCGTAATAACGTATTAAGTGCTTATCGTTTGACAAAAAATGTGTCTTCAAACCAAATTGGTATATCAGGTACTTCCCATAAAATTTATATTAATGAGCATCTCACTTTATATAACAAAAACTTATTTCGTGAATGTCGTGAGATGGCTAGCAAGTGTAATGTCAAATATGTGTGGATTAAAAATGCCACTATTCTTATTAAAGCAACTGATACGTCTAAAACATTTGCTGTACGTTGTCAAAATGATATCAGTAAAATTGCCCAATGTAAACAGAACGAATAGTCTATTTTTTTGTTATGCATGTAAGATGTACCTACATAGATTATCATTTAGCAATAGAAAAAAAATGTGTGCACAAATTATTACCTTTAACAGTTATACCTCACGTAATTTTTACCTTATACCTGTCATTGTCGCAAGAATATCTCATAAACCAATGTATTTTAAATTTCATAACCTTTATCATTATTATAGTACTACTGTAAAGCTGCATATTTCCGTACTTTGTTCAACCTGTTTGTTGACAAAACATCGCTTATATCCTGTTGTAATTAGTAATAATAACAATGTCTTTAACTGTATTCCATACCACAAGCCGTTACGATCTGTCTCCAAGCTTTTAAATACAACCGTAACCAATATTGCTTATTTCATTCGTTGTTTACTCTTTTATAACCCGATTAGACACAATGCATAAGAACAGTTTATCTTTTTTTTATCAGAACTGCAGAGGAATTCGTACCAAACTACACACTCTTTACACTAATATTCTTTCCTTGTCGTTTGATGTAATTACGTTAACTGAGACATGGCTAACACCCAATATAATGGACAGTGAATTTATAGATGACCGCTACTTAGTGTTTAGAGACGATCGGGACCGGGCCGCTTCAAAGAAGCGCGAGGGCGGAGGGGTACTAATAGCCGTCCTGCGCGAGCTCCGGCCCATACGTATGTTGACACGTCCTCTCGCTGGCATGGAACATGTCGTAATAAAACTGCCTGCATCGCGCTCCGGTAAACACCATATAATTAGCGCTGCCTATATACCTCCTCGCACGCAGGATGACGCATACTTGTCTCATTTATGCACATTAGAAAATATTCTCACTGATCCGTGCACTGAATCTTTTTACCTAGCGGGTGATTACAATATACCCGAAATTGAATGGCCTGTCACCGGTAATTATTTGTCTACTCGGCCGCAAAACAACGTAACCCGGGGTTTATTTGACTTGATTTCTATAACGAATGCTTCACAATGTAACAATATTAAGAATAACTTGGGTCGCGTCTTGGACTTATTCATTAGTAACACAGAATGCCAAATACAAACTGACATCACACTGCTCCCGCCTGATAGTCACCATCCCCCATTTGCTGTTTTGACTTTTTTAGAAACAAATTATACGCCAATGAGACGTCAGTCCACTAAGAAATATAATTATTATAAAGCTAACTATCAAGAAATTCATCTTGATTTAGACAAGACGAACTGGGATGAGCTTTTTTTAAATCTCCCCAGTGAACAGGCAGTGGGTGTTTTTTATGAGTACTTATATGGCATAATTCGCGCTCACGTCCCACTCAAAAGACCTAAATCAGCTAGCTTTCCCGCTTGGTTTAATGCTCCACTTATTAAAATCTTCAAAAATAAAGAACGAGCATGGATAAGGTGGAAAAAACAGCAAAACCTTTCAGATTACGAAAAGTTCTCTGTTTATCGTAAACAGTTTAAACAACTATCGGATCAGTGTTACACTAAGTACATGAAGTTGGTCGAAGACAGCATTCCTCTTAATGTCAGGCACTTTTGGTCATATATCTCCAACCACAGGAGAACTTCCGGTCTGCCAGCAAACATGTACTATAAAAATATATCATCTAATTGCCCTGGCGAGATAAGCTTACTCTTTTCCACATTCTTTAACTCTGTGTACGAGCCTTCAACCTTCAATCCTAAGAGCTGGGTACCTCCCGATATCCATGATGAGAGATCCGCCTGTATTCCTCATATTTCTCTCAAAAAGTGTGACGTACTTAAAGCATTGTTGTCCTTGGATCTAAATAAAGGGCCTGGTCCAGATGGTCTCCCACCTACATTCTTTAAGCACACGGCACAACAAATCTGTCTTCCGCTCCACATCTTGTTCAACAAATGTTTAAGCGAAGGGGTATTTCCATCCATATGGAAAAGAGCCTTTATAACTCCCATCTACAAAAGTGGAGATAAAGCCAACATTGAAAATTATCGACCTATTTCTATTCTGTCCACCTTGTCTAAGCTTTTTGAGAATTTAGTACACAGTAATTTGTTTCCACACCTGAGTCATCTCATTATTCCCGAACAGCATGGCTTTGTTCATTCGCGATCTACCAGTACAAACTTAATGATTTTTACACAATTTTTATTTGAAAATATGGATAAAGGCACGCAGGTTGATGCTGTATATACTGATTTTCGGAAGGCCTTCGACAAGGTGGACCACAAACTACTTTTAGACAAAATAGCCTTCAACGGCATTAGAGGGAATCTGCTCAGATGGTTTGTATCGTACATATTCAATAGAACACAGAAAGTTGTCATCAATGGATACGAGTCCGATTACACAGTTGTTGATTCCGGTGTACCCCAAGGTTCAGTCTTGGGTCCCTTATTGTTTATCTTGTTCATTAATGACATAAAGTCCTGTATAGTGAACTCTAAATTCCTCATGTACGCCGATGACATCAAAATTTTTAAATCCTGTACAAGTATGCAGGACTGCTTGCTATTACAAGATGATCTATGCAGACTTTCGCAATATTGTATTGATAATAAACTCTATCTCAGTTTACCAAAATGTCATTATATTTCTTTTACCAAAAATAAAACAAGTATTACATTTCACTATACACTAAATGACATAAACTTGAATAAAACTGATTGCACGCGTGATCTTGGCGTACTACTTGATAGTAAGTTACATTTTGACATCCATATTGACAACATTATTAATAAAGCTTTTCAGATGTTTGGTTTTATAATGCGGTCTTGTAAAGAATTTAAAAATACTTCTACTTTCCTCTTCTTGTATAAAACTTTAGTCCGTTCCCAGTTGGAATACGCGGTGCCCATTTGGAGCCCATTTTACGAAAAATATAAGCACAGACTAGAAATGGTACAAAAAAAATTTCTTCGCACTACACATTATAAGTGTTACCGCACCAAAATTTCCTATGCGGATCTGATGAAACAGTACAACGTATTGAGCTTGGAGCACAGGCGTTCACTGCTAATGGTTATGATGTTGTATGGCATATGCAACAATAGGTTTAATTGTATGGAACTCACAAATAAACTATGTTATGTAGTACCTAGGACTGTTCATCGGCGAGAAGTGCGAGCAACCCGCTTGTTCTACACAGAGAAGTGCAGAACAAATGCTGGGGAGAGAGCTCCACTCCGTCGATTATTAGAAACGTACAACACACATTTTATAAATTTAGATATTTTCGCTCTTAGTAAGAACAAATTTAGAAAAATTGCTGCTGAATTACTTTCTGGTCATCCTTAACGATGACTGCTTCTTGCTGTTTTGATTTTGTGATCTTGCTTGCTGACTACAAACTGGACGAAGAGCGCTGTCTAGAGTTGGTTTGTGATATCTTTCAGGTTTATTTTTATTTTCTTATCACTGTCCTTTTCTGTATACGTCCGTTTCCTTATTTCTTTTAAATTGATGTTATTCCGTGGACAATAGTGTGGGTTATGCGTTTGTTAACTTTTAGACCTAAGCTAACTATTAATATTGTAACGTGTAACTGTTTTTTGTCCCAAATAAATAAATAAATAAATAAATAAACTTTAAGTTTCATATTCGTCTGAATTATTAACTTTTCTTATCAAATCAATCGGAGTACGTTAATGGCGTTAATAATAATAGTAGTAAACTTACGCGGTTGTAAAGTCATTTTATGTAGAACTTCTAAGGCTAAAGCTCTCTGCCACATGGGTTTGTCCGGGTCAAGGAATTTGATGGTGAGTGACAGGAAGATTTCGCATTCTGTGACCTGTAAGAAAGAGATAGTTGTTGTTATACAAGTAATACAATCGGCTAGTTTACCACACATCTCAGTCTCTCAGTCACGACGGTTGACGTTGATTGGCGCAGTGGCTGAGCAATTGACTTCTGCGCTGCATGTCACGAGTTCCATTCTTACACAGAACAAATATTTGTATGGCATACAGGTGGTTATTAAATCTGACTGTGACAAGAATCTTGTGTGGGTCAACCTTTTTTCAAAACATAATTAATTATTGAAAAGGCATGCAACCGTTGTCGTATTTCTCTTGTCATGAATTAGGGTTAACTTTAAGTTCCATTCAGCCTTTGTCCAAGCAAAACTGGTGGCGGGTTTTTCCATGGACCAAAGCTTAATACAGCTGAATAAGTGAGAGTAGTGCCTTAGCGTCTACGTGAGTTTAAATAGAGAATCGGACGTAAATAAAATATAAAATAATACCAAATATATGTATGTGTGGTGTAACAATTAATGACAGATTAAGGAATGATGATATAAAGCAACGTTGTGGTTTAAAAGAAGATGTAGTAACAAAAATTGAAAAGAGTATGCTTAGATGGTTTGGTCACGTTGAAAGGATGGATGAAAGGCGACTAACGAAAGGTATTTACAAGGCAGATGTAAGTGAGAACGCCGGGAGGGGACGCCCTAGAAGGACATACATAGACCTTATTGGTGAGGTTCTTCAGAAAGGTCAGGTGCGTAGTACTCGCAACCGGCGTGTGTGTATGACAACATGTATGAATGTAAACGAAGCAAAAGAAGTATGTAAGAATCGTAGCATATGGCGCTCTGTAGTTTCTGCCTACCCCCATGGGAAAAAGGCGTGAGTTTATGTATGTATGTGTATGTACCAAATAATACTATTTTAATGATACAATTTTAATTATTATGTCTCTTAATAAAAACCGCCTTCATCCTTCATTATTGATTCGATGTTTTTTTAACATACCAACTATTGTATGTACACACTAGCAGACGTCCCGGGGTTTCATCCGCATAGGTCCCGTTCCCGTGGGAATACAGAAATAAAAATTAGCCTATGTGTTAATCCAGGGTGCCAGCTAATTCCATACCAAATTTTATTAAAATCCATTCAGTCGTTTTTACGTGAAAGAGTAACAAACATCCTCACAAACTTTCGCGTTTATAATATTAATAGGAAGTAGGATTATTGAATGCAACAAAAAGTATTGAGTATTGAAATATGTATGAACGCACCTACTGTGACTCGGATGCGTGTTATCAGCACACAAACAAATTGTTTTTGTATTAAAAAAATACGGTTCTCGCACTTTGCCTGTACGCAGCATAAAATTATGTTAAGATTCAGGGAATTGACACCTAGACAGACGGATGGACAGACAACAATGCAATCCTATACCAGTTCCGTTCTTTTCCTTTCGATGTACGGAACTATATATACCAAGGTTTTGCTTTCTACAAGGGGTTTACTTACCAGCACAGAATGGTACTTGTGCACGATGATGGACACAAGTCGAAGGAGTCTCATGGTGACAGGGAAGTGAGGACGCTCCACTGCTGCAGGACTGGCTGCTCCACCAGCGGCTGCGGCTCCTGGGATGTGCAGCGCTGTGAATGCGGCCCTGGATACCAAAAACTTGTCAATATCCACAGTATCTATTATATTGGAGCTTGTAGCTATTAACAGCCGAAAGGGTTGATCGAAGGTAAAGCTGCGCTAGCCGAGGTCGCTCTGTGGATTGGTGACTATTTTGTAAGCCCCTCTCTTCTTGTTTGGAAAAGACCGGACAGCCATTGCTGTATGTTGTATGTTTTGGTTCCTGTTTAAAATCTATCTAGCCAGTAATTTAGTCAAGAGCTATGTGTATTGTGTATGGCGAGTTGGAAATGAGACAAAATCCAAAAGTAAATGTTTATACTAAAAGATTAAAGATATCGGGCTGGTATCCGCAAGTGTCCGCAACTCCACGTCAAAGCGCGTATTTTGCGTATGGGCTATAATCTACCACGCGGGCCCAGTGCGAATTGGTAGACGTCACATGTCTTCGAATTTTTGGTTCTAAGACATGCAGGTTTCCTCACGATGTTTTCCTTCACCGTTTTTTAAGAGCAGTGTTGATGAAATAAATTACACAAAGTAATGCGCCTGCCTGGGTTCGAACCCACGACTTACTGCTCGTAAGTCGGAGCCGCCACCACTTGGCCACCGCTGCTCTCAATGTTTAGACGAATTTCTGATGATAAAAGTGGTCAACAGACACAATAAAATATACTTCACACTATCCGATTACTTGTAATATTAGTTACTTACCTGTATTTAACATTAGGAGAGAACAATCTTATGATAAGAGCACACACATGCTCTTTCAATAGGAATCTGAATTCTGGTATCTGTAATCGAAGGAAACATTCTTTATAATTCTTTATAAAATGGGCCCAAAAGTGCGTCTCTTGTTCATTTTCATTTATTTTTGTAAAGTACAGTGATGACCCTGGATAAATATAATAATTTAAATCTTATTAAAATGACGCATAACGACACTATTCTGTATAATTTTCTGAATAAAAACCACACAAGGCCCTCTCCTCAACTTTAATATGCTTAATCCAAATAGGTTTCCATCAATTTAAAAAGGGAAAAATACATAATAATACATAGTATTGTTTTTTGTTAATCTTACTGATGGTCTAATTATATTTTGATATTCCTACACCGTCCACAAGCCAGTTTTATTTACAAATCAATTTAATTGTTTATTTTAAATGAGGCACTTGAACGCCTTGACTTTCGAAGTCAAGTCGTTCAAGTGCCGCAAAGAATTGGCGTTATTTATTGCACTTAGGCATGAATTATTTTCATAAAATACGTATATAGATAAAGTTGTGCCCAACTTAAACCTCATTAATAAAAGGGTTAGTAAGCAAAATGTAGTCTGTTCATAAACTAACACATATTTTGTTTTAACATCAACGTTTTTATGATAGTTGGGAAGGATTGACTTACCTTGAAGAAAATAGGTGAAAAGTCGGTGAGGACTGTGTCCAGAAGTTCTAGTCCGAAAGTCTTTGGCACGTCAGAGATACCGACCAGCCAGTGAGCAGAGTCACCATTTATTAACTGGATGATGTCCTGAAAACATAAATAGCTTTTGTTATTCTTGTGGTTGCAGGTGCTACTGCAGAGTATGATGCCAGACCTGGGAATCGAACTCAGGAAATCGCGCTAACTAGTTGTCCTGCTATGGTAATCTTTAACTATTTAAAACTTAAGTTGAAAATATAATCGTAATTACTGTGGGTTACATTTATAAGTTTGTATTGTCACACAAGCAATTTTTACCCAATTGACAACATTTCAAAATTTTAACCTGCATGTTTTATTACGTTATATAAAAGTAAATCCAAAACTAGAGGAGCCATATTTTTTGGTTTTTCGAAATTATGTACTTTTCGTTCACAATTTTAACTTTGAAATTCGGTGCATTCTAAAAAGACGTAAGCGCCAAATGACGTCAGTCATACGGTGGAAAGGCGTCCATCCTTTGCTTTACTGTGAAACGTCAAAAAAAAACTGTTACTTAGATGTCACTGTCATTTAGCAGTTATCAATGTCACACATTGACATTAGATATGTCTTGTTTGACATTAGATATGTCATTTTTGACATTAGACATGTCATTTTTGACATTAGATACGTCTTGTTTGACATTATGGTTTTCGTCTTAAAAATTAGCTTGCTTACGCAAAGGTATGCATGCTTTTTGGTTTTTTTTTTCTCAGAAATTAAGCAATAAAAAAAAAATATATATTTGAACTTAGCATACAAAAATGAAGAAACGGTATTTTTGTTTTAGGGTCATGTCAATTTTGAAATGTTGTCAATTAAACTTAGACACACGCTTGAAAATATCGTAAGAGAAATCTTTATGAATATTCATCACGTGTATAGCGACACAGTTTCGTTACGTCACATGTCACCCCTCCCGCACCGCGTACTACCGCAGGCACATCCAAAATTAAGCCTGTAGTATGATTTTACACAGTAACTAACTTAAATAGTTATCTTTAATCTAGTGTTCTTTGTAAGCCTGTAGAAAAACCTTACCTGTAATATAAGATATGCATCGACAGCGCAAGGCTTGAGGTCCTTAGGTGCTTTGTTGTTTGTCTGTGGTCTCACGTCCGCCGGGTTTACCTTCAGAGCTCCTGAAACCAGTTGAAGACATTCTCAATGTGGAATTAATGACGAGGAGTGACGGGAGTAAATAACCTAGCAGTGAAGAATCTTTATGTAGCAGACGTCACGTGGTTCCACCAAAGTAGTTTCCGTTCCCGTAGGTATAGAGGGGTAAAAAGGTCCTGTAGCTTTAAAGTTAATATGATACATACAGTATTAGAATAGATTTATGTCTTGAGCTATTAGATACTTTATCACTCAGGTAATGTATCAATGTATTGTGCTCTATCAGTTTGTGTTGAGGGTGTAGGTTTAATAGAAACGACTGATTATGACCGTAGTTTATTTGCGACTGACTCCTCTGTCTCAAGGGCGCAGCCGTGCGTCACCAATAATATATTCGCTGAGTAAGTTTTACATTGTGTCCCTACATTTCAAATTATGTTTTTTTCTTTTTGTAATATAACTGATAAACAGATCTAACAGAAATTTCAAGGAAACTATTTGGAAACACAGGGATTTCAGGAGTCATCACCGTTTCTAGTATAGCTCTACGTATAAATTAATATGATGAAGATCTTACCCTCAGCTTCTGCTAGCGCCCTCTCAAAGACCAAAGCCACCAGCTGCCGCACAGTAGCCGCGGCTGCATGGCTGGTGCTGACGTCACGGCTCTCTGAAGGTGACACCATGCGCATGCACATCACCATTGTCTGGTGAACAGAAGATATTAACATAATTAGTAATTCGCCAATCATAGGGTAATATGCCCTTAGGCTTGGTGGAGTGATGGATCTTAGTAGACGCGGAGATGAAAGAAGTAGTGAGTCAAACAAATTGGCGTTCTATTGGAAGGGTTTAATTAAAGGACTACTTCTAAGAGCTTCTACTGTATCGTAGTTGTGTTAAGAAACACAACACAACTATACAGGTAGTTGCTCCGGGTTTAAGGAATCCGCCATTTTTGCCAATTTGACTAGACCCTAGCATTGATCACCACGCTTGCTCTAGACTCTAGACCATGCGTGGTGATTTATGTTCATACCTTCTCTGCACGACAAATAGCTAGAGGACTTAAGTCTTTGAGGTATGGAGAACAAGGTGTAAAGTTCCTCATCCCCCATAAAAAAGAGACGGATTTTGTGTCTGGTGGGCTAACTACCGCTGCCCGACAGTTGTTGTCTGGAACTTGTATACGTTCAAATCGCGCGGATAACTTTAATACCGCGATGTAGGATGACAGTCATTAGTTCGCGTGTGAGGAGATAGATGGCGCTACGGTCTTATTTAGTAGCAGCCTCTAAAGGTCAAACTCAAAGAAAACAGGATGCAGGGAGCAGTTTTAGCCTAGTGGTGTGATCGGCGCATTGCCAAATCATAGGTCTCGAGTTCTAACCCAAGGCTCTGGTTTTTCGGATTCATGTGCGTATTGTATAACTATCACTTGATTCAAAAACGGTGAAGGAAAACATCGTGAGGAAACCGGCATGCCTGAGAGATATTTCTCGAGGGCATGTGATGCCAAGTCAAAGGCCCATGGGCAGCATCAAAACTCTGACACCAGGACGTCATTAACCATATAATAAGAAGAAGAAAAAATAATAGACCTTATTGGTGAGGTTCTTCAGAAAGGTCAGGTGCGTAGTACTCGCAACCGGCGTGTGTGTATGACAACATTTATGAATGTAAACGAAGCAAAAGAAGAATGTAAGAATCGTAGCATATGGCGCTCTGTAGTTGTCAAAGGCGTGAGTTTATGTATGTATGTAAGTAAGAAAAAATAAAGGTAACAAACAAAAAAAAACACAAGCTGGTTAAGAACCTCCTCCTTTTTTTGAAGTCGGTTAAAACGATTAACTTTACCCCAAGCAGCCTTTCTCTTTCAGTCCTAAACATTTTGGCACATTCACGACCGTGGGTACCCACTGGAGCACTCATTTTTAAAAGCACTTCAGTTTTTAAACATATACTTTCACAACTAAAGTTAACATTGAACTAATTGTTTTAACCTGTTAATTAAATCTTCTGTGATCTAATCTTATCGGTAATTGTTTGAATCTAGTTCTGCACTTCAAACTATTGTTGATTTGATGGATAAAAGATATGTATGTCGTTATTATGTTATCTGAAGTACCAATCACATTTTTGGATTACTTACATATTTTTATACCAAAAAAAACATTTGACTGGTCTGTTGGTCTAGTAGTTAGTGACCCTGACTGCTATGCAAGAGGTCGTGGGTTCGATTCCCACCCAGGACAAATGTTTGTCTGATGAGCATGATCATTTGTTCTGTGTCTGGGTGTAATTTATATATTATATGTATGTATTTAGAAATATATAAGTATTTTTATCAGCTGTTTAGTACCCTTAACACAAGCTCTCAAGCTTAACTTGGGACTAAATGGCGTTGTGTGAAAAGTTGTGAAATATTTATTACTAGCAGACGTCACGCAGTTTCACCCGCGTAGTTTCCGTTCCCGTGGGAATACGGGGATAAAAAGTAGCTTATGTCCACCGGGAATAGTGTAGCTTTCCACCAGTACAATAATTTTTAAAATTGGATCATTAGTTCCGAAGATTACCCCCTACATACAAACTTACAAACATACAAACTTACAAATTTTACCTTTTTATAATATTAGTATAGAAGTATAGATTATTATATTATATTTATATTATTGACATTATTTATTAGGCTAAGGATCAACACTTTTCTAAACGTAAAGATTTACATAATAAACTCCCCCAAAACGCCCACCATTTAACAACAACATTACATACAAAATCAAATCATTTCTCCAAATTAGGCTAAGGATTAAGCACGCCCCTCCTTCACCATTTCCTCTTTATTTTTGCTAGGAAGAAGAAGTGGCGGAACAAACTTCCCAGCAACACATCTGTCTGATTAGATGGAATTTAAAAATAACAGGCAAAATGTGTTTGCAAAAATGTTCAAAATTATTATTACTTTGAGTTAGGAAAACACTGAAACGCCTGGTCATTAAAAAAAACTACATCCTGTATTGCAGTAGGTACTAACGTAAAATACTCAGTGATAATGCTTTCAAAGGATGTTATGTAAGATATAATTACATAACATAATATCGGCTTGCAATTCACGTAAGTATAGATAACATTTTACAAGTTATTACCTTAACATTTTTTATTTTTTATTTTTATTGACATTTGTTTTATATTACTTGTTATTTACGTAATTGACATATTATAAATAGGATTGATTATTGTTAAGAATTAAATTATTGTTTGGTAATTTAGAGTTATAGACATATACTTACACAAAAATTTGCATGCTGATTATGAGGCGGAATATAAAGAACTATTTATTGTTTTCTAAGTCCTGTACCACCATATTTCTAGCAAATAAATGATGGTTATTATTATTAACAGTTTAAATTCAACAAAACAATGTTTTGATGGAAATATCCAAGATTTTTTTCTGCTACGTAAATTGAACCCCTAGACTTTCGTTAAATAACAACTTTAAAACAGCTTGAAAATTACACCACAATAAATATTAAACATACTTTTTTCAACCTTATTGCTTTATTTAATATGTTTGTATTTTAGTTTAATTTAATTTAATTGTAATTTATTGAGTTTTTAATTGTAATTTGTAACTTTTAGTCAATGGGTGTACTTACCTGAAATAAATGAATTTATTATTTATTATTGCTCAGACATTAAGTTTTATTTTTAATCAATATATGTGGAGAGGTGGCGCAGAATCGCGACCGATGTAAGGAATGGAGGGAGGCCTTTGCCCAGCAGTGGGACAATTTGGGCTAAATAATAATGAAACAATATATGTGTATATATGGTTGTTCTCGTCCCAACATAGTTGGGAAAAGGCTAGGCAGATGATGATATCTGATTGTTTTCAATCGAAATAATAAAATATATAAATATATTGCAAACGATAAACTTAATATTTGAGTGTCATAAGTAACTTTATATTTAATCGCAGCATTCGCAGCTACTTGAGCGATGTGTTTTTGAACCTAATTCGTCACCACAGTTATGTATTATAGATGACAAACCAAAATGTGCCCAAGTCGCCACGTGTCACGTATGCTGGCGCCAAGGGTTCTTATTCCTTCTTTTCATGTGACTAACCTGGTGTCAAAATTATTATGAATGACTTGGTTTCACATGCCATCAAGAAATATCTCTCATGCCAGTTTCCACACAGATGTTTTCATTCACCATTTTGAAGCAAACGATAATTGTATGTACAATAGGCAAATGAATCCGAAGAATCAGAAGCTGTTGCTGGGGAGTTTGTTGCGCCACTTCTCCGCAGCAAAAACACTGGAAAGTGGTGAAAGGGGGCTATATGACGTTCAAAAATGCTGATCTTCAGCCTAATTTGAAATAAGCGACTTTTGATGTTGATTTACAGGTGCCTTGTTGGACTCAAACTCAGCTTAGTGGCCACGCCACAAGCTAATCACAGCTTCGGCACGAGCATTGATCACTTTTTCAAGGCGCATTGGTGATTCCAATCTTATACTATCTATAACGCCAATACAAGCCCAGGTTTTCTCACGATGTTTCACGATAGTCAAGAGGTGAATCTAGTGAAATTGTTTTTTCATACCCTTGCCAATGTATCCCCATGCACCAAATCCGACGTGGTCATCAACAAGGCAGCAGTCTGCAGCAGCTTCAGCTCCAGGACTCCACCTTGACCGAGGTTATAGAGACAGTCCACCACATGTCTAGCGCCTTTCGCGTCTATGCCTTGCTGGGCGATCAGGCGTTGGATTGTTCCCAGGCAGAACTGAAAAGAAACGGTTGTTGTAGTTTGTACCTTATGTCAATGTCCAATCGGCCCAACTTTCCGTGAATCAGCTGGCCTCAGAACAACGCCATAAATATAAATTGTATAAGCACTAACTGTACCCTGCAGTTTCACCTGCTACTAAGAGTTTTATTAGCCTTCCTCAAGAATTGGGCTCTCAAATGCAAAAAGAATTTTCCAAATCTAACTGGTACAGGCTTATGATCAAATCTTAACTAACTTTGACAACTAAGCTCAAGCAAAAACCTAGAATAAACTTAATAAATAGATCCGAAGAAGCGTCCGGGTATAAAGAATGTGCCAGCTTACATTTGCATTGCTCATTCCGCTCAAGTCTGCCCCTTTGCTGTCCACCCGCATTAAAACCCATAGCAAGTATTTTTTTTTTAAAAACCAACATAGCTTGAGGTATTAACCTTTTTTTTTTTCGAGGGGTGGAAAATCCTCATGGATGTCCCCCGCCCGGGGAGGCGGAGGAGTCTGTCAGACTCTTACTGACTAAAAACCACCCCGTGTTCCTTCTCGCACCTGGGCCGGGGGTCACGGGAACGGAAGATACTTCCGCGACCCTCGACTGGTGCCGGCCCCCGGGCCTCGCCAAGTCAGCGAGGGGAGTGAGGTGTTGGACTCCCCTCGCGACGTCTAAGAGGGGCGCGCGTGAACACGACGCGCCGCCACCTCGGGTCCATGTACGTGGGGGCGGCGGACATCCCCGCGTCCGTCGCCCTGGACCCATTCAGGGGGGCTGGAAGAGGGCGTTGTCCGCCCTCCGCCTGCGCCCGGTGCGTCTGCTGCGGGCCGGGTGAGTGGAAGTGATCTCCCTCTCCCTTTCCGCAGCCTCCTTCTGCGAGATGACTGTTTCGCAGATGGACACCACCGCGTCCCAGGACTCGACGCTGCCGACCATCCTCTCGACCACGGCCGGCAACGACAAGTCACTGCCTACTCCAGAGATGAGGGCACAGCGCGGCCCCTCCCAAGCGGCACACTCTGCCAGCGTATGCCGCGCCGTGTCCTCCCGACAGTCGACGCAGTGGTGACACCGGGCGTCTTGAGGTATTAACCTAGCTTAAGGCATCCACAGAATAGCCTGGTTAAGCAGTTGACAAGCTCCTAGGTTGAACTGCGAGATGCCCCACAAAAAAGTCATGCTCAGTGCTGGGTAACACCCATAGACATACCTTTATAATCTTCAGATCCTTGGATTCACAGCCTTGTACAAGAGGATACAGTATCTGGTTCACTACTCCATACAAAGAGGCCTGAGGATTGTTAGCTGCCAGGGACAGTTTCTCGATAGCTTCATCACATGCCTGAAAAGAATTGAAGGAAAATTGTACAATAATAATTGACATTGTTCAAGCACAAGTGAATAATACGCTCTTAAAAATCCTTAGAATCATGTTTTGTACATAGTATTAAGGATTGGTAAGACGTTCCTCTGTGAAGATCTAGGAATGATAGCTGGGACCAGCTTAAAATGCATTCTGTGGTACAGAGAAGTATGATATGTAATGAATGGGCACCCATTCAAAGTTTCTGATACCCTCATAGGAAAAAGGCAAGAACTTATGTATGTGTCTATGTGAGTATGTATTTCAAGTATTAATTCATTATACCCCGAGAGGACACCGGTGTCCGCCTGTCATTGTCTTTCTATTGTGTCTCTAATTACCTCAATTGAAAGGTTAATTAGATTTTATGAGTTACACTTCAAATTCAACACTTTATTAATGGCGTTTGTTGAAGAGACACTATAATTTTTACTATAAACAAGTAATTCTTTAGTGAAAACAGACTTTGTAATGTGTAGTAATTAAACTTCAACTACAATTTTAACAGCTGTTTAAACTAGGTGTTAACGGGGTGGGTCCCATCTCTAGTGCGTTGACTAATAAACAGGTTGCAAAATATATCTTCGCTAACCTTTGCAACAGCATGCACTGTTACAAATACAAAAAAAAAACTTATAAGAATTGCAACAAGCTCATATCTTTTGCAATACAATATATGTATAGTGTTTGTTCTCATAGTTAGCCGAGTACTAAAAATTTCAGCCTTGTTATTTCTAAATTTTAATATAAATGTTGAAGGCCACGTTTAGCTTTTAGATCCTCTCTGGTATATCTGAGAGATATTTCTCGACGGCATGTGTTGCCAAGTCGGAGGCCCATGGGCGGCATTTAAACTCTGATACCAGGTTATTTACTAACTACACAAGAAGCAGATTGGTGTACTGTTAAGTATGAGGGTTTGGGTACAATTCCCACATCGTCTTTGATAGTGCAATACCGCGTAACTACAATTGTTAAATACTGCGAATATACACCTTCGCTGACTGTGATAAGGTGCATATTCGCAGTATTTAACAATTGTAGTTACGCGGTATTGCAGTTTCCACAATGATATGTTTTTAGAAATTCCATCCAATTTTTGTCTGGATTTGTAGTCAGTTGCTGGCAATAGCCTTATCCCCTTATACATGGGATTTATGCATAACTGGAATATGGTACTATAAGTTAGCTTGTTCAAACATTCAGGTAAACAATACGTAGCATAATATCAGTAATATCTCGTATTCAGCAGTACTTGACGTTAGAACAGGTTCTTAAGAACTTACTGTATATATATAAATTTATTTATTTCGAAAAAAACAAATAAAATAAATAAATAATAATAATAAAGTGCAACTGAGTCTTACCCTAAGGGGAAAACAGAAGAAGTTTGGTAATTCTTTGTCTATTTAATTGATTTGACATAATAATTATATTAACAATATTCCATTGAGAGAGTCATTTTACAGTTTTTTTTTAATATGTTGTAGGTATAACATTGTGTATTTATTTAGATATTGTTTTCTTCGTTTCGATTATTGCAAAACTGTTTTTAAAATGTCAATTACATTTATAACTCCACCCATAAATAAGGTCATAAAAATGTTCTCTAATGGATTGAAATAGTATCTATCAAGTTTTAATCTGTTAGAGTAGTTTATGTGTAAACGAAGATAATAAGTGTAAGTGCCGGCTTACAACCACCGGCAAGATTAAATTAATAATAGGTGAACATTTTAAATGAAATATATAATAAAAATATTGGATTTTTTCAATGTTTTTACATACATCGTGAGTGTTTTATAGATTTAAATTATTGTTGCGTGTATGCTGCTAAGCCCCAATTATGGCTTGCAATTAAAAATAACAGTTAAAAAATAAAAACCTCTCTTATCTGAGGATACTTCTTCTTGGTCTCCAAACTCAATGTCTTGAAATCATTTTGAAGGACGTCCATGAACTTCTTCGTGCAGTCATCGCCGGTTACAGCGCTAACGAACGCCATTATTTAATTTATTGTTTCTAATTCACTTAATCACATCATAATTCACATACAAAATTATAGAAATTGAATTTATGCCATGTACACAATCGACATCACAATTTTCAGTTCGGAAACTGGGTCATATTAAAAATGTAGTGATTGTTTTACACATATTTTAAAAATAGTTTGCACCTTGAAAACATTTGACTGTTATTAACAATACGGGTAACGTTAGTAGAAGATAAAATACATGTAAAGATGGGCAAAATGATTATGAGAAATATTTTCTAAATATAAAAAAAAAACTGATTAGTTTTTCTTTGTATTTCTAAACGAAATATTTACGTTCGTTCCTTCGCGCAGTTGCACAGTATTCTGCTACGCATTTATATATTTATAAGAAGACACTTTTCAGTAAATAAATAACTTAAACTATTGTTTGCATGTAAAACACTTTGAAATAGTTATGAAAACAAAATGTATTTCTAAATTTTACCCAAATTTATCCGTGTGTGCTTTTGATAAATGGATTAGTCATTTTGATTTGCGTGTAACGGAGTATGGGTGTCGAAATGTGTGACCAGAAAAAATAATAAATTACCACATTGTGTAATTTTACCCGATTTTCTCTACTGTGAATAACTGCATTTGAAGTTAATTAGATTATGTTAGACCTAGTGATTTACTGGAATAAAACAAAGCTTTAATTAGATTTAACTCATTGAATGGATTACTGTCATTAAATGTAAATGTATACTTGATTCAAGCTCTTTGTTAATTGTGAATTTTACATTATTATGAGAAAGTTAGCTTGTTCAAACATTCAGGTAAACAATACGTAGCATAGTATCAGTAATATCTCGTATTCAGCAGTACTTGACGTTAGAACAGGTTCTTGGAGTGAAAGTGAAAGAAGAAATGCAAGTGATCGATGATGACCCACTTTTCTCGGTAACTTTTTTTTTCTAGTATAGCAACATCGATTACTGATTGTGCAGAAGAAAAAACAATGGTGTGATTCCAGATTTTTATTTGTAAGTATTTATAGAATCCAATATCAATTTAGCTAAAGTAACGTTTCAGTGTCGTTAAAAACGTCCCCCCGCCCGAAGATGCAAATACTGAGGTATAAAACGCATAATATCAACTAGAAATTGGTTTTGTGAGCTTGACGTGCTGTCATTTCAGTTTTTTATTCTATTTATTCAGCTTGATTCAGCTATGCGCCATTTACTGCATTAGAACGGCTACTGTCTGCAGATTTTAGTGCTACTGATAATAAAACACATCGAGACACAGGTGCGGAATGTATGTATAATAGTGTGTGGAATGTGTAGTCGCCGTGTGTCCTATTCGTGTTATATCGTGTTTAGTTTTTCATGCCGGCACCTAGTTTTCGTTATTCCAGTGTCGTTTATATAGTTTTTTTGTCAGTAAGTGCGTCATGAAGTCGAGCGGTGGGTTTAAACTGGGAGTGAACAACCATAGGTGCCGGCCGACGGTGTTTTTTATACCGTCCGAGACTTAGATCGTTTGATTGTGCAGTCACTGCGCTATAAACAATGCAGCATGTTCGTGCCCAGTTTAGTAAATAACATAATCAGTGTTACCTGTCATCTTTGCACGCTAATTTGGTCCCCAAATGAAAGTCTTGGTAGTCAAATTGTTCAATAGAGTTGAGAAAGGAATCTAAGCTTAGCATGTCTGTCATTAAGTAGATGTTGTAATGTATATGTATTGTGATAGTGATATGCTGGACTGATATTGATACTATCAAATGTTTGTGGCTTCCTTATAGTATGTCTTGTCATCTAATCATTGTTCTAAAGCATATAATAATTATGTTATCCATTTATCTTGACCTGTTAATCTTGGTCCGTTTTCTCTGATAGTGAGATTACGATTCATTGTTGTATTGTGGTTACGATTTGTATGTCAAAGTTCGTTATGGGTTAATTTGAGTGATAGTGGATTGTTCCTTTATTCTTGTTAAATTATGATATAATGGCACTGTTTTGACAATGGTAAGGAAATTCATGTAAATAAATTCAAACTCCTTAAAAAAAAAGATTGAAGATACCGGGCTGGTATCTGCAACTCCACGTCAAAGCGCATATTTTGCGTATGGGCTATAATAATCTACCATGCGGGCCCAGTGCGAATTGGTAGATGTCACATGTCTTTGAACTTTTTGGTTCTAGGACATGCCGGTTTCCTCACAATGTTTTCCTTCATTGTTTTTGAGAGCAGTGGTGATGAAATAAATAACACAAAGTAATGTGCCTGCCTGGGTTTGAACCCACGACTTACTGTTTGTAAGTTAAATCACTTTTTAGCTATGATAAAATATAGCTTAATTTACTTTGTGACAATAGCTTTTTAATTATAATATACATCACGCCTGTGCTCCCTGAATAGTTAGGCAGAGGTGTACCTGGTAGTACACCTACATTTTGCCAGTTATGTTTAGTTCCATGTAGTAGGGGGCAAGCTTATTGCTCTCGTATGTATTATTTATGAGTTAACACCTTACAAACAAGCAAAAATTTAATCTTACCTCTTTGAATATTAGAATACCTAGATTGATTTAACAAAATTTATAATTTCTGAAATTGCTTTGGAGACCACTAGAATGTTTTGAAGAGTTTTTAGTAAGATCTAGTAATAGATTAAAATTGGTCAATTTACTAGCAGACCTCGCGCGGTTTCACCCGCGTATCTCTCGTTTCCGTAGGAATACAGGGATCAAAAGTAGCCTATAATGTCACCCGGGGATAGTGTAGCTTCCGTTGGGTAAAAGAATTTAACAAATCAGTCCAGTAGGTTCGGAGCCAATTCAATGCAAACTAACAAACAATCAAACTTTTCCTCTTTATAATATTATTATAGATTTAACATTTATTTATTTATTTATTTCTTATGGCACTTCAACGACTTACTCACTAAAAATGTACATAAACACACAGCGCAACAGTAATAAGTATAGTGAATTCGTCACTTACAGAAATGCACAGCACTCGCTAATACAATTACTAATAATTACTAATAACTAAGAAGTTACATTACAAAGAAAAATTGCAAAAAAAATAATAAATAAAAGTGGCCTTTGTAAATTAAGCAGGGGCGACTTGTAAAGATAAGTTGGTAACACAAAAGATATTAAACAAAAAAATATGAATCGGTTTAATAGAAAGGGATGGAAGTGGAAGTGGATGCAACTTATTACCCTGTGACATCGTCTCGAGACACTGAGTTGGTTAAAATCTTCGTACGGTATTGACGGAAGGGGTTAGAGAAAATGTCGATGCTACTAGTTCGTGCTGCAATTTTATTATAGTTCCTCATTAAACGATTGATAGGTGCGGTGCTGCCCAGGTTAGTACGACTTGCATTAACCTGGGCAGCACCGCACCTATCAATCGTTAACATGGCCCTATATTTGTGCAGTTTTGAATCAGTAAGTTATATCCATAAATGATAACAATTTTTCTTAAGAAGGATACAAGTGTCTTATCTAGATACCTACTTGTATCCTTTTCCAAGATTTGATTATAATGTTGATGAAATGATGATTGTTTAAAAGATTTAACAACCAGATAAAGGTAGAACAAATAAGAGGATGTTTGAAAGTAATGTCCGATGAAACGGAGTACTCTGTCCTGGTATCGACATGTGATGAGGAGAGATGGAACACATGTTTGACTGGCCTGTTGGTCTAGTAGTTAGTGACCCTGACTGCTATGCCCGAGGTCGTGGGTTTGATTCCCACCCAGGACAAATGTTTGTGTGATGAGCACGATCATTTTTTCTGTGTCTGGGTGTAATTTATCTATAGTATGTATGTATTTAGAAATATATAAGTATGTTTATCAGCTGTTTAGTACCCATAACACAAGCTCTCAAGCTTAACTTGGGACTAAATGGCGTTGTGTGAAAAAGTTGTGGAATATTTATTTATTTTATTTATTCACATAAATAAAATAAATAAATATTCCACAACTTTTTCTTCTATAAAAGGGTGATGTATTTGAGTGTTGATGAATGGAGAGCGAGGAAGACCAAAAAGTTATGGATGGATTGTAATGTGAGAAATGATATGAAGGAGAAAGAACATGTTGCGCTGGCCCTAAATAACACGGGCAGGAAGATGATAAGGTTTGTTTAAAAGATTTGACTTGATATGACTTGAAGCATCTGTTAATGCAGAGCATCAACATATTCCAAAATCTCTCATAACTTCCAACTTAACTATACTCCTACTCAGGCTTCGGATGACTGTAGGTTTTTAGACTGTGGTCATAGGTAGACCAATGATTTCAAGAGCGATCGAATAGTAACATGAACACATACTATGTTTTCTGTCGGCTTCACTCTTAAGAAAATTATCCCCTCGCTACTGGTCCTTAGTACAGACGCCAGCACATCAAGTTACCCCAATGTGTCAAATTTCTTTGATCGTTTTTCAACTTTATGTCAAACAGAATAAGGTTTATATTCAATTGGGAAAATTTGACACATTGGGGTAACTTGATGTGCTGGCGTCTGTACATTTTAGTGCATGCCCTTAATGACATGGACAATAAATAATACCAGCCTTTTACTGTTCCACTGCAGGGCAAAGGCCTCTTCTCACACAGAGAAGGCTCGAGCATTAATCACCACGCTTGCTCAAGGCGGATTAGCGATTTCACACTTATATTAACTATAAGTCCAGGTTTCCTCACGATGTTTTCCTTCACCGATGTCAATGATGTCTAAGATAAACTTAGAAAGTACATATGAATTGAAAAAGTCACATTGGTACTTGCCTGGATTTGAACCACAACCTCGTGCATGCGTCTTAACCTCTGGGCCATCACGACAATTAAGGAAGGAGAATAAAGAAAAACAGAAAAAAAGTCGAATATAAATCTTATAGACCTGTGACTTGCTTCTCTGCCAAACCTCATATTATTATTAATATTTCGTAAGTTGTTGGCAGTTTACATCATTTGTTCATCATCAATCTTCAGCTTCTAGTTCCAACATGTTGTTCTAGATGGCGCTGCACGTTATAGACATATTTATAGACTTGTCTGATATGAAATATGTACTAGATCATCTTACAAGAAACTAGCTCAATGATCTAGGACAGAAATAGTAGGTATAATTATGTAGGTATATTCCACATGTATATTGCAGGTTTTGTACATCACATGGGTACATGATGACAAGTCTAGATACAGTCTCAATGCAAACTTTATTTTAACAGTATGGTTGGCACTGTGGCTGATTGATTTGCTACTGCCTGTTGCGGGTTCGATTCTCGCACGTGACAAATTATTTAAACAAGTCATCGCCTTATGGTCGTAATTCGACCATGTTTAATAGAAAATTACAACTGCTTAGAATTTCCGTGTATGTCAATGTCCGTCTACTCCCATACTGCTGTCATATTTTTGTTTATTTCCAAAAGATTGATTGACTATTAGTATAGTAGTATAGTATATTTTTGTACAGTCTGAATCAGTCACGAATTTTGTTGATTTCAACAGTGTTATGCAAAGACTATCTTACATAAATCCATGAACTATATTGATATTCACAAAGAAATATTTGAAAATCTACAATCTACACATTTTTTAGATAAGACATAACAAACAATAGAAAACTAATCCATGTAAGACTATGTGCTAAACTTATTATTAGGTTGAAAGTCGATAGATAGAAGACACCATATTTTCAGCAATATACAGAAGTACTATGTCTATAAAATACCATCAAATGAACTGCCATCATGAGCTGGAGATTATTCAGTATTTTCTTAGAATCTTGAAGAGTGAAAATATACATACTCGCAATGATATTATAAGTAAAAAGTAGATAGGTTACCTAAACACAAAGACATTAGAAAAAGTGTGTCCTGCTGGATACAAGTCTATGAGTTTTTTGTAGTACGCTCCGCTGCCGCTCCAATATTCATATATTATTCTAGATGGCGTTACTGAGACATGGGATCAAAGTTTTTCTATGACATTTCCTTGACATGCCCGCTCTATAGTATTTTAAATCTCTTTGCCTAACTTTAAAAAAGGGCACAATAACGCACGCGTTCGTTGACGGCGCGGCGCGACGCGGCACTGAGGTCAAGTGTGGCTAGTTAGCCACATTTTGACGTGTCGCATGCTGAGCGCTTATAACCTATCTTACACCTTTTTACTTATAATATCATTGCCTTCTCATAAAATTTTACAGAGGCCAGCATATCCAGCTAACCTAAATTTTTAAGTGTTCTTTGATAGTACTAGCTAACATGTAGCAAATCATTTAATTGAAATGATAATGTTTATTAATTACCAATGCTGTTTAAACTGTTCTTCTAACGTATCAGACAGTCGTGTTGCTGGGGAGTTTGTTCCGCCACTTCCCAGCAAAAACACTAGGAAGTGGCGAAGGGCGGGCGTTTTGGGGGACTGTCTTACGTTATCTTTGACGTTCAAAAAGTGCTGATCCTCAGCCTAATTTGAATAAATGACTTTTGATTTTGATTTTGAGTTTATTTAAAACAGAATAAGGTTCATGTTTAATTGGGAATATTTGTCATTTTGGAGCTTTATGTGCTGGCGTAATATATAGGTATAATTCTCTACAAGTACGGGCTACCAGACGGTAGTATTTGGTTTTTATTAACTAATTCAAATAATTTCGACTTGCCGAGATAGGGATGCTAAAATAAGTCTGTAAATTCACAGACTTGTTTGTGATGTTCTTTAGCATAGTTAGGTGGGTAAAAATCGTAAACGGTGTATGGCCCCATGTCCTACCTATGATTGTAAAGTAAGTAAAAGGAGCATGGAAGGAATCTAGCAGATGGCGTTAATCTACCACGCGGGCCCAGTGCGAGTTGGTAGAAGGGTAAATATACTAGCGTTTCAACCGCCGTCATTACCGTCCGGTTACTAACCATTGGACCGATGTAGTCATTAAATAAAAAATAATATTATTATTATATTACCTTCCCCTAATTCATTAAACCCCAAGCGGACGCCGGTTTCCGCGCTGTCATTGTCTTTTTATTGTGTCTCTAATTGACACGAATGAAAGGCTAAATGTTAAGGATAGAGAATGTATTTAATGCAATATTTCAGCAATTCTCAGAATCTGCTAAATTACCAGAGTCTGGAAATGGCTGAAAAATTCCATTAAATACAATCTTCTTCCCTTAACTTTTAGGGGAAGGTAATGACGGCGGCGGTTGAAACGTTCGTATATTTACTCAGAAATCTGTTGGTTTCGAATTTTTGGTCCTAGGACATGCCGGTTTCCTCACGATGAATACCTTACCGCGTAATTTCAAAATTAGCGAAAAGCATCAATCTTTAACTAATTGTAATGAGGTAATTATCTATACCTATGTCTCACGAGTAAATAAACAGTAGTTACTCAATGTTATGTTGATTATCTAGTACGACACCGATTAAACTGATAACATGTGTGAAGACCTGATAGAGGACATTATGTGACGTCATTAATTTGTATGAATGTGTGAGAAATTTGTTTGGTTTAGTGTCTGTGACGGTTTTGTATTGTGTATGGAATATTTTACGAGTGGACTGTCAGTTGTGGTTCCAGAACAAAAACACTGCTAATTAATTACTGTGTTACGTGTTAATGTGGACTTTGAAGACACATTTTAGTAGGTACTTATCAAGCAAGTGATCAGAGTGGTTTTTTTAAACGTCGCGAAAGTCGTGGCTTACAAATATTCAAAGTTACAAACAGCCAGACCTGGATCCTCCAGACCTGTAAGTCAAAGAGTTATTTGTTCAGTGTGCGATACACAGCGTAGCAGCCAATAGCTAAACCACTGCGCTAATTGGGCAGTCAAATTTTTTGTTGCATTAGAAACAAACGGAATGACAATATGTTAGCAGCATCTAAGCATAGTAGTAAAAAGTGTGCGGTGTGTTGAAGTGTGTGTGATGCTTTGAAGATTGAATTGGGATTGCTTGTTTATTGGTTGAGATTTAATTTCTTCTAACTTACCAAACCGTCAAGATTTGTTGCTGGGGAGTTGGGTGCGTGACATCTTCCCAGAGAGAAAATTAGGAAGAAGTTTTGTTGTGTTTTATGTAATTTTTGTATACCCAAAATGCTCATTCACTGCCTACTTCTGATTTGTTTTGCATGTATGTCTAACCTATTATTTTCTTGTTCCAGATAACATCTAAAAACATCCTGCAAGAAAACTTTCCAAAATCTTCCTGAAGACTGTTATTTTTTTTTATTAGTTATTTAATTATTTTTCACTTAGTATAATAAAGACAGTTTGGAACGGTGACTAGCGGAAGATGCCAAGCAAGCGAGAGAGAAACAAAAGACGGAATTAGCTATTTATTTATATTAATTAACTAAGTAGTGTAATCCATTGTAACTTATTTTTTTTTTCAAGTTATTTCTATATACTCTCACGAACGCAAATAACGATATGAATATTAATGTAAAACGCTATCTCTGAAGCTTAAATCACTATTTATTCAATTATTTAATCAATTCATAATTTAATTAATCACAAGAAGTATGATAATTATAAATAATAAGGGATTGATGAGGTCGCTCTGAGCACCATAATGGACAATATGGCGTCGAATGTGAGCTTGAGAAGCAATAAGCAGAGGAAAGATAACCTGATAACGAGGAAGCAGGATAAGTCTCCGGAGAAGACTATCAGGGGGACGAGGGGGGCGTACAGAGGCATCCCGTCTACTTCGAAAAGACCTACCGAAGAGGACAATGAAACGGGCTCCACGGAAAGACTTGACAGACCAAAGAAATTCATATCACAGAACAAAAGCAACTATGGGCTCGGGAAGAGGCCCGACTTCTCTCTCAAGAACAGGAACGTGCATTTAGCTTCGTCACGATATGGACAGGTGAGTTTTTTGCTTATTCTTATAAGTTCCGTACCCAAAGGGTAAAACGGGATCCTATCTAAAGGCTATTATCACTGCCACGTGTCACGCTATCTCAGATTTGAATGAAAGCGAGATACTTACAAGCAACGTTAAAACACGCATTCACGCGCTACGCAGCGTGGTGCGTGGCAGTGTATTAACCGCCTAAGACTCCACTGTGCGGCCGTCCGTCTGTCTTTCACCAGGCTGTATCTCATGAACCGTGAAAGCTAGACAGTTTAAATTTTCACACATGATATATTTCTGTTGCCGCTGTTTATGAGATCTTCTATCGAAGTTTATGATAGATTTTATATCGCATTCCCATTCGCCATTCTTTCAAGTCAAAAATGTCTTGTATAAAGTATTCTTAATTAGCACAACGCGCTTAAATTAATAAATTTGTAGAAGCCTATTTAGGGCGTTAAAAAAATTGGCGACCGTGCCGCTATAACGAAAAGAAATATGTATAGTCTGGATTGCACTGCAGGGCAAAGGCTTCCCTCTTTTAATACCAAACATGTAAATTTAATAACTCATATTGGCACTTGCCGGGATTTGACCCACTGGACCTAAACGACATTTTAAAATATAAACAACAAACAATAGCGATTATTTAATTTCAGTATCAATTTAGTCCCAATCTAAGTTTAGATTCACACTCGTCCATCTTCAATTGAAGAAAATCTGTTTCGCTCATAGGCTAACTGCGTGGTCCTTGGGTACAATTTGTGGACTAGATTTAATACTTTGGTCGACACTTGAGATAAGTAACCGTGTATCAAACTATCTGCTACTGTAATACGTGTTCTGGGACCAAAGAAAACGAACCTTACAGTAGTCGCATGATGACATATTATCGTGGTTACAATATAAAATGTCTTCTACGATGTCCTTCTCACCGTTCTGGTTTCATTCACTCTTCATTCTTCGTCCAGGCGGTTTTTCTTTGGAATGCGCTACCTCTGAATATCAGGATGGCAACCAGTTCGTTCACGTTTAAAGTGATGGCACGCGAGCACATTCACAAGGAGTTGGCAAACTTTTGAACTTAAGTTAGCAGATTAGTATTTCTCCAGTAATATATCTTTTTTTTCTCTTGACATTGCTTGTATTTGGATGTTATATTATTATAATATGTATGTATCTATGTATTTATTTTAAATTATTGTTGATTTGTCTTCATAGTTTTTGTTATCTTCTTGCGCCTACCATGTTCTGTCTCTGCATCACCTTAAGGTAGACTGGTAGAAAATGCCTAAGGCATTAAGTCCGCCTTTGTGCAGTGTCTTTTACTAGTGCATAAAGTTTTAGTAAATAAATAAATAAATAAAATGTCAGTACGACGTGGTACCAAACTCACGCAAAATTGTTTGGCACCATCAGACAGATCGTCTCTCCACCACCACGCGTACTTGTGGTCAAATCAAGTTCCGCGCGCGGTCCCGGTTTCCTGTTATACATCCTGGTACGACAAAAATATTCAGCAACCAAGAGGAAAGATGGACACATCAATATTTATTGGATTTCACTCTTTACTTTTGTATGGATAGTATAATTATAATATTCTTTTAATTATTTCACTTACTGAAAAAATGTACAAGCTAAGTTTAATTTTCTTATCGTTTGCATTCGTAATTCCTGTGACAGAAACACGGACGGTCAAATTAGCTCAATAAGGGTTTTTTGACCTACGTACGGCGCAAACAGGTCTTATGAGTTTCATGTGTGTCTCTCTGTGGCAACGTATCTCCCAAACGTTAAACGGTCGAACCGAATTTGGTTTTTCTTGTTTCAAATGGGTTTTCCATTTTGTTACGGAACCCTATTAATAAAACTGCAGTGCAGCGACAGGTTAGCGACCTATCGCATGTCAACCTGTTAAAACAATAACTTTATATTTCAGTTGATTTCATAACTTTTAAATAACAATGATATCCGTTTTCACGAACACTAAGCGGCAACTAAATAAAATCGCGCTGTTACTGGATTTTCGACGCTCGGTTCAGTGCCGACAGTTGAAATTCCAACGACTCAATAACACTTAGGCATTCGTTTGGGTTGTAGAGAAAATGGGTGTAAGTAGGTATTATAAAATTATTTTTCTTGTTTTAAAATAAGTTCTTTATGAACACATTTTTGTTGAACTTTTTTATGGAACTTGGCATACAAACTGTCGCGACAGTTCCTGCCTGAAATGTTTACCTACTTCAGTCAGTATTCGCGAGCCTACTATACAACTTGTGCTGGTCATCATATTCTTCGTGGGTCATAGTAATTTTCCCTAAGACTCCACCACATCCCTCGGGACCGATCAGAGCTTTTACTGGATATTGGATACTCTCCTTAGGAATTTTACAACGGTCAGTGTCCGCTTTAATAATAATATCTTATTTCGGAACATAATTCTATATAAAAATGTTAGTAACACTCAAAACTATATCAGTCCCCCTTCTTGCGCCGTACTCCTCAATGTTGAGGGTCGTGACCTCCGTGCTTCATCACCTTTTTTTTCACAATGTTCCTCCATCTGCTTCTGTCTCTGCCGGTGTGAAGGGCATCGTATACCGAAGAGTCAAGAGTGGTGCGGATCTGGTCGGACCAACGTATTGGGCTGAGTCCACGAGGCCTTTAAAACTATATTAGTACCTTATTCAAATTAGCTAACATCTACCTTATATAATCATACACCATCTGAGCAGTGCATCTTATTCCAGTGCCTCACAATAAGGCATTCAACCCTTTCTGTTATGGTGTTTAGAAGACCACTGGAGCTACCCCTCACACGAGACATCAGGGAGGCCACTCTTTAACGCCCTAAACGGTCGGTGTTGGCCTCTGCAAACTTTCCTAATGCACTACAGTATCGCGACAACGGATCCTTTACAATAATTGGTTTCGAATGCTGACAGCATTCTAAACCTATTATTGTAAAGGATCCGTAGGGCATTGATAGCCTAACCCACAGGCTCGCGCTTTATTTATTTAATACTTCAAGCACAAAAATGTACAATGGCGGACTGAAGCCTTAGGCATTTTCCACCAGTCAACCTCTGGGTCATGCAGAGACAAATAGTGGTAGAAGGTATTTTGTATTGAAGTAGACATCATTTATTTATATATACCAATGTAAATAATAAATATCATAAACTATAAAAATAATTAAAATTTGACACAGAAAACTTAAACACATGAACATAATAAACATGCCAAGGGAAAACATTAGCGCTAGGACCACTGACCATCCTTATTTCCAGCATTTCCATTTGCTTTAATCGCACAGCTACCTTTGACCTTCGCTAGGTCATCAGACGGTCGTCTGCGTGACCTTTCCAAGGTCATAAATGATAAATTTTATTTATTTCTGGAAATTGGTTTTTACAAACATTTTTAGAAGTATTTTTTTAACTAGTTGAGGCCGGAGTTTTACTATCTGACTACTCTGAGAAGAAATACCGAAAGAAACTCAGAGATCACAGTCTCTTTTAAAGTCTAGACATTATCTTGGTCAGATCATGTTAGGATTATGCAGATTAGTATCTGAGAGGGTCGTTTGATATTCATACAAAAATATTGTTTAAATCCTTTGCCGACATAATTCAGGTCATTTGCTAAAGAAGAGAACAAATGATTTTTTTATTACTACAGAAGACTTCACTGTATGAAACAAAAAAAAACATTAAAGACCGTTGATAAGGTACAGACGCCAGCACATCAAGTTACCCCAAAGTGTCAAATTTCTTTGATCGTTTTTCAACTTTATGTTAAACAGAATAACGTTCATATTCAATTGGGAAAATTTGACACATTGGGATAACTTGACGTGCTGGCGTCTGTACATAGCATAAAAAAAACGCCTGTAATCTGGATTAGGCAGAGGTGTAAGTACCTTAGTTCACCCAGTTCTGTTTAAGTCTCAATGTAATGGGAGGCGAGCTTATTGCCATCAATCGGGCACAAAGGTTTATTATTCAAAATTACCAGTATTAGTAGATTCGCGAGTTATAAGTCAATCTAAATGTGTATCAAAATCTTAAACACCTCGCACATTACAAAATCGCAGCTCAAGACAATGTATTATCAATTAGGTTTAAACAAAAGCGCGTAGGTGGACCTCGGCTGGGTCAATTGAGTACCGCAGGGTCATACAGTCAACACGCTAACTTTGATCAGTGAAGATTGACAATCTTAGAACCTCTGACGACCACGTATTGTGAAGGAGCAAATCTGTTGGTTCAACGGGGAGTGTTATTATTCCGAGTGTCTTGACAATTGGATTATTCTTTGTGGCCTAGAAGCTAAAAATAGATTTTGAAGTGTTTCTTAGGACCCTATTGTGTGTGGTTTAGTCCAGAAAGGCGCGAAAATAGTCCTTGATCCTTTTATTAAGTGTTTTTCTTTATATTCTTTGTTGTTATTGAAAAGGTCGTATATCCTGTAATGGACAAAAAGGGTTGTGTTAATGGATTTGTGACCTGCAGTGCTATTCTATAAATTCACCCTGCGAGAATGTAGGTGAAGTGAAGGCGAATTGAGCAGCCATTCCATATTAATGCTAGGCTTTGACTGTTCACTTCAGTCACGTTTTCACAGGAAGACTTATACTGAATCGACCGGCTGTGTGTAATAATGTGGTATTAAGTGTCAAAGTTTGAAGGCTTTTCTAAGCCATTCGGCTTCCTTATCAAGAATTCATATTGTCGAAAAAACAAGACTAATAGTGGTTCTACAGTTGGACATCGTAAACACTATCCTTATGGTGTTTTAAGATACTATGGGAAAAGTCTTCACAACCCTATGTGATAGTTGTCTGGTAAATACTTTATTATGCTTAAGCTAATGTTATAAAAACAACTTTATTTACTCGGAAAACAGTGATCCTACTCGTGTTCGTACTAACACTTAAACTTATAGACTAGTGTTAGTAAAAAAATAGGTTTATGTTATCGCTGCAAATTATACAAAGGTTGGATCATAAAAATAGGGATTTCTGTTATATTTTATAAACTTAATTTCTCTTTTTTTCTCTGTTTTGTATGAATCAATGTTATTGTAATATTATTATGCACTTAAAAGTTCAATACTATTGTTTGAGAATAAATAAATATCTATTATCTATGTCTTGTTTCATAGCACTTGTTTATCAAAATCGAAATAAAATAATTTAAATTACTGGTTAAGAGTCAGCCCTTTAGAAATAACGAAAATGACATGAAATAGTTCAATTCCTAGGCAGTCTACTTCCAATTGTTTTTGCTACAAAGTAGAAGTGGTACTACAAACTCCCCAGCAACACATCTCTCAGAAAATAATCTAATCAATATAATGCTAAATAATGATCATACAAATCTCCCTTAGACAATAAAATAGGTCAAAAACATTCATAATCATTATTTATTGTATTCATGTAGTTTAGAAGTTGTTCCTTGTAGAACCCTTCCCCATGAACAATTTCCCATTTTCAAAAAAAAAAAAAATAAGTAATGAAAAGAACTAATCGACCGTGTGGCGTGTACTGATATATTGACCATTGACCTGTAAGCTCTAGCTGAACGAGGATGAAAAGAATTTGTCGATAATTCACCATCACCATGCCTATTACAAATATACAGGAACATACACGAACAACCTGATGCCATCTTTTCAGTACATGGTTTTGGAACCCCCAACCTGTAATAAGTTGCCGGTTCTCTAAATTTTACTTTTTAGAAAAGTCACTAAACCATTATTAACGCGCGTTTGACAATTTGCAATTCAATGCTTATTACTTTTGACGGGATATCACGAACAAAATTTTCATTAGATACTTCTGTCTTAGTGGACACAAGTTGATAAGTCAAGTTTAGTACACCCCGCTGCCGCTCCAATACTGCTATATTATGCAAGATGGCGTTACTGAGACATGGGATCTCAGTTTTTCTATGACGTTTCTCTTAAATCTTGACAATTTTTCACTTTAATTTTAGTTTCACAAACTGCGGAACTAGAGCTAAAGTTTTCCAACTATGTTGCCAGATTTCTTTCAATCTAATCGATTGCAGCTGAAAATGGTTTGCGTATACTGAGAGGTAACAAGATACTCCCATATGTATTGATACAGATTTTTGAGGTAACTGGCTTCTGACTAAAAGTCTAAATCTACAAATGATATACTGTACCAACGGCAAGCTTTTCGTAATTTGATGAATGGTGACCCATTCACGGACCAAACTAGGCAAGTGTTGCTTAACCTTGAAGTCTATTAAAAAAAAAAACTTAAATTGCTAAAGTTGCTAGTAAACATTTTAGAAATTTAATAGAGTTTAAATAAATCTTTGTAGTGTCATGTGACAATGTTCGAGCCAAACAGAGTAATATTGATTTAAGACATCACAAATTAATAGGAAAATAATAGAAGAGTGTTTGCTGGGCTTTTTGTCTGAAATACATGTGATCTCAGAATACATTTCTGGAAAACTTAATTGAACTACGTAGGCCGAATATTGTAGCCTGGACTATTAGGACTATTTTATTGGACTAATGGAAGTTAAGTATTTTAATTCGTCGTTAGGAGGACGTTAATTCGACGACTTTTGATCTCCTTCTTTACATAAACTTTTACTATCCCAAACCTCGCATTACTCTGTTCGCGTAATATTTTTAAAACGGGATCTGACGTTTTCGCTCCACGTATTACCATAATAAAACTTTGGATGATTGTACTAACACAATATCTTTTTAATGAAATATGTAGTTTCCAAAATATATTTACCAATAACATTTCCTATTTTCAACTCACTATTTCAATTAAAGCTTGCAACTTAGAAGTTGTGTATGCGAACTGAACAAATATTCGTCCGCAATCAGGCCGGATACACAGTATTCAACCTCTATTTCGGAACGTATTTCTCGCCGACTCTATACAAACACTATCCTGGCTACACGACCTAGTACAAATTGATTTACGATCGTACAAACATTGGCCGTGTCTGTCAATCGAATGTTGCGACGAATTCTTTCCTATTTGCACATTGATATAGGTACCTACTATTCGCACGTGTTAAAGCTGAATATCCAAACAGAACACAAGTTACGTTCAAGTAGGTACTATGCCGTCTCTATCTGTACTGGTGATGTGCTTAGATTTAAGTTTGCAATATACAAATTATCAAGTGACAGTGTACTCATAGGTAGTTGAAAAGTCTAACCATACACATACATACATACATAAACTCACGCCTTTTTTCCATGGGGGTAGGCAGAAACTACAGAGCGCCATATGCTACGATTCTTACATACTTCTTTTGCTTCGTTTACATTCATAAATGTTGTCATACACACACGCCGGCAAGTCTAACCATAATAAATAAATAAATAAAATGTGTGGTAGCGACAGGTATAGGTTTTAAGGCGAATGCGTAAAATATCCAGCGAAATTATGCTACGATTCTTACATACTTCTTTTGCTTCGTTTACATTCATACATGTTGTCATACACACACGCCGGCAAGTCTAATCATAATAAATAAATAAATAAAATGTGTGGTAGCGACAGGTATAGGTTTTAAGGCGAATGCGTAAAATATCCAGCGAAATTTAAATTTTAATTGAGTTTTCTGCTATTTACAGCTTACTAATAAAAATATACAGCGTGAAAGATAAATACTGACACAAACTTAACTGATACCATGAGCCCCTGTGAATGTATTGACCTATATTTAACATAGTTTTTTCCGCGACTTCGCGCCTGTGGCTATAAGATCCGTGTACAACTGTACATCTTAGGATCTAAGAGTAGTCTATAGCACTCAGGAATAAGGTTCTAACCATATTATTGTTAGAAAGGCTATTCCTTTTTAAATTAAATATAGCCACATTACTCGGTGATAATATAGCTTCTAAATAGTGTAAAAATATTAATATCGGTTCAGTATTTTTTAAGTTCAATCCTAACTAATCAACAAATAAAAAATCAAACATTTTCTCTGAATAGTACAAGTATAGATGTAGATTATTTGCATCTTTGATACTCGTTTAAAGTTTAGTTTTCATGGTCAAGTGACCCTAGGTTGTGGTTATGATAACACTCTAAAAAGCAGTCATTTGAAACAGTTGTGAAGGAAAAGAGTCTTTGAAAATCATGAGCCATTCAAGGTGTTACTTATTTCGTTGTAACTGTAGTAGGTCATGTAAATATTATTGGGTCTTCATAGTAAATAAATGCATTACTTATATGTATCAGTATAAATAATAGCAACATGGACTCACACAAACAATGTTTACTCCAGCACCTACTGGTGATTTTTCACCGTAATATCTATCTAAGAACATGTTCTTCTTTTTTTGTTTTGTTCTTGGTGCATGCACCAATAATCCTACCCTAACCTAGATAATAAATTTATTTAATTGCTTTCATTAACTCGAAATCAAATAATCAAGATATCCTCTTCTCCATTAAATCAATAAAAAATATAGAAATACTTTTAAACGATGACTTCAAAAGTCTATACAAAACATTAAGTAAGTAAGTTATAATTTGTAAGTTTTTATGGTGTACAATAAACTAACTAACTATTCTTCTCATCAATAAGTAACATCTACCATACTTACTTACTACTACTACTTCTGTGCTTTATCTAACTATACTTGCCTTTTGTGTTGGATAGAATTAGAATGACGATGTATATATATGTATATATATAACCTAACCTAACTCACCATACCTGTCATATAGCGAACCTAACTACCTAACCCAAGTACCTTACTGAAATGCATCGATTTTGAAAGATACTAATTGCATTATTTTTAACCGACTTTCAAAAAAGGAGGAGGTTCTATGTTCGTGTGTATGTATTTTTTTTTTTATTTTTTTTTTTATGTATGTTACCTGATTTCTCCCCCATTTGTGGACCGATTCTGAAAATTCTTTTTTTATTTGAAAGTGTATACTCCTGAGGTGGTCCCATTTTAATTTGGTGAAGATCTGGTGCTGATCTTCGGAGATATACAACGGAACTCTTCAAAAATAAACGGCAAATCTGTCGTGATTGCTGGAATCGCTTGGATGTTTATTGTTTATACAACATAATGACGTATCATCACGCCTGTATGCTCTGAGGGGTACGCAGGTGGGTACAATATACCTAGATTTCGTCAGTTAGGTATGTTAATTTTAATTTATTAGGGATTAGTGGAAACCCTATTATGATGACATGTATTGTAAACAATTAACAATATAAAATAAATTCATGGCAAATATTTTGATGGTAACAACTAAAAATGGAAAAATAAAAACTTTTTTGCAAAAAATAAAACCGACTTCAAAAAAAACACTAAACGGTGTAAAATAACTCTAAATTCGGAAGTCGGTGGCCCATCATGAGTAAGACAAACCCACCAAAGCCACAGACTTCCGAATTTAGAGTTATTTTACACCGTTTAGTGTTTTTTTTGAAGTCGGTTTTATTTTTTGCAAAAAAGTTTTATCACCTACTTTTCTGCGTGTTTCTATGTTGCTTACAATACTAAAGAAGATAGTAGTATGTGAAATTGTAGTAGTATGAGGTAATAATTTAATCCGATTGTTTATCATCCATACATGAAGAATACTATTTACTAAAGTAGTTCAGTATACTTTTGGTTTTGAGTGTATTGACTTAAATCTGAGTTAAAGAATAGAGGTTTAATCAAATAAAAACCATTTTGAATAGCTCAAATTATAATTGGGCTGCAAGTTAAATAATAGTTAACAGCTCGAGTGTCTTTTTGTGAGCCTCAAACATTTTAAAAATAAAATATTTTTTAGGGGTTGATGAGCTCTAGGTATGGGACAAATTAAAATAATCAATCATTTATTGCCACTCGCGCACTTAGATAATGGATTTTAAAAGCAATGAGCATCAAAAACTAATGACTGACTTTATAAACTGTTACGTCACTTGAGTATAATTATAAACATTCATCTGTCATCAGTAATTAAAAAATTCTTTGTTTGGAAAATGGCACTAGAAAAGATGGCTATCATGAAATATCAGAAAAATGTGTCGATTAACGTGTCTGTCTGTCGTCTGTCATAAAAAGATAGATAGATTTTGAATTCTTTGTTTAAAAAATGGCACATATAAGTTTTAACAAAGAAACTTTTTATAGAAACCCAGAAATAACGGGTTTCTTTCCCTGTTACAATGCATACAGTAAATAAAATGACAATATAAGCACATTCTACTCCCAGAAACTATATTGAGTAACATGTAGACATCCGCCACATAAAATTCTTGGCTATATCAAAATAAGTAGGCTATACAAAAGCACTTACAAGAACCCGTATAGTTCAAGGCCATGAATAGGTTAAAATCACTATATTACTCCCTTGGGGGTTGTACTAGGCGGCCAGGCAGCCTAGGTAGATAATAAATAGGCTGGCATTTCATGACGTCATACCCGTCTGGTTTGCGGTCAACGGTCTCGCTAAATGTGACGCAGATGTTACTGCGGCATCTTGACGTAGTGGGAACAGCAGTATTATGTATTAACATTAACCTTAAGTTAAAACCAGTTTCTTCGGATAAACCGCAACGTGTAAGTTAAAAAATAAATGATAAAAAGAAATGATGATAAATGATATTTATTTCTGTAAACAGGTTGTCACAAAGACTTTTACACGTCTTTTTTTTTAACGAGTAGATAAGATCGGAGTTTCACTACCTGATTACTCTGAGAAGAAACACCGAAAGAAACTCAGAGGTCATAGTCTCTTTTAAAGTCCAGACATTATCTTGGTCAAATCATGTAAGATCCATGCCGATTAGTGTCTGAAATGGTTTTTTGAGGAAAGAACCACACAGAATGAGGGGACCAGATCAGTCAGTGCAAGCATTTGTCAGTAATCGTGAGCTCATCTAATCTAATATATGGCTAGTCTTCTGAATCTATGTTCACAAATCGTAGCATTCAATATCTGCCTGGTATACTTAACCCCTTCTTGGTTATGTTGAGGCTGGCTCCTATTACTCGATTACAGCTAAATACCAGTGTTTTACAAGGAGTAACTAGCTTTCTGGCTATTCTAACAGTGTTGTTCTTTTTTTTTAAATTCAGAGACAAATTTTGACCAGCGGTTTTACCTACCTACTCCAAAGGGAGAAATTCACGCTGGACACTAAATTTTACACTAAGGGACACTTTGTTGTTGGACACTAAGTTTAGGCTCAGGTAATCGCGTGATATTAATTAGTCTATACTTTCTCAAAAATTACCTAGCTAGGCTATCGAATGCATAAATAATATTTGAAATCCAACTGGCTGTTATTAGACTAGCACCTTCAAACAAAGCAAGACCGTAGCTTTATTATATTAGTAAACATAAAGTTAGCTCTTTTAAAACACGCGATAAACGATCGTTTTCAATTTGTTTGTTATGTTTTGTATATTTCTTTAAATAATCCGTATTTGTACTGATATAATTCTAGCAGCTATATTTGAGAACTTAAAGTCATAACACAGTTCACCACGTCCCAAAAAAAAAGTAGGAGCGGAGTTTTGGTACACATTTTAGTATGAAGTACACTCAACAAAAGAGTTAAGTATGCAAGCTCAATATCAAACATATTTAAACGAAAATTCCGTCATCGATATTGTGTGCATTACAAGTTTTTATGCACTCTACATACTAGACCATCCAATGAGAACAAAACATCAAATATTTGAAAACAGAATCAAATATTTATTGCGCTCGCGCCAAACCATGAAATTGGCACGTTGACATATTTATTTTATTTTCTTTTTTTTCCTCGTTAATACGACTTCCTTTAAGTACCTAACGCGGGTCATAAAGAGGTAAACTATGATAAACTACTGTATAAATTAATTAAAATTCAATAATTACGAACATTAGTTAATATTTCGGTAGTATATCTACCGAAATAGTAGTACCTAGTTGTGACAGTTAATGACAAAATAAGTCAGTTAAGATAAGACAAAGATAATGGGCCGCTTTTACTATAACTAAGTATTATCTAAGTGTAATGCGTAAACAGTAAGCACATGTAACCCTTTGATAGCCAATTAATGACAAACCAAAATGTGCCCAGCGCGCCACGCGTCTTGACTATATGACGAATTCAAAGGATATAATCGTAGGTAGGCGCCGAGGGCACATTTATGCTTTTTTGACGTGGCGGTCAAGAGCACCGGCCACAAGGCTAAAATTAAGACACCGATGCGTAATTCATAGACAACCTCTTTCGGGTACCTAGTTTGGAGGTATGAAGAACAGGGTGTGAAGTTCCTCATCCACCATTGAAAAGGGAGGATCCTCCGACCAGACGGGTGTTGTGTCTGGCGGGCTAACTACTGCCCGACGATTGTTGTCGGGAACTTGTATACGTTTGTAGCGACATCTATCTCGCCACATACGAACTATCCTACATCGCGCAATTAAAGTTATCCGCGCAGTTTGAACGTATACAAGTTCCCGACAACAACCGTCGGGCAGTAGTTAGCCCACCAGACACAACACCCGTCTGGTCGGAGGATCCTCCCTTTTCAATGGTGGATGAGGAACTTTACACCCTGTTCCTCATGCCTCCAAACTGGTGACCCCGAACATGAACGTCAGCGCAGCCTTCGCGCAGAGCTACATCAGCGTGACGTCATCATCACTTCCTCAAGCTCTCGAGCAGCGAGTCACCCAGCCAGCCAGCATCTACGGCTTCTACGGGTATCCTGACCACCAGCATGCAGCAGACGCGCATACCTGGTCATCACCCACAGCCACCTCAAGCAACCTTGGCACAGCACACTGCACTTCGGCCGGTCAGCAAGCAGAGACCCACTTCTCTCCTGGTCGACGCAGCAGCCAGCCACTCCACAGCACTGCACCACTCCGACTCACTGGAGCATATGCAGCATCACCCCGACTCACTGGGGCATCAGCAGCAACACCCCGACTCACTGGGGCGTCACCGCAGACAGTTCCGACCCACTGTGAACTATGCGGCATCGGGTTCCGACTCACTGGAACACCTCACTGGCCTGGCAAGCACTCCAAGACTCAACCTGCTATCGACCTCCGGTCTCGGAGGGGAGTGATGTAGCGACATCTATCTCGCCACATACGAACTATCCTACATCGCGCAATTAAAGTTATCCGCGCAGTTTGAACGTATACAAGTTCCCGACAACAACCGTCGGGCAGTAGTTAGCCCACCAGACACAACACCCGTCTGGTCGGAGGATCCTCCCTTTTCAATGGTGGATGAGGAACTTTACACCCTGTTCCTCATGCCTCCAAACGTTCAAACTGCGCGGATAACTTTAATGGCGCGATGTAGGATAGTTCGTAGGTATGTGGCGAGATAGATGTTGCTCTATAAGACTCCTCCGTGCGTCGGAAAACACGTTAAGCCGTTGATCCCGGCTGTCATTTGTAGATCTTTGACAGTCGTGACGGAAGCCCGAAAGTCTGACAATCAGTTTAACCGAATGGTATCGTCTAACACAGTTACTGGGTTGTGGAGGTCAGACAGGCAGTAGCTCCATGTAAAACACTGGTATTCAGCTGCATCTGGTTGAGCTGGAAGCCGACCCCAACATAGTTGAGAAAAGGCTAGGCAGATGATAATGAGTATCCTGCTAAAAAAAAATAAGTGTGTGTATTTTAGTCAAAGACATTCAGTACCTATAGACCGGACATCACGAACAAAATTTTCGTCCGAAAAAGTGTGTCCTGCTGGATACAAGTCTATGAGTTTTTTGTAGTACGCTCCGCTGCCGCTCCAATATTCATATATTATTCTAGATGGCGTTACTGAGACATGGGATCAAAGTTTTTCTATGACATTTCCTTGACATGCCCGCTCTGTAGTATTTTAAATCTCTTTGATTTTAGTCAACACACGTAAGAAATGAAACTTCTGTATGACATAATTTTTCGAAAAATGATCCATTATTTAAAACTTTACAGAAATTGGTTAAATAAAGCTAAATTAGATAAAGTTTAAGAAAAAGGCTTTTATAATCATAGACATCGATACAAATAAATGTGGCGCGTAACGCAACGGAAAAATGTGACAAGATGGCCCGTAAGAAAAAACGTTACTTACCTACATTGTTATATTAGTTTTCCCTTCAAAAATATAGCTCAAACAACACAAGAAAAAAAAAAACTGTACAAAGGCGGACTTAATGCCTTAGGCATTCACATTTACATTCGTTTTCTAAAGTTATGGAATTGCGAACCCATTGCTTTGTAATGCAAACGGTAGACATTATTATTGCCTTTCGAATAAGCCTATTTTTATCTCAGTATGACTAAAATAAATAAATAAAATAAATATTCCACAACTGTTTCACACAACGCCATCTAGTCCCAAGCTAAGCTAAGAGCTTGTGTTATGGGTACTAAACAGCTGATAAACATACTTATATATTTCTAAATATATACATATTATAGATAAATTACAACCAGACACAGAACAAATGATCGTGCTCATCACACAAACATTTGTCCTGGGTGGGAATCGAACCCACGACCTACGGCATAGCAGTCAGGGTCACTAACTATTAGACCAACAGGCCAGTCAGTCAAAAGTTTGAGATATATGATTTTTTTTGTACTAGCATAGACCATATTTCAACAAAAAAAAAACATAATGGCTGCCACATAGCGGGGAAGCGTTTGGGAATCAAGCCTAGAGTGAAATTGTACTTTAAAATAGTTTATATTTAAGTATTTAAAATATCGCTAGTCCATGTCTGGACACAATGTATATGTATTAATATAAATAAATTACACCCAGACACAGATCAAATGATCATACTCATCACACAAACATTTGTTTTGGTTGGGAATCGTACCCACGACCTTCGGCATAGCAGTCAGGGCCACTAACTACTAGACCAACAGGCCAGTCGAAAAAGCCAGCTAGCCAGCCAGCCAGCTGGCCAGTCCATTAATCTCTATTTGCACTCATCTCAATAGTACTTAATACATATTCTCAAGTAATATTTAAAAATGCTAATGCCAGTTTGTTTTGTTACCTTTTAACATCTTAACAGCTATATAGGGTGACTGGTAATTAGTGACCGATACTTAAACACGTGATTGTACTCATGAATACGAATAACTTACCCGAAGAAACTTTTTTTTACAGTCATTGACTTTCAATTACGTCAGTACTGCTCAACGGGAGCGGTGTGGGTGGCTGGGGAGCGTGTGACGCTACTACTAGTAGTAGATTTTGCCCTTCCTGAAGTTAGACTATCAGCTGATAAATCGTCCCTATTCGTGCCTACTGTGATCGATCACGGGCGCGCGCGCGAATTTCAAACAGCGTTTTTGTTATTTTATTGTGTTATAAGTTAAAAGTTTCTTTGGGAAAGTTTATTGAAATCATAAATACAATCACGTGTTTAAGTATCGGTCACTAATTCATCATGCTCAAAAGCAAGACGGAAGAAATGTTTCTGCAATCTACAGTTGTTGAGACAAAAACAAGGTCATTAATTTTCATTATTATTATTTTTTTTCTTTTTCTTGTTCTATTTCTTGTTAATTAATTGATACATACATACATACATACATAACGTCACGCCTGTAATCCCCGAAGGGCTAGGCAGAGGTGTACCTGGTAGTACAACCCACATTTCGCCAGTTATGTTTTAAGTCCCATGTAATAGGAGGCGAGCCTATTGCCATCAATCGGGCACAAATCCATACTCCGGGCTGCAACTGAGAAATCCCAGATGGAAAAACCCAATAACACTTTGCCCGACCCGGGAATCGAACCCGGGACCTCATGCTCAGCAGTAGCGCTTGCGACTACTAGACCAACGAGGCAGTCGAATAGTCAGGCAGTAATTAATTGATATTTCTAAATAATTAGTTTATAATTGTATTTAACATAATAAATCCAGTGTTACCAGGTCATGCATGCTGTGACATCTTAATTTATGTTGTACATTTAATATTATTTTAGAATAGCACTAAGTTAAGAAGAATCTGTCACTGTCGATTTTGTCGACAAAGCTGTTTCTACGGTGATCTTTGCCAAGATAGTTGCCACCACACGGGCAATATCAACTATTAAAAAAAAATACAAAAAAAAATCAACCGACTTCTTAAAAAAAACTAACAGGTGAAAAATAACTCCAGTTTCGGAAGTCTGTGGTTTTGTTTTGTTCATTATTGGCCACCGACTTCCGAAACTTCCGAAATTTTTAGTTTCTTTGTATGTAAAGTCTTTCAGAACTTGAAAGAATCATTGAAATTGGATAACAATTGCTAAAGAAGTTCTATCTAAACATTAATCTGTACATCTCTGCCGGGCCCCTTTTAAATTAGAATGGCGTAATGTTATGTTGTGGAAATACAAAAGCTCAGCATAGACATCTGACTAAAGCAATCGCGAATAATTTGCTGTAATGCGTTGAAGAGTTCAGTTGCCTGTCGTCTTCATCAGTCTTTCTTCACCAAATGATACTTTCTAAATGAAAATGCTTGATTTGTTACTAAAAATGTTAAAATCGGTGCGTGTGTGCGTATATTTTTTGAGGAGTTCCCTCAATTCCTCGAAGATCCTTTATCAGATATGAGTTTTGATACAAATGGGACCAATCTGTTAGTATACCCTATCAAATAAAAAAAGAATTTTGTAAATCGGTCCATAAATGACGGAGTACTGAGGTAACAAACCCTAAAAAAAAAATACAACCGAATTGAGAACCTCCTCCTTTTTTTGAAGTCGGTTAAAAAGATACATTCGGAAACTAAGTTATTTAAAGTACTTATCGGTCATAACCTTACAATATCATACAACACTTCCTCGTCTTTTAAGTCATTCGCTGCACCAATTTCACATAATCCTTTTCCAAGAAAACAAAAATTGTAAACAAAATATTCATAGTTCTTTCCGTGGCGGGTAAAGTCGTGACGTCATAGTGTGACGCATCTTGTTGACGATCAGTGTACCTGACTGCAGGCAGATTCAACTAATACCTGTCAATGCGCAATGCGTATTAGTTTCTCGGAAGGATCATGTGTTCAATAATAATAACAAGTCAATAAGTTCAGCCGCCGTTTTTTGTTATATTAACCTAAAAGCGAAATGTCTCCCTGGCTTTACTATGGAATTTCAAGCCCTCACTTTACCCATGTTTTCACGGGAGATTTTTAGATAGAGTAAGAAAGATAATGCGTTTATTGGCATTACATTAAAATACGCAGCAGCATCCATTAAGACTTGAAGCCATTACCAATGATGATGACATTAATTTAAGCATAAAACAATAAAAAAGGATATAAGCTTAATGCCACATGGCAATACAAAGTGTACCACCTGATGCTAATTTTCAGCAGCAATCTGTTTCTGTTTACGGAATAGCACTGTTGGTTTGCCCAAAGTCGCATTGGATTTTCAACTCTCGGGGTTGAATTTAATAAAGCGCTTGCATGAGTGTGCGTGAAAAAATCCAGTGGGAGTTTTTCCAGCCTTTTTTTTTTGATGGGTGGAAAATCCTCATATATCCCCCGCCCGAGGAGGCGGAGGGGTCTGTCAGACTCTTACTGACTAAAAACCACCCCGTGTTCCTTTTCACACCTGCGCCGGGGGTCACGGGAACAGAAGATACTTCCGCGACCCACGACTGGTGCCGCGCGCCTCGCGGGCCTCGCCAAGTCAGCGAGGGTAGTGAGGTGTCAGACTCCCCTCGCGACGTCTAAAACGGGCGCGCGTGAACACGTACATGGACCCGCCACCTCGGGTCCATGTACGTGGGGGCGGCGGACATCCCCGCGTCCGTCGCCCTGGACCCATTCAGGGGGGCTGGAAGAGGGCGTTGTCCGCCCTCCGCCTGCGCCCGGTGCGTCTGCTGCAGGCAGGGTGAGTGGAGGTAATCTCCCTCTCCTAACGAGACAGTCAATACGTATTTTCAAATGTAATGAAAAACAATCGTGGGTAAAAAATATAAATAGGCATATTAAAATGAGTTAGCCTATGGTAGTCTATGATCGTTTCTACGGGCTCGAAGTCCAACCGGTAAACGATAGGCTACGTGCGTATTAGGGCTTTTACCGTACGATCAAAGAATGTAGGAAGGAAGCGGTTAACATACTTAGTTATTATTTCTTAGGTAAAGGGGTATACCTGCTTTTGTAGATCTCAGTCATTAGAAACCTTTACTAATATGAATCGTTAGACATGACTGGTGAAAGACATGACAGAGAAAAGATTTGACTGTTTCAATAGAATGGAATAGAAAACTTGCAAATTATAACATTATACTAGTACTATATACATTATCTTACTATGTTTTACTTTTATTTGTTTTTTTTTTGTTGTTTGTTTGCATTGAATCGGCTCCGAAACTACTGGACCGATTTGAAAAACCCTTTCACCGTTGGGCAGCTACACTACCCCGGTTGACATAGGCTACTTTTTTTATCCCTGTATTCCCACGGGAACGGTAACAACGCGGGTGAAACCGCGTTACGTCTGCTAGTCATCTATACACGACTGAGCCGGTGCAAAGGATCCTGAAGTATTATTATTTGGCCCCTCTAAGATTAAATTCAGGCATTCGATACTCGATACACATCTCTGACGAAGTTTACCCAAAGTTACGTAATGATGTTTAATATCTCTACGAAATCTCGTTTAATCAAGATGATATTTTAGTGGTAGCCATTAACTGTTAATCTAGATCTGATAATCTAATGTTTACTTACTTACATCTCGATAGCATTTAGATTCTGTTTCTCTGTTGACTGTTTGTGCGTAATATTCACAACCCAGGGACTGGGCGACATGATACCCCTTGGTTAGACTGGGAATTAAGTAATGTGTAGGTACATTATTATTAGTATTACATTTAGCTACCTCGACCTCCACCTTCTCCAGTTTTGACTGCCTCGTTGGTTAATGGTCGCAAGCGGTACTACCGAGCACGAGGTTCCGGGTTCGCTCCCTGGGTCGGGGAAAGTGTTATCGAGTTTTTCCGTCTGGAAATTCTTAGTAGCAGCCAGTAGTCTAGATTGGTGCCCGATTGATGGCTAGGTTCGCCCCCTATTACATGGGACTTAAAAATAACTGGCGAAATGTGGGTGTTCTACCAGGCACACCTCTGCCTAGCCCTTCGGGAATTACAGGCGTGTTGTTGTGTTATGTTTATATTTAATTATGGATATTGAGCATAAACATTAACTCACACCTATTTCCCATAGGGGTAAGCAGCAAATACAGAGCGCCAAATACTCCGATTTTTACAACTAGCTACTTACTGAAGATGTAGTTGTTGTATTACTAGTATTGCTCATCAAAAATAACAATTAGAAAAAGCGTATTCTTGATAAAAAAAACTTGTCTTTATTTCCAATACATATTTGCATAGTGCTTATAAAGAGCCTTATAAAGATCGAATCGATTTTTATCAGAGCTTAGAAATCATTAGACCGTCTTTAATGTCGGTCGTACTAGAATATAACCTAAAATGTGTGCGAAGTTGATTATCTAACACGTCGTAACAAGCGACCTTTACTGTCATTTTGGTCATAATAGATAACTGTTAAACAGTAGTGGTGTTTTGTTCTGAACTACGGTGCATGGATAAATGAAATGCATTCCTTCTTTCATAAAAGTATACTGGGTGAAAAACATTGGATTGTTTGTTTTTGGTATGTAGGCTTACTTACTGCTCCGCTTTTATGTTATGAATTCCCTTGCGGGATCCAAGACAGTTGTTATCATTTCCTCGGGGCTCGCTTCGCCTTGACGCTTTTTTGGTGGATGACACTATTGATTCTGGCTTTCAGAAGTTGCAGTTGTTGGGAACAGAGTCAAGGCTAAGTCCCAATTAGATAAATGGAAGGCTTATTCTTATAAAGGGCATAGGCTGCTTAGTAGCGTGCCCTGACTGAATCCAGTGATCTTAATTGAGTGCGTATTTTACAATTACTGGATTATGTGGTATTTGCAAATGGCAGATCTATTACATTGGCCCATAGTCCTTTTTGAGAATATTTAGTCTACTGAATTCAAAATCGTTGCGCCTTTTACTAGACGCTATTGAACGCAAGTTTCAGTTGCTACAGGCATACTTAGAATTTTCACGGGCTATATACAGGGTGTCTCATTCAAATGGGTCAGTATGGGAAAGTCTGAAACTATAAGACATACGAAGATCTGTTCTGAGGAACCATGTCATCGATTTTAATAAAAAGAGAAACTGCATTCATACATTGTAAAAAACATCTGTACTCCGTTCGGGAATCGAACCCGGTTATTTTGAAAAAAAAAAACTTACACTATTTCTATTTAGATATCGATTGTGTAGGTCTTAAGCCTTTTTCAATACCGGCTCTGGACTATTTCTTGTGGGGTTACGTTAAGGATGAAGTGTACAAAACAAGCTATGACACCGTTGTAGACCTAAAAGTAGCCATAGAGACAATTATAACGCAAATTCACCACATGAAGATACAAAATGCAATTGTAAGATCGTTACCTAAACGTGTTGAATATTGTATTGAAAAAGGCGGTGGTCACTTCGAGCACCTACTAAAGTAAATTAAAGTATGTGGAAACAATGCATTTTATTCATTTTAGACATCATGTTTCATACAGTTATTTAACTGCTTAAGACCTACACAATCGATATCTAAATAGAAATAGTGTAGGGTTTTTTTCAAAATAACCGGGTTCGATTCCCGAACGGAGTAGGTACAGATGTTTTTTAAAATGTATGAATGCAGTTTCTCTTTTTATTAAAATCGATGACATGGTTCCTTAGAACAGATCTTCGTATGTCTTAAAGTTTCAGACTTTCCCATACTGACCCATTTGAATGAGACATCCTGTATATTTGTATGGATAATCTGAGACACGACTATTTTGGATGGAAAGTTTAAACAAAATAAAAAAATGTTCCACAACTCAACAAAGCAACAAAGCTGTCTAGCGGCTCTAAGTTCTGTGGGGCAACAAAAAGTGCCAGTCTTTTTTTGTTAATTACCGGGAACTAAAGGCACGGTGATACCTACCTACTTGTCTAAAGTCTAAATCTTCGGCAACTAGCGCTGATGCCTTAAAGACTAATGTAGATCTTGAAAGAAATTAAATGTGAAAAGTTGTGGAATATTTAAATCCAGTCTTCTAGCTCAATTATCGGGATATAATCGCTTAGAATTACCTATTTTTCTGAAACCCATATCTTTAGTAACCCGCCATGATTACTTAGAGTAGTAGTGGCTACTCATAATGAAGATAGAAGTAAATATTTTGCTAGCTTTAACAGGTATTAGACACGTAGGTGTGAGATTGCACGCATGCTTGGACGCAACGTGCGTGTGTGCGAACGTGCACGATTGCGTGCAAGAGGGCGTGTCGCATATATATTGTTTTGTTTGTGTTGTGGGTGCATAATCAGAAATATTGATAAATAGGAGTTTTATCTCTTTCATTTATTTTATTAACCCTTTAGCCGCTTGTGTCGTATTTATGCGACAGAGAACATGTATGACTTTTTCGTTTTATTTTCAAAATACTGACTGTGTGGTAAAACTAAAACCATTATCGAATTGAAATATATTTAGCCAAGCGCTTAAAAGGTTAAATAGGAACAACAAACAGTTACGTTGTACAATATTATAAACAGATTGAAATACTTAATAAAAATAAAATATAGGTAGTAATAATGTAACACTCTCTTTCATTTGAGTAGAGACTAATTACCTGGTATCATACTTAAAATGCCGTCCATGGGATTCTGACTAGGCTTCACACATACCGTCGAAAAATATCTTATTTCATGATATGTTCCTTAACCGTTTTTAAAAAATATGATATTTAAATGGGATAAGGACTACAGATTGTATGTATTTTTACAAATTAATGTATTGGTGTATCTATTTGTACAAAGACAATTCTTAACACTTAATGAATATCATCAAAACCCTTTCTATATACAAATATTCTAGTAATTATCAACTGCGAGGTAGTTTTGAAAGTCATTTACAATTCTAATGCCTTTCATTTTGACAATTAAACAACACTCATTGCGTTATTTACTTTGACGTGCAGACGAATTGTTCAAACATATGAAGCAATGGATTAAGAATTTCCTTATAAATCCTTCAGATTGTGATATAAAGCGTGTTTTGCAATGACTGCTAATACCATTGACCTTCAAAATTGACAAGGTAATTAAACTATCTTCTTTCCCTAATGAAATCTTAATTCAAGTAGGTACATAATTAAACAATATAGACTACTGCCTCGTTGATATAGCGATCGGCAGTGCTACTGCTAAACATGAGGTCTTCCAGGGCTACCAGGACTAGACTTCCAGGTTGGATGGAATTCATGGAGTCTGAATTTTTGTGCTAGCTGGTTGCCAAGGTCAGTTTGTGCCAATTTACATGGTACCTACTTATAACTGCAGAAATGTGAGTACTCTTCTGCCTTCGGAGAATACAGGCGTCAACTTATGAAAGTACAAAAAAAAATTAAGACGTGATAAAAAAAGAGTTTATGGTCAACAGAAAATAAAAATAGTTATGGAATGTCGTTACATCACACTGCACACGATCGGTGATGACGCCTTATCAACTTCCCATTGAGTTGAGATTATAATATCGTCACAGAATTATCCAGCGCGGTTTACTAGACGAACGCGTATAAGGCGTCAATGATACATTCAATACTCATTCATTCATTGTTATTTGTTTTGAAACGTACACTTTGCGCGCGCATTTCGCGTTCCATTTTTAAATTATTTATTTTTTTTCTTTAATTTTGTGCAAGGAAGTGTGTGCCAATGAGTTTTATTTGTGGTTTTTTAATGTGAAAGTAATATAAGGAATTTATTGTATCATAGGAAATTGGTATGTAATTTAAGTAATAAAATATTTATTTGTTGTTGTGAATAAGTATTTATTGCATTCGGAAATCATGTCTTATTACACGTTTCATTGAGCAAGGATGATTTTTTCCTGTTATAAATTATTAACATGGAAAAAACTAAAAACTTGACATGGATTAATAATTTAGCAACAACTTGAGTTTCTCTGAAATTATACGGTCTATGTATCTTTTAACTTAGCTTGTTTTGCTTCTAAACAATTCACAACAAAATATATAAAAAAAGTAAGAAGTCATTTACTTAACTATACTTCTGGGAAGCTATTTTTGTACATTGTATCTTATCACACGGATAAGAGTGTTTTATTGTTTCTATTTATAGTTTTGACTTACATTTATTTAAGGATGAAACAGATCAGTGTTTTTAATATTAAAACGAAAGTTATACGGAAAACGCAATTTTTCCTTGGACATTGTTTATTTATGAATAACCATTTCCGTATTTTAACTAATGAAACAATTTCTATCTAACTATCTGCATCAGTTGCATTTAAATAAAACATTATTTTTATTGTGAAATTTTCTTAAAATAATTTGACATAAGATGTTCAGTCCAACTGTCCAATGAGTCAAATGTCTTGATAGTTTTTCAACTGTTGTATTGGTCTCTGTATCAATATGGTTTATTTTTGTCTTTTCTTTTCTTTTTTTCATTTTAAATTGCACCTACCACTGCTTTTCTCTGCATCACCTGAAGGTTGACTGGTAGAATATGCCTATGGTATTAAGTCCGCCTTTGTACATTAGTCTGCTTGAAGTATTAAATAAATAAATATTTGATTTATTTTACTTTAATGAGAACAGATATCAACAACCAATTACAATAACTAAAGACACAGTGTATATGCACATGACTTTAAGACATAAATACAGTAGAGGATAACATAATATACAATAATATTATAAGTAAAAAGGTAAATAGGTTACCTGAACAACATTCGATCTTCAAAAACGGCACACTTACGCACGCCTTCATGGCGACGCATTCCTGTTTACGGCGCGACGCAACACCGAGGTCAAGTGTGGCTAGTTAGCCACACTTTAGTTTCGCTTCACTTTAGTTTCTACATATTGGCATATCTTGATATCGAGTCCTTCCTATAAGGAACGTAAACTACAATTGGCGCCAAAACTAGCTCCATTAATATTCATCAATAGGAATGGAATTGTCTTATGATATTAAAACTGCTTTTGGAAAAGATTATGACTGATTGACTTCGGTCTATAAGATACAATCATCCTGTTATGTTAGCGGCCCGGGTTAGGAAGCAAAGCAGACTGGATAGTGATTCTGACCTAGGAAGTGGTTAGAAGTCGTTTTGGGGTACAGTCTTTTACAACTTTATATACAAACATATTATTATAGATAAATTACACCCAGACATAGATCAAATGATCGTGCTCATCACACAAATATTTGTCTAGGGTGGGAATCGCACCAACGACCTCTGTCATAGCAGTCAGGCAACAAAACACTAGACCAACAAACCAGTCTCCAATCCAGTTGTCCAGTTTGTGCCCGTTTAAAGGCAATAGGCCACTGCTGACCACTGCCAGCAGTGGCCTAATGCCTCGAAGAGTCGAAGAAAAGAATCGTGATATTACACAATTCTAACATCTAACACGAAATTAGACAAAAGTGCTACTGATCGCAGACACGATAAAGTATTTAAATCCGAATTTGATAAGATTACGATTCATTAATTATTATGAAATTTGTATCAATTTACTCTGTGTAATGTCCTATAATGTTTGGAAACGCACCCTACTAAATAGGAGACATTCCCGGTGTAGGGCAACTTTTTAAAACATTACTCCGTAACATAGTCTTGTTTTATAGTATAATAGAAAATATCTTTTATTTACACAGGAAGTAGGTAGATATAGGTACATAATGATGTTAACATATTTATTATAATATAATAACAAGATTAAAAGATTTGTGTGTATGTATCTAACCAATAAACTTAAAAACTACTTTACCGATTTGAAAAAATCTTTCACTGTTGGGAAGCTACACTATCAAAGTCAAAGTCAAACCATTTATTTCAATTAGGCCCCCATAAGGCACTTTTGAACGTCGAACAAAAATAACTTTAAAAAATGATTCTAGTTGCCCCTTCCAAAAAGTAGATTTGTATGGAGAAGAATGGGCAAGAAACTCCATACTTACTCTTTTAAAATCGATTTTACAATACTTTGTATATGTCGTAGGATAATTTGATACTTCGAATTTTCGCGAAAATCCTAGGAAATCCTAGGGGTTTTGCGAAAACGCGGATAATTAGACATAATGTTGGTTATGTTGGTTAGGTTAGGTTAGAACCATGACCATTAGCGCGCGAAGGCGAGCGAGCGAAGCGAGCGTGCCGCGGCAGCGGCCGCCGAAAACCAGATCTCTTCTATTGTTGGTGAATCATGTTGGTTAGGTTATAATTATCAAATCTTACTGGACTTTGTCCAGTAAGATTTGATAATTTTTCGCCTATGTCTAAATATCCGCGTTTTCGCAAAACCCCTAGGATTTTCGCGAAAATTCGAAGTATCAAATTATCCTACGACATATACATCAATAAGATTATATGTGAGGAGGAGGAGGAATAAAAGTATTATACTAAGATATGTTAAAGCAAAAAAAAAAAAAAAGCAATGGAGTTGATAATTACATGTGGTACAGCTAGATACATTGTGCTCACATATTTACAAATGTATCCCCGGGTGCCATAGGCTATTTCTTATCCCTGTATTCCCACGGGAACGGGAACTATGCGGGTGAAACTGCGTGGTGACTTCTGCTAGTTAGGAAATATAGCTGAGCCTTGTACAATCTACCAGAATAAGAAAATCCAATTCTGTCTATCTATTCTATTGTATCTCCAACCCTTAAGGTACACTCGATAGTTTACCAGCAACTGATTGTATCCTCAGATGACATCAGGGCTGCACAGTCACGGACACCAGATCTCTCAGCCGACGAGCCACCATCTGGAATCAGCCAACGTTCTCTCTGCCAAGGAGAAGACTGTGCACGGAAAGGAGAAGACATTTAAAGTATGTTATCAAAGTTCCTAGTTTATATCGATTGCACCATGAATTCTTAGGAGAGAGAGATATTTTTACAGAGTTGAAAGAACTGTCTAGCTATTTAATGGGCTATTGACAAAATGTTAGTTTTTAGTCCCTCATCTAGATTCCAAGAAAGTATTCAACACAATATATTTTTTCTTTTTTTCACGAACATAATCAAAAAAATAACGGCGATACATCAAGTCAAAATGTCGCATGACGTCACTAGCCAGTACAGTTTATACTAGATAATGACGCTACAAGCCCCCTCTCCTCAATTTTAATGCGCTTAATCTAAGCAGTTTTCCATTAATATAGCCAATTACTGTCACACTGCAGGGCAAAGGTCGCTTCCATACAGAGAAGGCATAAGCATTGATCACCACGGTTGGGAATCGAATCCAGGTTCCCATGCTTAGCAGAAGCACGTACGGCCGCTAGACTAACGAGGCAGACATGGCAGGCACGGCTCTAGTATTTTTTTTAACGCCGGCCGTAATCACGAAACAACTTAGATTTGCCGATTCTATATTATTTCCTTGTCGCAACTTGTCTATTTACTCGAGTTAAAGTCTTTTGACGTAAATTTGTACAATTAAACAAGTTCATAGAAACAATGTGATTTTCTAGTAAAGTTGTCATTTTTTTGACGTCACAAACTCGTATCTATTGTGTGCGCTGATGCTGTTAGGGCTTGTCAAATTTTTTATGTTTTTATCCTGTGCATATACTTGTGTGGGTTAAGCTGTGGTTAAATGGATGCGGATGTCAAAAGCTTAAATAAACATTAGGTATTAGATTTTCTGGTTTAAATATTATTGTAGTTGTTATATTTAGTTTAGTATCATTATGGAAGTGTACGAAGGAGTGCGTACGGATCGTAGAAAGTCGTACTGTAGTTTCTGGTTCTTGAACTATCCCCCATGGGGGAACGATGTGAGTTTATATATTATTATTTATATTATGTTTATTGTAATGAGGCGTTAAGATTTTAATAAGCAAACCGGCATAGATATTTCTCGACGCCATGTGAGACCAAGTCAGACGCCCATGGCATAGGAACTATGACACCAGGTCAAGCCCTAAACACTCGAAAAATAAAGATGAATAGGTGCCATCATGATTCTATTGAGATAGCATGATGGAAATAGATAGGTATGCATGATAGTAAAATTCTTTTTTCAGACAGGAATCTTGATAGCCTTTTATAGGCTGGAAATATGATCACATTCAGTCTTATTATACGCTCCCAGGAGTGGTTTATTACCCTACGGACCCTTCACTTTACCTACTTACATTTTTATAGTAAGATTATTACAGACTATCGGACGTCAACGGTTTCACCCGTGTAGTTCCCGTTCCAGTGGGAATACAGAGGTAAAAAAGTAACCTATGTCATCCGGGAGCTGTGTAGCTACCCAATGGTGAAAGAATTTTTTAAATTGGTCTATTAGTTATTAAGTTTTTGTAGAAAAATACAAATCATTCGTCTTTATAATATCAAGTATATAGAATTATGCTTTTTTTCATATCATGCGTTCACGTGACCAGTGACCGAATTTATTTGAGAACCAACCCTGTTCTCGGAGCCTGTTAAAATTAAACTTGATTGTATTAATCAGCTATATCTCCTAGGAATACCTGCCGTATTTTTTTTTCATATATTCCTAGTTTCTGGTCCAGCTTACTTATTTTATGTCACCATTGTCCACAGGTGGTAGTCGGCAGCGAAGTGGGAGTGATGAAGGCGCCACTGGTGGGACCGCGGCCGTACAACGCGCTGGCCATCATACACACGCAGCAAAGCAACACCTTCGATATGCTCAACTCTCTCACCACCAGCGTTGTGAGTATCTCGCTTTTATTACCCCACCGATCTACACTTACGCTGGATATTAATAATCTATCTCGGTTGCTATCTTGATCCCGATCTTTGTCTGTAACCCATCAACGACCGAATTCGCCTATCCGAGTCTTAAAGATGTCCAATCAGAAGCAGCCGTCAAAAACAAAGGATCGGGATTTGGATTGAGATAGAATATTAATATCGGGCGTTAGTAGCAAGCAAAATCAAAAATCAAAAGTCTTTATCCAAAAGGTTGAGAGTCATCACTTTTTGAACGTCAAAAAATACATAGGCATTCCACCAAAACGCCCACTCTTCTGGGAGCAAACACAAAGGAACCCAAACTAAGCACAGCTTTTGTTAGGAGACCCAGGACACACACTTTGCTAAATTTGGGCTCCTGCCTCTCAGTACAAAATTAGAAGAGATTATTGTTAACATGTTTTTAGGGAGAAAATAAACGTTTTTATAATCATTATTATTAACTAGCTTCTGCCCGTGACTTCGTACGCGGATCCTGTTGCTTATGCCAGCTACAACGGGGTCGTCAAAATCGAAGATCTGAAACGTCTGACGTCGAATTGTAAAAGCCCGGGGACGGAAAACAATGGAATGCGCGAGACGATCCAAGACGTTCCAGATTTTTTATTTTTGTTGGTCAACAGGAAATGCCATCAGACTTAACAACTTTTGCTAAGACGCCATTTTTATTATGTATATGCTATATTGTCGCTGGGCTTTAGAGTTCCACTACAGGTGCTCCAGATCTTCAAATTTAGTTTCACAGCAGAAAACACTCTTCACGTGAAATAGTTTTAGCAATGGCACCATTTTTATATCTCTTTTACTTTAGGTGTTCCATTTTCCAAAATAAATTATAGTCTTTATGATGCGTGACGTTCACGCTCAGCGGTCAGTCGCGCATCTCCTTCCCCCACTTATCTCTAGAGTAGATGCGTATTGACGCTGAAAACTCAAGCGTCATACTTTTTCCGTGAACGTCTCCAACTCGCGAGACAGTGCATGATGTTCATGATCAGCGGTCAGTCATATATTCTTCACTGGTGTCTAGAGACCTGGATACCTGGTAGATGCGTAAATACGCTGAGAATGCAGGCGTGCTTCGCGATCCCAAGAAGTTTCCACGGAGCGAGTTGCAACCTCATGTTGTCGAACAGCATCAAGTCCCTCCTAACGCTCTTCGGTAGATTGTTGGGATCTTATGATCTTTAATCATTTAGCACTTTTGGAACATTGAGAAAGATTTGACCTCTTTCTAGGTATGGTTATAGTTTTATTGTGATGATACCTGATCAATTAAAATCTAAGTGGCTGCTCCCCAGCGTTACCGGGTAGGCAACCATGTATCAAAGATAAATAGAAAAGGAAATTAAACACTCAAATAACATAAGCCCGAAGGCATATTTATACGACAAAAAAAATGGAAGTTTTGGCCAGTAGAGTCTAATTTTCAATGATATACCATCGTCATCGAAAATCAGCCCTGAACTGTTCCCGCCTTCACCGCGTGGAGGTACTTATGTTATTTTATAAATATGCAATGAAATTAGTGATAGCTTTAATTTATATATCAAATGTATCTGATCTTCGATTTTTATAAGTCAACAGGAAATGCCTATCAGACCGAACAACTTTTGCTAAGATGTCATTCCTATGTGAGTTATGGTGTAGCTGGGCTCTTGGAGTTCCACAACAGGTGTTCCAGATCTTCGATATTTATACGTCAACAGCGAGTGCTCATAAGGCTGAACAACTCTTGCTAAGACGTCATTCCTATATATGTTATAGTGTAGCTGGGCACTTGAAGTTCCACATCAGGTGTTCCGGATCTTCAAATTTATTGTCTCAGCAGAAAATGCTCATCACGTGGAACAATTTTTGCTATGGTACCATTTTTGTATCTCCTATAGTTTAGCTGGTCTGTTGCGGTTCTGCATCAAGTGTTCCGGATCTTCAAATTTATTCTCTCAGCAAAAAATGCTCATCACGTGGAACAATTTTTGCTATGGTACCATTTTTGTATCTCCTATAGTTTAGCTGGTCTGTTGCGGTTCTGCATCAGGTGTTCCGGATCTTCAAATTTATTCTCTCAGCAAAAAATGCTCATCATGTGGAACAATTTTTGCTATGGTACCATTTTTGTATCTCCTATAGTTTAGCTGGTCTGTTGCGGTTCTGCATCAGGTGTTCCAGTTTCCAGGATAAATTATAGCCTATGTGTTGCCCAGACTTAATATCTATACAACAAAAAAAAATCATTCAAATCCGTCCAGTAGTTCCGAAGATTAGCGCGTGCAAACAAACAGACAAACAGACAGACTCTTTTTTTGGATTCGTGCTCTATTACTGTTTCTAAACCCCCCTCAATTATTATTTTTTAAATATATTCATTGTACAGACACAGTTTTTTTACAGTCTTATTATATGTATAGATAAATCGAGCCACTTCTTTTTCACGTAATATACATTACCTTTTCTTACAAAGTTACCATTTTTATGTCAGAGCACGATCCCTATTACCCTGAATATAAACCATTATACGTGATAAAGAGATTGATATATTTTACCCAAGCAAAAAATAGGGTTTTATGATCTGTCGGAAAATTAAATGAAATTTCTTGGTGATATTCTGGGAAATATGTACATGACTGTTGTTCTGAGAATCGAAGGGAAAAATAAATATGGCATCAACAGTTTATCTTAACGGTGTAATTGTCAAAGTAGTGCGAAGTCAATGGTTAAACTTTATGGTGTTAGTACGCGTCAAACTATCCAGTTAACATTGTAGTTATCTTTTAACTTAATGTTATTTCTACACGTGGCTTTTGAGTAGTTAACTGTTGTAGCAAATGGTAATTTTATGAGGACGATGCGCCAGTGGGTTAAGGATTTAAATAAAAGAAACAAACATATGAATGATGTGATGTTATGTACCTAGTGGTGTTATGTACCGGACACCGGTATCCGCGCTGTCATTGTCTTTCTATTGTGTCTCTAATTGACACGACTGAAAGGTTAAAATATGTTTTTACAATATTTTGCATGTAATGATCCATAAGTACCTATGTGTGAAGACAATGTGCATCACATCAACCTACCCCAATGTGTCAAATTTCTTTGATAGGTTTTCAACTTTATTCTAAACACAATAAGGTTCATATTCATACATACATACATAAACTCACGCCCTTTTTCCCCTAGGGGAAGGTAGAAACTACAGAGCGCCATATGCTACGATTCTTACATACTTCTTTTGCTTCGTTTACAATCATACATGTTGACATATCAATTGTGAAAATTTTACCGATTGGGGTAGCTTGATGTGTTGGCGTCTGTACCATGAGTATGTTATGTTTCTTCGTGTGTAATCAATCTGGAATACATGTATTAGTTCAACTGTCAGTAGTGAGACACTAATTACTGTTAATTACTTTTCGCGACAGATGAAGGATATGGAATTTATACTCAACTAGCTGCCCCGGCAAACTTCGTTGTGCCTTAGAGTCAATTTATTGCTCTTATTTTTTTTTTATATTAGATATACATACTTTGAATAAGACGACAACAAATAAATCCAAACCAATAATAACTACTACTACTTTTAAATTACAACATGTATACCCTAACCTAACTGACCATACCTATCCTATAGCTAACCCAACTATCTAACCTAACTACCTTACTAAAAAATACTAAATTCATAATTTTAATCTGAACTATTGCCTCTATGTTACATACAATAATTTATGCCTATAGTTTTCCCGGTCTACTTTAATTAAAGTCCTAACAGTAAAATAAGTTCTATTTGCAAAGAATTATTAAATTTCGTCTCTGTCATCATTGCTAGTTACGTAAATTGATTTCTGAAATATAAGACTTTTTTATGCTACATAAAACCTCTAAGTTTAGTAACAAAATAAATTTCAGAACGTAGGTGCGTATTATAAATTGACAACCTTACCTTCTTGGGTTTAGCTTAAGACTTGTCAATTTCAAATTGTCACCTGATAATGAACTGGGAAGTTTGACTCCTGTCATGTCATCCAAGATGGCGCTGCGTTTGAAAAATGTTTGAGACAACCGATATTCTTGATATTTATTTTTATGATGTCGAACGGGATAAAAAGTATCCTATGTCCTTCTCCTGGCTCTAAACTACCTCCCTGCCAATTTTCAGCTAAATCGGTTTAGCCGTTCTTGAGTTATAAGCGAAGTAACTAACACGACTTTCTTTTATATATATAGATATCTTTATTGCTTTTCATAGTTATTTTTTCTTAGTTGGTAACTTTATAAATGAGAGCATTATGGACTCTATAGGGCACAGCAAAAGGGTAGACATAATTATGTAGGTAATTTGCAGGTGCAAGGCGAAACAATAGTGTTCTTGGTATTTAAATGACTCTCTAGCAAGTTAAGCTCTATACGACAGCTCAAGTGTGTAAAACCCTCGATAGTCTGCAAATAATCTTGTTTCATCTATCGCCTGATAAACGTTACTGTACCAGGAATATGACTCCTACGCTGATTCAACCTAACGGCCGGCGCAGATCTGCCAAAGCGCTGAAATGCGCGTTTTTAAATGCTTAATCAATATCACCGTTTCGCCTCTCAAAATACAGCCTAGGCTTTAAACGGGACTGTGAATTCTGAATTTCTTTCGAGGTGTTTTCTAAGAGTAGTCAGATGTTGAACCACCGACCTATCTTCACTTTACTAACCAATTTAGTGAAATAAATGTTAATACAATTAATAAAAAATATTTTAAAAAAATCTCTTCTCGTAATAATAGGTTTACTTCATTATTTTTTGTTGTGTCTAAGCATAATCTATACTAATATTATAAAGAGGTAAAATTTGTTTGTAAGTTTCTATGTAAATAAATAAATATTCCACAACTTTTTCACACAACGCCATTTAGTCCCAAGTTAAGCTTGAGAGCTTGTATTATGGGTACTAAACAGCTGATAAACATACATATATATTTCTAAATACATACATATTATAGACAAATTACACCCAGACGCAGAACAAACGATCGTGCTTATCACACAAACATTTGTCCTGGGTGGGAATCGAACCCACGACCTCCGGCATAGCAGTCAGGGTCACTTACTACTAGACCAACAGGCCAGTCCAAAAGGGGGTAATCTTCGGAACTAATGATCCAATTTTAAAAAATATTGCTCTGGTGGAAAGCTACACTATTCCCGGATGACATAGACTACTTTTTATCCCTGTAATCCCACGGGAACAGGAACTACGCGGGTGGAACCGCGTGACGTCGGCTAGTTTATCTATACAAGGTGTTTTTTTTGATATGCCATAACTCTAGGGTTATATTCTGTAGGTAAAAATAATACTAAAACTCCTAGAAAAGATGGTCCAAAAATGCATAGTTTCGGAGATATCATCAATCATAATTAAATTATCAGTTGTTTAGTACCCGTAACACAAGTTCTGCTTAGCTTGGGACTAGATGGCGTTGTGTGAATAGTCGTGGAGTATTATTATTAAGTATTATTAATATATTATTTATATATTATTTTTATTACCTAATTAGTTCAAAAATTGTCACCAGTACGACGAATCTTCTTTCTAACGTCACTTTTATTTCACGTAAGGGTGTTTTACATTAATTATCGTGACTGTCAAATTATTTTGTATGATAGTAAAAAAAAAAGGATGATTGAAACATAATTCTTAAGCCAGTTGATTCTTTGATATGGTCTCAATCATACCCTAGAGTTATGGGATATAAAAAAAAAACGCGTTGTATATTGTATTTTAGAAAATATTAGTTTGATTATCAGTTATCTAGTAGTCATAGTTCAATCTCCGCTTAGTTTGGGATTACACGGCGTTGTATGAAGGTTGTGGAATATTTATTCTATTTACAAACTCGAAAAGAAAGTTCAAGCACCTGTCCCTTGTCATCTAGACCTTGATATCGAGAACATAGCGATAACCATCTCCACGTTATCAATATCAGACATCTTCGATGTTTTCTTCAAATATATATGTCAATGTGTAACAAGTGTTGAGATCAAATCATAGATCGGAGCTTTGAACGATAGTGCTGCTTTGTTTTTGGTGTGTCTATTGCTTTTGATGATATATTGCTATGGTATGTGTAGGATGCTGTCTGAATACCAGCACGCGTAGAATGATCAACGTCCAAACGGGCATATTGAATGGAAGAATCGACTAAGTTACAGATTGCAAGAACATTTCTGCCGAATTGTCGTGCTCAATAGAATTATTATTATTATTACAAGCCCGTGTTTTCCCACTGCAGGGCAAAGGCCTCCCTACTTTCCTTCCACCTCTCTTTGTCAAGGGCTTTTTGGGACCAGTACTTATCGAAGGAGTCCAGCTCGTCTCGCCATCTTCGCTTGGTCCTACCGCGATGTCGTTTGTCATGTAAAGGAACCCATTGGGTCGTGCGTTTGGCCCACAGATCGTCTGACATGCGGCAGATGTGTCCAGCCCAGTTCCATTTTAGCGAGGCAGTTTTTTGAGTGACATCAGTAATTTTTGTGATGGAACGGCTTATTGTATTTCTAACCCGGTCTTCAAGATTGATACCCAGATTACTCCGTTCCATAGCTCTCTGGCAAACCTCGAGCGTGGCCCTCTGCTGAATAGTCAAGGACCATGTTTGAGAACCATAAGTGAGGATGGGAAGAATGCACACGTCGACGAGTCTTCTCTTAAGGGACAGAGGAAGATTTCCCTTCATAAGGTCTTTCATAGCCCAATAGCTCTTCCAGGCATTTTCGGTGCGTCTTGCAACTTCTTTGTTTTGTCTTGCCTGAAAAGAGACTATTATTTCACCAAGATGGAGATACTCATCGACGTATATAATATTCATAAAAAAAAAAGTCTGGATTCTGGGTAACGTCAATAGTCCAATGCAAATGCACTCGATCGCCAGGCCGACGCCGACATTAGATTGTCGTTGAAATGTGATTGCGGCTAGATTTGTGCGTTTTCAATTACGGTAATTGGCCTTCTGGTTAACAACGGCTTGTAAACTCGTACTTATAACGCTGTAAGTATTTATAAAGATTCGTTTTATTACTCGTCGGATAAAGTATCTGTAACTATTGGAAGTTATTCTTAGTTGCAGCCCAGAGTCTGGATTTGTGTTTGGTTGATGTTAATAGGCTCTCCCCATGTGTACTACAGGTACACTTCTGCTGAACCCACACACACACACACACACAGCCGTATGAAGTTTTGTCGAAATGTTGGTTATGCGTTATGCGTTTTACTGGTCACTGATTTCTGGAAGCGAGATTTAAATACTATACCACCTTATGGCAAGACCTAAAATGACGTTCATAATATTGTTATTATTAGTATAGTATTGACATAGTATTGGTCCTACTTTCTAAGTAATACAGTTAAAACTGTGCGTCACTTAATATTGGTACACAGTAAATATTGGTACAGATAAACAAGTTTTTGACAAACTAAATTATTGATAAATACTATGCGTCAGAGTAAAGATGCGTAATAGGAGGTGCATCTAAATGCCTACCTTTTGACGCATCCACTATTACACATAAGATTACTGTATCTATGCATTTCTAACGTAAACATAATTTGTAAATGACACATTATTAGTCACTAAATTGCTTAAGTTTTGGGAACAAAATTAATCCAACTTGATTATATTGCTTTCCCCGCTTCTTTCAAATTTACTGGTAGACATGCGCAAATGCATTTTTTTGAGCACAAACCGACGTCACACCTGTATGGTAGCTTAAACCGACTTTGAAAAGAGGATCTGTATTACTTATATATTTGTTCAATTATGAACCAATGAATGATTCCAATAAATTACCTTAACCAAAAAAGCGCCAATAAACTGTGCTGCTGATTTTTCGAGAATTTTATTTCTTTGTTTCTTGATTTCTTTTTTTTTCTATTATTTTATTGATAACAATGTTGTGCAAGATTGGTCCCATAAAACTTTGATCAAGTTTTGATGAGTTGCTTTTGAGTTATACTTATATTCAAGAAACTAAGATTAAACTAACACTAAACTAGATTTAATAAAGATTTGATTTGTATTTTGATTTTTTTGCCTTCACTGTTGAAAAAAAAACATAAATGTTACATGTTACATAAATAAGCTTTTTTCCAAAATGTATTTGGATCTTGAAAAAGGTTTTTTCATGACTAATTTTAGTTTTTCCTTCTTTCCAGGCTAGTCAGCCAGTGGTGGGTGTAGGAGTCGGTGGCTTCCATCGACGGAGCTCAGGCCAGGGCGCTATCTGCGACCCAGAGCTGGACGACAGTGGAAACAAACTGGTCGCCAGGCTGGAAGATGATGCCTTCATCTCTGAACAGGATCTGGTAAGTATCCTGGGAAAATACACCCCTCAAGAATGTCTGATTACCTGGTGATGGTTTAAGGAATCAGGTAGACGGGAAAAGAATATGGCTAGTCGATGTGCCGCTTAGTAGAGGTATTATAATAAAGAAAGAAAGAATTAAAGAAATCATTTGTTTCCTGAAAAGTAATGTAATGTTTGTTGTATACGCTGTGCTTAAGAGCGGCCAACCCGTCTATCTTTTCATACAAACGCTCGTACGTGATTATGGCGTTGTGACAGATCTTGAAACTTTTGAACTTATAGGTATCTTGTGCACTATATCTAGGTTTCTATTAAAACGCGAAATCAAAATTTGATGAAACAAATTCAGTACAAGCCTTCAAAAATCAGCTTTTTTGCACAAATTTTGTATGAAATTTGGGCGTTTATAATGTACTCATTAATTGTAACCGGAAAGAAATATTTGCATAGAAACCTTGCAAATGTAAAGGAGTTTCTAAATGTAAAACTTTTTTGTACTTGTAAGGCTTACGAAAAAATATGTATTTCTTGGAACAAGTTTTATGAAATTTCTGCACACTATTTTTCTATCACTGTTATCGCGTTCTCTCTCACTTGCTTGCGGAATGGCTCGCTACCGACGAAACAACAAACTTTTTGGCCATGCTCGCGTTGACGTTCGTCGAACGGGGAAGGGCGCTCTTAAGTGGCATCTCCTAATCGGCACATCGTTCGTCTTTCGGCTGAACGATGGTGACTAAAAAAAATTACTGCAATAGCCTAGCAGTGACACTACTGAGCAATGAGCGATCCTTGTTCATTATAGTGCTTCCAAATACCGGCGAGAAATTTTAAAATAACCATGAATTTGACGACAGGAAGAAAACATCCAAATAGCCACAGCGACGGAAAAGCGAATATCGAAGACCGACTCGTCCGGGGAAGATCAACTGCAGGAACCACAAAATGGTAATGTCTAAGCGCATACTTTATTCATTCTTTGCTTTATTCTTTATTCATTATAGATATCTTGTAATAATAAGTATAAAATTCTGATCAACAAGCTGTCTTAAGCGATTAGCTTATTTTATGTTTGGCAAACGCAACCCTGCAGCGGGTTTAGTCAGTCTTGTTGATTATAACAAAAATAAGTATTGTTAATTAACTACACTTAAATCCAGATGCTGTTTCAAATTAAACACACGCCATTTTATGATAATCCACCAATTAGAGGCACTGTATCTCCTTAACACAGGCAAAATTTTAGCCTACGTAGGAGAACAGTTCTCCATCCGTCTATATTGTAAACTTGACCCTAAAATATGTAGATAAATGCAACATTTTGTAACCTTTGCAATCTCTTTATAAAATTAACTTCTTACAACAATTTTGGTCCTTCGAGCCGGATCGTCATAATTTTTACAATCTCAAATTTCTAGTTGTTCCAGTATTTAATATAACTCAATGTTTTTGTTTGCAGGCTTAGTGTATGGACCTATATACGAGTTAGATAAGTTAGAAGAAAAAGACAAACAGAAGGACGACAAGGAAGATGAGGAGGAACCCATAGGAGTGTCTCCTTGTGGCAGGTGCTTAGTAGTTTATACCTTATGCGCTTTTTTTTTATATGTGAAAATCGTCATGGGTGTTCTCCACGTTGGAGGGTGAAGGGGTGTGGTGGACTCCTATTGACTAGAATCCTACGGTATTCCCTCGCGCACTTGCATCTGAAGCTGAAAGCCAATTCCGCTACCCTTGAGTAAGATGTCAGGGGATACCTTGCGAACTTCCTCCCAATTCCACACACTTCTTGTATCTGCTAAGTCTTTTCGTATTGGATTTTTAACTAAAGCCTTACATTCAACCCTGGTTCTAGAATGAAGTTGTCTATCTATCAGGTTTAATAAAAATCCTTTCAGTTTTGACACCTAATTGTGCACAAAACACAATTTTTTTTTTTTTTTTTTTTAATTTTTTTTACTCATCCAATACATTATAATTCTAGGTTCTTCAAATACGACAAAGAGGTGGGTCGGGGCTCGTTCAAGACGGTCTACCACGGTCTGGATACGCAGACTGGAGTTGCCGTAGCTTGGTGCGAACTATTGGTAAGTTTTGAACTATAGACTGTTTTTTTAACAAACGAGTACCGAAAAATTTTGATTGCGTTTCTATTGGTCCACGTAATGAACTTGATTACGTGGACCAATAGAAACGCAACCAATAGAAATTTTGGCAGCGTCTAAAATAGTGTAGCTTTCTATTGGTAAAAAAAAACAATATTGGTTTAGTATATGCAGATATTACTCCTACTTCCTTCAACGTCATTAACTCCAAACTGTATGATATTAGGATTGATTGAAATAACCTTACATGACAGAGTATAGTTATTTTCACAATAGAACAATGATGACTGAGAAAGTCCTATATTATGCCCCTAGCCGTCACTGAAGTTGTTGATGTAGTTTTAGTTAGTAGGCAATCAACCCCGTGTCATTGTGATGATGTCAAACGTAGATTTTTGAGCTCTGTCAAATAACCTGTTAGACCTATTTGTTTTTACCAAAAAATATACTAATAAATACTTTGACCTTGACTTTGTCATAGCTACGAAAATCACTCTTATTGCTAATAATAATAAGTGTGAATTTTGTATTTTATCCGGTTCAGTGTGTATTTTGATATCGATTTGGTGTTGTTCAGTTCTTTTAATGTATGAATGGTAAAATATCTGTATATCTATCCTTTGTTCTTCCAGGAGAAAAAGCTGAACAAAACTGAGCGTCTCCGCTTCCGCGAGGAAGCTGACATGCTGAAGAAGCTCCAGCATCCCAACATAGTTCGCTTCTACAACTACTGGGAGGGCACCGTGGCCAAGAAGAAGAACATCGTGCTTATCACTGAGCTCATGCTTAGTGGTACACTTAAGGCGTAAGTCAATCTTTGTATAAGCACAAAGTCGGAATTCAAATTACTATCCACTCGATAGCTGTACATTTTTGTACATTTTTGTGGAAGTGATTGCGTTATAAGCGCGCGATTTGATTTGACCAATAAGCGTGCGCGGTAGTAGAGAAATGGTGCCAGGTAGTACTGTAATTTTATTTATATGGCGGTGTATTAACGATATCATGTAAGTTTTGTTACAATCTTTCACTCGATGTGAATTCTTTACCTCTATGTTACACATCTTATTTATTTTTATTTTACCATTTTAAGGCACTTTTGATCGTAAGAATTACAAGTTAAATGAAATAAAAAAATGTATGGAATAGGCAAGAAAATCCGTACTTGCTTCTAAGTCAGATTCGGAGTCCGGATTTGTGCTTGTTTAATAAATCCTTATTCTATTATAAGGGTGTTTTTGAAATCGTGGGCTAAATTTTCATAGACTGTTCTACTTATGAATATGAACAAAAATCAGCTGTTGCATATAAAAGTTTAATACCTACTCGAGGTATTAATCTTTTGTATGCAACGCTAATTTTTATTCGTGATTTCCGAGTTGGTCCCATAATGAAAGTAGTCCATATTCATAGGTAGAAGAGCAAACACACCCTGTATAATTAGAATATCTCTGCCCCATCCTTCGGGAAAACAGTCGTGATACAATCTTTTGTCTATTGTTCCCAGGTATCTGCGAAGGTTCAAGCGCATCAACCCGAAAGTTCTAAAGTCTTGGTGTCGCCAGATTCTCAAAGGATTGAACTTTCTACATTCAAGAACACCGCCTATTATACACAGGTTAGTCAGTCGTTAACCTTTTTCAATCTCTACTTATTTGAAGAATTTCTGTACACATACTTTTGACTGGCCTGTTGGTCTAGTAGTTAGTGACCCTGACTGCTATACTGGAGGTCGTGGGTTCGATTCCCACTCAGGACAAATGTTTGTGTGATGAGCACGATCATATGTTCTGTGTCTGGGTGTAATTTATCTATAATATGTCTGTATTTAGAAATAAATAAGTATGTTTATTAGCTGTTTAGTACCCATAACACAAGTTCTTAAGCTTAACTTGGGACTGAATGGCGTTGTGTGAAAAAGTTGTGAAATACTTATTTTACTTTATTTATTTATACTATAATAATGTCTATCCCATTTTACTTTTACGAATAACAACTTGCTCGTATTAACAGCATGAAATGACGTAATAAGGCAACGTGCGGTTTTAAAGCTTTGAATGGATGAATGAAAGGCAAGTAACGAAAGGTTTATAAAAGTAAGTGGCAAATGGTGAAAATACCGGGAGGGGACGCCCTAGAAGCACACGCATAGACCTAGTTTTTGAGCTTCTTCAGACAGGTCAGGTGCGTAGTACTCGGAATCGTCGTGCGTGAATGACAACATGAATACGAAGAGACGATTGAAACGAAGCAAAAGAATTATGTATGAATCGAAGCGGCGCTCTGTATGTTGTGTTTCTGCCTACCCCCATGGGAAAAAGACGTGAGTTTATTGTATGTATGTTTAGCTTGGTCGGTCTAAGACCTATATTATGAAAAGTCGTTTAAGACACGTAATACTTGACACTTATTGCTATTGGAAATTCTTCTGTACCGGCCCAGATTCGGGATTCGTGCCCAATTGTTTTTTTTTAAATCCCTTATAATGAGATTTTAACAAACCGGTAAAATGTAAGTGTATAAGTTTACATATAGTAGAACTCTCTGCCTATATGCAAAAGGTGAAATAAATTGCTTTCAAGAACAGCGAAATAAAACTTTACCCTTTTTATACGGGTTTCAGTTCATTCCTCCCGCTATGTATTGTATGATAACTTATCCTCAAGATAATAAACTAATGACGTTATGTTCCCTATAGAGATCTGAAGTGCGACAACATCTTCATCACCGGCACGACGGGCAGCGTCAAGATCGGGGACCTGGGACTTGCCACACTCAAGAATAGGAGCTTCGCCAAGTCCGTTATAGGTACGCTGAACTCTCACGCAAGTTGCACTTGCACACATCTTAATTTCGGATGCTGGGTCAAAAAACTACCGCGGCATTAGCCTTTTAAGCGTAGTTGGTAAACTGTATGCAAAGGTTTTGATTAAAAGAGTGATCAGACTGACAGACGAGAAATTATGGGACGTGCAGGCAGGGTTTAGAGAGGGAATGGGATGTATGGATCAGATCTTCTCCTTGAGGTGCATAGCCGAAAAATATCTGGCTAAGCACAAGAAAGTTTACTGTGCTTTCGTAGACTTGGAGAAGGCCTATGATAGTGTGTGGAGGGATGAGCTGTGGTCGACACTATCCATGTATGGTGTGGACTGGTGCTTGGTACGGGCACTGAAATCTTTATATAGGGATTCCAGTGCCTGTGTCAGGATAAACGGGGCATACACAGACTGGTTTAACATCTCTAGGGGAGTTAGACAGGGCTGTGTAGCGTCACCTTGGCTGTTCAACTTATACATGGATAGTTGTCTGACAGATTTAAAAGAGAGTGAGTGTGGATTAAGGATGAATGAGTTGCCTGTCAAATGCCTCCTCTACGCAGACGATCAAGTTCTTCTTGCATCGTCAGCGGAACAGTTGCAAGACATGGTGACCAAGATGAATGAAGCATATAAGATGAAAGGGATGAACATTAATGTGAATAAGACGAAAGTAATGGTGTTTGAAAGAGACGAAAACGTGTCGTTGTGCAATGTGAAAATAAACGATATGAGTGTGGAACAAGTGAATGACTTTGTATATCTGGGAAGTCTGTTTACAAGGGATGGAAAGATTGATGCGGATGTGGAAAGGAGAGTAAATGCAGGAAATAAAGTGAATGGCGCTATACATGGCGTTGTGACCAGCCAGTCTATGTCCGAAAAGGCACGACTGGCTGTTCACAATGGTGTGCTGGTGCCTACACTAACGTATGGAAGTGAATGTTGGGTGTGGCAAAAGAGACATGAAAGTAGAATAAATGCTGTAGAAATGCGTTCCTTGCGAAGTATGTGTGGAGTAACAATTAATGACAGATTGAGGAATGATGATATAAAGCAACGTTGTGGTTTAAAAGAAGATGTAGTAACAAAAATTGAAAAGAGTATGCTTAGATGGTTTGGTCACGTTGAAAGGATGGATGAAAGGCGACTAACGAAAGGTATTTACAAGGCAGAAGTAAGTGGGAACGCCGGGAGGGGACGCCCTAGAAGGACATACAAAGACCTTATTGGTGAGGTTCTTCAGAAAGGTCAGGTGCGTAGTACTCGCAACCGGCGTGTGTGTATGACAACATGTATGAATGTCAACGAAGCAAAAGAAGTATGTAAGAATCGTAGCATATGGCGCTCTGTAGTTTCTGCCTACCCCCATGGGAAAAAGGCGTGAGTTTATGTATGTATGTATGTATGTATGGGTCAAAAAAGTACTCGGATTAATTTTAATCCGAGTACTTTTTTGACCCAGCATAAAAACACCTTGTATATATTTATATACAAGGTGTTTTTTTTTATATCCCATAACTCTTAGGGTTATATTCTGTAGGTTAAAATAATACTAAAACTCCTAGAATAGATGGTCCAAAAATGCATAGTTTCGGAGATATCATCAATCATAATTAAATTATCAGTTGTTTAGTACCCGTAACACAAGCTCTGCTTAGCTTGGGACTAGATCGCGTTGTGTGAATAGTCGTGGAATATTATTATTAAGTATTATTAATATTATTTTTATTACCTAATTAGTTCAAAAATTGTCACCAGTACGACGAATCTTCTTTCTAACGTCACTTTTCTTTCGCGTAAGGGTGTTTTACATTAATTATCGTGACTTTGTCAAATTATTTTGTATGTTAATAAAAAAAAAAGGATGATTGAAACATAATTCATATGCCAGTTGATTCTTTGATATGGTCTCAATCATACCATAGAGTTATGGGATATCAAAAAAAAAACACGTTGTATATTGATCCGGGTAATTTAATGTGCCATAAAAGGTTGAGCTTAAGGATAGGTTAATTGGGAAGGTGTCCGCAACTCCAAGTCTGAGCGTGTATTTTGCGTACGGGTGGAATTGAAAGGTCAGCAGCGGTTCAATGTTACTGGCGATCTCTCGGAGAGTACCTGGGTTACCGAAGTACATTGCCCTGAATGCGGTTACCACTGGGCATCAGAGAAGCGCGTGCGATGCTGTCTCGTACACAAGTGTAGAGTTTTTCTTGTAAATAATAATACTGGTTTACTTCCAAACACGTTCTATATTTTTACTCCGGATCTAACCAACAAACATATCCATAGACAGCTGACAGCTCCTATAGAGGTGTCCATAAATCAATAATAGGGATGTTCTACATTACACATCCTACAACAAGCTCTGCACAGTGGGCTTGTCTGACTGAAAAAGTTGTTTGTTAAATGACCCGTGGCTAGAGCTTTAGAAATATACAGCCACACGCGTATAATGTCATAGACGACACTTGTGGCTAAATAATATCAATATCAAAGTTATTTTTCTAACTTCTGCGCTGTTCTTTTAAGATTATTTTCGTTCGGGGATACAAGACAGTTGAATAGTTTCTCTGGGGACTTGTCAATCTTTATTGGCTCGCTTTTCTGGTAGTCACCACTGTCGTTTCCACTTAATTTTACCTTCTATTGTGTGAGTTGGTAATTTTGTTTGTTTTTAACGCTGTGCTTGTTGAGGAGCTTGTGGCATGGGCAGCATGGGTTGATTGAAGGTTAAGCTACGCTTGTCGAGGTCAATCCGTGGATGGGTGACCATTTATTACAAACCAAGACTCCTCCGTGCCTCGGAAAGCACGTAAAGCTTTTGGTGCCGGCTGTCATTTGTAGATCTTTGACAGTGGTTACTTGTAGTCAGAAGCCCGAAAGTCTGACAACCAGTTTAACTAAGGGATATCGTGTTGCCCAGTTATTGGGTTGTGGAGGTCTACCAGGCCGTCGCTCCATGTAAAACACTGGTATTCAGCTGCACCCGGTTAAACTGGAAGCCGACTCCAACATAGTTGGGAAAAGGCTAGGCAGGTGATGATGTAAGACTGTGCGTGTGTTAAATATTATTCTCGTACACCGTGGAACTGACTGGAATTTTTGTTAATTGATTCTCAAACCCGTTTTGTCCAGGTACCCCAGAGTTCATGGCCCCAGAGATGTACGAAGAGCACTACGACGAGTCAGTGGACGTGTACGCGTTCGGCATGTGCATGCTGGAGATGGCCACCGGAGAGTATCCCTACAGCGAGTGCAGCGGACCCGCGCAGATCTACAAGAAAGTTGTGTCGGTGAGAACTGGACCTTCTTACTGTCGCTTTAGGGTTCAAACTGTTGAAAAATAAGTTTACTGTGAGATATACCATTTCTGTTATACAATGTGTGATTCGTAACGTTCAATTTATAATAATAATCAATAACGTATTCCGCGTAATTCCGCGTAACTACAATTGTTAAATACTGAGAAAATACACATTCGCTGATTGTGAATAAGGTGTATATTCGCAGTCTTTAACAATTTTAGTTTTTTAATGTATAAATGATCACCGATCTACGGTTAGTTAGTAATTTGAATTTTCTTTATCATTTTTTTTATTTGTTGGTCCCTCACTTATTTTTTTGATGTTTTCATAGGGTGTCAAACCACAAAGCTTGGAGAAGGTCACCATTCCGGAAGTCCGAGATATCATCGAATCCTGTATCAAGCCTAATAAAACCGACAGGTAACAACATTTAATCAACACAAAATTACTTTTAGTTTTGAAAAAAAAAAACAATAATAATTCAAATTTTGCGATTTAGCATTAATAACGCAACATTCGAACTAAAACTGACATATCTTACATCGCAAAGTCAAAGTTATCGCATTCAAGATCCCGACAACAACCGTCGGGCAGTAGTAGCCCACCAGACACAACTCCCGTCTGCGAGGAGGATCCGATCTTTTTAATGGGGGATGAGGAACTTTACACCCTGTTCCATTGCTGTTCCAGTTCTGTGCATTTGTTAAGCGCTCGTGAAGCATTAAAATTTGAATCTTAGAAAAGCAAATTATATATTTTATGTTATAATATACGGTGTCCGCTTAGTAAATGTAATATTAAACCTTATAATGACTTAAAATAAAGCTCAATTTCAACACTTACCATCTCCCCATAGTGCCACATGGGCTAGGCTGAGGTAACAACATTAATTTAAATAACTGTTTAATCTAATAACTGCTTTATATTTGTCAAAATTGGCTAAATTTCGCCAGAAAATTTCTTTATTCTTGTTTAGATGTATACCTTTTCATGTGAGCTTAGCTTTTGTTCGTAAGTGTGATATACAATAAATAGATATTTTAAGTTATAATGTCGTTAAGACATTTCAATCATAATTCTTCTGCCATTATACCAATTACTGTCTTTTACCATACATCATTATTAGCCACCATTACAATAGTCACTTTCCTTCTAGCCATTTCATATTTCACACAATCCATCATTCCATCTTTTCTTCAGTCTTCCAATACTCAAACCTGTCTCATCATTATAAACATTCCTTCGCCTAATTATTATCAAACGGAAATGACTTCAACGATCAACTTTGTAGCGACACTTCTCCTAAATTCTGTAAGATTGAAAATAAAACTCGTGCCTGAACGCTGACCCATAAAAAGGGAGATCTTTTGGGTTTAGGACCGGGCTTGTAATAATGTGTATTCGGGCGTTCCTCGTGATCCACGTACGTGAGTTCACCTGGGTGTATCACACACAGGTAATTTTTGTTCCTGTGGTCCATCTTAGTTTTACTAAGTGTTCTACGGGTTATTATTTCTTCTCGTGGTCCACCTAAGTTTACTTAGAAGTACAGTAGTTAAGGTTCTGTTGAGCTGTTGATAAGCCAAACTAAAACCTGAAAACAAATTTAAAAAAAAGCAGTCCATCCACCGTATCGTTGGTCATTTTCTACTCTTGTAACTGACTTTCTTCAAGACATACTCCTCATTCCGCCGTCCTACATCACATGCACATACCAAGACAACTTATTACTACAAACTACATAGTTCAATGTATTTTTTTTATCATCCCATCCCATATGAAGTTGCTTTCATGTGTTTTTTCTTTTACTATTAATTGTTAGTAGCTTTAAATGTAACACCACCGTGATCTTTATGATTACTATTTTTGTGTTAAATTAAACAATTTAGTTAATTTTAACATACGAGCCATAGAGTGCTATAGCTGGCGATTTAGATTACGATAATGATTTTGGGTTTTAATAGGCCAGTTTTTGATTGGTTTAGTTATTACATTAAGGTTAGAGCTAGTTTTTTTAGTCAAATTTAATTTAATATATATAGCACAGATGCTATCTAGTAGAAGAAATTGTAGAAGAACAGTACTAAGAGAATTCAGTCTTATTAGCTCAGCTTTACTGGACTCGAGTGACTTTTAATTAAATGTCTTTCCAAAGGTGAAAAAACGTACAACAAATATATATGAGTAACTTTTACTACAATTTTAGCTTTCAAATATGCAAAAGAAACTGTTAAATGATAATAATAATTCATTTATTTTTCAAGTATCAAGGATTCCCTACATCTTGCCATCATACATCGTATCCTTACGATCTATTATACGGGTTAGATTCCGGGAACCTATTTGCCAAAGGTCGGAATGCTAATGAGAATATCCAAATGGTAATTCTTATTACCAGTCCGGATTCTGGTTGATGGGATTAGCTTTCATGGTACTTAAACATATTAGTGCACTATAGATACCGTATCTATAGTAAATTATATTTATTTCTGTAAAAAGGTTTTCACAAACACTTTTACACGTCATTTTTTTAACTAGTACTACTCTGAGAAGAAACACTGAAAGAAATTCAGAGGTCATAGTCTCTTTTAAAGTCCAGACATTATCTTGGTGAAATCTTGTAAGAACCATGCGGATTAGTGTCTGAGGTGGTCTTTTGAGGAAAGAACCACACCAGGTATGAGGGGACCAGATCAGTCAGTGCAAGCATACACAACACACACTCACCTTTAACTTACCCTTGGGGGAATATAGGTGTGAGCTTATCTTATTCTTTTCGTAAGGTTAGCCTTTTAATAATAAATATCCACAAGTTTTACACAACTCCATCTAGTCCCAAGCTAAGCAGAGCTTGTGTTATGGGTATGTTATGGTTTAACCGCCTGGTGCCCCCAGCGCCCGACTTATAAATCGCCAATACATTTATCATGTCGCCTGAATTAACCTATTTTTGGGAAGAATGTAAAGTAGATCCAAAAAATTAATTTGGACAAACAATTTTTTTTTGTCGTATGAACACGACTCAGGCAGTTAAAGGGTTAGTTAATAACCTGTTGTCAGAGTGAATCCCAACCATGGGCCTCTGACTTGGCTTAATATCTCTCAGGCTAAAATACATGAGTTCGTGTCTGGCGGTTTTGAGTACTTTTACGTGGCCTACGCAAATGACCGACAGATAGCGTAGTGGTGGGGCGTCGAGCTCCCTGAAATAGGTTCGAGCTACACGATTACTGAAGCATGCATGCCGTCTGTCGGGACAGGTCAACTCAAAGCTGAATTGATTCTTTCTTCAAAAGGCCTTTCCAGACTTTGCCCTGCATCGTGAGACTCGCATAATACATGAATACAATCTTATGTCTGGACTTTAAAAGAGACCATGACCCCTGAGTTTCTTTCGGCATTTCTTCTCAGGGATCAGTCACTTTGGAAATGCCATTTAGTTTTAGAAAAAATGACATGACATTTTTTTCATGCCGGTTTCCTCACGACATTTCCTCCTTCACCGTTTATAAAGCAAATGGTAAATTAAACAAATGCGTGAAGTTTAATGTTTTATTTTTGTAAACGCAGGCCGAAAGTGAAAGATCTGTTGAACCACGAGTTCTTTGGCGAGGACATTGGCCTGCGACTTGAGATCGTGAGCCGTGACCTGGTCACCACCTCCGATATCACCAAGATACAGTTCCGCTTGAAGATCATCGATCCTAAGAAACGGTAAGTTTATTGCTTAACACCATGTTAAAGAGTACTGCCTCCGGTTAAACTGGAAACCGACCCCATGAGGTAAAAGGGCACTGGTTTTTGGATGCCAAATGATGGTGAAGCGGTAAGTTTTTCATTAATAGACAAGTAGAGGTTGACGTCCAAAAGTGCCCTTCATAAATAGGATGTTAGTTTTTTTTTAGCATTTTACCGCACTCGTGTGTAAAAGCTCTTAGAGATTATAGAGATTGAGACTCAACAGATAATTCTCTGTATACATAATTAAGTGACAGGAACAAGGTCATTACATTAAAAATGTATGTCTACGCGAATGTCGTCCTTATTGTATTTGAAAATAAGCTTATGGTGGGTCATAATTCAAATTCGGTTGCACAAAGGCACATCAAGCTACCCCAATGTGTCAAATTTATTTATAATCTTATATATAAAATTCAAAAGAGGTATGTAAGAATTGTATGTATTCAATTCCTTTAAAAGAGGTATGTAAGAATCGTAGCATATGGCGCTCTGTAGTTTCTGCCTACCCCCATGGGAAAAAGGCGTGAGTTTATGTATGTATGTATGTATATAAAATTCTCGTGTCACAATGTTCGTTCCCATACTCCTCCGAAATGGCTTGACCGATTCTCATGAAATTTTTTATGCATATTCAGTAAGCCTGAGAATCGGCTACTATGTATTTTTCTAACCTCTAAGTTATAAGGGGTGTTCACCCCAAATTTTAATTTTTATTTTTTTTGGTAAACTTTTTTTTTTTTTATTTTTTTATTATGTAGCATTAAAAAATACATACAACTCTAAATTTGCACTTTTTTATCACCAACCATTGCTTTTTAATAGTCATAGCGGAACTTTTAATGACTTGACGGGGTGAGGGAAGGGGCGTGGGAGGTGTGGGGGAGAGGGAGGGAGAGAGGGGAGGTGAAGAGGAGAAGAGTTGATAAAAAATGCTATGCAATAGCTTTACCGCGGCAGTCTCCGAGTGCCACACGTCATTTTCTCTTTTTTTTTTAACTATTCAATCACAATGTGCCACAGCGAAGCGTGGCAGGGTACAGCTAGTAATAAATAATATTATTAGTAAATATTCCACAACTTTCACACAACGCCACCTAGTCCCAAGATAAGCAGAGCTTGTGTTATGGGTACTAAACAGCGGATAAACATACTTATATACTTCTAAATACATACCTCTGTACTATAAGAGCATGCCTACCTGCTACAAGGTAGGCAGCAGTGGCTAAGTGTCCATACAACTCGATTCCTATCGGCCCTTTGGCTATTCGAACTCTAGTATCCAAATATTGAAGTGCACAAAAGGTATACAGGATGGTAGGGTAGACCAATGACTTCCAGAGAGATAACATATAGTGATTACACAAATACTAGGTTTTTTTTGTCCGCTTCTCTATTAAGAAAATTGACCCTTAACTACTGGTAAGCATGTTATTATAGTACACCCAGTAAATTTATATTATGACACTTCATGTTAAGCCACATAAAACTGCCCTGTATTCAAAAAGTTTCCTGGTATGACTCCCAAAATTTTTAATAAGCTACCTAGACATTTAAAAGAAGCAGATAATTTTTAGTAAATAAAAAAAAATGCTTTCAGAGTTTTTATTTAAAAAAGCATACTATTCGATTAAGGAATATTTAGAAGACAAAATGATTGGTCCATAATAAAAAAAAAAACGAAATGAAAATGTATAAACAAGTAGGTACTTACTTCCTACTATTGTTACAGTGTTAAGATACTTAACCAATGTCAAAGTCAAAGTCAAATCATTTATTTCAATTAGGCCTGATAACAGGCACTTTTGAATGTTATACTTACAAATAAATTAAACTAATATGATTCTAGTTGCACATTCCAAAAGGTAGTTTCGTATGGAGAAGAATGTGCGAGAAACTCCATACTTACTCTTTTAAAATAGATTTTACAATGTTTGTATACTTAATCAGATTATATGTGAGGACTATGTACCATGAGAAAAAAAACAGCTATTCTGAGATAGGTACAAGGTGATATAAAATAAGCAACGCGGCTGGTAATTGTATGAGTGTATTTAAAGATACATGGTGCTCACATATTTACATAATATTTAAACCAAAGTTGATTATTAAAAAAAAAACATGAAGTTAATACTTAAAATTAAAAATAAAAATAAAATAAAAAATCAAATGTTATAATTTCTATCCCTTTCACGGTGAAACATAGTGTTGCACATAGAATTTGATATTGTCACCAAGTTATATACTTTTTACCTATGTTATACAAATAAATTACTTTGATTTTGACCCACTTATGAAGCACTCTTAACAAGTAGTTGTGGCCATTTACCAGATCTCACGTAATCAAATCCTGAGATCTTGGACTACAACTAGAAACTACAAAACCATGTTAAATAATTTCTTTCCACCAGGTCGTATACCCACAAAGAGAACGAAGCAATACAATTTGAGTTTGACATGGAGAATGATGATTGTGAGGAGGTCGCCAACGACATGGCGAAGGCAGGTCTCATCATGGAGGAAGACGCGAGGATCGTCTTCAAGCTGCTCAAATCACAGCTTATCAGTCTTAACAGGTTAGTTAACACTTTTACTATACTCTAAAAACCTACATTCGTCCGACGAGGCAATCGTGCGTGGTGTGAGGGGCGAGACGCGGGAAAGCCGCTACCGAACTGCGAGCAAAACGATGTTCGTAGTGCGGGAGGTATTAATCAGGGCTAACGCGTGTAGACGTTGTCGGCATTTTTCCAAATATTAAAAGCGTCGTCCTACTGTATTAATTTTTATACTGTGCTTTCAGTATCCACAAAGTAGACACAATAGTAACGCGCGCGCGTTTTGCTTTCTTTCATTTTCATTTAAAATTGCACCTACTACTGCTTTTCTCTGCATCACCTAAAGGTTGACTGGTAGAAAATGCCTATGGCATTAAGTCTACCAGTCTTTAGTACAATAGTGTGCTTGAAGCATTAAATAAATTAATAAAACAATCAACATGAGTCATAATATGTGACTCATGGGACAGGGAAGTGGTTAATACAGCATACGAACAATGATATCGTTGACATTCCAACTTGTCAACCGGCTTCAAAAAAGGAGAAGGTTCACAATTCGGCTGTATTTTTTAATAAGTGTAAATAACACTTTTTTGTTCGAGAGGGGGGTATACTTTCCATGTAGTCCCATTTGAATTTCAAGTAGTTTGAAATAAGTTTAGTAATTTGGTTGTAATATCAAAACAGATGGAAATACATAGTCATCTAGGAAAATAAAAATACGTTTACCAAAAAATACAACCGACTTAATAAAACACAGTAACAGGTGTAAAAGAAAGTCTCGGAAGTCGGTCTCCAAAAATGAATGAAAGAAAACCACCAAAGCCAACAGACTTCCGAAAATAGTATTATTTTACACCTTTAAGTGTTTTAAAACTGCGTAGGCATTCAGTTAAAGGTTAGGTTTATGTATGAAATAAATGGTCACCCATCCAAAGACTAACTGCAATCAGGATGCTGGTGCTTAACCTTAGAAACCGGCTGTATGTGTTCAATTAAAAAACTTTTTTTACAAAAAAAACAACCGACTTCTCAAAAAAAACTAACAGGTGAAAAATAACTCCAGTTTCGGAAGTCTGTGGCTTTGGTGGTTTTGTTTTGTTCATTATTGGCCACCGACTTCCGAAACTGGAGTTATTTTTCACCTGTTAGTTTTTTTTAAGAAGTCGGTTGTTTTTATGGTAAAAAAGTTTTTATTTTGTAATTTTTAGTTTCTTTGTGTGTAAAGAAAGTCTTTCAAAACTAGAAAGAATCATTGAAATTGGATAACAATTGCTAAAGAAGTTCTATCTAAACATTAATCTGTACATCTCTGCCGGCCCCTTTTAAAATAGAATGGCGTAATGTCATGTTGTGGAAATACAAACGCTCAGCATAGACATCTGACTATAATAGCAATCGCGAATAATTTGCTGTTATGCGTTGAAGAGTTCCGTTGCCGGTCTTCTTCATCAGTTTTTCTTCACCAAATGATACTTTCTAAATGAAAATGCTTGATTTGTTACTAAAAATGTTGAAATCGGTGCGTGTGTGCCTATATTTTTTGAGGAGTTCCCTCAATTCCTCAAAGGTCCCTCATCAGATATGAGGTTCGATACAAATGGGACCGATCTGTTAGTATTTCCTATCAATTAAAAAAAGAATTTTGAAAATCGGTCCATAAATGACGGAGTACTGAGGTAACAAACCCTAAAAAAAAAAAAAAAAACAACCGAATTGAGAACCTCCTCCTTTTTTTGAAGTCGGTTAAAAACGTCAAATATCGATACGATTGTACATGTACAGTCAGCCTCATAAGTCGATAAACATGTTCATATTTCCTAAAGGAGGTCAGGTCAAGGTCAGGTGCGTAGTACTCGCAACCGGCGTGTGTGTATGACAACATGTATGAATGTAAACGAAGCAAAAGAAGTATGTAAGAATCGTAGCATATGGCGCTCTGTAGTTTCTGCCTACCCCCATGGGAATAAGGCGTGAGTTTATGTATGTATGTATGTATGTATTTCCTAAACTCATGAACACCTTAGCTTACACAAATTGCTAAACAAGACTAGTGCCAGGATTTAATTAACGTCTTAAAGGTTCAAAATGCATTAGTCTTGTTTAACAATTTGTGTTCATCGACTTATGAGGCTGACTGTACAACCCAATTTTGGTAAGTAAGCTAACTAAAATTAAAATCGCAAAATGTATGTGTCAAATTGTCATGCGTCATTAACTGCTCTGATTGGTTGAATTCATTATTAACAGTAATTCGCATCACTTTACCGACGTTTAATTATTGACGCCTAGATTGTTTTTTATCTTAACTCGTTAACTGAACAAGTTTGATTGATTTCGACAAATATTTTTGTGTCGATTTTGCCGGGAACGTCTATGTCCAGGTCTAATCTTTTTCTAAGTGTTGCATTCGGCCAGCACTCTTATCAAATGTAGCTGAATACATGCAGGCATGGGTACCTTTACTACTCAGTACCTGGGTAACGAGATACCCATTGGGTAAACTGGTTTTCATACTTTCGGAGTTGTAACGACGTAGAAACTTTTTTATTATTATTATTGATAGGCACGCGTTTGACCTCTATCTCACCTGATGGTAAGCGATGATGTGGTCAACGATGATCACGCTTGCCTAGAAGCAACCTGTTCACTCTTGACTTACGCCCGATATTAATATTCTATCTCAATCCAAATCCCAATCCTTTGTTTTTGACGGCTGCTTCTGATTGGACATCTTTAAGACTCGGATAGGCGAATTCGGTCGTTGATTGGTTACAGACAAAGATCGGGATCAAGATAGCAACCGAGATAGATTATTAATATCCAGCGTCAAATTCCCCTAGGTTTAGCTATCAGGAAACACCAACTCCGGCAGGGAATTCCACTCTTTAGCAAACATCATTAAATAAGCTTGGACTGGGACCGATGGCTTAACCTCCTATCCGTCGCGTGTCCGGATCAGATATTTTCGTCCAATATGATATCATGGTTCTATTTTACATTCTACGGCAAAACTGCTCATTTTAGGCAAGATCATAAATGTTTCAAGCTTTTACTCTTTAATTTAGCTCTACATTTTTGAAATGTCTCTTATGTTGTGGATGCGTTTACAACGTTAAAAGTAACACACCCAAACCCGGAACAATAACCTATAGGCCATACAAACATTTGTTTTTTTTTTTCGGGAATCTTTCCTGCGACGCGCAGCGTAACAGCTAATCGTGCAGTCTAGTTTTTAAATCGGGTTTTAGAATATTAACTTGGTGTAAGTCATAAAATCAGCTTGTGAATTTTCAGTCAAGACGTATACGATCCTGGAGTGAAAAATAGCGAAGCCACTTTTACACAAGAAAACGTGAATAAACAATGTGAAGCACAATATGGGCTAGTTCATGCACTTTTTAAAGTAAAAAACACTAACCAGTGTAAAATAACTCTAAATTAGGAAGTCTGTGGCTTTGGTGGTTTTGTCTTATTCATGATGGGCCACCGACTTCCGAATTTAGAGTTATTTTACACTGGTTAGTGTTTTTTTTAAGTCGGTTTTATTTTTTGCAAAAAAGATTTTTATTTTTCCATTTTTAGTTGTTCCCATACAAATATTTGCCATGAACTTATTTTTATATTGTTATTTGTTAACAATACATATGTCATAGTAATATGGTTATCCACTTATCCCTAATAAATGAAATTTAACATACCTAACTGTCGAAATCTAAGTATATTGTACACATCTGCGTACCCCTCAGAGCATACAGGCGTGATGCTACGTCATGATGTTGTATAAACACAAACAGATTTGCCGTCTATTTTTGAAGAGTTCCATTGTATATCTCCGAAGATCAGCACCAGATATTCAGCAAATTAAAATGGGACCACCTCGGGAGTATACTCTTTCAAATAAAAAAAGAATTTTGAGAATCGGTCCACAAATGAGGGAGAAATCGCGTAACAAACACACAAAAAAAAGAAAAAAAAAAAAAAACATACCGTCGAATTGAGAACCTCCTCCTTTTTTTGAAGTCGGTTAAAAATAGTAACTTCATGTGCACGTGTATCCCATTTTAATTAGAAATCTTTTTTCCATTGTCTAAAGCTCATTTGGATTGAAACGAATAGTAGGTACGGCGGTTTCAGTAGTTTGATTCAATCTGAAATAGACTTAGTTCTCGTGTAGTTGAAGTTGGTATTTGTGTACGATATAATGGATTTATTTTCGAGTTTCATAGTTGTCAATTAAATATATAGCCACACTTTAGTTTTGTCGCAAAAGTATATATTATGTATGTAATATATAATATTAAGTCAAATTAACTGTGTGAAGTCTTCCTTTGTGCTTATTAATGTGCTCGCCTGTATTTACATAACTGGCGAAATGAGGGTAAACGATAGGTGCACCTCTGGCTAGAATCTCTGCCTATGCCTTCGGGTAATATTGGCGTAATGTTACGGTACAGTACAATTTTAAGCGAATAAATAGGCTGTTACCAAAAATCAGCATGATTGTGTTTCTTTTTTCCTTAAACGGCTTAATTGTTGTGTCAGTGTGTTGGGGAATGACGAACATGTTACGTGTTGTTTGTTTCCCAAAATAAAATAAAATAAAATATTGTTATTAAAGTTAAAAATAATAATGTAGAAGATTATAAGAGTTGAAGAATACCCATTATAATAGACACCTTCTTTATTTGTGCGGATCGACTCTGTTTCAAGTTAGAACCATTTCGTTGTATTGGAAGTAATAACACTAGAGGAGCTTGTGGCTATAAAATAACAACTTCACGGGTCGATCGAAGGCAATTCTACGCTTGACGGGGTTGGTTCTTAGATGGGTGAGCATCCACTACATATCAAGACTACATAATATCGTGCCTCGGAAAGCAAGGTAAACCGTTCGTTCTGGCTGTGTATTTCTAGATCTTTGACATTCGTTACAGGTAGTCAGAAGCCCGAAAGTCTGACAACCAGTTTAACCAAGGGGTATCGTGTTCCCCAGTACCTGGGTTGTGGAGGTCAGACTGACTTTTCCCAACTATAAATCATAGGTTATAGTTGTATTTGTGAACCATTGCTGCAAGGTTTCAGCTGGGCCTGTCACCTTGCGGCAATGAAGACACATTCTGTTTTTGTTCTGCATGAGGCATGAGGAACAGGGTGTAAAGTTCCTCATCCACCATTGAAAAGGGAGGATCCTCCGACCAGACGGGTGTTGTGTCTGGTGGGCTAACTACTGCCCGACGGTTATTGTCGGGAACTTGTATACGTTCAAACTGCGCTGTTAACTTTAATAGCGCGATGTAGGATAGTTCGTATGTGGCGAGATAGATGTCGCTACAGTTTTAATCTTTGTTTGTTACTAACGTAGTTTGTAAGTGTATTGTTACTAACACTGTGAGTCCTGTTACTTGTTTCAATAAATAATTATATTATATTATTATAGTTGGGAAAAGGATGACGATGGGTTTAATAAAACTGGCCGGGTGCCGCATGAGTAACATAACATTTGGTTCGGAATTTTTCTAAACTCATGCGGAATCGAGATTGCCATAGATTGGCAATGTTGCGAGCAAAAGCTAGTATAATAACGATATCCCGATTCATTGCGCCCAGACAATAGCTATTAGTTATAGGTCCCATTGTTATAATAGATTGTAGACTTGATACTTAATATCTTAATCTTGATCACTATCTTAGTACTTACTACTTAAATCTACTAATAATTGTTTTTTAGCATGGTCAGACATTGCCCTATGGAGTGGTGTAAGGCGTTTTGAGGCATGTCTTTTAGGACTATTGGCGTTCAACAAGTTCTGATTTTCATACTAATAAAACCGGTTAAATCCCGGCCGACCGGTGAGTCGCGGCCATTGTTTTTTTTTAACTAGCCGGGCTTTAATAAGATGTATGCTCGCCAGTTCTGTTTGCTTGAACTTGGCTTGACACTCTTACGCGTGTCTAGATTTTGTTTTCATTTTAGTCAAGCCTATTTTTGCAATCATTTAAGCATATTTCGTCGCATGTGTGTTTAAACCAACTATAGGTTCAGAATATTATAAAAGTGTTATTTCCGTAATCATTATGATATTTAAGGATAGATTTAAATGTTAACAAAACAAATGGAGACACTGTTGTTTCTACCTCCAAAAGGCGTGGCGGAAAAAGGCGTGAGTTTATTTGAGTACCTATACCTACATAGGTACATACCAAGTATAGTAAGACCAACGAAACAATATGATCCCACCAAAACATTTCATGTAAAATGTTGCCAAGACGACCACATAAGGTTTGCCCTGTGAAAAAGATATCAGGTCTCATGTAGAGCCAAGCTTCTGTATCTACATGGCCTAACCTACCGACCCTAACTTCACAAATTCTACATATCAGTATAAATGTATGTCTTCGCCGTTTCGCTACCGTCGTGGAGGTGATGCGAATATTTAGTTTCTGAAGTAAGTAACGAAACAGCCAAGCTATACATTTCCCGTGCCCCCAGATATATATCCCTGTTTACACAAAAACGGCCGTCAAAATCTTTTAATTATTAATTAGTAATACACACAAAAGAAGTGGAATTCTCACAGTACCTTGTCAGTAGAGGAATTAGGATGTTCGCGCAATATTATGCAAATACAGAATGCCCTACATACCACTCAAAGGCTTGTGTATAGAAACCTTCTTAAAAACGTTGCACACAGTTGAACACGCAATGTGTGGAATTCCATCACGATTTCTTCGAAACACAGAAACCTCACGTAGGTATGGGTTCAATAAATCATACCTTTAACCGTATTATTTCTTTGATTTTAACTTTGTTTTGTCGGGTTTGTATGTTATGCCCGACAGAGCCCACAACGATCCTCCCACCTAAGTTCACATTGTGGAATGCAATAAACATATTAAGTAGGTATTGAGTTAAGTATAGTTTAGTTTGAAAACTTAATTTAGCGACCCCAACTCGCTTTACCACATCGATCAGACTCTCTTTACCAAAATCAATTCTGACATTTATAATACGTTAAAATCCACGCAAAATTCCAAAAATAACTCTAAAAAATCGCCGTGGCAAACGTCGCAAAGCCCGATCGATATAAAAACAGAAGTACTTTGGGAAGCTACACTGTTCCCGGATGGCAAAAGCTACTTTTTATCCTTGTATTATTACCAATAGTCTGAAAGACGGCAAACTCTGATTATACTTAAACTGATCCCATAGAAAAGCACTTTTAAACGTCTTTAACCTTTCAATCGTGTCAATAAGAGACACAATAGAAAGACAATGACAGCGCAGTCACCGGTGTCCTCTCCGGGTTTATGAATTAAAAGTAAAGTAACTTGAAATATAAAAAAAATATTCTTATTGCCCCCTAGCTAGCCATCTATCCATATCAAATAGAAACAAACTGTTTGAACACGCGTGATTGGTTCGCCAACGTATACGATGCGATCACTTGCACGCCCGAACGCGTCTTGTAATTACAATGACGCAACTGCATTGATATTGTGTAAAGGCCGTTAGATATTTGTTGTTGGTCCTATCATCTTCCTAGCCTTATCCTACTTTATCTGCGAGACTGTTGGTCTGATTTTCAACCATTGGCGTTGTTCAACCCTACCGTCTTGCTGACAGGTTAAATTTTGTAATGGCGTGTGTTATCGTCATTGTTTTGTATGATTCGAGTCGATAAAAGACAAGATGGTTTTTTACAGGCGAAAAGTTGCAAATAAACGATGATCGAGGATAGCCAACAGTCATATGGGCAAAAAAAATTGCAGTAATCGGCATTAAAAACAACATAATCTCTTTGGGATCGGATATCTGTACCTACTATAATTGTAAAGAGTGAAAATGTTTTTTGTTTGTGTGATTGTACCCAATAAGCTCCGAAACTACTGGACCGTTATAACATTGTTTTCACTAATAGAAAGCTAAGCAGCTAAGAAGCAACATACCTAGGCTTTAATTTATCAACAAAAGGACCAAGTCAAAGTTCATGGAAAATGCAGGTACTTACCTACTATATTCACGCAGATAAAGCCGTGGGCGTCTATAGTCTGTCTGATTATCACTTTAGCTTTTTAATTTAAGTGATAATGAGACATACTATAAGATATTAAAATTCCACATGTCTTATCTAATTGAAATGTGATAAACCGGCTGATATATGCATTTTATATTGATTAACAATACCACCTTCTCACCTGCAGGGCTGAGACATACTTTGATACAGAAAAACATATTCACTTACGTAATATGTTCTTACACCTATATCTCTGCCGGCGAACTGTACTGCTTTACTTGTAACCGGGTATTCAAAAGCAAATTCAGTCTGGCCAGCCACATAGGGCACACGTACCTAAGGAAAAATAGCTGCAAGGGTCGCCGTTACCGAAATTGGTTAGGAGGACTGGACTGTATATTATTTTCCCCACGCCTCTTTTTAACGATGATAGGCAGACACAACAGAAAATGAGAAAAAAAAGAAAATATGTTAATATAAAAACGTGTTTACTTTGTCTTCCGAGGCCTTTGCCATCCAGGTTAATGTATCTCAATCTTTACATACCTATTTCAAAGTCAAAGTCAAATCATTTATTTCAATTAGGCCATTTAAAAGGCACTTTTGAACGTTAAACTTACGAGTTAAATAAAATTTAATGATTCTAGTTGCCCCTTCCAAAAGGTAGTTTTGTATGGAGAAGAATGGGCAAGAAACTCCATACTTACTCTTTTAAAATAGTTTTTACAATATTTGTATACAATAAAAAATACATTATATGTGAATACGATGTACCTAGAATAAACAAAGTAAAATAAAAAAATAAATAAAAAATAACATACTATGCTAAGATAGATTAAGCATTTTAGTAGATAAGTACATAATTATGTGGATAGATACATGGTACTCTCACATTTACAAATATTAAAATCACGGATTAATATTTAACAAATCAAGAAAATATTCAATAAATAATAATAATAAAAAAATACACAGCAGAATACCGTGAGTGTTGCAAAAATAAAGCAAATTAAGATTTTGTCAAGTTCCTTGATTGCCCTATGGAGCTGGACCAGCATGTTGCCAAGCATTATTATCTATTCAACATTTTAAAGACAAACATGGCCGTCAAATTAAAATAGAAAACGTTATCAAATTAAATGATAACGGTCGCGTTCAAGGTCGAGATTATATTTATCGTTATCAGTATATTTATGCAAAGGTCGCGGTGGTGAGTATTGTGGGAATATCGTTATGTGTTTCCAATCTACTCGTAAATTGTGGTTGGTTATGTCATATTCTAACTGGTTTTGCTTCAGTGGTTTGGTAGCAATTTATGGCTTCTAAATTGCTACCAAACCTTTTTTTGTGATTTATTTTTAATGGAATGCCATTTGGATTCCATAAAAAATAAATCTTAATCAAAAATAAAGCTTTGGATCTATTGACTAAAGTAAAATGATCTTTTTCTGCTAGGTTTGCCTTTTCCCTTCTCATTTGGAGTCGGCCTTCGTTTTAAAGCGCCAAGATTTTCAGTCGGTCATATTTTTGCTTTGGCTTTTCAAAAATATATAAAGCTAGCATCTAGTTTAAAAAGTGAAAAGAATTATTTTTCTTCATAACTTTTGTCCACGTTCTGAAAATTTTAATTACATATTAGCTTGATCAATGAATAACGGCCGTATCATTGTCACTTTTAAATCAGCTTGGTTTCGGTGAGGATTGCGGGAGTTCAAGCGTATGCGCTTATATGGAACAGTGCTGGAGAGTTCGTTGCGTCAATCCGATCCAGCCTGCCCCTTTATTGTCCTTCCCCAGCAACGTCCTAAGCAGAGGTCCATCCCCAAAGACGGTGCTCTTGACGTATAGTCACTTAGTTTTAAGTTTTATAGCCTGGCTGGAGGTCTCGATTTCAAATAATTTTGTCTCTTTAGCAGTGAACAACCTCATAACTTGAACTGCAAGATGCCAGAGTTAGTTTCGCCAATTATACTACCCAGCAAAAACACTTGGTAGTGGAAATTAGACTTTTGGGTTGATTGACCTCACGCCGTTATCTCAAAAACGCCCCAAAGCTCTTGTTTTGAAATAGTGTGTACTCAAGTTATAAATAGTTACCAAACACCCTACACGGTGAGTGACTGTCGTGTAATTAAGGGTATCTGCTTCGCGCCAGCCACGCCGCGAATGTTGACGCGAAAGAAATGCCAATGCACTGTACAATCGAAACCGGTATTACGAGTTACAAAACGCAGTATTTTTTTTACGATTCGCCTAAAGTTGTAGCTTGTATTCAAACTCACTTCCTTACGATAATATCGGGGGTGAACATACCGGTTTTTTTTTTAATAACAGGAGTGGTTAGGAGCTCGTCTCTAATGCACGTGGTTGTTGGTTCAAATCCGGGCAAGTACAAATGTGGTTTTTAAAAATCTATAAATGTACTTTTTTAAGTAGGTTTATTTTAGTTGGACTAGTTCATTGGTGAAGGAAAACATCGTGCATGGAGAAACCTAAGTAGACCTATTCTAAATAGGTATAAGTCTCGAAATCGCCTAACCGTCTTGCGCAAGCGTGGTGATTAATGATTTAACATTGACTGTACTACAGGCCTTAACTCCGCAATAAGACAGTAGCAGGCTAGTAATATAGATATTTGAAATCGGTTCCGTCCCGTTATCAGTGCCCGAATTCCCGTTTCGGTGAACCGGATGTATATTTTGTACTTATTCATCCCGTCCCACGCATCTTTATCAAAACAAACAGTCGTTAGTCTCAGTTGTCATCTCATATTTATCTGAGACTAACTGCTTAACGTCCTAAGTAATGAATTGTCACCCATCCTCGGACCAACCTCGGCAACCGTAGCTTAACCTCCAATCGAGCCGTACCACCGTCTTTGTTTAACCACGATTCCGTTTCGCCATAAATTGGTGAAATTAAGTCTCGTTTTAGTGAATGGAGGATGATGACACTTGTAACTCTTCGTTTTTGTTTATATCTGTATTTGCTTAGCAGTCTGCGCGGGCGCAGTGCGTCACAATACTAGCACGTACCGTGTGGGCACATCGCGTTTTATTATCATTGTTTTGCCAATGCTATCGACGATAACTTCGGGTTTTAGATTGAAGTTTTATTATTTAATTGGTGTAGTTAGAAAAAAACTTTTTGGTGCGCGTGAGTGGAGCATTCTGTGTACTGTGAAAACCGGTGTTGGTTCAAAAATGGCAGTGAAAGGTTTTGTTAGTGTTTTGGTGTTCTCTGTGATCATGTTTACATTGTGAAAGTGATTTAACCTCATCAAGGATTAGAGTGAGTGTGCATTTAATCTTTTACTGATAGGTATAGTATTTTGTAGAATGACCTGGAACTTTCTAAATTGTATTCAAGAAATTAAACATAAATAAGACATTGCCGCATCATGTTGTTTATGCAAACACACGGCTTTTAAATGTCAGTTCATTGATCGCGAAACAGGATCCTACCAATTAAATATCCTTACGAACATAGAATGGAATACTCTTTATTGTACAACATAAAAACTTACAAATTAAAATGGCCTTATATTATGATACAATGAGCGACCTACACTGAAACATACACTGTGTACAAAGCAATTTCTTTAAAGTATATATTAGAATAAGACAATAGGCCTCAATATACTCCATTTACATACAAAACTAACGTCTAGCCTCCACAAATCATACTCTTTACTCTCACTCGACTATCTGAAATATCATCGCTATGTAAAAATTTGTTACCACGGTAACCATGGTTACGGTAACCAAGTTAAAATGTTGAATGACCTCGCGTGAGCCTATTTCAGTTCTAGTACAGCGCCGCCCGTTCAGTTTAATTAGAACGGTTTCTTAAAACGAAGGTTGCTTATTAAAATTTATTGCTGTTTATTTAGTTTTAATAATTTTAATGTGATGTGATTTTCTTCGAGTTTTGTTGTGGTACGTGTGTGCAATGAGAGGTATTTATTGTGTTATTTAAATATTAGTCAATGTTTAGTGAATAATTAATTTAAATGTAATGCGTATTTTTTTCACTATAGTTAAAATATACGCCAGTTTTTTTCAATTTGATTAAAAATTGGCAGAATGGTCGATGTCAGCTGTATTTGCCATTTTAATAAATATAATTAAAGTAGTAAACAATAAAGGAGTGAGTAAATAAAAGTTCCATGCAGTAGTTTTTTCGTCCCGTAGCCGGTTTCGGGCTTTCTGTGATTTTAGTTTTCAGAGTGTTGTACGGTGTAGTAAATAACAATTTGTTTAAAAATAAATGTACCTACTTACTTAGTGTTAATGACCTACCACCACGTGTGCTGTTTATGTCATGATAAAGTTTTTTTCTCAAAAAACAGTTAAAACAAGATCACAAGTACAGTTTTTAATCGGAATAGTTTAAATTTTAATCACGTTTCGCTCGTCCATCAAAAATAAACAATTTTTTTTTTTGCAATCGTCAATACATGTTTCTTAGATTATAGTTTTATAATTTGGTGAGTGAACTTTAATTGTGCGATGTCAAATTAAAAACATACTGACGGAGCTCCCAAAATATACCTAAACAAATTCGAAACAACTTTTTGAAGTGATCTGTGATATCACGGCTTTTTCCCGTGGGGGTAGGCAGTAATCACATGTCCATACACACTCCTTTAGAAACAACATTTATTGGCAACAGCTGAATACACGCACAGTAAAAACGTAACACAAGAAAAAGAGATACAAAAATGGCATGTCTCACGGCTGCCCCAGAAAGTTCATTTCAGCTATAATGCCAGACAGATGCTGAGATGCTGCTTGACGCTGATTTTCAGATGCACCTTTAGGTACAAGTGATACTTAGCTTTATTTACGTTCATACACGCACGCCTTGTGTGCATTGCCCTACTGATATTTCTAAAAAACTTCATCAATTAGGTATCTCTTAATAGACCACCCCGTTCCGACTTTTCTATCTGCCTATGTTAGTCTCCTTTCATTTTTTTTTGTGACTATATCTGCTATTCATAATTGTTTTTAACTACATAAAATACACACATCTTTAAAACACATTCCTGTAAGCCAATTCCCACACACTTGAACAAACACTGAATTTGCTTTCTGAACACGTGCCTTCGCAAACACTATTGATCGTCTGCAATATAAACGCAAAAACAGTCGCGAAAGGTTATAGTGAGACACGATACATTTACGATTTCCGGAACCTTAACCCCGAAATGTCAAACGATACTGTGTCACTCTATACAGGGTTATTTTTCAATGACCGGCCAAATTTTCACTGGGTGTTCTACCCATGAATATGAACAACTTTCACTATGGGACCGACTCTGAAATCACGAAAAAAAAAAATATCTCAGGCATGCCGGTTTCCTCACGATGTTTTCCTTCACCGCTTCTGAAGCAAGTGATAATTATTCAATAAGTACCCGTTTGTTGTTAAGATCCTGATACATATACCTACATGTTATCTAAGTCCATAATATAGGTCCACACATCTTGGCAATCATTCAAACGACGTCAAAAAAAAAAAAAATGCTACATCGTAATGACACGTTCTGTGACGTCAGTCCTGCCACGGTCATGGATCACGTACAGGCTACAGCTGATGTCAATCAAACGTCAAAACGTCTTTATAAGTTAGGGGAGGGGCGACTGTGTTGCGTTCGATCAGAATTGGTTCATAGTTTTTATCTTTGTGAATTTGTGTGACAAACAAACAGACAGGCAAAAAAAATTGTTATAAATATTTTATAATAGGTACTTGAAATATAATTTCATAATTATGCATTTGGTTATTTCGATATTTCAAACAGACTCTTCAATTGTAATTATACGCACTGGTTTTCGGCCTATTGTGTACATAATGCATTAAATTAATCAATTATTAGATCACTAAGGCGTGAGTTTATGTATTTATGTATGTGTTATTAGATCACTCCCTACAGCGTCACAAACTTTATCTCCGTACAATATTAGTTTAGATTATATTCTAAACTCATGTCATCTCGCTTGTTCACAGAGAGAGGAGCGAGAAGAAAGCTCAGATGCTGTTCAACCAGGAGGTGATCATCGAACAGAATCGACAGCAGCTCTACGAACAGCAGTTAAGGCAGGTCAGTGACCACATTGGGGTAGGGTATGGTTAAGGACTTAAGGTCAATGTTCATTCTGTAGATTGACGCACTGACGCGTTCTGGGAAGTTCTGGGAACTGTCGAACCGCGTCAGTGTTCCACCATTATTGCGCGCGCGTTTACTTAAGGTACTTACACACCCCTCCCCCCTTAATTTTGAAATTAAAGTATAGCCAAGGGCACTCAATAATGATGTGGCTTTCTATTATTATTTAATTTCTTTCTTTTCAACTAGTAGACGTCACGCGGCTTCTTCCGCGTAGTTCACGTTTCCGTGGAAATACAGGGATACAAAGCCTATGTTACTCAGGGTGACTGTAGCTTTCCAATATTGAAAGAATTTTTTAAATCGGCACAGTAGTTTTTGAGTCTATTCATTACAAACATGCAAACACACTCAAACAAAAAAAAATCCTCTATAAGTGTAGATTGGTAAAAGAATTTTCTAAATAGGTTCATTACATACAAAGATTACCCCCTAACAACCTCACAAATTCTTCCCCTTTATGATTCAGTATAGTCTAGCAGCCATTCCCGTTTTCGTCTCTTCATAAATAATTATAATCAGTACACGTATACATAATAATTCGTAAGCGTAAACCCGCACGCATTCAGGGTAAAAGTTGATAAAAGGCGAACAAAACATTGTCGGCCTTTTACCAACTTTTGCCCTGAAGTTACAAACAAATAAGTTTCCAATAATTCATTAAGCTGTGTTTCGTCACAGATGAAGATGATACAGAATCAGCAGCAATCGGGCCCTGTGGACCAGGTGACCGCAGGACTACTCAACGGCGTTGGACCACAACCTCTCGCAGGCGTACAGTAAGATAACATTTTAAAACGTTTACCTCCTCATTTCATACGGAAACTTTTAAATTCATAATTTTTATGATCGATTTCAGCAGTTCTTACGTTATAATAATTAATAATAATAATACCAGCCTGTTACTGTCCCACTGCAGTGCAAAGGCCTCTTCTCATACAGAGAAGGCTCGAGCATTGATCACCAGTTCACCACGCTTGCTCAAGGCGGATTGGCGATTTCAATCATATATCAACTAAAAGTCCAGGTTTCCTCACGATGTATTCCTTCACCGATGTCAATGATGTCTAAGATAAACTTAGAGAGTTCATATGAATTGAAAAAGTCACATTGGTACTGGCCCGGATTTGAACCACAACCTCGTGCATGAGAGGTAGGCGCCTTAACCCCCGGGCCATCACGACTTACGTTATTCGTTCTTACGTTAGTTGAAATACTTTGCTTTTAAGTTTAAGGTGCGGCGCCTACTATAGGCATGGGTGAACAAGGGATTTTAGTATGAGCGAATGATTTGAGAACCTCTTTTTATCATGCTATTCGTCTACATTACGGAATGCCACGGCATTCCAGAGCGTGCCCCAGCAGGCTGTTAGATATATATATGTATAGACAGATTTATTTATTTGCATAAAATTAATACAATCAGGTGTAACAATAGGTTTATCGTGGCGTATCAATTAAATCTGAGTGTTAACGGTGTTAAATAGGATTCAAAATAACCTGTATTACAAAACTCCCTTGTTCGTCCATACCGATAGTGGCCGTCGTGCCTTAATTGAGTTGAAGTTACAATTCCAAACATATATGGATCAGCAGCTCCACACGAAATTCTAATCTCCCTCCTTTTCCCCCAGACTCGACCCACAATCTCAGCTCCTCCAATGCCAGCAGCAGCTGCTTCAACAGCAGTTCCAGCAGTTGAACAACGAGGATGCTGCCATGAAGCTGCTGCAACAGAACTTCATGCAGTCCAGGATATCGCCCTCCATGACAACAGACCAACAGATCTTGCAGAATAAGGTGTTTTATGAACAGAATTTGAAGCAGCAACAGGTTTGTTCATTTTCTTGGTCAAATAGGGAAAAAGCAATTGAATGAATGTCTACAAAATCATGTTGAAATATTGCTACTGTATAAGTTTACGTTATCTTAACTTGGTAGATTAAATTTAATGTTTGTTAGTCTGTCAGTTGCAAAAACAATTTGTAGTTTTGTATCTTGAAATAATAAATAATAATAAAAAATATTGACGCGAAAAATTAAGAATAGAAAATTTTGAAAATAGACTACCCAATACAGCCAGCTAGAATCAAAGAGGTTTTTATGCCTAAACATGGTTGACATTAGCTAGGCAAATGACTTGGGAACCAGTATAATCAAAACTCATTTAGGAACTCTTTCAAACTCTAACCGTCCTTCACCTCCTTGAGTTTTTACTGGGAAGAAGTGCCACAACAAACTCATCCGCCTTGGAACATTAGATAATTTACAGCCGTCGTACCTGTAGGTAAACAGACAGCCTAGAAAAGATGAAGTCGCACCAAATGTGATCCTAAATAATCTTTCAAATACAAGATTGCCTAGATAAACAAAAGAAAAAAAAATCTTAATCAAAACCAGTCAAGTGCTTAGTAAGAACTGACGCATAGGAAAGAAGTTTTTTAAAATAAGCCTAATTAAGATTCTGTAGAGTAAATCAATAGGGAATATGCATGTCATTTAAATATGGTTCGAATATTTCTTTTCCGAATCTTCAATGGCAGAAAATATGAACTAAATCATTATTTTACTTTTTAATAGCGTCATAATTATTTAAAATTAAAAATAAAAGTGCGAATTAAGCGCGGGAAATTCAAATTTGTGAAACGCATCACCATTGGTTATAACGAAACGTGACGTCAAATACTATGACAACAAGACAAGTTACGCCTACAGAACAGTATTGGAATGGACTTTTTATTGAAAAACATAATTATTGACGTGTGTTGTGAACTAATTTAATGTTCAAGTGTAATTTTAGCTTCGTAGTGAAGTTATAAAACATTTAAGAAAAATGTCTGAAAGTGATTTTGTAAAAGCACAATCTGATAATGTTTATTCCATTCGGGCAAGCAATACTGGTAAATTGGTTTTTGAGTTTTTTTATAATGAAATGGTTAGAAGAACGAAATCACCCATAGTAATAGTATAGTAATGGCGCGCAAAAATGGCGGCTTTAAACTGCTCAAATTTATTCTGTATTTTAAATATTTTTTTAAGCTTCATTACTGCATTCTTAAATATGTTTATATTTTTTTACTATGTTAAAACGTTGTAAACAGTGAATTAAAAATATAAAAAAAATACATGCATATACCCTATTGTCAAGTCAACGGCTTAACTAGTTCTACCAAATGTAACTGAAATAAAGACAACCAAACAACCAATACACAGTATAATTTTATTGATAAGATTTTTAAAACCAAGCCAAACTGGTTTCATTAGCATAATTTGATACCTACCAGGTAATGCTAATGAAACAGTCGAAAGATTTACATAAAAGAGTAATTTAAACTGCCACCATTTTACTATGAATATAGCCCTGAAAACTTACTATAATTTTTGTAACTCAACCACAGTCATTGTCATTTTGTTTTATAAGCAGTATCTTATATAATGATCAAGTAGCATTTTGATATTTAACTGTGGGGGCTTGTGATTAACAATTTAGTTATATTTATTGTAATTAGTCTATGCGTTCCAACAATAAGGAAAATAAATAATAAAATATTATTTGTTCTCCAGGTAATGATGGAGCAGAATCTCATCAACCAGCAAATGCTGGAACAGTCAGTCCAAGGCCAGGTTCTGATGGAGCAACAGGTCCAGCAGAATCTTTTAGAACAGGCCCCCTCTCAAACCCAGCTGCAACCGAACCTACTCAACCAGCAGTTAACAGCAGAAATCAACAACCAGAACCAGGTGTTACAGCAGCAAATCATCCAACAACAGCAAACGATTATAGCTCAACAAGCCGCCGCAATACAGCAAAAACAGCTCGAAGAACACTTAACAGCTCAAGAAAACATCATCACTGGACCACAGAATCTCGTCTCAGGTCAAATGTTAGACCCATCTCTTCAAAACCTACAGAATATTCTAGTTCAAATCATTCAAAGGCCTGATACACTACAGTCTAGAAAGGAGTCGGAATCTGAAAACCAACAACAACCCCAACAACAGCAGCAACAGCAACAAATGATACAGCAACTACAAGAGAACGCTGAAATGCAACAGAATCAGGAACAAGAGGCGTTGCAGCAACAGATGCATAATCTTATCACAACTCAGATGCAGCAACAGAATGTAAATTACCATCAAAGCCATCAGTTTCAACAACCAACGTTACAGCAGCTATCTGTTGATCCAACCTTCCTAGCCCAACAACAGCAAGTGGCGCAGGCGCAACAACAAGTTGCGCAAGCCCAACAACAGCTGGACATGCAGAAGCAAGTCTTAGCGCAACAACAGCTAGTCTTACAACAACAGATAATTAGCCAGCAACAATTACAAATGCCTGGTCAGACTCTCTCCCCGCACCATTTTAGACACTTCCAACAGCAACAACAGTATTTAGCTCAACAGGAATTACAAATACAGACCCAACAAAATATTATTACTCAAAACTGGGCTATGTTACTTCAGAAACAGCAAGTAATGGACCAACAGCAGCAGAAAGTTGAAGAAATTCTTCGGTCTCAGCGGCCTATGTATCAGCGTCAAGGTTCAGAACAGAGTCAGATCAGTTCAGCAGACGTTCACGATCAGCAACAAGTCATGATGCCAGATCAGTACGGTCAGAAACCTCAGCTGCAGCAGCAGATGTCGGTTGACCAGATGCACTATACCAAGCAAAGGTCCGATGATCACTATCATCAGCTCCCGACGATGCAGGGCCAGTCTCTACCTCACAATATGCAAATGCAACAGAACTTCAGCGTGGTACAGCAAAACGAAAGGCAGATATCTAGTCATGAAGGCACTCCCGTGCAGAATTACTCCGCCAATCCTTTGCAGATGTACCAGCAAGGGCAGAGTCAGCCAGTTCAAATGATGCAGAATGTATACCAGTCGAATCAGATGGAGACTTCTATACCGTCCTCTGTGGCCGCGTCCATGCCGCAACAAATTCCACAAGCAGTCCAAGACACCATGCCCCAGCAGATGGCTGTTCCTCAGTCTATTCCGCAGTCGATGACGTCAGTTCCTCAGTCAATACCTCAGTCGGTCGTCCATTCAGTCCCTCAGCAGCCGATGCACTCAATACCTCAAACAGTGCAGTCGTTATCACAGCCTGTGCAGTCAGTTCCTCAGGGGTCAACCCTGCCACATCCGATTCAATCCATCCAGCAACCAGTCCAGTCTTTGCAGCCACAGTTGCAGCCGATGACACAACAAATTCAATCGATGCCGTCTTCCCAAGTTCAGCAGATGCCAATTACTCCGCAGCCTTTGCCACCAATGCAGCAGCATGCGCAAGTCCACCAGGTCTTGCCCCAGGATATGGTTCAGCAGCCCCAGCAGTTGAGCCTGCCGGCAGATCAGGCGGAGAATGGGTATCAAAGTAATGGTGGTCAAAAGGAGCAGTTCCATACTCCGTTGACGGAGTTTCCTAACAACCATCCGGAGGCTATTAGGCAACCTGAACTTAGTTCTGTTGAGGAGAAGCAGGCGGAAACCCAGCAACAAGAAGGTTAGTGTTTGACAGTTCACTATTCACGCAATTGGAAATGATTTAGTAGCAGCCAAGAATCAGTATTGAGTTTTTGCAATAGGGGTAAAAAAATAGATAGGATTTAAAACATGACAGGTCACATGTGTGTGGCTTCAACAGAAACACTACTAACCTTTTAGGTAAAACATGCGTGTCTCACTCTTCTATCTCTCTATTATTGCAAGAATATACTAAGATTTGATCAATTCTCTCTCATGCCAACTTCAAATGATACAATCGAAACTAAATAAGGATTAAAGTTGGTTTAAAACAACTTACTGGCTTCCATCATGATGCTTTTCATGCTTCATAAAGTTTTGAGCTTTACATTTACATATTATACAGATAATCAATATAATCACAAAATAACAACCACTTTTAAATACCAATTTCCAGCGGGTACAGCCATATCTTCTCCCATCACCAGTGAAAAGAAGTCTCGGGGCTCCAAGAAGAGGTCCCGGGAGAAGGACAAGCTTCCGAAGCTGACTGTCCTGGAGGTCAACGAGGCAGCCACCGTGGTGGAGTGCCAGCTGGAGTCCAAGTCCAAGACCGTCACATTCAAGTTTGATGTCACTGATGTCAATCCGGAGGAGATTGCCAGTAACCTTGTGAGTATTAAGAAGCTCTTTACTGAAAAGAAATAGAAACAAAAACAACACAACATCGGGCTTGTAATCCCTGTAGGGTTGAGCAGAGGTGCACTTGTAGTGCACCCACATTACGGCATTTGTGTTTAAGTCCAATGTAATAGGAGGCGAGCCTATTGCCATCAGTCGGGCGAACGGATTCGAACTCCGAGCTGCTACTTAGAAACGAAGCAGAACAGTTGTTACTTTAAGAGAAGCTAGTAAATTGTTGTCTTGTTTGCATACTTGCTGAAATACCAGGCGGTAACATTTTTCATCGAAACTTAGACGATCAATCTTTCTTAAAATCGAAATATCAAAATCAGCACTTTTTGAACGTCAAAAAAATACATAAAGACAGTCCCCCAAAAACGGCCCACCCTTCGCCACTTCCTAGTGATATTGCTGGGAAGAAGAAGTGGCGGAACAAACTCCCCAGCAACACATCTGTCTGATTCGTTTGAAGAACTAGGTATACAAAGAATCTATACAATGAAATGCTCAATAAATAGCACTTATGTTTATACACATTGTAAAACATTACATTTCAGAATGATTGTCACGTGTTAGCTAGCACACTCCAATATACCGAGATTAAGAAAAAAAGTAAATTCATATTAACATTGAAATCTAAACTCAAGCAAAACAACTACAAAACTTAGAACAAGTAGCTGACCAAATCGGGCTATTCTTTGTATATCGAACCATTTACCGACTTTAAACCCCGAGTTAATTCCAATGTATGCGCCATTTCCAGGTTTCTAACAATCTACTCCCAGAATGGCAGAGCGCCACGTTCATGGAGCTCATCAAGGACATCGTGAACCAGCTGATCAGCAACCCTGGGGTCACGCCTGTACTCAACCCTGCACACCACTCTGCGCTGAGGCTCAATATTGACAAGGTAACATTCAAAAATAAGACTACCGGATCCAGCAGACGTTAGTTATTAACCCGATCACAGCGCCACCTATCGGGTCTAATTATGATTCTAAAGCATTCTCGAATCCACATAAACACACACACAAATTTATTTGTTTATTTAACTGTTAAGGAGGAGTTTCATAACATACACATGCACGGAAGATATTTTTCTAATTATCTGTCGATGGTCAGGCTATCGGGCTTTCCCTAACGATTTTTAACCTTTTAAGTGCTTGGCTATATTAGGTGCCGAACCCCTAGCGCCGGGCCAAAATTGCTACAAATCAATAAAATAATACCTACAGTAAATAAGGAGAAACAATTGTTGTATCGATTTTTAGTTTTTGTTACATAAATAATATCTCCATTCGATAACGGTTTTAGTTGTACCACACAGACTGACTGTGTGGAAATAAAAGGATTAAAATCATGCTTGTTCTCTGTCGCAGAAATACGACACGAGCGGTAGGGACACGGAGATATGTTTCGCATATATGCGACACAAGCGGTTAAAAAGTTAGAAATCTACAGACATCTAATGACAATCGGTACTATTACACGGCTTACGCTGGATATTAATAATCTATCTCGGTTGCTATCTTGATCCCGATCTTTGTCTGTAACCAATCAACGACCGAATTCGCCTATCCGAGTCTTAAAGATGTCCAATCAGAAGCAGCCGTCAAAAACAAAGGATCGGGGTTTGGATTGAGATAGAATATTAATATCGGGCGTTAGTCCTTTTTGAGGTACAGAGGGTTTTAGTATTTATTGTATAATCTCCCATCCACTGATTAACTTCTTATCTCCATGTCAAAAAAAAGCAAAAAGCTCCCTCGGCGTCAATTACCGACCATACCTTTTGGAAAATATCTACAGTAAGATTTTCTTTCTTACTTCCAGACTGACTACGACTCCGAAACAACTGAACGCGAGGAGAACCTCACGGACTCAAACCAAGACAACTCGGAGTGCACCACGCCCACCGCCAGCCACGACAACATCGCGGCCGAGCTCGCCTACGACCAGCCCGACCCGCAAGACGTCAGCGAGCCAGCCAGCCAGCCCGCCAGCCAGCCGGCCAGCCAGCCGGCCAGCCAGCCCGCCAGCCAGCCCGCCAGCCAGCCCGCCAGTCAGCCCGCTAGTCAACCCGCCCAGCCAGCACCCATCGCCAGCGTCAGGCCTGCGCAAGTGGATAATGTAACTCGAAAAATTAGCACTGCTTCGTCTATAGGTACTTTTTTCCATTTCTAACAAGCGTCTGTCTTTGTAAAGAGACAATGAAAAAGAATGACAAGACAAAGCTCATAAACTGCTGCTACCAAAATGTACCGTAAATAGGGTGAATATACACTCAAGTTGAGATAAAGAAAACTTTGAAGAAAGTTTTCGCGCTAGTTTAATATTATTTTATTCTAACAAGGTGTTAAAACTATTTATCTCAATTATTTAAAAGCATTTAAGTTCGCGTCGTATGTAACAAACAACTTTTAACTTATGTGAATATCATCCCCAAACTTTTTTTTCTATTCATACTTGATCCACCCTGTTTTACTCATAAGCCAGCCTTCTTAAAGTGAAATGAACTGCTAGAAAGCAACCTCTCTGGCCTTGTCTCTCAATGCCAACTGGATTTTTTATGTGTGAGCGAAGCCCCAAAATCTACTTAGTTGATCCGTTTAAAAAGAAATTACTTTTTTACTAATTTAATTTATTAGAAAGAAAAAAAGAAAGAAAATATTTTATTTGGGCGCACAGAACTTATACAGATAAAAAAAAAGAAAAGATTAAAACAAAATAAAGACAGAAAAATAATAAAAAGACCTGTGCGAGACCAAAAAGGCGCCTATCTAACCCAATAGGCCTAGGACAAACACAATTACATGTATGCATGCATACGCAATTAAATGTCATGCATGTGTATGTGTTATTTGGTAATAAGCAATGAGACATTTTCTTTCCCCCAGGTTCTAATCAATCGGATGGCGGATCAATGGCGCCCGAACGCTCCGGTAGTACGGAGTCACAGAACGGTGAAAAGAAGCAATCGAAACCAACCCGAAAGATATCCAGATTTCTAGTCAGCCCCGTGGTGGACCGCGGCGAGAATGTCCCAGAAGAGAAGCCCATCCCCGAACCCGCGGAACCTAAAGAACCTATTAAGGAAGTGCAAGTGAACGGCCTGCTAGAAAAGGAGCTCCCACCTTCGCTCCCGCCACAAGAATATGTACCAACACAACAGTATTCAGTACCAGCGCAGATTCCACCCCCAGTAGAAATAAGACCTGAAATCCAGCCCGTCGAAAGACCAGTAGAAGTACCACAAGAAGTGCCAGCACCTGTCACTATGGCAGCACCGGCGGCACCTATAGTGTCAAATATTCCAACAGTTCAGCCAATACCACAAGTACCACCAGTTCAAAATCTCATCCCAAACCCCATGATCAATACTTCGAATTTACAACCTAACTTGACCACGCCCTTGCAGATAGCTACTGATACGCCGTTGTTAGGGTTGAGTCAAGTGGGGACGCCCATGGGGGTGGGTGGGGAGTTAGGGCTGAACATGGGGGTGCAGGGAGTCGGGCTTGGTATCACGACGCAGAACTTGACCCCCACGCCGGGGGTCAGTGATACGATGCCTAATGCGGAGAATATACAGAGGATGTTGTTGAAGCAAAATATTATGAAGTAAGTGATTTTTTTAAATACATACACATACATAACGTCACGCCTGTAATCCCCGAAGAGCTAGGCAGAGGTTTACCTGGTAGTACACCCACATTGATACACACACACACACACATTTTTTTTTTTTTATTTTTTTTTATTATTATTGTTTTTAATAATTACAATATACATCTCTTTCTCAAAAATCGAAGTCCAAAAGTAATTTATTAAATTTAGGCTAAGGGTCAGCACTTTTTGCATGTCAATATTACATACTTCCTAGTGTTTTTTGCTGGGAAGAAGAAGTGGCGAAACAAACTGCCCAGCAACACAGCTGTCCGATAAGTTGGAAGAACTTGAATTTATACAGAACAATTGGTTAACATTATAAATCAATCAAATTATTTGTTATATGTTAGCTATCACAGGTCAGGTAGCGTAGTAATCGCAATTGGCGTGCGTTTACATGCATAAAATTAACCGAAGCAAAAAAAGTATGTAAGAATGATAATATGGTGCTCTGTTGTTTCTGCCTCCCCCATCGAAAAAAGGCGTGAGTGTGTGTAAGCATGTTTGTTATATTTTTTCTTTGTTTTCTGTACAGTCAACAACAAAATCTATCCGGGCCGAATCTACTGGGGTTGCTGAACCAACAATCGTATCCGCAACCGGACCTCGGTCTGCACAACACTATTCTCAACAACACACAGCCTGGTGAGTCTATATTTAAATTTGTATTTAGAATGTTGTTCTTTTCCTAATAACTTTTTTTTTTCTATAGATTTAGAGTTAATGGGTGCTTGTTAAAAGAAGTAGGTTGCCTGCTCACAGGTTATTAAACACACCAAAAAATAGGTGCATCACGTAGTCTTTCTCGCCATCTTTGTCTCACATAGACGTAGTATACAGATTCTACAGGATATTTCTTAAATCACTAACGATACGAATATTCCAACCTTGTGTCCACCACATGGATACATTTTAGTCTAGTATTACTTTTTTTACATGTAACAGCTGATTTCTGTTAAGTGAATGAAACAGCTAGTGTTTAAATAAAGGCAATTATTGAGCACTTAATAAACTACACACTTGTGAAAGAAAATAAATGATTAACTAATGTGATTTTCAAGTTAGTCTTAAAGTGCAAGTTGTTCCAGAAATGTGTAGAGTTGAGACAGAAAATCTACTTTTTGACACAAGCACCCGATACAATATAAAATGTGTTACGATGTGTTCCTAGTACACTCTTTCCCTGTGTTGTTTTTTACTTTGTGACACTATCATCTGTTTTCATTAACGTTAGACGACACGTAAATATTACAGCGCTGTTGGATTTTCGACTGTCGGCGCTGAGTCGAGAATTGGAAATTCAGTAACACGCTTTTATACACCACTATTTTTAAATTAAAAAAAAAAAAAAATTGGGCTGTATCCGTACCTGTTACTGATCATATTTGTGTAATCCAAAGTAAAAAAAAAAACAGTTTTTAAATATGCCACTATTTAGTTAAACTTAAATAACGAAAACAGCTGTTGGAGGCTGTGCATGCTTGCTTGCTTGAGCGAGATCACGCGAACGGGTGCAAGAGATGACGATTAATGAATACTACTATGTCATGAATAGCCTGTACAATATTTCCATAAATTGGGTGACTTTTTGGGATATAAACAATAGCTAATAACTTTGCTGTTTATGAATATAATTATTTGATACTTTACAAATATAAAGAGAAGACCGTCTAGAAAAAGCTCTTAAAGTATTTGTACTAATTAAAAATTAGTGGTGTATAGGCATTAATTGGCCTATTCTTCTTTTTTTCGTATTGTTAGAAACTAGCTTGGTGTCAGAGTGAATGCCGTCCATGGTCCACTGGCTTGGCTTGACATGCCGTCCAGAAATATCTCTGTGACGTGCCCGTTTCCTCAGGATATTTTTAAAGCAAGTGATAATTATAATTATTGATCTGTCACCTAATGTTAGTGAAAACGAATGTGTCTCTGTGCTCTCCTGAATGATTTGTTTTCTAATTATTTTTCCTTAAGCCTGTATTTAAATTTATTGTTGACTCTTTTGATGTAAACTTTAAGGCGGTTATCACATTGCCGCCGCACCCTCTCACGGAGATGCGGTTTTACACCCTGCGGTTGCGGTATGACAATCAAGATTCCATAGTGTAAAGTTAAAAACCGCAGCACCGCACACCGGAGCGGTGACCGGTGCAGCATGATAACCGTCTTAAGCAAAAATTAGTGTCCACAATAGCCTTTGTTGAATTTCAATAGCAACAATAGAAGTAAGATTCTTTTCTGATTGTTATGCACGGTCTATCAATATCTATCCCTACTCAGTTGGTCAATGCAAAAGTTTTGTCAAGCAGTCTACCCTTTAATATTCTCTCACCAAAGACTCCTGTACGCCTGTATTCCGGAAGTTTAATATTGGGCAAGCCTTTTGCCACAAATCCAGACTACAAAATCAAATAAAAATCACCTACTACTTAGAAATTCTAGATTGAAAATCTTAATAAAATTTCGGGACCCGGGATCGAATACAAACCTCATGCTCGGTAGTAGCACTTGTGACGAACCAGTTTAAAAACATAATAATATTGAGAGATGATGAGAAACTTCTGTCAAATACAGAAAGAAAACCCTCTTAAATAAATAAAATAAATTACCCACTGAGTAGAATAGTTTGTGTGATATCCGTTTGGTAGGCAACATAAGTCGCTTACCAAAATACATTTCACAAAATTTTATGGGAGAAAATAGGAGGGGGGATTTTGTAAGTAAAGTACAAATAAAATTCAGGGTGGAAGGTACATCGTGGCACTTACTAAAACCATGGGTTCTGTACATGATTCTGGACCCCCCAGCATTGAAATGTTTCGTCAGTTTTTCTCTTATTTTTAAGTAATTATCTGATATTATTTTTTGTTTAAAACTGTCAAGAAAGATGCAAAAAAAAAACAATGCTGTAAATAAGTAATAATTTATTTACAAAAAAAAAAGCATTAGTCGATAATATTTAGTAGGCTATTGCAAATAAGTAAGACCTTCATACTAGGATAATCCTGTACCTCAAAGGACAGGCTGTGGTGTCCAAAATGACTCAGACCACTCATGGTGATGTGCCACGATGTCCCTTCGGCCCTGTTTACGCGCGAAGGGCGGGCTTTTTGGGGGACTGTCTCATGTAATTTTGACGTTCAAAAAGTGCTGATCCTCAGACTAATTTCAGTAAATGACTTTTTTATTTTGATTAATACAATTAAAAGAAACTATATCTATTATGAAGGATCTCATAAAAGATCTAATATGTATGCCAAGCGACTTATGTCCCCCCCCCCCCCCGCACATACCCCCGTCCCCTGCATCCAGTGTGACTAACCCGTGTTGTGACGTCAGCGCCCATGATGACCGCGCGCTTGCCGCCGCAGTACCAGCCGCAGAAGTACTACCAGCCGATGCTCACCAACGATTTTATTGGTAACCCATCTCTTTTTCTTCTTTACTGTCTTCCGTTAATCACGTGATGTAAATTTATCTATATACTTCAATACTAGTATTAAAAACTAGTTAGTTACTAGTTTTTGTATGTAACGAATAAACTTTAAAACTACTGAATCTATTTGATAAAATTCTTTTACCGTTGGAAAGCTACACTATCCCTGGGTTTTTTTTTTATTCCTGTATTCCCACGGGAACGGGAACGACGGAAACCCCGTGGCGTCCACTCGTATCGGTATTTGTAACAAAACTCCCCTCTTTTTTTGATCCTCACGTGATTAATGGATGATTACTTTCTTTCTTTGTGTGTTTGTTGTGTGTGTGTGACTTTGATTTGAGATAAGAAAACGGCACTGCCATTTTTTACTTTTGTTTGTATGACCGCAAAACTAAGATATCAAACAATATCGTCCTCAACATATACGTTGTTTGAAGCAAAAGTACAACAATCGAGCATCATATCTTCACGCCTGTGTACGCTGAAGGGCTGGGCAGTGGTAAACGTTGAGTGCATCCACATTTTGCCAGTTAGACCTAAGTACCATATACTAGGAGACGAGTTAATTACCATAATCTAGGCACAAATCCAGACTCTGGGCTACTACTGAGAAACTCCAGAAAGGAAATCACCGTAACACTGCCTTACCCGGGAATTTAACTTAAGACCTCACGCTCAACTGTAGCGCTTACAACCACCAGACCAAGAGGTAGTTTTAAACTACAACAACAGCTTCTTTAATTAAATTTGTTACATATAATGGCAGTTGTCTTTTATAATGCTGGGACATTATTTCACCACTTCTTCTTTCCAAACAAATGCACTATGAAGTGGTGAAGGGCAGGGGTTATGAGGGACTGCCTTGAGTACTTTTTGACATTCAAAAATTGCTGACAGATCCGTTTCGATCACAAATAAATTTCATCACTTCTTATAACATTCTTTCCAGTGGTACCGATTTCCCTCTCAATCACTAATATTTTTTTTTTACGTTTAAGTTGTTAAATTTCAACGCACTACTTTTTTTTTATGTTGGCTTTTATTATTTATCTGTTTCTTAGCTTATAGTTTTTACCAACCATCCATTATAGTTTTCGATGTATTTTTTTTTATAATTTTGCTTAGATAAATACCCCGCGAGCTTAAATGAGTTAACCAATCAGACTGTGTTAATAAAGGTATTCAATTTCAGATAAAAAAATAACAGACTAGCTGTCATTGACGCCTTGGTGGAATTAAGAATTAAGAACTTCAAATGCATTACCACAGATTTCAGTTTGGTAGTGTTATTTTAATGACAACAACAAATTGGAAACCTATAAAAACCAGCAGAAACAGATATAAAGGGCCAACATAACGAATTGGCTCAAATAATAACACTATGTTTCTTGCCAACACAGGATTCAATCCCCTCTTTCAATCATCAGCTCAGCAACAGGCTCTCCAGTCTTCGGTTAACCAGCTGGCCAACCAGCAGATGAGCCAGCTTGGCATCATGGGCCTCGCGCCCGCGCTGCCGCCGCAAGCCCTCGCCTTCCAGCACCAGAACATTGCGCAGATGGGGCTCAACCAAAACCTTATGGGACAGAATCTTGGCCAGAACTTGGGTAACTACACAGGTATGACTTCTACTTCTTTTCTTCATTCCACAACGTATGTCTAAACAAGACTGTATTCTCCGATTGGATAGGCAGAGAGTGTACAGACTCCAATTTCTTTGGTCGTCGTTGAACTTTATGTTAAACAGAATAAGGTTCATATTCAATTGGGAAAATTTGACATGGGGTACTTGATGTGCTGGCGTCTGTACGTCCCAGTACGTTTTAAGAATGAAAGAAAAGCATTTATTAGAGACCTGCGCAGGAAGTTTACAAAAACTATTTATACTATAAATATCTTTTACCAGCTATGCTCAAATCCCATGAAAAATATTAAAAAAAAAACAAACAATTTATTTCAGCATGCATAAATTAACAATTACATTGTAATAATGCTCAATATTTTTGAGGTTAGATTATGCGCGCTAAGTCTGTGTTTAGATGCTACTTGCTAACAGGTATTTTTACGTCACGCGTCAGTAACTTTTCAGTGTTAAAATTTAGGATGTTTTTCATTTGGCAAGATTGTGTACTAACTTTTTGGCTATTTCCTTAGGCAAGTTGTTTAGAATGCTTGGAAGAGCATACGTCCAGAACCTTTTTCCGTATTCATTGTTTACTTTTGGCAGTTGAAATACGGCCAAGTACGGCAGGTTACAAAAAGATTAGGTCAACTAATTTTTGGAACTTATTCATATTATTCTCACAGTAATAAATATTATTCTTGACTGGCCTGTTGGTCTAGTAGTTAGTGGCCCTGACTGCTATGCCGTAGGTCGTGGGTTCGATTCCCACCCAGGACAAATGTTTGTGTGACGAGCACGATCATTTGTTCTGTGTCTGGGTGTAATTTATCTATAATATGTATGTATTTAGAAGTATATAAGTATGTTTATCAGCTGTTTAGTACCCATAACACGAGCTATCAAGCTCAACTTTGGACTAAATGGCGTTGTGTGAAAAAGTTGTGGAATATTTGTGGAATATTCAAAAATTAGCCCTTGCGACCACTAGACTAACAATTTTTTAATCACACCAGCAATGACAATCATCATTCTTTTGATCCAGGTCTAGCAAGTCAGAACTTAGGATTAAGCGGTCAGAATCTCATAGGCGGGCAGAACCTGGCCTTAAGTGGTCAGAACTTGGCGCTAGGAGGACAGAATCTAGGATTAATTAACCAAAACTTGGGGCAGCTAGTGGCGCATCGAGCGGTGCACCATGCGCTAGCGAGGAGGGCTGTTGACATGGATATGGCAGGTAAACTATATTTAAATTTGAGTTCTATTGATATGCAAAACGTACCAACCTTCTTTTGGGTGTTCCCGTCTAAACCTGTCAAATGAATTATCGATATTTTTCATTAGAAATATCGTAGCACAATAAATTTGTACGAATCGTAGTATGTGGCGTTCTGTAGTTTCAGGCCATCGCCATGGAAAAAGGCGTTTATGTGTAAATATCGATATTTTCAGTGTAAGTATTTAAATAGCGATTTATCGAAAGCTTATCAACAAAAATATAGAAAATAACAGGCTGAGAATAGCTTTTGTGGCTATTAAACTTGTCTTAAAAATAACAATAAACCAAATAGCAATCAATATATTCTACAAATATTCATATTTTTGTTCGTCAATCCTAGACGAAGAGAACACACGGGAATGTTTAAACAATCTTAATCTTTATTCATCATCTGCCAAGCCTATTCCCAACCGTGTTGGGGTCGTTTGCCAATCTTACTGGATGCAGCTGAAAACGAGTATTTTAAATTAAGCGATTACCTATACGGCCTCAACAACCCAGTGACTAGGTAACGCAATATCCCTAAACTGGTTAAGGCGATTATCACACTGCCCCGCATCACGCTGCATGTTGCGTGTCGACGCACCTACGCGCGTTCCTGCGGGAGTGCAGATCTGCATCATCGTGCGGGTTTTTGCGCACTCACGCGCGTAAGTGCGTTTTGTAGATTCACGCACGGCGGCTCTAATTTATTCGCCGTTCTCTGTGGTGGTCGTGCAGTACTGAGCATCACGATAGTTTTGATAAAAAATACGCGCGGCACTGCGGGATTTGGTGTGCCATACCTTGCGTCTCGCCCCGCACCTACGCGCGGGGGTGCATGTTTCTCCGCGTGTATGCGCGTGATCCGCATGAACGCGCGTGGATGCATTTTCTGTGTGTTGGACTGTGCGTGTTTTCCATACAAACGGAGGTACTTACAAGCAACGGAAGAACACGCATCCACGCGCTACGCTGCATCATGCGGGGCAGTGTGTTAACCGCCTAAACTTGGTTGTAAGATTTTTGACTGACTACAAGTAACGACTGTCAAAGATCAATACTCAATATCTTTATTGCTTTCCTTATGTATTCTCCACAAACACAAAAAACAAAAACCCAACCAAAAACTTATGGTGTAAGTTGAAATAATGGTTTGCTCGAAGGACCTTCGGGGAAAGTAACTTATGCTGGATCTAATGTTGTCAACACTTAATGAGAATGTGGATAGGAAAGAGGGACTTACTTGGAGGGTGGATGATCGCCAGAACAGGTGATCCATCCGCCTGTAGGGCGTCGTTCTTCCTGCACTGCACTTGTTTAAATTGTCCCACTTCTCGATCCACAAATGACAGCCGGGGACTAACGGCTTAACGTGCTTTCCGAGGCACGAAATCTCTGGTACATTAACTAATTGTTTCTAACCGACTTCAAAAAAAGGAGAAGGTTCCATTGAAGGTTCGATTGGTCCCATTTGTATCGAAACTCAGATCTGATGATGGGATCCTCGAAGAATTGAGGGAACTCTTCAAAAAATTTAGGTACGCACCGATACGTAACGATTTTTAAATTTTTAAAAACAAATCAAGGAAAATTATCATTATTTGAAGAAAAACTGATGAAGAAGACAGGCAACGGAACTCTTCAACGCATTACAGCAAATTAAACGCGATTGCTACTAAAGTTATCTTGTTGCGACAGGCATGACGAACGTGAACTCTACGGGCTCGTCGCAGCCGAGCACGCCGAACAAGGCGCACTCGTACAACGAGTACATGCTCACCTTACAACACAAACTGGCTTCCATATCTAATAGCGTGAGTATACACATACATGTTTACTACTTACAAATATATCTATTTTGAATGTGGAGGGGAATGCAGGGGTTTTTATACGAGATGAGACACAATAAAAGCTATGTCAAATAACACTTGATCCGCATTCGATCAGTGACACCCTAATCCTAGGTCCGTACTCTACAGATTGCTCTTAGAACGTAGGCGCTTAGTTTCTTAGCTGAATGCAACCAACGCGGGTTGCCATTCATAAAAAAGTCAACTTACCATGTAGCTTTAACCTCTCATATGCCGTAATTACAGACACAATTAAAAAACAATTGTGTCTCGCGTAGATCTACGTTCGAGATACAAGAGGCTAAACTTTTCCACGCGTTTGTAATTACAACAATGTTGTAAGGAAGGTATAGCTTATTTACATTTACAACTTGTAAATGCCCGTCTATTTTTGTAATAAAGTAGATACTTATAAAGTTACAACAAAAAGGTGGAAATAGTTTGCGTGTAAGCAAGGTTAACTATTCCTTTTGCACCGGCAATGGGTTCATAATCGGTCATGAACAGTTGGAACCCCAATTCCGTTTCTCAGACATAAGTTTTGTCCCCATGCAGGGTCCGGTATCACCGCAATCTCCGCTGGAGTACAGTCCCGCGCTGTCACCAACGCACCGGCCTCCTCTACATAACATGCCTAAGGTTAGTTCTAATTCAATTTAAGTTGATCAATATACTGTTAAATCATCTTCTTAGCGTGTCAATGGCAAAAAAATAGGGGCTAAAAATAAGCTTTGAATTGGTCATCGTTGGATTAGCCATTCGACAGAATTCGATTGCCCTGGGAGCGCCGGAAGTAACAGGACGGAGAGTACGTCGCTCGGGGGGAGTTTATTTTCATGCACACTGTTAAATGAAACTTTATGTGTTAAAAAAAACTACGCTCCACATTTCGGCGTTGTGTGAAAGTTGTGAAATACCGAAAATTGAATACTCTACATAGTTCCAACCCTGCTCATATCGTGTTGTTGTGGTGTTCCAGTCGGAGGGCGCGGAGGTGCCGGAGGGCGCGCCGGCTGCTCCTCACAAGACGCGGCACGCGGCGCAGCTGGCCGAGCTGGACCACGAGCTCAGCAAGATCAGTCTGCACTACAAGCATCCGCCGCCCAAGGTATGTAGCCACACTTGACTTGTAGCGACGTCTATCTCGCCACATACGAACTAATGATTGACATCCTACATCGCAGTATTAAAATTATTCACGCAATTTGAACGTATACAAGATCCTGACAACAACCGTCGCGTCGGGCAGTAGTAGCCCACCAGACACAACACCTGTCTGCGAGAAGTATCTTCCCTTGAAGAATTTTACACCCTGTTCCTCATACCTCTAAAGACTGAGAAACATGACAAAAATTTTGTTGTTTTCCCCTTTTTTCACGTTATCAACAAAAAACAGCGATACATCGAGGCAAAATGTTCCATGAAGTCACTAGCCAGTGCTGTTTATACTAAATAGCAGACGTCACGCGGTTCCACCCGCGTAGTTCCTGTTCTCGTAGGATTACAGGGATAAGAAGTAGCCTATGTCATCCGTGAATAGTCTAGCTTTCCACCAGTGCAATATTTTTTAAAAATTGATCATTACTTCCGAAGATTACCCCCTACATACAAACTTACAAACATATTTTTCCTCTTTATAATATTAGTATAGAAGTATAGATAGAAAAAAAGCGTTTATTCGTTGTTACATCCGTTTTACAAAATATTTTACTTCTGTCAAACTGTAAAACAGTTTGTTGGCAGATGTAGCTCCCATATACAATTTTGATGTAACTATTTGCTAATATTATATCAATAACAACTTTTACCTAAAACTAAACACACTTATTTTAACAGCAACAGAATTTAAATTCACAACGGTGAAACCGCAAAACTCAGATAGACATTTTAAACAACAACAAACAATCATAATCGGAATCTACACATCTCCAGTCATGAAGTTTTGACAAAAGGTGCTTAAAAGAAACTTCCCCATTTTCAGATAATGACATAACAAGCCCCCTCCCAACGATAGATAGACAACTGCGGTAATAGCAAATGCTATCCATCGGTATTTTATTGAAAACCAAGTGAGGATAAAGCGATAGATTTATTTATCTTTGGTAACTAGAACTAAGAATAGATAGGTTGTTGTAAACGGCCGTTAAACTTGACTCAAGGAGGTCAGCTGCATCTGATTAAACTTGAAGCCGAACAAAAAGATTAACAGATGTTTGTATTAGTACCTACACTGAAAAAATGTATATGATTTTTTTGGTACACACATACATACATAAACTCACGCCTTTTTCCCATGGCGGTAGGCAGAAACTACATAGCGGCATATGCTACGATTCTTACATACTTCTTTTGCTTCGTTTACATTCATACATGTTGTCATACACACACGCCGGTTGCGAGTACTACGCACCTGACCTTTCTGGAGAACCTCACCAATAAGGTCTATATATGTCCTTATAGGGCGTCCCGTCTACTTTTTTTTTATTTATTCTACTTTCATGTCTCTTTTGCCACGCCCAACATTCACTTCCATATGTTAGTGTAGCCACCATCACACCATTGTGAACAGCCAGTCGTGCCTTTTCGGAAATCGATTGTACCTACTAAAACAAAAACTTTTTTGCATTGTTTCAGGATGTGTTCATAGAACATAACGCGGAAGAGCATGAAATGCTTGCGGCGACCATCAACGACAGTGCTGTTAACAATTATGAAGGTCAGTTCAGCACGGTTTTCATCATACCAACTCAGTACACGATTTTTGTTATCCCTTAGACCGTCACTGTCATGAATAGATGACAAACCATGATATGCCAAGCACGCCAAGCGTCAGAAATACATGATGAATTCAAAGGATTAATTGGTAGCTAGCTGTGGGCACATTTTTGATCAATAAATAAATAAATATTCCACAACTTTTTCACACAACGCCATCTAGTCCCAAGCTAAGCTAAGAGCTTGTGTTATGGGTACTAAACAGCTGATAAACATACTTATATATTTTTAAATATATACATATTATAGATAAATTACACCCAGACACAGAACAAATGATCGTGCTCATCACACAAACATTCAGACGCCAGCACTTGAAGCTACCCTAAACAGTCAAATTATCTAAATTAAACATGCACCTTATTCTGTTTGTCATAAAGTTGAAAGAGTATCAAAGAAATTTGACACATTGGGGTTATAGCTTGATGTGCTACATGATCAACATAATTCAACCCTTATATCCCAATCCATTTGGTGTTGGCGCAACATGTCATCTTCTTCTTCCATACATCTCTATTGGCTGTTATCTCGTCAAAGTCACTCGGGCTAATCTCTCGGGTATTTATAATATGAAATTCTTTCCGTCTATCAAATTTAGCAATAGCTAGATTTCCAATGAACGCATCAAAAACGATCAGAAAAAAATAAGATCGCAAATAATGTTGTGGTCATATTTTGCAACCTATTTTTTTTAAACCTTATTGCTATGTAATTAAGTTTCATTTTTACATAAATATTCTTATTCTTATTTAAAAAAAAACGACGACAGGTCATTTGAAGCCAAGAATATATACATCAAAGGACTGGAACAACTTGCCTGCTGCGGTCTTCCCGTCCGATTATAATTTAGGTGTCTTCAAGGCTAGAGTGAATAGGCTCTTAATAAACCAGTGCGCTTCACCATCACTGATTGCATCTCTGCTTACCATCAGGTGGGATTGCAGTCAAGCACTGGTTTATAATACTTAAAAAAAAAAAAATAGCAAATGTGGTAATTGGTGGTCGAATTACACACAACTTAAAAACTAGTGTTAGTGCCGAATAATTGCTGTAATTTTATAAAGATACGAAAAACGAAGCCGCGTTTAGTAACTTTATAGTTACTTATAATAAAAGTATTAGCATACTAATTAGACACTCTCACCACATGTAATTACAAACACTTTTACGTACACACACATGATCTTACGCTTTTTTCCCCATGGAAAAAGGCAGAAATTACAGATTGCAATCGTGTCTCAATGACCGGTCATTGATCGAATATTTGACAACTTTGACAGTTTTTGTATGGGAAATGTGTCATAAGTTTGACGTTATACGTCAAAAATCGATCATTGACCGGTCATTGAGACACGATTGCATTAGCAGACTCGACCCCGTGACCTTTCCGCAGAACATCATAAATAAGGTCTGTGTATTTCTTGAGGGTCCCCCTCCCGGGGTTTCCACCTAAATCTGCATTTGTTAGCGCCTTTTCTATAACCTCTCAACAACAACTTTTATTTTGACAGTTCAACCAAATCCGGTGTTTGTACCTATGTCGTGCTAATTAAGTTAAAGCGTATGAAGCAATGGATTTTTATATACAGGGTTATTTTTCAATGACCGGACAAATTTTCACAGGATGTTCTACCCATGGATATAAGCAACTTTCCTATGGGACCAACTCTGAAATCACGAAAAAAAAATCAGCTGTTTCATACAAAAGTTCAATACCTACTCGACTAAAATGTATGAAACAGCAGATTTTTTTAAATTAGTGAAACACCCAGTGAAAATTTGGCCGGTCATTGAAAAATAACCCTGTAGTTCCTAAATTAATCCTAAAGTCAGTATCTAGGAATCGTAAAAATTAAATCTAAACAAACTAACCAAAATAATCGCGATGGGCTAGTTGTAACTGCCTCGCCTCTCATGCCAAGTAGGTATAAATCCCATCCCTACCATTATATATTTTCCAATTCATATGTAGGTACTTTATAACGATATCATAGACATCACTAATACCAATATAGGGAAATAACCTGCCGATCGTTTCTGTTGAAATATTTGCGTAAAAGCTTGGTCGAAGACAACTATCATTTCCTGCTATTAGTAGAAGATGACAGCTCACTACGCCTTTACTTCACCTACTATTTCACGGGGAGATTTAAAACAGAATATGTAACAGTATGTATGAACAGAATAAGTTTAAGATCGCCAACCTGCCTTAAGCAGCAAGCGTGGTGATTAATACTCGTGCCTTTTCTGAATGAGAAGAGGCCATTGCCCAATAGTCTGGTATTATTGTTATTATTTAATCGTCTCTCCACAGTATCGTCAACAAACACTAAGTGTATAATTACCATTACATAGTGAGATAAGTCTCACTATGTAAGTAGGTAGGTATAAGTACCTAGCTCGAAAACGGCTGTCTCTCTTAGATCTTTGACAGTCGTTAGCCCGAATGTCTGAAAATGCAATTAAGTATTTCTTAATGGCCGGGTTACCCAGTAGCAAAGACATTCAATACCTATAGACCGGACATCACGATCAAAATTTTCGTCCGAAACTTGTGTCCTGCTTGGACACAAGTCTATGAGTTTTTTTAGTACACTGGGTGTATAAGCGCGAATATCATTTTGTAGTCGTTACTAAATTACAGATAACCAGCCACTCACATCACCAACGAAGATCAAACCTTCTGATACGCTTGTGATAAATGAACTCCTCACCTTTCTTCAGAATAAGATAGGATCGATGGACGAAACTACTCTTGAGCAAATATGCAAGTCTTGTTACAACAAGGAAGATATCCTAGAAGCTAAGAAAGTACTCATTGAGACTGTGAAGACCAGCATACATCTTGACAAGGAAGACCTACAAGATATACTTAACATTTTGAAGTCTACAAATTCAGATTACCTCCCTACATATGTAGCACGTGACCTATCTAAGCTACCAACAGTAATATTTGACCCTTCAAATCTCAAGAAAATTTTAAACGACATTGCGTTATTGAAAACTGAAGTTGAACTGGTGTATAAGAAGCTTGAGACTTCGGAACATACCGTTGAAAAATTGAAAGAAGAATTGTCGTTGTTACGTCAAACGATATCTTTGCGTCGAGATGATGCTCCTGTAATTGCTTCCAGCACCGAACAGGGCCACGGCCATCTTGGTGTACAAGCAAGTGTTGGTATAACACCACAGTCTAGTATAAACTCAGCTCAAAAGCCTCAATTTCCAATAAAAAGACTTGAAAAGAAGATTTCACGCTACCGCCTCCACCAGCAATCGCCCGCTGCATTCATCGACGAAGCACAACGGCAGAACACGTCGAGTCCTCAAATTACTAACAACAAAGGCAGCTTAACGTCTGGTGTTAAGAAGAGTCAAACTCGCCATAACATCAAGAAACACGGCACCGCTCCTGATAGCGAGGATTCCGTAGAACCCGGTATGGTTTTGTATGTATCTCTTGTAGACCAGAAGACTGGATCATATCTGCAAGACATGCCTCCTCAAACCAGCCGAAAGTTCATCTATGACCTTTCTCCGGTCCATAAGAGGAGATCACAACGTAAACGAGGAACCAATCCTGCAATCATTCAAGCTGCAGCACCTATTCTTCTTTATATCTCCAAATTTGACCTTAAGGTACTGTGGAGGGAGGTCCCTCAGTACATCTCCAGAAGAAGCCAGGTTCAACTACGTAGAGAGCAGAAGAAACTGTCGCGAATGAAATCAAGAAGGAATACTAATTCTAAGGTCTACATTGCTTAGGTTCCCGCGTTGTAGGTGGGTGAATATTCGCGCGTTTTATTTGCATTAAATAATTGAATTAGTAAAGATATGGAAACGTAACGTAACGTTGTAAGAGTCATTATTATGAATTGCTTTTATTTTTGCTTCTATTTTAATTAATATTATTCACTTGTTTGTTAACTTTGATTGATTATTCCTTAATTTATCTTTTAATTTCTGGATGATTAGAATCGCAACTACTACAACTAATTGTTACCTACTCTTGCTGTGCTGTGTCACACTTTTCTGTCGTCTACTCAATCTGTCTTTAATTCTATATTCTGGGTCACCAAGATACAGGCTGTGCCTAGTTTGGGGCCCACGGCTACTTCTACTATTCTGCTGTTCTATTAATGCTCTTTCTTAGTGTTTCCTTCTATGTATTTTCTTTAACTTGTGTGTGCCAATAAATTGATTTGATTTGAACTCTCAGACAACTAACGCTTCAATTTCGGTTTTATTTACGCAAACAAATTTACTTAAATTGCAACGAGACACTCACACACTCTCGTAGACGAAGCTAGTGCGCGATTTCGTGCATCAAGGTCACACGGGTGGAGTCAACATGTCGCCGCCGCGCCGGGGCGAGCCGAGCGTAAAACAATAAATAAAAAGATTTATTTTTACTCACCAATGAAATATTAGACCAGTAACACTTTTCTGGCTTTCTTTGCATTTCCTGCACCACTATAGCACAAGCAGTATTTTTTTTATAATTCCACCAATGTTTATAACCAAATAATGAAACGTCAAACGCTTTGATCAATGCGACCTTCCGTCACTGAGCACGCGGTAGACAAGTTCGCGAAATAAGATACTTTTAAAGCCACGCCTACTCGGGGTTACTTTTCGTGGTGCTACTTTTTGAGTGCAATGCTGTTTCCATATCTTTTCTAATTCAATGCATTATAGTATATGTCTCTTTTATGAACATTTAGGGGAAGATAATGACGGCGGTTGAAACGCTCGAATATTCACCCAGAGGCCAGCCGCGCATCAAGCTACCTCAATGTGTCCAATTTCTTTGATAGTTTTTCAACTTTATTACGAACAGAATAAGGTTCATGTTCAATTGGGAAAATTTGCAGTTTGGGGTAGCTGGATGTGCTGGCGTCTGTAACTATAAGACTACCGGGAATTTTATTTAAAATACTTAGGACCAATCTTTCAATAGTTGGATAACTTTTATTAAAAGAATAAATTTGGTGCTTTAACTTATTGTTTATATAAAAGCTTTCCGACCGCCATTTTTATTCCTTAAATAAAACTTATCTGACGATTGAAAAATTAGCAATCAAACTACTTTTTAAGTTTAGTTTAAATATAATTATGGTGCCTTTTGTTTTTGTATGTAAGTTATATTTAAGATTTATATTTTGTAAGAGACCTTGTTACCTGAAAGTAAAAGAAAGATTCAACATTTTGCCACAAATAAATTGTTCTAAAACAAAATTTCAAATAAAATTCTTTTGTGTTTGCGAGTGTAGTTTTTATTTATAAAGAAACCGCCAATCCCTGAAAAATTAGACAATATTGTTATGTTGAACTATTGAAATCGGTTAAGAATTCTGTTGAAATACAATTAAATTAAATATCACACATGAAACTGTTTCACAAAATACATTTTTTTTTTAATTTTCGAAGCACTTACATTATCGTTTCGTAGGCAAAAAATGTTAGAACTGTTAGAACTGCATGTCCAGGTCCTGTCACAGCCATTTTAAATAGCAAACATATAATGATGTTATTAGACCGCCAAGGTTCATAGATAAGAAAGTAAGGTAGGAATAATTCTTGTTTACTAACGGCTACTGCCGTTCTTGTACAGAACGTATACACAGCGTAGACGCTGCGCAAACGTCCGTAAATCTACGACACAATCGCGTCTACACGCCCCAGTTTCGCTTTTTGTATGTAGGTATTGAGTGTAAGTTGGTGTCGTTTACGCCGCGTATACGCTGTGTAAATATGTACATACATTTACGTGGCGTAAACGCCATCCACATATGCTGTACAAAAACTAAAGTCACGAAGATTATAAGTGTAGGATGAAGTTATTTCAAAATTGAATCTCCGACGATATAATATGGTTAATCTGAAGGTTATATTGTTTGTAACATATTCTACGCTTAGGAAAATTACTCCTTCCCCTCCCTGAAGGGTTATTGTAATCTCTGTTGACAGCTCACAGTGATGACCACTGGGCGAAGTGTTCAACGATTAAATGTTAAACAGAAAAGAAATAAAGAAAAATATTTATTTGTTATCAGTCATTAAAACACACATACAATAATTTATAAAATATACAAAATATACAAGAATGCACATTATGTGCTGTGTGTAGGGATGTAAAGCGGTAAAATTACTTTCGTAAAATTCGGTAAAATATCATATTTTGCGGCAAAATACGGTAGGATTGGGTAAGAAACGAATTAAACTACTACTAAGAAAAGTTCCGTGTCCGTGGAACAGATGGATGGATGAACAAATCGTTTGTGCGGCGCACCCAAGGTCAACGCTAGACTTACGTGCCAGGAGTTATAAGTAGCCGGCCGTAATTTATATAAATTACCGTAAAATACCCGTATTTTACCTGCGTTTTCGGTAAAATTACGTTATTTTGCAACCCTAGCTGTGTGCCTCCGCCTGCGCCAAAACTGACTATAGCAGCCAGCTAGTCAGGTCAGCTAGTTGGCTATCATCAGTGTGTATCTAGGGTTCGTCAAGCGCATTCGCAGAGATGTGACGAAGCGCACCGTACCCCGTTTGATAGTTGCCGTAACTTGAAGCCGACTTAAAGTTCAATACCATTTTTTTTTTATTGTAAAATCTCAATTGTCATCAAAGAAAGTTCAGTGTAGCAGATATTGACTGACAATGAAAAAATGGCCCATAGCCCTGATGATACGTAACTAAACTCCTCCACCAAAGTGTATATCTCACTACTTATATTAGCTTTAATTGTAATATTTATTGTAGGTATTTGCTTTTAATGTACTTCTTTGAATTTTACTCTCATATTTATCTGTTTTGGAGTCTCTATTTAATTTTCTTATATTTAATTTTGTTTTTAATATTAATTTTAATTTTATCTTCTATTACCATAGTTTTAATTACAACTTATCAATTTTTAATTACTTAATTATTTAGCTGGCAAATTTATAGAACAGTGCTTGTGGCACAACTTAATATTACGTTTCTGGGGCATGCGGTGCTAACCTGTAAGAAATTGTTACACTAACCTTAGTTAATGGTTGATTATTACTCTAAATATTTGCAGTGTAAACAATTGTTGGTTGGCCAATAAAGGAAAATAAAATAATAAATATTTACCCTAGTTGTATTATAAAGTCATTAGGTGACAATCTGACTACAGGACTTATGATGTGGAGCACTGACTAATCAATCCCTCTCTTGTGTGCAGAGCTCGGCCCGGAGTGGGAGTCTCGCTCCGCGCGGTTCCGAGTGTCGCGCGCCGCGCCGTGCCGCGGGTACGAGCTGTGCAGGCTCTTACCGAGTGAACATGGTGAGGATACTGACAAAAATAAAATACAGGGTGGAAGGAGGACTTCAAACTATCAGGATACGATTCTAAAATGGCTTATTTTCCTCTTTTTTATACTAAAATAACATTGTGTCTGTCTAAATCGATGATATAATAACTTTAAACGTTAATAATACGCTTTTTTCCATTACAAACGGCATTCGGCATTAAAAAAAAATATAAAGCCTTGCGCTTTTTCCTGATGTTTTTGTACTCGTATTTGGTTATTAAAAAGCCGACGAAAAATTTCAACACTAGGCAGGGATGTGTACAGACGCCAGCACATCAAGTTACCCCAATGTGTCAAATTTCTTTGATCGTTTTTCAACGTTATGTCAAACAGAGTAAGGTTCATATTCAATTGGGAAAATTTGACACATTGGGGTAACTTCATGTGCTGGCGTCTGTACTAGTCTAACTCTGCAGTGCTAATTTGCAAAACGCACGCCTTAAGAATATAGGTGAAGTTAATGAAAATTGAGTTGTCATTCCATGCTAATGCTGGGTATTGACAGTTCACTTCACTCAAGTTTTCAAGGAGTGTCTTTTACTGAATCGATTGGCAAGTGAAGCGTCGATTTCCTTTCCAATCTGTATAATATCTTGTAAAATAACCAGTCTACTCTAATATTTCATTCTTTGTAATTTCACTACAGTATTGTTTAGCAGTATTATAAACTGCTAACTTTACCATAATCCACAATTTATGTACAGACGCCAGCACATCAAGTTACCCCAATGTGTAATTTTTTTTCCAATTGAATATGAACCTTATTCTGATTGACATAAAGTTGACAGTAACTTGATGTGCTGGCGTCTGTACTTCAAAGTAGTAGACGCAGGTGTTCCTCGTGCTGACCCACGTTAACATGAAACTTTCTCAATTACTCGTTTAGTGGAACCCATGAGTTACACATCCAGTCCTGGTTTCTTCTAGGCAAAGAAAAACTGGACCTTCTACAAGCGCATTCTTATACGGAGGGAGGGCTGGACGAAGTATCCTGCGCAGACAACAACTCCTCGTACGAAGAAGCTGCAGCAGGAGAGACCTACGTCATCACCGACACCAGAGCCCACACCTACCTGGTGCATGACGCGCTGGCTGATGCTGTGGCCACCATCATAGACCCTGGCCGAAACGTGCACGAGGTAAGGCTATGTAGAAGAATTCATAGGAACAATCTGTAAGATACCAAATGAGCCATCAGAATAAATCTGTCTGACTAATAAGATAGATTACTTACTAAAACATAATTAACTTGTATTTTTTCTTTTAAATAAAAAAGAATTGAATAACACTGATTTGCATAAAGGAGCTTAGGAGCTTGTGGCTAAATAATAATAGCCGCACGGGTCGATCGAAGGTTAAGCTACGCTTGACGAGGTCGGTCCGTGGATGGGTGACCATTTGTTACATACCAAGACTCCTTCGTGCCTCGAAAAGGACTTTTAGCTGTCATTGGTAGATTTTTGACAGTCGTTACTTGTAGTCAGAAGCCCGAAAGTCTGACAACGAGTTTAACTAAGGATATCGTGTTACCCAGTTATTGGGTTGTGGAGGTCTACCAGGCCGTCGCTCCATGTAAAACACTGGTATTCAGCTGCACCCGGTTAAACTGGAAGCCGAAACCAACATTGATTTGCATAAAAACACGGTATTAAAGATTTTACAAGGATTAAATAAAGAACGTTGACGACCAATGACGACGTTGATATTTCGCGTGACGTTACGCCTAAGTACACTTTGTACCTAGTAGTGACGTCACAAGCTTCCACTTCTGAACTTTGATGTGGTTTATGTTGGTTGTTCTTTCTTCTTTTTATGAAATATTCTTGAAATGCCAGTGCGGATTAAGCGCTATGTGTGTTTTAATCCTCCAGTGCGGCAAAACACAAGCCTTTGTGTTTTTTTTTACAAATGTAATAAGTTACTTCGAAAACTACCATCCTACACAATGGGACCCTCAAACTAACACAATAGGGTTTAAAATCCTTTGTAAACACCTGGCATCTTAATTGTTAAAGTGAAATAAAACAACATTGCGAATATCAATTTAAGCCCTAACACAATAGGGATGCATCTGGCATACCGGTCATAAAAAGCTTTATTATACAATTATCATCTTTATGCTATTTGTAATTTTATAAGAAATTTCAGTGAATCCCTTACTGGTTCTGTATTTTAAATAATAAATTATCATTGACTTAAAACTTGAAATTCCCAAATGTCTAAACAGACGTGAAAACTCAAAGCAATGGCGAGAACCGCACTCGCGGCATGATTAAATTTTACTCGCTGGGCGTGATTTGCCGCACGGCCGTAACAGAAAATATGAAAACACAAGCGGTGTGCCGGAGCCGCACTGGCGTTCCGGCGGCGATTATGCAGCGTAAGTGAGTCCCGCAGTCAAGGAGACTTGTTTTCCAGCGACTTTGAGCATTCGTTAGGCTGATTTCGATTCCAAGTGTGCAAGAGATCTAGCTCTAGGTTCTGTTTCTCCTTCGCTGATATTTCTTTGGAGTTAACGCTTGCTCTTTTTCCGACAGAGTTCGCCAGTCCTCGGCTCGCCCGAAGAGTGCCGGGAGGGCAGCTCGGAGTGCGGCCAGTCGTACCTCATGGTGGACCCGTGGCGCCAGCTCACGTGCGCCGTCATCGACCGGGCGCTGCGCCTGAGCTCGGAGCCCGGCTTCACGCCCTTCCAGGAGGCCAAGTATGCGGCGCCACAGAATAACAACAACGAGGTCAGTCACTGTACTATACTGTTAATGCCGCCTATGTCCGTCTCAGGATATGATTTATTTCTACTCCAAATTTCTTTACGATCCGTTCGAACTGAACGTGTTCATTGGTTCTGATCGGGCGAACTGATTGCCGGTTTCTCGAACGGTTTCGGAACTCTGTTTGCCGGTTGGTTGTCACAACCAACCGGCAAACAGAGATACTTTCTCATTTATAATATAAATAAATAAAAAATACTGGTTGCGTATACACGCCTAATGTACCTAGTTCAATATGGTTGTTCATAATATTTTATTTAAGAATGTATTTATAGCACACTTAGGGAAGGTTCATATCTGACGGAACATGCGTCGCGTATTATCGGTCGCGTAACGCCAGAACAGACAAATGTATAGAAAAACACTTGACCGTTCACACTCAACAGATGATGCGTTAGTGCGTCGAGGTACATTGTCGCAAACGTTCGGCGCATGTTCCGTCAGATATGAACCTTCCCTTACTATCGTCACACTCAAAGATCATTGGTCACAATATACATATACATACATAGGTTATTATATTTCATGAACAGGTTTTAGGCTATATTCCATTTATATATCTAAAATATATGTTAAATCACACCAATATTTTAAAGGCGAAAGTTTGTGAGTGTGTACGTTTGTTACTTTTTTACGACTAAAGGGCTGGCGCGATTTTAATAAAATTTGGTATGGAGTCAGCGGATACCCTGGATTAACACATAGGCTTTTTATCCCCGTATTCCCACGGGAAGGGGGCATACGAGGGTGAAACCGCGTGACGTCAGCAAGTTAAGTATATTGATAATTTTTATGCATCCGTCACTTGTTCCCAAAGGTGCATCTGAAAAACAGCGTCAGGCAGCATTTCAGCGTCTGGCATTATAGCTGAAATGAACCTTTTGCCGCAGCTGTTAGACATGTCAATTTTGTGTTTCCTTTTGTATTATGTTTTTAACTGTTCGTGTCCAGCTTGTTGCCAATAAATGTATTTTCTTTCGTTTTTTCTATATTTATTCAAAATTAAATAAAATTCAAAAATCTTATTGATAAATTTACAAAGGGAATCAAATGTTAGATGCCTGTACTAGGTTCGATAAACCTGTGCCACAGACGAGAGGAGCTCGTTCAGGTTGGCAGGCTCATTTTATACATAGTCTGGCCATAAATACTGTTACAATTAAAAATAAGAAAGATATTACATTTGAATTTGGAATCTGTCATTTTTATACGATTGTTCATTGTATTTTCTAATTTTGGCGCCAATACATTGTACAATATTTTGCTATATTAAAATGGAGTGGGGTGATAAAGAAAACCGAATCGCTGTGATTGCATTACACAAAGTTGGTATGGAGCCGAATGTAATTTTTAAAACTCTCCATACGCTTGGTATTAGTCAAATGTTTGTGTACCGGGCTATTAATAGGTACAATGAGACCTTCTCTGTTTGTGACAGAAAAAGATCTGGCCGTCCACGTAGTGTTCGTACGAAAATGGTGGTCAAAGCAGTAAGGGAAAGAATTCGAAGAAATCCTGTCCGAAAGCAAAAGATTTTATCTCGGGAGATGAAGATAGCACCCAGAACCATGTCACGCATTTTAAAAGATGACTTAGGACTTGCAGCCTATAAGAGACGCACTGGTCATTTTTTAACTGATAATTTAAAAAAGAATAGGGTGGTAAAATCGAAGCAACTACTGAAGCGGTACGCAAAGGGAGGTCACAGAAAAATTTTGTTTACGGATGAGAAAATCTTTACAGTTGAGCAACATTTTAACAAACAAAATGACCGTATTTATGCTCAAAGCTCTAAGGAAGCTTCCCAATTAGTCGACAGAGTGCAACGTGGGCATTATCCGACTTCAGTGATGGTTTGGTGGGGTGTTAGCTATGAAGGAGTGACTGAGCCATATTTTTGTGAAAAAGGTATCAAAACATCGGCACAAGTGTATCAAGATACCATTCTTGAGAAGGTAGTTAAACCCCTTAACAACACCATGTTCAATAACCAAGTATGGTCCTTCCAACAAGACTCAGCGCCGGGTCATAAAGCTCGGTCCACGCAGTCTTGGTTGGAAATGAACGTTTCGGACTTCATCAGAGCTGAAGACTGGCCGTCGTCTAGTCCCGATCTTAATCCGCTGGATTATGATTTATGGTCAGTTTTAGAGAGTATGGCTTGCTCTAAACGCCATGATAATTTGGAGTCCCTAAAACAATCCATACGATTGGCAGTGAAGAATTTTCCCATGGAAAGAGTGCGTGCTTCTATTGATAACTGGCCTCAACGTTTAAAGGACTGTGTTGCAGCCAATGGAGACCACTTCGAATAAGCTTTTTATATTTTGAATTGTTTTATATTAATGTATTAAACTAACACACTGTAAAAGTAATAAATATTATTTGCAATAAAAAAAATGTTTTTTCTTCGTAACAATATTTATGGCTAGACTAGGTAGTATGGATAAGTCAAGGTTCACGACGCAGACTCTGTGGTGATAGGGTATATGCATGTATTTTTTTATATTTTTAATTCACTGTTTACAAAGTTTTAACTTAGTGAAGCTTAAAAACATATTTAAAAATGCAGTAATGAAGTTTAAAAAAAATATTTAAAATACAGAATTTATTTGAGCTGTTTAAACGCCGCCATTTAATATGTCCCTATTACTATTACTTTGGATGTTTTCGTTCTTCTTACTATTTCACCATGAAAAAAGTTTAAAAACCAGTTTACAGGTATTGCTTGTACCGGAATGCAAAAACATTATTAGATCGTGCTTTTACAAAACCACTTTCAATCATTTTCTTAAATGTTGTATAACCTCACTATGAAGCTAAAATAACACTTGAACCTTAAATTAGTTCACAACACACAGGGCAATAATTATGTTTTCCAATAAAAAGTCCATTCCAATACTTAATGTCATACTTACACATTGTATGTTTTGTAGGCGTAACTTGTTGTAGTATTTGACGTCACGTTTCGTTATAACCAGTGGTGATGCGTTTCACAAATTTGAATTTCCCGCGCTTAATTCGCACTGTTACTTTAAATTTTAAATAATTATGACGCTATTAAAAAGTAAAATAATGATTTAATTCATATTTTCTGCCATTATAGATTGGAAAAAAATATATTCGATCCAAATTTAAATGACATACATATTCCCTATTTAACATCTGCTTGTTGTTGCAGCAGGCGGGCTCCCTGTCGGCCCGCGCGGAGCTGTCCCGCTGGCAGCTGGCGCAGCGGGCGGGCGGCGCGGCCGAGCTGGGCGCGGCCGAGCTGGGCGCGGCCGAGCTGGGCGCGGCGCCCGGCCTGCCCGCGCTCGCCGCCAGCCTCGTCACGCACGAGACGATTACCGACAGAGGTAACTATACGGGGAATCACTCTATATACATATAGTTGTTTAATGGAATATTTCAGCCATTCCCAGATTCTGAGAATTGCTGAAATAAGTATAAATTATTGTAGTACATCGACATTAAGCTTTCTAATTCATTCAGTTTTCCATTTACCATAAACATATCCAAAGAAATAGTGAAATGTTCCTTTTAGTCTCAATGTCGGGTTTAGTGTAGGGTTTTTTTTTTTTCAAAATAACCGGGTTCGATTCCCGAACGGAGTACAGATGTTTTTTTTAATGTATGAATGCAGTTTTTCTTGTTATTAAAATCGATGACATGGTTTCTCAGAACAGATCTTCTTATGTCTTATAGTTTCAGACTTTCCCATACTGACCGATTTGAATGAGACACCCTGTATATTACTAGTTTTATCGACATTGGAGTTGGCTAGCAAATAATTTAATTTGATTGATTTATAATGATAACTATTTGCACTGTTTACATTCAAGTTCTTATTTTATTTTATTTGGGAGTTTGATTCCGCCACTTCTTCTTCCCAGCAAAAACACTGAACATGGAAGTGGCGGAGGGCTTGCTTTTTGTGGGACTGTCTTATGTAATATTGACGTTGAAATAGTGCTGATCCTCAGCCTAATTCGAAAAAATGACTTTTGATTTTGATTGATCCTAATCTGATGAAATGCGAAACAGTCCAAAAAAAAAAGTGCACACATGTGTGTACTTATGTACAGACGCCAGCACATCAACCTCCCCAATGTGTCAAATTTCTGTGATCGTTTTTCAACTTTTTGTTGAACAGAATAAGGTTCATATGCAATTGGCAAAATTTGACATATTGGGGTAATGTGCTGGCGTCTGTACATTTTGCTATCACATTTTGTTTATGTCCAAAAGGTCGATCAATATGTTTACTACGGCTAACTCCTAGACATAGAGAATGGACTGAGCATTACCCGAACAAAATTTACCACTCCCTAGAAAAGATGTAGGGACTATGCGGACAATATCTGTCTCTTTTTTGCTGGTCTGTGGTTAAAGAAAGAAAGAGACAACTATTGGATAAAGAGATAAAGCGAACGTACCGACGTTCGCTTTATCTCAGTCACACTTTCTTACCAGTATTTACTGCTCAGCTGTTTAAGGAACACTCAGTCCATTCTCTGTAGGCTAACTTCAGGGTGTAGGTTTTACGTGACCGCGCATCGTAAAAAATTACTGTCTTATTTTTTTTGCCGCCATAAGAAGTATAGCTTCATTAAAAGTGTGTTTTGTTTCAGCTGTGTGTCGCCAGGTGGTGCTAGTATCCGTGCAACCGGCGCAATTATGACGAGAGTAACGATCACCATGTACCTTATATTTATTGTAACATGTAATATATCTATATCACTATTCGTAAATAAAATATTCATATGTGATATCTAATCATTGCTCTTTTATTTACATTACCTGGTTGTACCAACCAAGGGGTGTCATGACACCCCTTGGTTGTCAGACATTCGGAGTTCCGTGAGTACACGATAACACGGTGCGTGTTACCCAGTAACTGGTCAGATAGGCAGTCTGCTATATCTGAACTCCATTTAAAATAAAACTAGCAGAAGTCACGCGGTTTCACCCGCGTAGTTCCTGTTCTCGTAGGAATACAGGGATAAAAAGTAGCCTATGTCATCGGGGAATAATGTAGCTTTCCACCGGTGCAATAATTTTTAAAATTGGATCATTAGTTCCGATGATTACCCCCTAGATACAAACTTACAAACAAATTTTACCTCTTTATAATATTAAGTATAGATTAGAAAAAAGAGGCTCATAGTAGCAGGAATCCAGAACATTTTATTCTAAAGATAAGTGAAAACAGTTTCAATTTAAGTTGTTTTATTTTGAATTTAGAAGAATAAAAGTGAAACGAAGAACGTGTCCATGTATTGTTCATCCCAGCTTCTTTAAGGGTTTTATCATTGACGCTGTAATTTTCAACTTAAATGAAATAATATAACTAAATGAAATCCAGATCATTTCTTAAAATAAATTGTGGCAATGGTTACAACTAAGTGTGACAGCTATTTACTTAGTAACATGCTTATTGTACAGACGCCAGCACGTCAAGTTACCCCAATGTGTCAAATTTTCCCAATTGAATATGAACTTTATTCTGTTTGACATAAAGTTGAAAAAAGATCCAAGAAATTTGACACATTGGGGTAAATGTGCTGGCGTCTGTACTTGCGTTACTAAGTGTTCATTAAAAATAACCTTTCTTTATGTTGTGTCTAATGCTATTCTAACTAGAGTATAGTTAGACTGGAAATCGGCCCCAACATACATAGTTGAGTAAAGCAGGTAGAAGTTGATAATCTTTCTCTCCTATCTAAACCTCAGAATTAAACATAAACTGTCAGAAAATAATTTTTAAAGTCTTGTCTATACTTCCATACTTAATATTATAAAGAGAAAAGATTTGATTGTTTGTTGGTTTGCATTGAATGGGCTCCGAAACCACTGGACCGATTTGAAAAGCTACGCTAGCCCTGGGTGACATAGGCTACTTTTTATCCCTGTATTCCCACGGGAACGGGAGAACGTGGGTGGAACCTCGTGACGTCTCCTAGTATGTACTAAGATTAGAATAATATGCTTTAGAATAGAATAGAATATATTGGGGAATAATAGATTAAAACTCTTAAATTTTTACATTTCTGTCTAAATAGAAACGGTTAGTTTTATTATTAGGTATATATTATTATTTTACCATAAGTATTGATAGCTACTATTGGCATTGTCATTTTTTTTAAAACGTCTACTAAAGAAGTTAGAAATTGATTACTATATTTCTGCAGTTCGAGTTAATTATCAGTTGCGCTTCCACTGTCTCATTCATAAACGTAAGATCCTACTGTGTCGATGTTCGCGACGCAGCTTAAATAGCTAACTCGGTGGCATCGCCAAAGTTAAGCAATTCAAATAGAAAAAATAAAGAATGTGTGAATTATATTAAACATAAAAAGGTGAGTTAATTTATTCATGATCTTCTTTTGATTAATCTTTTGTACGCAATGTATGTATTAAAATTAACCCATTTGACAGCAAAAGGGTACACAAGGGTAGGGCACAGGCCCTACAGGGTTAATCTCTTCCACCTAAGAATATTATATATGAAAAGCAATAAAGATATTGAGTATTGTTGAATAGAGTTAATTTATGTGCCTCCCGAAAACATACAGCATTTTTTTATGAAGAAGAAGAAGTAGTGTGCTTTATTCTTTTATGCGGTCAATAGTACGGATACTTTAGTTTCACCTAATAATACTAGGTGGCGTGACCATCGCCGGGGTTGTATTTTAGTCTATGCCAGCTAGAACGCGGGAACCGCTGTCACTTTTCGAATTCATAGCCTTGTATAGTTTCGCCGCGCACGGTCGAAATCCAAAATATTCAGTTAATCGTATAACCTATTACAGAAATAACCTAATAAAGAAACTTTAATATTGTGTTTGACATTCTATTAGTGCATTAATTGTTGGTTGTATTTTCAATATTAACATTCAAATAACGGTTTTATCGTAATTAATCCCGGGTCAAGTAACGAACTAAGCCACCGCCGCCGGATCGATCGTTTCGAACTCGTCGATTCCCAAAAGTGATCAGCAACGCTTGTTATGGAGGACTCCACGTGTTAGCAGTTCATCCGACACCGAAGCGGAGCTCGGAGGATGGGGAACCACACAAGAGCGAGAATTACCTACAGGTCAGTTTTTATACAAATTTTATAATGCACTAACAAAACGTAATACGTAAAACGGGGTGGATAGAAACAAAGCTTTGAGAAGGATTTTTATGCTAGTTTAATTTTGTTTAATAATAACAAGGTGTCGAAACTTTTTATCCCATTTATTTAAAAGCATTACAGTCCTCGTATGGAACAAACAACTTTTAACTTACGCGAATACCCTCCTCAAAGTTTTGTTTCTATTCACCCTTGAGTTTCTATCCACCCCGTTTTACCCGGTACCTCTAATATCAACAGTGATCTGTCACACACACAAGCAACTAGTTTCGGGACCTGTACGTCATAGGTACCTACCTACAAATATTTGTTCGGTGTGACAATCTAACTCGAGACACGCGGCGATGCAGCCAACCGTGCCGTCAAAATTGGTATAAATGCTCGCATTATCAGGTTTATGCAAATGAAAATCTTGTCTTTAATTTGCTATAAACGGGACATGAAGTAAAAAAAAATCCGGTTCTACTTATGTCCGAGTGGATACAAGTTTATGAGCTTTATTTAGTACGCTCCGCTGCCGCTTCATTATTGCTAAATTATTCTAGATGGGGTTAGTGAGACATGTGAATATCACAATTATTGTATTAGATACATTTCTTCGCGTGTCCTCTCTATAGAACTTTTATCTTCAAAGAGATTTAAAATACTATAGAGCGGGCATGTCAAGGAAATGTCATAGAAAAACTTTAATCCCATGTCTCAGTAACACCATCTAGAATAATATATGATTAATGGAGCGGCAGCGGAGCGTGCTACAAAAAACTCATAGACTTGTATCCAACAGGACACACTTTTCGGACGATAATTTTGTTCGTGATGTCCGATCTATAGGTATTGAATGTCTTTGTTTATCTTAAAACTCTTTGATGATTTGTGTTGCTTGAACAAAGTTAAAGATTATTTGGCCTTAACTGAGGAACTTTTGGCAGCATAAACCAACGCCTTGTATCATCAAAGGATACCTACTATTACAATTCAGTATACCTACAGTTAATCATTTATTGGCCTCACAATAACACCAGGCCTCCCGGCTAAAATATTTTATCTTGTTTCGTAATAATTCTAACATTTTCGATAACGAGTTGGTATCCTAATTTTTGTCTAAACAAACCTTACAAATTGTTTCTGTTTCATCAGTCTCGTGTAACGAAACTAGACGTAAAAGATTAATTAGCAAATTACCGGACACCACAAATCAATTTAAGCTTTACCTACATAATGCATGCCGCATATTATCGGTTTTATCTATGTAAAGGTGGGTACAGACTGCTGCAACGCAACATGCAATGCAACACGAAACGAGCATTGCATCAGTGTAGACGCGGGGCGCGCACAACGTGCGCACGAACCGCGCATGTACCTACTCACATCTGTTTCCGAGATGCGCGCGAACGGATCGCTCAGTCTGCAAAAGTAGCGCCGCAGTAGCGTCGTCTTGTTCCATGTTCGCGCGCGTCTAGCCGTACACACCACACAACCTGTCCACACTGACGCTCCGCGCATACTGCGCGCCTCTTTGTGTTCGGGGAAAAAACCGACAAATTTCGGGTCGCTACGCGCAAGAGTTGCAACAATCTGTTCGTGCGCGTAGTAGACGCGGTTCGTGCGCGCAAGGCGTCTACACTATGGGAATTCTGTTACTTTACATGATACATTGCAGCAATGTGGACGTCAAATTCTTGCATTGCATGTTGCATTACATGTTACATTGCACCAATGTGTACCCGGCTTTAAACGTTACATTACCTATATCTGTACCTAATTCTATATCTACTATCTATCTGTCTGTTCGAGCAAACCCGTACAATATCAATTGTCTCAACTTTATGCTGACATCGACGCGCAGCAAATTAATAAAATATAGGTACTACATACATTCATACATACATAAACTCACGCCTTTTTCCCGTGGGGGTAGGCAGAAACTACAGAGCGCCATATGCTACGATTCTTACATACTTCCTTTGCTTCGTTCACATTCATACATGTTGTCATACACACACGCCGGTTGCGAGTGCTACGCACCTGACCTTTCTGAAGAACCTCACCAAAAAGGTCTATATGTATGTCCTTCTAGGGCGTCCCCTCCCGGCGTTCCCACTTACATCTGCCTTGTAAATACCTTTCGTTAGTCGCTTTCATCCATCCTTGCAACGTGACCAAACCATCTAAGCATACCCTTTTCAATTTTTGTTACTACTTTTAAACCACAACGTTGCTTTATCACATCATTCCTCAATCTGTCATTAATTGTTACACCACACATACTTCGCAAGGAACGCATTTCTACAGCATTTATTCTACTTTCATGTCTCTTGCCACGCCCAACATTCACTTCCATACGTTAGTGTAGGCACCAGCACACCATTGTGAACAGCCAGTCGTGCCTTTTCGGACATCGACTGGCTGGTCACAACGCCATGTATAGCGCCATTCACTTTATTTCCTGCATTCACTCTCCTTTCCACATCCGCATCAATCTTTCCATTCCTTGTAAACAGACTTCCCAGACATATAATATAAAGTCATTCGCTTGTTCTACACTCATATCGTTCATTTTCACATTGCACAACGACACGATTTCGTCTCTTTCAAACACTTTTTGTATGTAAACTATCCTGCTATCTTGACAACGGGGCAATTTTTCAGTGCCCTAAGTGCGAGTTGTTTTTACGCTAACGCGATCAGAATCAGAATCAGAATCAGAATCGAAACCTTCACCGCGTTTGGCTCTCTGATTGGTTAAAAGCTTGGAGCGGCCCAATCGAAGCGTGGAACGTCATGAACGTGTCGAACGCGTTAACGTAAAACAAACTCGCACTAGGCACTCAGATCTGTGATCTTGCTTTATATAGGGTTAAAGTGGTCGACGCCGACGATGACAAAACTCAGCTTATAATTAAACAGATAAAGGTAAACAAAAACACTTACTTAAACTTCCAATAAAACTTTAATCAAATATTTACATTTAGTTTAAATATAAAGTTACAAAAGTGAACTTACAATATAAACTCTAAAGGGCGGTGACAAAAGACTAAGTATCAGAACAAACAATATTTTTATTTAATAATAAATTAAGTACCGAATTATCTTACAATGAAAGCAGACATTTTTTCTATTATAATTATAACTTTGTCCCACAGCCAGGAATTTCTCCAAATCGTTGGTAAACAGTACACAGCACACAAATGTCACAAGCAGCTTTCTGATAGATACTTACCTACTCCGGATCTGGCCCAAAGATTATGTAGACCATACAAACATTGAATCCGTAGTATCAATATCAATCTATCTGTAGTATAGTCGATGGTTCCGTGAGAATAGAAGTCTACACTAAGGCATTGGTCTCGAAGTAAGGCGGCAGCGGCGCGGGGAGCGGCCGGCAAAGTTAGTTAATCAAATCTAATCGGCAAACTGTGTTGTACTGGGATTGTAACGCCTCTACATTGCATATGAGAAACTAATTTGGAAAGAAAACATTTGCCGATAACTATTCGAATACTTTGTGCAAGAAATTCGTGCTAGAGGTACCGGTCCTTTAAGCCAGCGGGCAGCAATTCGCGCGATGCTAGATCGGCGGCGTAGTGTTGTGATATGAGACATTAGTGTTTTTTTTTTCGCGAACGAAGTGTCTAATCAATGAAATAATTAGCTCCACCCAGTCACAGACATTTTAAAACATCGGGTGATAAAAGAAAAAAAAAACCACAACACTGCTGCGACGTAAACACGGACATCGTTAGATAGTGAGAATCGCTCGTACGCAGCTCCCTGCACCGCTGCCTCTGGGTCCAGTTCCATTTAAATCTTTTTATTTGCAACAAAACGCTCCTCGCGCTCGCTATCTTAGTGACCGAAGCCTAAAACTGGAACCATACGCCCCGTTCCTTTGCACAGCTCTGCTCTCAAATCCGCCCAATCCTCTAGTAACATCTAAACGCTGAGTATTAAGTACAGGAGGGGGGTAAGCAAAGTGATAGCCCCGATCTGGCTGCTGTACGTGCCAGTACTGCCAGGATTGGTTCCGTTGCCTGGATTAGTACCATTGCCAGGCGCGGTGTTGTTGAAATAGTCGATCCGCAGTTCCTCATTCACCTAGAACAGAAAACGGTATAAATCAATCAAAAGGCATTCATTCACATACATAAGACAGTCCCCCAAAAAGCCCGCCCTTTCGCCACTTCCTAGTGTTTTAGCTGGGAACAAGAGGGGAACAAACTCCCCAGCAACACGTCTGTCACATAAGTTAGAAGAACTTGAATTTATACAGTACAATTAATTATCATTATAAATCAATGAAATTAAACCATTTGCTACATATTAGCTAGCACACACAATTCAATAAAATCAGGGTAACAGTATTGGACAGGAGTCCCTTGTGTCCAGGAAGGGAATTTGCTTAATTTATATCTAATAACAGCATTGTAGTAGGTACATGGTAATTTATAAGGTTGACTAGAGCGTACTAAGGAACTTAGACGTATTTTGATAGACTGAGAGAGTATTGAGACAGATTATAATTTGAACGTTAGTTAAAAAAATACGGAAATCGTCCCTCTGAGTGCCTAGTGCGAGATTGATTTACGTTAACGCGATCGACACGTTCATCACGTTCCACGCTTCGATTGGGCCGCTCCAAGCTTTTAACCAATCAGAGAGCCAAACGCGGTGAACGTTTCGATCGCGTTAGCGTAAAAACAACTCGCACTTAGGGCACTGGTCATTTACGCACTCCGGTTGCGAGAACTACGAATCTGACCTTTCTAAAGAACATTACCAAAGCGTGCCCATTTAGAGCGTTCCCTCCCGGCAGTTCCTCTTACACCTGTTATGTTATCTTAGACACAAAATTGTTGCTTACCGTGGCGTTTATCCAGTTAGTATAGCTGGCGACCCTGGCGGAGACGCCTGGGAAGTCTGGCTCCGCGCATCCTACGCCCCAGGAGGTGATCCCAACGACTATTCCATCGTAGATCAGGGGCCCACCGGAGTCACCCTGGCACGCGTCCTTTCCTGGAACACATAGAACATGAATTCAATATTTAGTTCGATGTACAGACGCCAGCACATCAAGTTACCCCAATGTGTCAAATTTCTTTAATCGTTTTTCAACTTAATGTCAAACAGAATATAGGTTAGGGTTAGGTAGGTTCGTAATCAATTGGGAACATTTGACACATTGGGATAACTTGATGTGCTGGCGTCTGTACCTACCGTTAAGCTCTTTTCAGACTACGCCATATAATATAAATAAATTAATAAATAAATATATATTCCACAACTTTCGCACAACGCCATCTAGTCCCAAACTCAGCAGAGTTTGTGCTGTGAGTACTTACTAATTAAATTAAATGAAATATTCCACAACTTTTTCACACAACGCCATTTAGTCCCAAGTTAAGCTTGAGAGCTTGTGTTATAGGTACCTACTAAACAGCTGATAAACATACTTATATATTTCTAAATACATACAAATTATAGATAAATTGCACCCAGACACAGAACAATTAATGATCGTGCTCATCACACAAACATTTGTCCTGGGTGGGAATCGAACCCACGACCTCCGGCATAGCAATCAGGGTCACTAACTACTACACCAACAGGCCAGTCAAATTAAAATACTTATTTATATATCCATGTACGTAGCATATTGTAGATAAATTACACCCAGACACAGAACAAATGATCGTGCTCATCCATCCCACAAACATTTGTCTTGGGTGACAATCGAACCCACGACCTCTGGCATAGCAGTCACAGCCACTAACCACTAGACCAACAGGCCAGACGAGTAAAGTAGCATATGGTTTTCAAGAATGTAAAATTGGTGGATACCAATTTTACACAAAAACAATTCTTCAAAAACCTTAAGTGTTTCCGATGAAACACTTAAGGTTTTTGATAACTTATTAATGAGACATGATTTACGTTTTAGTCCAAGATACAAAAGTACCTAGGTACTTGAAAATGTTGTCACACATATCTTACAAATCAATAAATAGGTACTAGCTGCCCCGGAAAACTCAAACCTCCTAAATGTACGCACCTCAGACCAATAAAAACTTTTTTATTGGTCTGAGATGTACCCTTAAATTTCATAATAATTTGTCTAGTCGTTTCTGAGAAGTTTAGCTACAAACACCGTAACACGTGAATTTTATACCTATGTTAGATAATTTCGATTTACGCTTAGTGACATTTTTGGGTCTTTTTGAAATATATTGAGTGCACTAAGGAGTGTGAAATTTGGCATTAACTAGTTATAGTTTTTATGGAGAAGAAGTACCTACCAATAGCGTCGTAATCTAAAATGCGTGCTAAAGAACATCATCAATAAGATCCTTAGCAGTGCGATTCTGGTCAAATCACCGCGTGAAAATGTAGGCGGAGTGAGGGCGAATTGAACTGTCATTTCCGAGGGACTGTCATTCCATACTAATGCTAGGCATTGACAGTTCACTTCACTCAAGTTTTCACGAAGTGACTTTTACTGAATCGACCGGCAGTATGCGTCAATTTTTACACGTTTGCCCAAAACGGAGTGTTATGTTTTTATCAATACGTACACGTCTTGGAATTTACTCAAGATTGGGAAGCCGTGAATTACCCAATAACTCATTATTAGGTGGAACGTATGTCTTGTAGCTTATCAGTTGTTGTCACGTACTTGAGGCCGGTGAATCAACAATGACAAGATCATGACGTTGCAGTTTCCCATTTTGCTGCAATTTTCTGTTTAATCACCTTACCACTTCAGCATTCTTTTTCTTTTTGATTTCACATGAATCAATGATATTAAGTATGACTAAAAAGGTGGAGATAGGTTATACGCGCTCAGCAAGTGACACGTTAAAATGTGGCTAACTAGCCACACTTCACCTCAATGTTTCGTCGCGCCCCAACGGACGCGTGCGTGCTTTAGTGTACCGTTTTTGAAGATCGAATTTTGTATACCTAAGTAACCTATCTACACCTTTAAAATATCATTGACTTGAAAGAGATAGTTAGGATAACTTATTACATCTAACTATGTATATAATTGTACGACACTCAACCTGCGTTGCGGCCTACCAGCGTTGAATAATCCGTCGGATTTTCCTTTTTATCTCTACGTTTATTTAACTAACATTCAGTTCTATGTATAATTAAAATCTCAATGTGTTAAGTACATGGAAATAAAAAAAAAAAACAGTAAAAACTTAGAAATTAGTACCTACTTAGTGGGAATCGAACCCACGACCTCCAGCATAGCAGTCGGGGCCATGGTGGACATTGTTTTGGTACATTTGCGATTCTACAGAGACCAGCACAGCAAGCTACTCCAAACTGTCAAATTTTCCCAATTGAACATAAACCTTATACATATTGGGGTAGCTTGATGCGCTGGCCTGTGTACATTAGTTATGTGAATTATACTTTAAAGAAAATACTGACCTCCGACATCGAGGATTCCTGCGCAGATCATACTACTTGTGATAGGATATGGGTCGCCGGTCGCGACCTGTAGCCGCATGTAGCGCGCTTGACAAGTTGCGGAGTCTATCTTGTTCACTGTCACCTCATTCAGCACTGTTGGCTTTATAAAGTTGACCGCCTGCCAAAAGAATCAGGGTTGTTCTTAAAAAAATAACAACACATAACTTCAGCCTGTAATCCCCGCAGGGTTAGGCAGTAGTGTACCTGGCAGAACAACCACGTTTCGCAATTTAGTTTCCCTATTGCCTATAATATGGCCTATTGCCATCAACCGGGCACAAATCCAGTCTCCGGGCGGCTACTGAGAAATTCCAGATGAAAAATAACATTTTGCCCGTCATGGGGATCGGACCCGGGACCTCGTGCATAACATTAACAGTAGCACTTGCGACCACTAAACCGACGCGACTTCGTCCGCGTGTTATAGAATCGTTACAGAAAACGAAAAAATCCCGATTTTGAAATATTCTTCATTGGTGCTCAGCTCCTATTCGTTTTAGCGTAATGATATAGTCTACTAGCAGACGTCCCGCGGGTTCAGCCGCGTAGGTCCCGTTCCCGTGGGAATACAGGGATAAAAAGTAGCCTCTGTGTTAATACAGGGTATCAGCTAATTCCATACCAAATTTTATTAAAATCCATTCCGTATCTTTTACGTGAAAGTCTAACAAACATCCATCCACCCATCCATCCACCCATCAATCCATCCATCTATCCATACTCACATACTAGCAGACGTCCCACGGTTTCAGCCATGTAGGTCCCGTTCCCGTGTGAACACAGCGATAAAAAGTAGCCTATGTGTTAATCCAGGCTGTCAGCCATACCAAATTTTATTAAAATCCATTTAGTAGTTTTTACGTGAAAGAGTAACAAACATCCATCTATCCAAACTCACAAACTTTCGCGTTTAAATAATATTAGTAGGATAGCCTTCCTTGATAAATGGGCTATCAACACTAAAATAAATCAAATTGAACCAGTAGTTTCTGAGATTAGCGCGTTCAAGTAAACAATCTCTTCAGCTTTATAATATCAGTCAGTATAGATAATACTCACATCAATCAAACCCCATCCAACTGCGGTGACGAATGCATTTTCAGGGACCACGGCACCGTGGTAGGGAATGGTGCCTAGTCTTGCTGCACCTGTCACCACGTCGACCGGCGTGGCCAGGAACATCACAGCAATGTCGTTGTCACGGATCGGAATGTTATATCCTTCGTGGACCTTGATTGTTGTAACCTGGTGCAGGGTTCCGCCTGTGAAACAATAGATTATGGCGAGGTTGTAGTGATTTTTACCTAGGACAAGTACCTAGTCCAGTTAGATAGGTCCGACTTCAAGAAAGAGGTCAGTCGCCGAATCCAACTCGGCTGGGCAGCGTTCGGAAAATTGTGTAATGTCTTCTCGTCCGACATACCTCAGTGTCTCAAGTCGAAGGTTTTTGACCAGTGTGTGTTTCCAGTGATGACTTATGGCACTGAAACGTGGTCCCTCACTATGGGCCTTATGAGTACGCTCAAAGTAGCCCAACGAGCTATGGATAGGGCTATGCTCGGAGTCTCAGAAATGAGGAGATCCGTTGAAGAACCAAGGTTACAGACATATCCCAGCGGATTAGCAGGTTGAAGTGGCAGTGGGCAGGGCACATAGCACGGAGAACTGATGACCGATGGGGTCGAAAATTTCTCGAGTGGAGGCCACGTATCGGCAAGCGCAGCGTAGGACGTCCACCCACAAGGTGGACAGACGACCTCATTAAGGCCGCGGGAACGCGCTGGATGCGAGCCGCTTCCAACCGGTCTTATTGGAGATCTATAGGGGAGGCCTATGTCCAGCAGTGGACTTCCTATGGCTGAAATAATGATGATGATGATGTAGTCATTTTTACCCGACTGCGGCGAAGCTGCACGCTGTTAAACGCCGACCTCAACTTCTAGTTAAAAAGATGACATGTAAGACTGTTTGTATGAACCTATTTACAGAAATCATATGATATGATAATGTTAAAATTACTGCGTATCAGACTCACCTGAGTTCACAACAGTAGCGCCCGCACGCACGGCATAGCGATTAGCCATCATAAGGTATCCTTCACTGCAAACATTGCGATATACAAAACAATATTAATATTCCATTTCATTTATTCCAATTAGACCCATAAAAGGCACTTTCGAATGTCAGACTAGCAAGTCCAATAAATTAAGAAAATGATTCTAAACACCACTATTTTTTAACTAGTATATATACCTAGGTACATACAAAAAAAAATTAGGCTGTATTTATCCGACCGTGTTACTGATCGTATTTGCGTAATCAAAAGTAAAAAAAAACGAAATTCTCTTTTTAAATATGCCACTATTTAGCAACTTAAATAACGAAAACAGCTGTTGGAGGCGGGGCATGCTTGAGCGAGATCACGCGAACGTGAGCGAGAGATGACGATTAATGAATAGGTACTACTAGGTATGTCATGAATAGCCTGTATAATATTTCCATTAATTGGGTGACTTTTTGGGATATGAGTAAAAACTTTGCTGTTTATGAATATTATTTATTGATACTTTACAAATATAACGAGAAGACCATCTAGAATAAGCCCTAGAAGTATTTTTACTACTTAATTAAAAAATAGTGGTGTATAAGTAGTTGCACATCCCCAAAGGTGCAACTACTACTACAAAGAAGAATGAACAAGAAACTCCATACTTACCTACTCTTTGAAAATAGGTTTTGCAATAATTACAAAATTTTCTATACATTAATCAGAATTTAAGAAGTGTGATTAGTAAAATTAAAGAAACTATAAACTTACTCATCCACGAAGCAGTGTCCTGCTGACAGAACGTGTTTGACTGTCAGTAGAGTGCCTCCGCAAAAGAACTGAGATGTATACAGCACCTGCAAACACAATTTACATCATCACAATACGCACAAAATAACTTGAACTAACGCCAGCACATCAAGCAATCCCAAACTGCCAAGTTTCCCAATTGAACATGAGTTCAGTAGAGTCAAGTTAAGTGGACTACTTACCTGCATAGTGTATGGGTACTTTTGTATGGTGGTGACAGTGCCACCGATGATACGGTTCTCCCCATTCGCAGGCAGCTCCATGGTCATAAGTTGAAACATTTCCGCATTGCCTAAAATAATAATAAATTTAATAAAATTGTCTTTCACAATAGCGAATTATACTCGTCTTTGTTTCATTCTCAATGAGATAGGTTTACTTGTAGTACGGCTCATTTATATCACATCGTCATTACATAGTTTACAGCCTCCAGCTAAAAACTGAACGTATCCCCTCGTGTCACGCGCACCTGTCAGTTATCTGTCAAATATCTTCATTGGTTTTTTATGTCACATAATGGCGTCATCATTTTCCTATATTTTTTAATATTTTGTGTTGTATTGTGAAAATACTGTTCCAAATAGCATAATAATGGGAAAAAGGAATTCACTAGATAAAATTAGAATATCAAAACGACTGAGAGATGTATTTTAAGCTAAAACTTGATTCAAGTCACGAAGAAGGTAAGAAAATACCTATAAAAAATGGCCGCTTTTAAACTGTTTTCTGTTACTATTTCATCAGAAAACTGATTCAAATACTTGCCTGATTATAACTATAGCAAATCAAGACCCTGTGTGCGTATTATAGCTAGTGAATATGAAAACATAGGTTCGCTTTGTGTTTTTTGCGTTATGCACGTGCTACTGTGCTTGCAACCTACAAGTGCATGCCTGACCTGTGGGACGTTCTGCGGGAACGTACGTGGTCAACAATGGCAGTATTGGCAGTGAATAGCCCAACCTGTGGAGCGTTTGAAAACGCATTTGTGATGAAAAATTACTATAGTGAGCAACAAGTGCATGCCTGACCTGTGGGACGTTCTGCGGGAACGTACGTGGTCAACAATGGCAGTATTGGCAGTGAATAGCCCAACCTGTGGAGCGTTTGAAAACGCATTTGTGATGAAAAATGGCTAAAGTGAGCAACACAAGTGCATGCCCGACCTGTGGGACGTTCTGCGGGAACGTACGTGGTCAACAATGGCAGTATTGGCAGTGAATAGCCCAACCTGTGGAGCGTTTGAAGACGCATTTGTGATGAAAAATGGCTATATATGGTGAGCAACTTGCCTAGAACCTGTGGGGCGTTCTGCGGGAGCGCACGTGGTTTACAATGGCTATGTTGTGATTTAAGCAATCTGAGGGGTGTTCTTTAGGGACACACGTGGTTGACTATTTTCTTATAACCTTCAAGGGAAGTTCTGCGGGAACTTACATGGTTATATGGTACAATGTTTGTTGCCTTTACAGCATGAACTGCTTTCTACAGACACTGTAATAAATTCATTAAAACAATTCATCTGAAATTAATAGAAAAAACAAAAAATGTTTCTCCGGAGTTCATAAAAAATCTTCAAACAAAAGTTGTATTATGCAGATTCTAGTTGGTAAATGGAATGATTGAAGAACAGGTACCAGGTACCTCCGGAAAAGACATAAGATGTTCAGATTCGCAAAATACTAGCCGTGGGTTCTCAACTGGAGAAATCAGGATAAGATTTACCAAAAATAGATTACCCAGGTATCTAATACTTACTAAGAAGCTTAACAAAATATGTTATTTAATAAGCATAATGAAGATGAAGACAACATCAGGGTGTCATCGCCCTGCCTTGTTTTGACTCAGACCTTCAAATGTGTCTAGATACTCTGGAGCAAAAAATGTAACAAAGTTGAGTGATACTTTAAGGTATGATATATATGTATACATATAGAGGGGCATTTTTTCCCTGCTAGTAACAGTCATAAAGACATCAAGAGTTTTCTGCCTTATTCGGAGTCAGAAACATACTTATTTGGTGAAGACCCAATACTTCCCAAACAAGCAGCTTTAAAAACCAACCTCACTCCAAAAATGGGGGGGGGGGGGAGGCATCATCTGAGACACCAGTGGTTGAGAAAACATGAGAAGACCGGAGGATTCATCAGCGCTGCAAAATACACCCACAGGTGGGCATTTTAAAAATTAATTTATGTGATTGATAACTAATCATCACTTCTATTTGTGGTTATTATTTTTTGATAAGATTGTAACTACTTTACAACTTTATTTCATACTAAACCACACCAAAGTTACTTTTCATTGAAAGAAAAACTTTCCAAAGAGAAATCTTTTCAGATAATATCTGTAATTTATAAATATTTTCTGAGCAATAGAAATTGGTCAGAATACTAAAGCTTAGTTTACCAGTCTTTTATTGGTAAAAAGCCCATTGGAAGCTTTCCATTAATTTCTAAATTAGAAGTTGAAGTTTTTTGTTAAAACAAAACATTTCAAATGAAAAGTCTACCGCACTATAAGTGATATTTAACAGAAAAATGACTTTCTGATAGAGGTAGTTTTTTAAACAGGCTTATTGCCTGGTCAATATTTACACATATATAACATTATATACTCTTCAAAGGAAATGGCAACAATTAATTGTTTTATGTTTTTTGGGTTATTTAATTATAATGATCAACTTTTACAAGAAAGGTGAAAGATGCTTACAAAATGAGAGGCTATAATATATCAGTTTGTTTATTCCGAATTTCTGTTAAGAAATAATTCAGTTAACTGTAGATAAACAAGGAAAAACAAGATTCCTAACTAACAAACTAAACAACTGTTATAAAAGTTAAACATGTGAAGTCAACTATAGTCAGATTCCATGTTCAGATGAATGAAAATTTTACATCCACTTGCATGACACCTATTGAATATCTTGTCTTTTATTTAATAAGTTAATAATGAGAATAAATTATTATGGAATAGATACTACCTTGAATACTGCATGTTTAAACAAGACCTTGAATGGTAGTTCATAAACATAGTCAGAGTAAAGAATATTTTCAAGTTAGAAACTTTATTTTATTTTTTGACTGGCCTGTTGGTCTAGTGGTTAGTGACCCTGACTGCTATGCTAGAGGTTGTGGGTTTGATTCCCACCCAGGATAATGTTTTTCAATCATTTGTTATGTGTCTGGGTATAATTTATCCCTAATATGTATTTATTTATCAGCATATATATAAGTATATAAGCATTTTTATCAGCTGTTTAGTACCCATAACGCAAACTCTGCTTTGTTTGGAACTAAGTGGCGTTGTGTGGAAGTTGGGGAACATTTATTTATTTACAAATACTTTTTCCACAAGGTAATTTCCAAGAGGTTATGGTTTTCGGAGGCATCTAAGCAATGGACTGAAAATGAAGCTAAGCTTCAAATTATATTTTAGATTCAATTGCTGCCTACTTAGTCTGTAATGCCTTGCAGGACACCCAACAGATAGTGAAATCTGATTGAGAATGGATTATATGACTACATTAACATACAATTGATTGGGAGGAGTTCAATATCCTACCTATCTATATACCATTACTAAAAATAATTGGCAGTGGTGTGATTACAAACCAAAGGGTTTTTTGATTTTGGTTTTCTACATGGTTAAATTTTAATTAATAGCTGATTCTGAATCTAGAAGAAAAGTAAACATTACAAAAACACAAGGTACTGTTTGTACTTCATCCATTGTTCAGTCAAACCATGGTTCTCAATATTTCAGAGATTGTTGATACAGGTCACTGAGGCATTTTAACCCCTTAATTATCTCCTTGGCACTATCATTCTAGATTGTGACATGTCCTTCACAGGAAATTGAAATAAGTGTCAAGAATAGGTTTAATAGACTGAAAAGTAGTCCATATTGGATCGTAAAGTTAGTAAAATACAAAATGAAATGATTTTATTTAAATTTATTTATTTTTAAAAGTATAGAATACTCTTGATTATCCACCTAAATAACTTAAAGAGTTATATAGGGTATTTATTACTCATAAAATAGGTAAGTGATCTCTTACAAACAACCATTGAAGAATATTGTCATGTAAACATTTGTACATGTTTGGAGTGTGAACAAGCAGTTGAAAATTAATTACGTTAAATACCTATTGATTGAATTCCAGTGCGTTTGACTTAAAACTGTGAATTGTAGCAGTACCAAGCCTACCATAACTTATGCTGTTCAATATCATAATGAGACTCCTGGAAGAAGTTTTTCCTATGAAAGTTTTGTTTACATTTGATCTGCTCTACCCTTGATCATAGGACCGCATAAGATGATAAAATGAAAAGATTATTTAAAGGCTTCATAATAAGACCTCTTAAACTTAGATATACTTGGGATGTTTTTTCATGTTTACTTAATTATATTTTAAATAATTACATGCAACAACGTGATTTATACTTTGGTACCAAGAAGGTCTATTGAGTCTATTTGCGAAAACTACAGGTCAAAGGATGATAACAATCTCCATTATAAAAATAGAGTGATCCAATTAGACATAGGTAATCATAATTAAGAAAATTACAGCTATTACAATTGATATGATGAAGGATTAACAATAAATTAGGAGATGGACAATTACAAGGTTTCTATTTTTTGTTTCCTATTTTTACAAAACAATAGGTAAGTAGGTACCTACTAAACATTGTAACAAAAACGCTGAACTGTGTAAGCTCCAGTGTCAGCCGTTGGATTACCAGGGCTATGGAAGAAAGAGTGAACTTAATATTAGCGCGTTTTTTCAACTTTCATTACATTCATTATGTAAGAATTTCAGCCGGTAAGTACTACACGTGAACTGAAGGGTCAACCATTCCTTCCTAAATTTCCAAATGGACATATTAATAATAGACATTTTCCATTTTAGTTTTGACGAGTATGATTCTATTTGAATTGTAATTCGATGTTGTGTTTTTATTTTTTTTTTTTGATTCTTTTGAAAAATTTAAAATAACTCATTGTTATTTTTAATTATTTAATAATTATTGATTGATTTTACAACTTGTCTTTAAACATCTACAAGTAAACCTATCTCATTGAGAATGAAACAAAGACGAGTATAATTGAATAGTCAAACGAACTTACCTGTAAGTGAAGTTCGACGGTAATTATACGAAGTCTTTGTTTCATTCGAAAATGAGAAGAGTCCCACCCGACCCAAACAATACATGCTATCTAAATACAATTTTATGCATGGACCCCACGTTGTAAAACCAATCATTTGCTGTGAACTTAATGAAGATATTTGACAGATAACTGACAGGTGCGCGTGACACGAGGGGATACGTTCAGTTTTTAGCTGGAGGCTGTAAACTATGTAATGACGATGTGATATAAATGAGCCGTACTACAAGTAAACCTATCTCATTTTCGAATGAAACAAAGACTTCGTATAATTACCGTCGAACTTCACTTACAGGTAAGTTCGTTTGACTATTCAATTTTTGAGACTTGGTTTTTGAGATATATTCATAAAAGTGGGCATTTTTGTGGGACATTCCACCTAAATCCCCTAGGCACAGGGGACTACAGAGTACTTCATGTTCCACTAGGGGATCGTTGTGGAACATGTAGTGCTCTGTAGTCCTCTGGGGGACTGGCCTGGGGGATTTAAGTGAAACCAATCTGGTTTAAACTGTTTTTCTAACATGTAAGACAGACGAGTTGCTAGGAAGTTTGTTCCGCCACGTCTTCTTCGCAGCAAAAAAACTTGGAAGTGGCGAACAGCGGGTTTTGGGGCCCTTCTTGTGTAATTTTTGTCATTCAAAAGGTGCTCCAACTTTTGATTTTGGACGACGTATTTGGGGTCTTGGGTATAGGGATCGCGCCAATGGATCCGACTGTCGGGTTGTTATGTTATATTGCCAGACAATTTTGGGCGCATATGAGTAGAATTATGATTTTAAACTGGGCAGCGAAAGTGTTAAGGTTCGAGCACTAGTGTTTCCTAGACCCAGGGTCATGGATACAGAGTGCCACTTCAGTTGTTCAGGACATCGACAAGCAGTTGGTTTCTTCACGTGACCAGAGGGTTAACTTTTCTTTAAATTAAGTCTTTCCTTTACATCGTTATTAATTCAAATCTATTAGCTTATGAAGTTGAACACGCGTTGAGCATCCTAGATAGAATATTATAGTGTCAACTTAAGTATCTATAATTTAGGTGTCGTTGACTACACGCGACGAGCAATAGATACAATTAATCCTTATCTTAGAATTGAAAACAGTTAGATAATCCACATTGTCCACATAACTATTATTAAAAATTGTTAAAAAAACCGACCCGGTAAACTTGGTTCCGCCTTAGAATCAATTTATTTGTTTACTCCTATTCTCAGCCAAGCCGTTTCGGAGGAGTTTTGTTACAAACACTGTGACATGAGAATTTTATATATTGCACATTATATATCGATCTGAATATAATATACATATCGAATTGTATATAAATGTAGTTATGTCAATTGTTGAGTTAGAAAGTTTCTACCTTAGTAAAGTTTCAATTCAATTTGCTGGGAATTGTTGTAGGAAGTGAATTAATTAAGAGATCGCTTATGAGCAACTAACTATGTTCGTCATATACACCACTAATTTTTAATTAGTACAAATACTTAAAGGGCTTATTCTAAACTGTCTTCTAATTATATTTGTAAAGTATCAATAAATAATATTCATAAACAGCAAAGTTATTAGCATTAGTTTATATCCCAAAAAGTCACCTAATGTATTAATGGAAATAATTATACTTATTGACAAAGTAGTATGCCCCACCTACAACAGCTGTTTTCGTTATTTAAGTTTAACTAAATAGATTAAATATAATATATTTAAAAATTGAATTTCGTTTTTTAACCGATTTCAAAAAAAGGAGGAGGTTCTCTATTCGGTTGTATATTTTTTTTTTTTTTTTTTTAGGGTTTGTTACCTCAGTACTCCGTCATTTATGGACCGATTTTCAAAATTCTTTTTTTGTTTGATAGGGTATACTAACAGATTGGTCCCATTTGTATCAAAACTCATACCTGATGAGGGATCTTCGAGGAATTGAGGGAACTCCTCAAAAAATATAGGCACACATGCACCGATTTCAAAATTTTTAGTAACAAATCAAGCATTTTCATTTAGAAATTATCATTTGGTGAAGAAAAACTGATGAAGAAGACATGCAACGGAACTCTTCAACGCATAACAGCAAATTATTCGCGATTGCTATAGTCAGATGTCTATGCTGAGCTTTTGTATTTCCACAACATAACATTACGCCATTCTATTTAGAAAGGGGCCGGCAGAGATGTACAGATTAATGTTTAGAGATAGAACTTCTTAAACAATTGTTATCCAATTTCAATGATTCTTTCAAGTTTTGAAAGACTTTCTTTACATACAAAGAAACTAAAAATTACAAAATAAAAACTTTTTTACAAAAAAAAACTAACAGGTGAAAAATAACTCCAGTTTCGGAAGTCGGTGGCCAATAATGAACAAAACAAAACCACCAAAGCCACAGCAGTTTCGGAACTGGAGTTATTATTCACCTGTTAGTTTTTTTTAAGAAGTCGGTTGTTTTTTTTGTAAAAAAGTTTTTTTTTTACTTTTGATTACGCAAATATGATCAGTAATAGGTACGGATACAGCCCATTTTTTTTTTGTAAATTTAAAATAGGGTTTTATAATAACTGATTCTTAATAAAGTTGAGATAACATAATTGGTACTCCAGTACCCTATTACCCCAAATCCAATATTAAGGGTTTACCTAAATTACAGTTCCGATGATAGCTATCTTATCAATCGAATTAAGCACTTCCCATTATTTTAGGACAATCAGTCGACTAGTTACAGTTTGCTTTTTTCAGAACTGAGCTAGTTCAGTAGATAGCAAAGTATGAGCAATCTAGTAAACAACATCGATTAGGGATATAGAAAATCTTAAAAAAATAAGTAATAGGTAGAAATATTGTTTGAATTTTACAGTTGAGGGAAAAACACCACTCTAGTTTGACACGGTACTATTTCAATTTTAGCACTTCCAACTACATTTTTCAAGTGGTTAGATAAACATTTGAAGCAACACCAAGTTAAACACTATAATTTAAACATTTAGTTGAAAACACTAAATAACCACTGACAAAAATTACCGAAAATCAACACTACGAAAGAAAAAAATATGCTTATTACTTATCAATAAAATAAATTTTCACTTACAGCTTGCGACCGCGATTAATATTAGTGCAACACCCCACATGTCTGTCTATTTGTCCAACACTGTATGATTTGCCCTAGTTGTCGATATGAACCTTATCGTGTTGATAATATATTTTATCGGAAGCGTTCCAATGAGAAATCTTAGGACATTGTCAGACGATCAAAAAATTTTTAGCTCGCGACTGTTTCTGGATACTAGTGGTCGCGTAGTGGTTGAAATGCGACTGTATTAGTTTTTTTTACATTCATTTTCACTCTTTAATTGTATTTGTATAGAGCTACGATAACCAGAAGTCTACGAGGCGGCGTTTTCTGAATAAGGTACCTAACAAATCAGTGGTCACTTCTCCGTGCGTGCATGTAGGTACCTACTCGCCTTCTTTCCATGAGGGTAGGCAGAAACTACAGAGCGCCATCTATTCTGTTACGATTCTTAGATACCTACCTACTTTTTTTGCTCCGAAATGAAATGAAATTATTTATTATGCAAGTAGGATATTATGGAAATCAGTTTTACAAGTATTTTTTTCCTTTAAAACTAGTTGAAGGCGTAATTTCCTTACTCACTACCTCTGAGAAGAAAAGCCGAAAAAATCAATAATCATTAAAAAATATTAACAAAATTTTCGTGTAAAGAACCATAATATGCAAAACAGTGTCCGGTTTAGCCTTTTGAGGAAATTTAAGTGCCAGAAACAATTTGGGCAAGCAGCATCGTTTACGTTCATAGTTGCATGTAGTCGAACACACGTCGTCGGTTGTGACTTGTGAGTACCAACTGACCTTTCTGAAAAAATGCACCAATAAGACGGAACGAAGTTTGCTGATGCGATAGAGTTTGAGCGAGCGCAGCGAGCTCGAAAATTTTTACTGCTTCACCTTAGACAAGGTTGGGGAAGGATATGCCTGTAGGTACGGGCAACGATCCGGAGGTGGTCCAGAATTTCTAATGCCAGTAGGTACCTATGCGGTTTTGATATTATCAACCAATTGTACCTACTCTGATTAGGCCTCCACAATTATTTAAAAACTCATTTTATAATTTTGAAATGGTTTTGTCAGGCTAAAAGAGTTTTGATCAGCGAGCGAAACGAGCTAGATCATTTTTATCACTCCACCTCAGATAAAATGAGAGAAGAGCGCCTCTACACTGAGCATCCTGCGGGAGTCAGGGAATAACGGGCCCTCCCCTTCTCCACCCATATATGCATCTCCTGGCGACACATGCGTACGCCCATGGCGCAAATGTTTGTGTGGATGAGCACGATCATTTGATCTGTGTCTGGATGTCATTTATTTATGTATTTAGAATTATCTAGGTATGTTCATCAGTTGTTTAGTACCCATAACACAAGCATTGCTTGGGACTAGATTCCGTTGTGTGAAAGTTCAGGAATATTATAATTTGTTAAAAATTCCGCCATACAAAAATATGTACCTATACTTTTAATAAGATGACTACAATTAAGTCTATGCAAAACAAAAAGTAACATCTACTAAGACCTACTTACTACTACTACGTTGGGCAGAATTAGAATGATGATATACTTAATTACATATATATAACCTAACCTAACTCATACTTATTATATAGCGAACCTAACTACCTAACCTAAGTACCTATCTTACTGAAATGCATCGATTTTGAAAGATACTAATTGCATAATTTTAAAGTCACCTACGGTTCTGCGTGTTTCTATGGTGCTTACAATACTAGATTAGGTAGTAGTATTTGAAATTGTAGTTGCAGGAGGTAATAATTTAACCCGTTTAAATATCATCCATACCTACATATAGAGTACTAGGTACTTTTGCTTTTGATTGCTATACTTTGGGTATCAGTGTAGGTATTAACTTAAATATGAGTGTCGGGAACTTGGGATACAGGTTTGGCAGGTGGATTAGGGGAAGTTTTGTATGACGTCTGATAAACAAAGAAACATTTAATAACCCACACACACACACACCACAAAAGTAAACCAATAAATCCCCTTCTGCAGTAGGTAGGTAGGTACTTTAGGCTATCTTTTCATTGCCAGTTACTACTAACTGGAATCCAGTTGCACATCAAACTTTCCCGTTGTACCTACCGTATGCACCATTGACCTGCACCATCAATGGTGCAGATGAGACTATTAGTAGGTATCGTTTGCACTATTAATGGTGCAAACGAAACGGCGGATTGGATATGGTCTCATCTGCACCATTGAGATGTCACAATATACTATCAATGTATACTTAGATATTGCCTCAAATTTTGATGACAACTGAGAATTTACAAAAAAAAAATAATTGTACATAAGTGGACTTCAAGCTACGGTACTGACTATCAGACGGGGTACTGTGTCGTTCGTCACATACCTGCAAATACGCATGACGTCATCCTAGATACACACTGATTATATCCAATAGGAAACTTTCAGGAACAAAAGATTTTATCCCTACCCTGTCTTTATATATTTGAAGTGTGTAAGTTCATTCGTAAGTACCCTGAATTCTTCACAAAAAGAGAAGATAAGCAAACAAAAATTTTACTAAGACATAAAAATAGACTAAACTTACCAACATCACGACTAAAAATGCACTCCAATAGTACCTATGACATGTCCATAAAAATCTACAATAAATTACCCGAAATAATAAAGAATTTTAATGAAAATAACATCTTTATCAAAAAATTGAAGCTTTTTCTAATTAACAAATGCTACTATAGTTTAAATGAATACTTTAATGATAAATTATCCAATATATTTCTATAAAATTCACACCAGTGCTCTTCCTCCTCTCTCTCCTACTTGATCTATGCTGTGCCCGACAGAGTCCATAGTTGAATCTATTATAATTTTTCTCACAAACTTTTAACACATTATGGTATGCAATAAAGATTTGTGAATTTGTGTGAAAACTAGCTGATTGACAGGTAGGTAATCGTTGAATACTGTACCCGTAGATCATCACGATGAACTGTTACGGAGATACGCAATAGAATAGCCCTGTGGATCTGGTATTATTATTATGCTGTGGAATTCTAAAAATAGAATGCATTAGATCACTTATCTTTAATGGTGTTTATTCTTGTTAGTACCTAGATAAACCATGGGATATATACAATTAGGTACAATATTGCGTTATTTTATTGAATGTTATCTTATAGAATGGAATGCCGATATAAATCATACTCGCCTTGATATTCGAAACGTAATGGTGGTTAAGAAGTTATGATAAATAACCTAATAGGTACACACGGCTACATATTAACCTATACAATTCAAGTATAAGCTAATCTCACATTGGATAGGATTTTCTTACAACGCGAGGTCAGCGTAAACTGGAAATGTATAGCTTGATGTATAGGTAGCCGTGTGTAGGTACTTATTTCTATGATTGTCGAGGCCAGTCTTTTTTAAATTCCACACATTTTGGGTCAGATAATGTGAGAACCATGCTGAATAATGTAGAAGATTAACTAAAAATGTTGACTTCAGCGCCATCTAGCAGGAAAATTGGCGACAGCAGGTCAGGTCGATGTTTCACCTTAACTAGTTATTACAAACAATTTTACAAATGAGACTAGGTAATTAAGTGTTTTATACTTACCCGACTACTATGAAAAGAAAGACCCGAGAAAAACTCAGAGGTCACATTCTTTTAACCTATTACCCGCCACGGTCGGGTATATCCGACAAATTACTGACACGCCACCGACGGCTAGTGCCGACAAGAAATCATTTTTTTAAAGTAAAAATAAATTTACTAAATGGTTTTGTAAATATTTGCGCTGCATTTGTGTCTTGGCGTGGGAGGGACGCCGCCGACTCGTTTACGCACTGGCGGTAAAAAGGTTAAAACTGTAAGAATACTAATCATGTCATAATATGACCAAGGGCGCATCGTACCAAACCCAAACGTTCTTTCTTTGGTATTGTTAGTTGAGCTCACGATTACTGAGAAATGCTTGCACTGACTGATCTGGTTCCCTCATTCTGTGTGTTTCTTTCCTCAAAAGACCATCTCTAGACACTAATCTGCATGGATCTTACATTTGACCAAGATAATGTCTGGACTTTAAAGTTTCTTTCGGTGTTTCTTCTCAGAGGAGTCAAATAGTGATTTCATGAACAAAAAAAAATGACGTGTAAAAGTGTTTGTGAAAACCTATTTACAAAAATAAATATCATTTGTCATTTATCATCAGTATCAGCGATGGTATTTTACCCTTTTAACCGCCTATTTTTATATCGATTGTCGTGCCCCCCCAGCGCCAGAGGCATTATAAGGCAGTGTGTTGTCTTTTATATAAATGAATGAATTCAAGAATTGATTAAGCCTTTGATTAACAGTAGTACTAGATTATGGACAAATGGCCGCGATTGCGTAAAATTTGTATATGAACCTTAATACCAAGAAATAAAGTTCTTAATCTTTTGGAATATATTTGCAACTTTGATTAAAAGTAGTTTTATAAATCAAATTGTAAGCAATAATGTCAAAAAAACTATTTTGTAAAAGCAATCATTGGAAATCAAGTGGGGTACTATTTTAGATGAAAAATTCAGTAGAACGTAAATAAAACTACAAACAAACTTTGTGCCGTAACTTTATTCTTCATAAAAACAAAAAAAAACACGTTATTGCGGGCATCACAAAACAGACCGAGTCGATCGCAAGTCCTTACACAAACTACGTCAATATGCGTACACATTGTAAATACTTACAATATTACTACATTTTTTTTTCTTTGAAAAAAACAAGATACAATAATGCATGTGAAAAGCAGAAGTTATTTATTCCTTAAGTATTAAATATTACGTCATGAGTTTTTACTAGATAATGTGTTTATTAATGAATGATAAAGTAACGATTTGTGAAAAAAACACGGTGTAAAGATTGAGTGGTTTTTTATCACGCGATTTTGTTTTACAGTTTGTTCTATCTGATGATAAACGTCTTATAAAGCTGTTTCATATAAATAAATGTATGTAACAGATGATTCCCTTTAGATTTCTGAGTTGTTACCATAGTAAAAAATGAATATTTTCATAGATTTTTCGCGTGATAAAAAAAAACAACCTTCAAACTTCTGATTTTCGCTAGCATAGTTGAAAGATTCAAAAATACAGATCTAAATACAATGGAATATAGTATAATTATGTAATAAATAATATAAAAAATACACAGGGAATGTATTATGTGCAATAAATACAGTATATAAAAACGTTTTTGTTAGTAGATGTAGATTTAAAAATATAGATCTCTAGAGAAAATTGAATTAGCTACATAGAGTTGGTCAAGGGTCTTAAGATTTTTGTAAAATCCGACAGTGAAACAGTAGTATGTGAATTATCTCAATTTGAAGGGTAGTCAGAGATTTTAAAGTTTATAATGCACTTTGGATACAAAATTATCTACTTATTTTTATTTTAAATGTTGACTGGACAAGATTTTTAATTAATCACTATTTTTTTAATGTTCCTATTTGAATAAATACTAATATTTTAATTTATTTAACAGCACTTCTCATTTTTTTTCTACAATATAAAATATCTATATTTTTAGCTTATAACACTGAGAAGTATATTGCTAAACATTTAATAGGTTATTTTTACTGTAAATATAGTGTTTCTTTTCTCAATGAAAAACTAGAGTGCTAACATTGAATTTCATTATTTAATTTATTTTTTATAAAATCCAATTTATTTTTATTTTTGATTGTACTTTTGTCTGTGGATGTCGGAAATATTTTCCGCTATTTTCTGCCTGGCAATTTTGTGCTTGGCAGTGTGTATTTGATTTAAAAACAAACAAGTTTAAATTACCACTCTTATAAAATCAATGATTTGTTGGTAGCAGTACAATTCAATATTACCCTTAAATGATTCTTAGTCCAAATGGCACTAAAAACGCAATGATTTCCAGTAACTAAAACAAAATAATGGTTTAATTAACAAACAGGTAATCTTAAACTCTAAACAATATAAAACGACACGGTTTACTGACTATCTCGGTAAAATAGTTAATATTTTCTGATTATAACAAACATTACTTTTTGACAGCCATCACTGCGCCCCAGAAATGAAAAAAAAAACGAAGAATAGAAAATTAAAGCGCCTTATTTAAGGAATGTTAGTTCAAACGAATGTGAAAGTATGCTCAATTAGTTAAAGAGATAAAATTTTAAGTACACAATTTACATAAATAACAAAAAAACATGAACCTTTTGCAAAATTAGCAATTTTAGTTGCAAAAACAATATGTAAAAGGTTAAAAAAAATCTAAACATATTTTGGTATACAATATGTCTACATAGTCTAATATATTTTATTATATAAAAAGCATTTCACAATTTGCCATCTCACTACGGATCTTATATGGCACGGTGTATTTAGTTCATATATAACTCAAGTCAACAAAGACACGTTATGTTGTTTTAACGAATTTGTATTAACAAAACTTTAAAAATATCCTTTAATATAGAAACATGATTTATATATAAAAAAACTTAATTCCTCATTTATACATGGATAAAACCTTAACGTTGTCATAGATATGATATAGAGAAAAGAACAAGTTCATTTTTATCTGTATTTCATGATTATAAACGTATTTTATAATGATTTTCTAATAACGAGACACTGAAAAAGTTTAAACTTAACAATACATAGAATATCTTCACACAATTTTAGACTTAAGTAATTTAACTTAGATATAGATTTTCCAAAAGGACTAATATAAGAAATTCGAACGTTTTTTTTTAAATACCTTTTTTATTTTAGATTTTACGGTATTTGAATTGTCGTAGTATTTTTCGGTACGAAAAAAGTACCTTGTAATGTGTGTAGGTACCATTATTGTTATTAGAAGCTACCTCTCTTAGGGATGGGATTTTTATTCTACAATTATTTTCAGTATCTTTGTTTTTAAAAGGACACACTGTTTCATGAACTAAGTTTTATTGAGATTGTATTTCAAAGCGGTTGCCTTATTTAAAACCTCGTCACTTGTCATTTTAATAGAACAACCTTCATTTACACGTCGGATTATCTAACTATATATTTAATAATATATATTACAATATATTAGAGACAGACTTAATACTGATGTATGATTTTATTCGTTCATTTTATATATTTTGGCATATTGGTTGAGCATCTTTTCTATATTTTGTTATTTCGTGTATTGATTTTAACTAAATAAAAATTAAAATATTTATACAATGAGCAGGAAAATCGTTATACCATCAATAAGATCAGTATTAAGCCTCACTAACTAGAGTAAAATCTAGATTAAATCGAAGACTTAATTCTAGACATAATGTAACAAACGCTATCACCTTCAAACTAACATTAGACACAACAAAACATTATCAACCACACATCGACTCGAATTAGATAATATTCAGATCTTTTTCAAGATTATTTTTTATAAAGTCTTTGGAGCCAAAAAAAGGAACCTAGAAATTGTATTTCTAAAATCCGTTTGAATTTTTTATAATAAGTAGTCACCGGCTAGCGGCTTACATATCTGAATTACCTAAGGCATTGTAGGTTTCTACCTACACAATGACAATGCCTCAGGTAAATGCCGCCATTGCCCAATATGGCACATGTGATTAAAACGCCATTAAAAATTATAAGAGATGTTCTTCCTATGATAGTTCTACTTATTTATGCTTACTTTTTTTCTCTCCAAAGACTTCATTTGTTTACAAATAAAATTTGATAACTAACTACAGTATAGGTAACTTGTTTGAGCTGTATTACACGTCCAAACTTCTAAACTGGGGGAGATCTTAAATAAATAAGAAACAATATAGAAAAGTGGAAATAAAAATTATATAGATTCCTTCTCGCTACATAAATTACTTTTAGTAATTCTGCTAGAGAACAGAGAAAATAAATTGTATCTGAAAACTTAACTAACACTAATTTCTTACGGTCTTTATCGGAATTATTAATGGTGTGTTCATAATAACGAAATCGAAATTATTTTTTCTTAATTATTAGTTCAGAATTAAGATTGCTACTGTAGCATTTATAATTAATATTTATACGTATAAAGCCGCGCTATTGATTGCACTGACATAGGAACGTTAATGTTTTTAGAAATGTTTAACGTTTTAAGTAAATATTTATATGTAAAAGAAATATTGATAAAAATAACAGTTGTAAATGTTAGAGGAAGAATATTTGAATAGTAACCCTTTAGTTTTAAAGCGATTCTCAACATAGAAAGGATTTAAAATAATCTCCCCCTTTAAAACTAGTGTATTAACGAACAAAATCACGTTTGTTCAGATTTCTTTTATAATATAATGATTTTGTATATATTTTATTGAGAATTTCAGGCGTCGCCTGGGTGTAAAGTCATGGTCTCAGATCCAGTGTATGGAATAAAAAATATCGCAAACAGTGACATATTGCGAAAGGCGCGTTACTACTGCTGTGATTGGTTGAAAGATTTTTAACAGCCAATCGCATTACATGACTTTCGTTATAAATTTGTGATAGGTCGTCAATTTATTTTGAGAAAGTAGCTTTTTTATTCTAAAGCTGAAACCAAATAATATAATATCGTATATAAGTGTTGTCTTACAGGATGCTTTGTTTCATTGTTTTAAATATTATATTATATTACTTGATCCTTCCGTGACCTTTATTCATAGTACAGAAAGTGAATATCGACGTCGATTCAGTATTATTTAAGGTCATTATTAAGATATTAAAAATCTACATAACAGTAATAATTTTACCCGTTGTTGCACTGATTACGAAGTAAAATTTACTTAATTGCATTTCAAATTCTACTATTACCTATTTTCTTTACAGTGTTGTAAGGTCTTGTGATTTCAATCAGTTGTTTAAAATCGTTTATTTTTTGCAGCAGAATAAATTGTAAAAAAAATGCAATTGCATTTTCTGGTCACAGTGTTGACCAGAAATTAGTGAACATTATAAAGAGCACTAGCGAGTTATTGCACTTATCATTATGCGTCTACTATTATTTTTTACTATTAGACTAAAGTTGGCATGGTAAAATAAACAACTAAATAAGTATTCAGTACATTTTGTCAAGTTCTGTAAATTTAAATGACTAGCTAAGCGTTTTGTTTGGAATACCAGTAACAGGCCAGAATATGTTTGGTTGAAAGAATCGCAAGGCTCTGAAAATAAACAAGACCTAACAAATTTTACTCGTAACAGTGCAACCGGGCGTCGAATCCGCTAGCCTACTTCTATCTACTCAAATATCATAACAAGATATGTTTCAACTATTACTATTCAATCTAGTTACACGTTTAGCCTTTAGCCTGGACCATAGATAAAGAAATAATATTGTGTATAGACGTAAAACTGGGTATTTTACGCTCCTAAGAATTGAATTGTCCAGTCAATGTTGTCCGTGGTACATTGCCGATTGTATATAAATATGTATATGTCGTCAATTTTGATGTTTTGAATCGGAGTTTCGTATTCAGGGACATCAATGCACATTTTTTTTTCAGATGTATTTGTATTTATACCTTTATGGAACTAAAATCATCATTCTTCTGTCCTAACCCAATGATAATTTAAATATAAAAGTTAATTCCCTTCTTTAATTAACAATGTCTTTGTTGAGAGGAAAACAGGATTAGTATGGTTTTAAAGTCAAAACCATGGTGGAATCAGGATAATAATTTTGTATACAAAATTTGCAGTGCCCTTACAGGGTTCATGTTTTAATACTGTGTCATGAAATTTTAATGCATGCCTAATATCCAGTGTTTTACATGTCAGCAAATAAATAAATAAATAAATAATTCGACAAAAAAAATCAACGATGAGGGTCCATATATTGTATTGAACTCAGTGTGCTTGTTTGAACGGCGACGTCCATTCAACTCCGTACACAAAGTAACATTTCTTTATCAAGTCTTTACCTTTTTAGTGAGATAACTTTTAATTACGTACAGACGCCAGCACGTCATGTTACCCCAATGTGTCAAATTTCTTTGATCGTTTTTCAACTTTATGTCAAATTGAATAAGATTCATATTCAATTGGGATAATTTGACACATTGGGGTAACTTGATGTGCTGGCGTCTGTACCTATTTGTTTCGAAATAGCTGTTTTGAGTGTATGTGTACGTTTGTTAAAGAGTCGAGATTAATATTATGATGAAAAACTTTAGAGACAGACTATGTTCGGGATTGCATGATTCCATTAAGGAGAGGAGGATTTTATTAAGGCATACAAAATTTACATTATCTACGTGAAAATGTAAAATTGCACTTTATTTCAATAACATAGAAGTTGATTTTTGAGTGCCCTAATAAAATCCGCTATTCCAGCTGCGCTATTTCAGTAATTTTTAAGGTAAATTAAGTAATTGTGTATGTCTATTACATAGCTGTAATAAATTCTCGACCGGTTGTAAACAATTAGTTCACGTATAACAAGCAAAACGGTTTCCCAAATATATTTATACTTAAATAGTAAATCTTTCGATAAAATCGACGTCAGTGTGTGTCAGAGAAAATCTGAAGCTTGTTTTTTATAAGTATGACTTTTTATATTTTATATATTTTTTATCTGTTATTTATATTGTGCAGTGTTGAGGTACCTGGAAATGAGGAGTACATGTCTTGGGATTACACACGTGTTTTGGTTATTAACCAATGAATCATGTATTTATGTATGACGCAATATATAGCTATTAGGTTATGTTAAATTCAGAAATTTTGATAATAATAAATGCATGTGTAAGTAGATGTTTAACAAGGATACAATTATTTTCAAGTCTACAATAATATTCGTTTTAAATAAGCTTACCAAACTGCGCAAAGGCAGTGCAGTAAGCTAATACTACTTACACATGCTTAAAAACATCATAGATATTTCTTAACTAAATTGGAAATTTCTATTTAAAAAATTTAAACTAGGTTAGACAAACAGGGCCGGTCAAAAATATCCAAACAACCAATTTATTCTAATCACAATCCAACCGGCCATTACGTACACAATCACATACATACATACATAAATACACAATACTCGCACGGTGTGGTGACGTCACGGCGTGTCGCTCACGGCGGCAAGTTCATTTGCAAGTTCTGCAAGTACGCCGAGGTTGAGTTTAATAAGCCGATACGTTGCTTCTGCTTCCTCTGTTCTGTCATCTGTAGTGGACAAAATATCTTTGTAGTCATGTGTTGGCAACAACATAAAAATATTTTTTTGTAGTAAAATTTAAGTATTAATTACTTGGAAATAATGTTGTAATATTTTCGTAGTGGCAACACTGTCACACCTTTGCCTCTGCCCGTGCAAGCTTAGCGACTAACCTACGCGGTCACGTTTTCTCCCTTCTCGATTATTTAATTACTAAAGTATACACCACTAATTTTTAATTAGTACAAATACTTTAAGGGCTTATTCTAGAGAGTCTTCTCATTATATTTATAAAGTATCAATTAATAATATTCATAAACAGCAAAGTTATTAGCGTTTGTTTATATCCCAAAAAGTCACCCAATTCATGGAAATATTGTACAGGCTATCCATGACATAGTAGTATTAATTAATCGTCATCTCTCGCTCACGATCGCGTGATCTTACTCAAGCATGCCACGCCTCCAATAGCTGTTTTCGTTATTTAACTTTAACTAAATAGTGACATATTTAAAAATTGAACTTCGTTTTTTTACTTTTGATTACGCAAATATGATCAGTAACAGGTACGGATACAGCCCAATTTTTTCTTGTACTAATTAAAAAATAGGGGTGGTTTAGTAAGAAATACTAAGAATTGTATCAAAGGTTGTGTACCCAAAGCTGTACAATGAATAGTGTGCATATAACCGTCTTTGGATTGAAGATTCCCCCTGGTACGCAGCCCCAAAAATATTCCTGGCGTGGCATAGCAGGACGCGTGCCCGCCATCATGGACAAAGCATAATGTTTTAACATAAAAGCGTATTTTTAATAGACGCGTAGTAAAGTTATGTAAATTAAAATTTTAGGAAAGTACCAGTATGATCTCCTGATTTATCTTAAGTTAAAACTAGTCAAAATTAACCCTCAAGGTTAATTTTGACATAGTTTTACTCAAAAATCGAAGCGCCAATGCCGCCAGTAATGGCATTAGCTGGTGCTAAGACTTCAAAAACTCTCATGAAAAAAAAAAAACACATCGAACCAAATATATGATAAAAAATCCGGAGCCCGCCTTCCACCGCCGGCAGTACCTGCGGCCAGCACCAGCAGTCAGTCCAGGCTGCTAATGTCAGTCGTCAGTACCGACCATCAGTGGTGGAAGCCAGAACCGTCCGCCAGAGGAAGCCCGTACCCGTAGTCTGCACCACCAGCCAGTACAGGCCGTCAGTGGTGGAAGCCAGAACCATCCGCCAGAGGAAGCTAATATACCCGCTGTCTGCACCAGCCAGCCAGTACAGCCTCGCCGCCGCCCACCAGCGACAGGGCGCGCACAAGACGTACCTGGTCCCTGAGGTCGGTGAGCAGCTCGGTGAGGGTCTGCACGGCGAGATGCGCGCGGTCCAGCTGCGCTTGCAGCGCGCGCGTCTCCAGCTCGCCCGCCTCGCCCTCGCCGCCGCCCACCAGCGACAGGGCGCGCACAAGACGTACCTGGTCCCTGAGGTCGGTGAGCAGCTCGGTGAGGGTCTGCACGGCGAGATGCGCGCGGTCCAGCTGCGCTTGCAGCGCGCGCGTCTCCAGCTCGCCCGCCTCGCCCTCGCCGCCGCCCACCAGCGACAGGGCGCGCACAAGACGTACCTGGTCCCTGAGGTCGGTGAGCAGCTCGGTGAGGGTCTGCACGGCGAGATGCGCGCGGTCCAGCTGCGCTTGCAGCGCGCGCGTCTCCAGCTCGCCCGCCTCGCCCTCGCCGCCGCCCACCAGCGACAGGGCGCGCACAAGACGTACCTGGTCCCTGAGGTCGGTGAGCAGCTCGGTGAGGGTCTGCACGGCGAGATGCGCGCGGTCCAGCTGCGCTTGCAGCGCGCGCGTCTCCAGCTCGCCCGCCTCGCCCTCGCCGCCGCCCACCAGCGACAGGGCGCGCACAAGACGTACCTGGTCCCTGAGGTCGGTGAGCAGCTCGGTGAGGGTCTGCACGGCGAGATGCGCGCGGTCCAGCTGCGCTTGCAGCGCGCGCGTCTCCAGCTCGCCCGCCTCGCCCTCGCCGCCGCCCACCAGCGACAGGGCGCGCACAAGACGTACCTGGTCCCTGAGGTCGGTGAGCAGCTCGGTGAGGGTCTGCACGGCGAGATGCGCGCGGTCCAGCTGCGCTTGCAGCGCGCGCGTCTCCAGCTCGCCCGCCTCGCCCTCGCCGCCGCCCACCAGCGACAGGGCGCGCACAAGACGTACCTGGTCCCTGAGGTCGGTGAGCAGCTCGGTGAGGGTCTGCACGGCGAGATGCGCGCGGTCCAGCTGCGCTTGCAGCGCGCGCGTCTCCAGCTCGCCCGCCTCGCCCTCGCCGCCGCCTACCAGCGACAGGGCGCGCACAAGACGTACCTGGTCCCTGAGGTCGGTGAGCAGCTCGGTGAGGGTCTGCACGGCGAGATGCGCGCGGTCCAGCTGCGCTTGCAGCGCGCGCGTCTCCAGCTCGCCCGCCTCGCCCTCGCCGCCGCCCACCAGCGACAGGGCGCGCACAAGACGTACCTGGTCCCTGAGGTCGGTGAGCAGCTCGGTGAGGGTCTGCACGGCGAGATGCGCGCGGTCCAGCTGCGCTTGCAGCGCGCGCGTCTCCAGCTCGCCCGCCTCGCCCTCGCCGCCGCCCACCAGCGACAGGGCGCGCAGGCGCGGGAACCAGTCCAGGTTGTTGGACTGGAACAAAGAGAGAGGCATTTATATTCCCCATTGAAAAGTGTGATATGTCCGTTTAGTTTGTATGTCGCAACAAGTACCTATTACACGGATGCTCGTAGAAGCAGACTATAGTATTTTAAAGATTAAACATTTTGTATTCAAATTGTTTTGTTGCTACATTTAGAAGAATAAAAGTGAAAAGAACGTGTCCATGTATTGTTCACTCCTGCTTTTTTGAGGTTATTATCATTGACACAGTAATTTTAACTATATAAATCATTTATCTAAATGAAATCCACATAATTTCTGAAAATAAGACGGCTTCAGTGAAAATAGTTTAATAATAAATTCGGCGTCTATCATAACGTAATGCATTAAAAATACCTTTTTTAACTTCTGTCTAATACCAATATTAGTATATTAAGTAAATGAAGTATATATATAAGCAAGAAATCAACTATAATATCATAACTAATGAATAAACTGTTTTTTTCTTGTCAAAATAAAAACTGTTAAATCCAGATGAAATGCATATGAAATACAACTGTTTTTTTTCTCTTAACATATTTCTTTTTTTCATTTTATTTGTAATGTGTTTTATTAAATAAATGATACTTATTTCTCACCTGTTTTTAATTTAATTCAGTTTTATGTGAGTTTTTTAAATATAATTTAAACTGGAACTCGACCCCAACATAGTTGGTTTAAGGCTAGGTAGATGATGATGAAGGTAATTTAATTTTATGTTATTAAAAGTGTTAGTAAAAATTTGGGCTTATGGCCTAATAATACAGATTTACTATTATTATTTTCATTTTTCATACCTGCCAAAAGGCTTAGTCGCCGAATCAATCGACAGTAAAGCGCATAGCATTGTAATGCACATCCTACTAATCCCACTAATATCCTACTAATATTATAAATGCAAAAGTTTGTATGGTTGTTTGTTACTCTTTCACTCAGAAACTACTAAATGGATTTTAATAAAACTTTACCTTAATCTAGCTTATTCATCCGAATAACACATAGGCTATAAAAATTGGTTGCCTGTAAAGTCGGTATACGGGCGAAAGTTTTACGTGACAACGACTTTGAGTGGTAAAATAATTTTAATGTGAATATTCATTCGTATAGTAGGAAGAAGGATGAAATAATAGTATCTTAGGCGGGCTAACTGTGCTCGAGTGGAAGGGACGCGTGCCTTTCACTTTTTATGTCTGTCTCTCTCGCTCTTAGGCGGGCTAACCATGCCCGAGTGGAAGGGACGCGTGCCTCTCACTCGCTCTCATTGTGAGCGGAGTGTAACGCAGTTTCTTGAAGTGTCACCCGGCAAACCAATTTATAAGACGTTGTCACGTCAATACATAAACATATTGAATGTATTTTCTAAAATATAACGATAAGTGTAAAGTATGCAAGAAAAAAATCTGCTATCTGCGAGATATTCTGGCGCGCTAATCCTGCGCAGACGATGTCGCGGGCAACAGCAAGTAATCTAAATTAAAAAATAACTTGCATGTTGTCAAATAGCGTATAGTCATAGTGCCCAAAAGCCTCCTATCCCAGTACAAAGCAGACTCTTACCTTAATCATAGAGTGAACGTAGCTCTCTGGTCCGGTGAACTCGGTGGGGTCCTTGACCCGCACCAGCACCATGAAATAGAGATAGTGCCACATGTTGTGCTCGCTCTTTATGTGTTCCTCGAACGAGACTGTCTTGTTGTCAAAGGCTGACCTGTTCAATCCTGTACACAAAGATAAACATAAGATTCAAAATTAAAATAGAATAAAGAAAAACATTATTTCTCATCCTTTTGGCAACAGCTTCAAACACGCTTCAAACATAACTTACACATAACAAGCTTCAAACATAACTTACACATAAAAATGAAAAAACAAAAACATTAAAATAAATACAAGCTAATTGAGAACCTCCTCCTTTTTTTTAAGTCGGTTATAGAACGGCATGTCACACCGCAGAATAGCAGAGGATACTTTGCAGGGACTAAGCTCATTTATTCAGTTCGATTTCAGCTTTGTATGAGATGCGTACGCGTCCGTTCAGCTGAGCGGGCGCGTACGCATCTCATACAAAAGTGGTAATTTATATGGCCAAAAGCTGAATCAAGTTGAATACATGTCGTTAGTAATATTGTACACCGTTAAATAACAACTTCAAAGGCGATATAAGGTGTTACAATGGACGGCCTTACGCGATCTCTTACAACAACAACAACAACGACAACTTTGGTATGGACTTGATAGAGAGGGAGAAAAGATATGTAAGTACTTTCTAGTGTACTAATTACAAACTATGTGTGTAAATAGTACATATACCATAGATATCTAATTGAATAGACACATTTGTGCAAGATAACTTTATTTATTTCGATGGAAATACTGCCTCGTTGGTCTAGTGGTCGCAAGCGCTACTGCTGAGCATTAGGTCCCAGGTTCGATCTCCGGGTCGGGCAAAGTGTGATTGAGTTTTCCCATCTGGGATTTCTCAGTAGCAGCCCGGAGTATGGATTTGTGCCCGATTGATGGCAATAAGCTCGCCCCCTATTACATGAGACTTAAACATAACTGGCGAAATGTGGGTGTACTACCGGGTTCACCTCTGCCTAACCCTTCGGGGATTACAGGCGTGACTTTATGTATGTATGTAGTTAGTAATATTCAACTTAGGGAAAAACTCGATAACACACGCCCCGAAAATTTCCATTAGCAGTCTCGATTTGTGCCCGGTGGTAGCTATTAGGCTCGCTACCTATTACCTACATATTAAGCACAGTCAAAAAGATCAGAAAAGGGATTACACGGATAAAATGTTTCCCGTCTGTATGTCGCTTTGCTGTTGGTTGTCTGGGTACAGATGTAAGCACTACTGCTAGGCATGAGATCATAAGATTGATTCCCGAGCCGGGCTAAGTGATATAAATAAATAATATTGATTTTTCCAGGAATTCGGTATGTAAAGTATTCTTCAGGTATTTTTTTTATGTTTTTATTTCGTAAAACATTTAATTTTAAGCCACTAATTTGAAGCTTTTTTTCCAAGTTACAGTTTTTTTTTAATTATATTTTAAAGGATTATTAGTGATGACGTCATTTCGTAGACTGAATAGCTTTAAGTCTTTGCCACGTTTTCAGTACATACAAAAAGCACTAATAGATAACTTCAAACTTGACATTGCAACAGTTTTTTTTTTATTTATCTTTTAAAACACACGAGGGAGTAGTCTGTTCAGGCTACATTATGACGTCATATAGAGGTCAAATGAAAGTTAAACGGTTACAAGTATTATTGTGAAAATAATCACAATCTTGTGATATACAGAGCTAAAAATAGAAAAATAAGGCTTAAAACCCTAAAATCTCCAAATTTTGGAATCAGCGAAGGTTAATTTTTACTTTACATATCGAATTAATATCAGTCTACACTAATATTATAAAGAAGAAAAAGTTATGTACTGTATGTATGTTTGTAATGAATAAACTCAAAACCTGCATTCACCCTGTGTAACATAGGCTACGCAGGTGAAACCGTGTAACGTCGGCTAGTAATCAATATATCACTTACCACACACAAAACAGGTGTTTTTGAGTATAAGCTCTTTCTGCTGCTTCTCGCTCCTGAGGTCGGCGAAGGTATCGATGATGACACCGAAGATGAGGTTAAGCACGATGATGATCACCACGAAGAAGAACAGCAGGTCGTACACCACGCGGGCTACGAATAGCGGTTCCTGGGGAGGAATGGCATTTCTTAAAGTTAAGCAAGAAGCTTTACGGAGTGGTCGGCGACAGTTACGTCTTTTGTTATGTTTATGACGAATCACACCTTATTTATGTTCACCGTGTCTTGTAACGGTTGTAATGTAATGCATATTCATTTATTTGTTTACCAATATGACAGTAAAAGGTATTAAAAAAGACTTATAGCTAAGGTACAGCTATGGGCCATGTACTGCAATAATAAGATTAATAATTTTCTTTAAGAATACGCATGATGATGGTGTATCAATATGAAAATTCTATTTAGTCCATGAGTTAGATAATAAAAAATACTAGACAAGTATTGTTTTTGCTTTTACAAATTGATGGAAAACTACTTAAATTAAGCGCATTAAAATTAAGGAGAGGGAGTAATTTAGTTTAAACTGCACGAAATCGTGACGTCATGCGACACAGTTGGGACTTACAACAAAAATTTTGGTCGTCTAGGCTATAACATCTATATTTTTACTAATCGTGTGGCGAACGTTTCGCGGGAATATCTTATGAATTTATAAAGTGAAAAAGTGCGGATTCTCAACCTAATATCAATGAATATCTATTTCAATACCAACACAAATATTGACAAATAATCTGAATTGAATAAAGTCAAAGTCAAACTTTTCAATTTACCTTTCAATCGTGTCAATTAGAGACACAATAGAAAGACACCGGTATCCTCTTGGGGTTTAATTAATTAAAAGGCACTTTTGAACGTCAGGCTTAAAAGTTTAAGAAAAACAAGAAAATGATTCTGGATTCTCCGTCCAAAAAAATAGGTTTGAATACTCACAAAACTAGCAGGGGCTCTCAATATGTCCCCTATCCCGCCGCCGTTCCTCAACCCCTGGTTGAGCGTGGTGACGATGCACATGATGAGCGAATCACAGCTGCGCTCCCTCAGCTCCCCGCCGACCGACACGAAGCGCGAGGAGCGCCGGCATTGGTCGGCTTCCTTCAAGTACTTGGAGGAGCCGTCGTCTGCGCAGCCGTCAGGCTCATAGCGTGGGTCGTCGTCATCTGGGTGGGTTTTTATTTGGGTGGCAATTTATTACAGAACTTGATAGATATGATATGATATATGGTCAAGTTGTGGGTACTGATCATTTTAATGATTGTATTTTAAATATTATAACACAATCATTGCGGCAGGGAACTCTTGTAACAACTCCCATAAATTGTATGTTATTCAGCAATAATATCCAAAATATGTAAGAAAATTAGAATTTATAGCAGCAGCACCTACTCTGCGCGCACGCCGTAACGTTGCTTACCGTCTTCTGCATATTTTATACCTTATTATAATAAAAATACTCCACAACTTCCACACAGCGCCATCTAGTCCCAAAATAAGCAGAGCTTGTGCAGTACTAGACAACTGATAAACATACTTACACATATATATTATAGATAAATTACACTCAGACGCAGAAAAAAATATATATTTATTTTTTATTTTATTTTAAAGAAGGCTGACAGACTAACAATCCAATCCAATCCCTTCATCGCTCATTCGATCGTGCTCATCACACAAACATTAGTGTTGGGTAGACATCTAACTCTCTCTTCCGGCATAGAGGTCAGGGTCACTAACCACTAGACCAACAGCAGGGCTAGCATGGGCTGGGGATATAACTTTTATCCACCGGTTATTTCCACTGACAAGGTATACAATTATCTTATCCACATGCCAAAGCACGGCAACAGGGGGAAAGAGAATTATATCACTTTTTGACATTAGACGTGGATACTCATCCACGGCTTATAGCATGGCGACTAGTGAAAGATTTCGCGATTCGAGCAATCCCAATTGACAACAAAACAAAATATATATCCAGTACAGATGTAATAAAACGATGAAAGTACTTTGGTTTACATGACATTCTCGACTATTGTGTAATTTCATAAAAGTTTTCTTATAATGGCAATAATTTCGAGGACAAGCGTTTCCCCTGGTTTATCCCCGTGAATAGTTTATCCACCCATGTCGCCATGCTCGGGGGGTGGATAAAAATGACAGAGGGGAATAGTATTTTATCCTCTCCCCGTGGAAAAAATATCTCCGGCCATGCTAGCCCTGCAGGCCAGTCAAATAAGAATAAATGAACGAATGAATGAGTGAGTGAGAGAGTAAGAGAGTCAGTGAGTGAGTGAGTGAGTGCGTAAGTGAGTGAGTGAATGAATGAAAGTAACTTACCGTCAAGCCGATCGACGCTGACGAGGAAATGGTCTCGGAAGAACATGTAGCCTACGATGGAGAACATATAGACCAGTACAAGCGCCAGCACGGCCGTCAGTAGGATGGACCGGCCGTTGCGAGTTACTGAGCGCATCACGTTCAAGAGAGTCTCTTCGCGGTACACTATGTCTAAAAGCTGGGGACAAGCATTAACCATAAATCATTTATTTATTTACAAACATGAGTCAAAAGATATATTGATGGAATTTTTTTAAATCTTTACTAATACTTTTTAGTTCGCAGGTATTTAACTCAAAAACTACCTTATTTCACCATTACAAAAATAATCTTTAAAAAAAATATATCCACAACTCTCACACAACGCTATCTAGTACTAAGCTAAGCAGAGCCTGTGTTATGGGTACTAAACAGCTGATAAACATACTTTTATATTTCTGGATACATAAATATTATACATAAATTACACCCAGGCAAAAAACAAATGATAGTGCTCAACACACAAACATTCCTGGGTGGGAATCGAACCCACGACCTCTGGCATAGCAGTCAGGGTCACTAACTACTAGACCAACAGGCCAGCTAAATCTACTTATTAATAGGAACAAATTTACAACCAAGCTGTATAGCTTACAAAAGTAAAGTTAAAGGTATTCTTAAAACATCATGCCTAAAGTATTTAAAGTTAAAGGGTTTTTTTTTTTGTTTATCGATAAATATTGCAAAGCTAATAGTCGATACTCCCTCTTCCTCGACTTCGATACGTCGCCATTCCGTCTTTGAATAACGCCTAACGTGTAATTGTAGTAGTTAAGCTTTTTCAATGTTGAAGGATTCAAATTCATTGGATCACTGACTCAGTGGTTCAATTATACAGATTTTTTAAATTGGTCAATGTTGGAAATCAACTTTCCAATCCAAACTACTAGACCAATTTTGTATTTTTTTTTAATATCGTCAGAAAAGGCGATAACAAATACCTAGTTTGGTTTCATTTATTGCATACTAGCAGACGTCACGCAGTTTCCGTTCCCGTGGGAATACGGGGATAAAAAGTAGCCTATGTCCACCGGGAATAGTGTAGCTTTCAACCAGTACAATAATTTTTAAAATTGGATCATTCGTTCCGAAGATTACCCCCTACATACAAACTTACAAACTTACAAATTTTACCTCTTTATAATATTAGTATAGATAGTATAGATAAGTGGTATCCATACTATTAAAATATCGTGGGTATCAATTAATAAGTTCTGTCTGTTAGTTTGAAGGAGAGAGAAAGAAGAACTTGTAAAAGAATAATAAAAATATAAGTGTAAGTTTGAAGGAGAGAGAAAGAAGAACTTGTAAAAGAATAATAAAAATATAAGTGTAAAACATCTTAGCACAGCGTGTATACTTTTATTATGTAGTTTTGTTTGAATATTGTTTTTATTTTCATTTGTAATGCATAAATTATTATTATTATTTCTGAAATTGGTTTCCCAAGATACAGGCTTGCCTAGTTTGGGACCAATGTTAAAATTGTGAACAATTATAGTTAACAATAAATTATTATTATTAAAACAAAAACTCACCAACACAGAAAAGAAGAATGGATGCCAACAGATTCCGCAGAAGCAGAAGACGAGGTAAACGCTGTGGTACAGCAGTTCCGGGTCTGTGAGCACCTTGCCCGGGGACTTGGATAGGGTGCCCTGGTTGCCCATTATGCTCACCAAGTGGATGCCTTTCACCACTATCTGTAGGGAAACGTGCGCAATTATTTTACTGATTTTGATTGTAAAATTAGAAATCAGAAAAATTATATTCATGAGCTCCGAGGGGGCGTAGCGTGATGTTGAATGACCTCTCTCAAGAATACGGTTGAGAATAACTGTTTTAAATTTCATCCTTACGTTAAACTAAAAATAATGCACACGTCTTTTTGCTTTACGGTTGAAAATAACTGTTATAAATTTCATCCTTACTTTGTAACTAAAAATAATGCACATGTCTTTTTGCTTTGACAAATCAATAAATAAAAAACAATTGACACTATAATGTTCAAGAGTCTAAGCTTGTGACGTCAGTTCCAGGTAAAACAGTGTACTAAGGCGTGTCGTCAAACTATATCGTCATAATGTTTCTTTACGTGAAAGCAAAATATGTGTGCAATATTTTTTTGGTAGCCTATGAACTTTGCAGAAGCTTTGACTACCTTTTTGGGTTACCAAATTAATAGGGTTTTGTCGTACGACACAAACGCTTTATAGTTGAAATCGATGCACCTGTAAACGTCATGAACAAGGCTGTTTAGTCTAAGCCTTGTATACACATAACTTCAGTAAGTTTTAAGGTGTCTAAAATAGATTAATAATATCATTAAGTGGTCGTGTATAGTATAGTTACAGTTAGCATGGCGAGCGCCCAGAGCGTGGGCTCGGGCCCGGCGGAGTACATGAAGCGCACGGCGGCGCTGGCCAGCAGCGCGCGCGCCCCGCCGCCGCGCGGCAGCCACGTCACCAGCGCGCCCGCCACGCCCGACACGCCCCACACCACCAGCGACAGGTGCTCGCCCAGCTCTGCACATGTGAACACCGTATGACCGACATATACAACCGAACACAGTACACACACTACACACACTACATCTACCACACAATTTGCGACAAATCACTCAATACATGCTGGAGTCAGTCTTCGGATGAGTGACCATGGGACCACTTGGTGCCCGAGCTTGTGTCATTTGTAGAACTAAGACAACCTATAAGCCAAGCCGGAAAGTCTGACAACCAAACTCAAATAAGGTTTCCGTATTACCCCCAAAAATCGGTAACGTAAAGTTTAATGTTCAATGTTTTAAGTGATTTGCGATGCTTCCGAGATTCTCCAAATACTTACTAGGGAGCTCAAACTGTTGACAGACATAGTGTGGACCGTCGAAGTTAAATCAAGCCAAAAAAAATAAGCAATTGTTTAAAACAAAAAACAAAAGATCACAAGACGACCAGTCACCACAAGCAGTACCTGTTCACAAGTATAACGCTAAGATCGGCCATATTTAATACTTGTTTAGCGGGGGAGGTTGGCCAGATAAGGTAATCAATAAATTTTCTTTGTCGCTAGTTAATCACATTTTCAAAGTAAAGATCATAATAAAACAATGTAATGAGATGATTATGTCAATAAAATACATTAACACACACACAAACAATTATTTAACCTGTCCTGTAAGTAAATTACAGTGAAAGAACTTATAACATTGTCTTACGTTCAACATAGCGACCAATATTTCCTATCACGTAAATAGTCTATTTATTAAATAGGATTTATTTTTCTAATGTAAATAAATTAAAAGGCTAATAATTCAGCAAAGAAAGCGGTAGTTTGTTATAAAAGCGGATACCAAACCCACAAATGGGGACTTTGTGAAGCCGGTTAGCATATGCTTATTTCTTGTGTTAAAATTGTAGCCGTCACTATTTTTGGCATTATGTAACCTAATATTTAACATTTTGGCAATGTACAGACGCCAGCACATCAAGTTAACCCAATGTGTCAAATTTCTAAGATCGTTTTTCAACTTTATGTCAAACAGAATAAGGTTCATATTCAATTGGGAAAATTTGACACATTGGGGTACTTAACTTGATGTGCTGGCGTCTGTACATTTAATCCCATTGAATGATTATTTCCTTAAAAAGTAATTTGATGGGATTAAATTATCTTATAGAGTTGTATTGGTGATTTTAATCATGTTACCTTGATAAATTTAAAAAAAAAACAATAAAATTTGAATTTCCTTAAGTATAATTTTAGTGACATATGACATTTTAGCCCGCCTCCCATCATAAGTTACACAGTAAGCAACAATCATGCACATGCATTAACAATAGTTTAGACACTTACTTGGATTCTCCTCTTGGAAAGGGTAGAAGAAAGCTACGATGATATTGATTAGAACAGCGAAGTTGAATAGTATGTTGCTCCACAGGGACATGTAGGACGACACCCAGAACAAGAGACGTTGTCCTGCGGGAACAATTACAATACTTAATACACCACTATTTTTTAATTAGTACAAATACTTAAAGGGCTTATTCTAGACGGTCTTCTTATTGTATTTGTAAAGTATTAATTAATAATATTCATAAACAGCAAAGTTATTAGCGTTTGTTTATATCCCAAAAAGTCACCCAATTTATGGAAATATTGTACAGGCTATTCATGACATAGTAGTATTCATTAATCGTCATCTCTCGCTCACGTTCACGTGATCTCGCTCAAGCATGCCCCAACAGCTGTTTTCGTTATTTAAGTTTAAATAAATAGTGGCATATTTAAAAATTGAACTTCGTTTTTTTTACTTTTAAATACGCAAATATGATCAGTAACTGGTACGGATACAGCCCAATTTTTTTTGTACTAATTAAAAATAGAGGTGTATAAATAAAAATAAAAATAAAATAAGCCTTTATTACTGCACTCTCTTTACATCTTATTCTTACATGCTATACTAGTTACTAATTTATAATTTTAATGAACTCGTTACACTTAATTGTGGTATCAATAGTATATCGGTAATCGGTCCTGTGCAGCAGACTTACCCCTGAGTTTTTTCTGCCACTTCATCTCGTGGAACAGGTTGTCAAGTCTTGAGAAGAAATCGGCCACCTTGCTGCCCTGGTCGTCTCGCTCGGCGCTCTGCAGTACACGATGCTTACTATCCGCCGGCAGATATTCACAGATCTCCGGTATTGGGAACACTATCTGTTCCATGCTCCGGTCTGTACGGACTATCTGTGGGAGAGAATAGGGAACTCAACATTTTTCTCTGTACTTTTGCTCCTAACATACTAGATAGACGTGTTGCTGCAGAGTTTGTTCCACCTATTCTTCGGGCCTTTTTATAGCCATGCGTGTATGCGCCCGCGTGCGGGCTAGACTGTGTCCAGACACGCATACGTACCGGTTCGCGCGTCCCACGTGCGTGTGGCGCGCATGATAATAAAAACATGCATAACACTATAGGCTGTGGGTGGCAAGCATGCGTGCGTGGCCCGCACGCAGGTGCAAACACGCATGATTAAAAAGCTGCTTCTTCCCAGCAAAACCACTAGGAAGTGGTGAAGGGCAGGCATTTTGGGGAACTAATGACGTTTAAAAAGTGCTGTTCCTCAGCGTAATTTAAATACATTACTTTTGATTAAATGTAATGTTTATGAAAAACCAGGTTAGTATATCACTCAACATCACGCCTGTAATTCCCGAAGGGCTAGGCAGTTATGTCCCATGGTATGTTTATGTCCCAAGTAATAGGGGGCGAGCCTATTGCCATCGAGCATATTGACTTTTGGACCATGTTTGTTTGATGATAAAACCCGTTAAACAATGTGAGCTCACCTCTATCTGCGCGGTGTGAGTACGGTAGTAGCGCAGCGCGTCGGCGTTGGCGCCGTGCGGCGACGCGCGCACGAGCGCGGCCAGCTCCTTGTTGTGAGCCGCCAGCTGGTGGCACAGGATGTAGATGTTGTGACCCACCTGTGGGGGACAAACTTACTCTATACAACACTATCCAGCCAGACTCGAAGATAGCTAGTACCTATATACACAGTTGAATTTCAGTCTCAGTTGAGTCAGTTAAATTTAAGTCTAGAGGTCTAAAATTTAGACCTCTAGACTTAAATTCAACTGACTCTAAAAACGACTTAAAGAAGATTTTCGCCCATCAGATGTACATTTATCGAAAGGAAAAAATAACACAAATTGGGGAACAATATTATCTAGTGAATTTAAGTCTGAATTGTTGTGTATCAAAAACAAAGATATTCAATACCTATAGACCGGACATCACGAACAAAATTTTCGTCCGAAAAAGTGTGTCCTACCGGACACAAATCTATGGAGTTTTTCTTAGTACGCTCCGCTGCCGCTCCAATATTCATATATTATTCTAGATGGCGTTACTGAGACATGGGATCAAAGTTTTTATATGACATTTCCTCGCATGTCCGCTCTATAGTCTTTTAAATCTCTTTGATCAAAAATAATAGTTTTCAATTATTACCACGTTTTATTCAACATGACGTCTCGGTTGATTGCATACTTCATTCGTTTAGAAATCACGTCGCATCAAATCAGTGTTACGTAGAAAATATTTAAAAAATGTGTGTATTCTTGTAGTGTTAAAAATAAATTACTATTATTCTCTTGTACGTATTTTGAGTAAACATAATTACCTAAGTGTGACGATTTCATCGTTACAAAAATCTTTAATCTCCAGTTTTGAAGTGTGTTTCTGAACGAGTTCAAAATTCTAGGTTAAGTGAACGTCATCTTTACTACGTCATGGCTGTCATAACTCATATGACGGCTGGCAAACATTTTAAATTTTATTTTGTAAACATTTGATATTACTTTATTCTATTCAGGGGTAAGTTTCGTATCTTCGCTAAAAGGTACAGGTTACCAGAGTTACAGGAGCCCCATATAAACATCTCCTTTAACCGTGTACCTATAGCTTTAAAATTGAAAAACACAAAAAAACCCTGTAAGTTTAGTATTATATTGAAAATTTTCGTCCAAAACTTGTGTAATAGTGGACAAAAGTCTTAGAGGTTTTTTTTAGTACGCTCCACTGCCGCTCCAATCTTATATATAAAATTCTCGTGTCACAATGTTCGTTCCCATCCTTCCTTCCACCTGGCGTTAATCCCGGCTATTGCCAGGGTCCGCCTTCCGACTGAGCTTCTTCCACTTTGCCCGATCTTCAACATCCTTTTCGGTCAGGCCATTGGCTCTCATGTCGGACTTGACGACGTCCAGCCAGCGTTTGCGAGGGCGACCACGGGGCCTAGCCCCAAGGACAGCCATATACATGCATCTCTGACCAACGTACTCGATAGGGCGGCGCATGATGTGTCCATACCATCGGAGACGACACTCTTGTAGTTTTTCCCCCACGTCGCATGTGCACAATGTTCGTTCCCATACTCCTCCGAAACGGCTTGACCGATTCTCATGAAATTTTTTATGCATATTCAGTAAGCCTGAGAATCGGCTACTATCTATTTTTCTAACCTGTAAGTGATAAGGGGTGTTCACCCCAAATTTTATATTTTTATTTTTTTGATAAATTTTATTTTTTTTATTTTTTTATTATGTGGCATCAAAAAATACATACAACTCTAAATTTGCACTTTTTTATCACCAACCCTTGCTTTTTAATAGTCATAGCAGAACTTTTAATGACTTTTTGAAATATCACGAGGAGAGGGAAGAGGCAGGGGAGTGGGAGCGAGAGAGGGGTAGGGGAGTCGGAGTGGGGATCGTGGGAGGTGGGAGATTGTGTAAGGGGAGGGGGCAGGGGAGGGGGAGGGGCATAGGCAGCGGGAGGGATGGGGAGGGGAGTGGGGGAGGGCTGGGTAGGGGAGTGGGAGAGGGATAGAGAGTGGGAGGGAGGGGTGGAGTAGGAGGGTATGAGAGGGGGAGGAGAGGGGAGGGGTAGGGGAAGGGTGAGGTGAGATGGGAAGGGAAAGAGGGAGGGGAAGAGGCAGGCGCCGGGTGGGGGAGGGAGGGGAAAGTAAGGGAGGGGTGAGGGGAGGGGGATGGAGGGGTGATCGGAGGGGCGTGGGAGGTGTGGGGGAGAGGGAGGAAGAGGTGGGAGGGGAGGGGGAGAGGAGTTGATAAAAAATGCCATGCAATAGCTTTACCGCGGCAGTCTCCGAGTGCCACACGTCATTTTCTCTTTTTTTTAACCATTCAATCCCAATGTGCCACAGCGAAGCGTGGCAGGGTACAGCTAGTATTCATATATTATTCTAGATGGCGTTACTGAGACATGGGATCAAAGTTCTTCCATGAAACTGCCTTGACATGCCCGCTCTATAGTATTTTAAACATCTTTGAGAACAAGTAACATAAATAGACGATGGAATATTGATTAAATCGAAGAACATATCAAGCATAATGTGGTTGTTATACAGGCTGAAAGGCAGTACGCTTCATATAGACCGAAAGCCACTAACTACCCTACACTCAGGTGCGTATATTTATAATCCTGATAACATTTTTTTTTTATCTACGCGTAGTTACTATATATTACATATAAAATATATTTTATCTTTTCTTTCTGTCGAGTTTAGATAGTATAATACTCCATTTTCTGAGTCTCCATTTATCCGATTAATAAATAAACGATTATTATATTTAAAATTCAGTCGTACAAAAAAATCTTATACTTACATACTTTTAATAAGATAACTACAAATAGTCTATACAAAACAATGAGCAACATATACCAATACCTACTTACTACTATTTCTTCTTTATTAAGAGAGTCTCAGTGTTCTTATCTAATCCTTTTGTGTGGGATAGAATTAGAATGGCGATATACAACCTAACCTAACTCATCATACCTATCATATAGCGAACCTAACTACCTAACCTAACTACCTTACTGAAATGCATTGATTTTGAAAGATACTAATTACATAATTTTAATGTTACCTACTGTGCTGCGTGTCTCTATAGTCCCTACGATACTAAATTCGGTATTACTATTTGAAACAGTAGTAGTAGGAGGAAATAATTTAACCCGATTGTACGTAAATCATGCATACATCAAGAGTAGGTACTACTTACTTACTGTATATTGGTATAAGTATGAGTGTATTGACTTAAGCTCGCTTTGCACAGGTCGTCTTGGCGCTCTACTATTTTCATCCTAGATAAAATACACGAGTCCGTAACTGTCTGGCGGTTTTGAGTATTTTTACGTGGCCTACGCAAATGACCGGCAGATAGCGTCGTGTGGTGGGGCGTCGAGCTCCCTGAAATAGGTTTGAGCTACACGATGACTGAAGCATGCATGCCGTCTGTCGGGACAGGTCAACTCAAAGCTGAATTGATTCTTCCTTCAAAAGGCTTTTCCAGACTTTGCCCTGCATCGTGAGACTCGCATAATAAATGAACATAATCTTATGTCTGGACTTTAAAAGAGACCATGACCCCCGAGTTTCTTTCGGTACTTCTTCTCAGGGATCAGTCACTTTGGAAATGCCATTTAGTGCCATTTAGTTTAAAAAAAAAAACATGTAAAAGTATCTGAGAAGATCTCCTTACAGAAATAAATATCATTTCATTTCAAATAATAAAAAGTTTCGAAAACAAGAGACTCGATACATTAAGCGAAAAGCGCCAAAAACGTAAAGAGAGACCTTAAGCCTTCCTAAAACTATAAACCTATTAACTTTGCCGGCGAACTCTTCTGCTTTACTTGTAACCGGGTATTCAAAAGCAAATTCGGTCTGGCCAGCCACATATAAGGGCACACGAAAGGAAAAAATAGCTGCAAGGGTCGTCTTTACAGAAATCGGTAAGGAGGACTGTATAGGGTGACTGGTAATTAGTGACCGATACTTAAACACGTGATTGTACTCATGAATACGAATAACTTTCCCAAAGAAACTTTTTTTTATACTCATTAACTTTCAATTAAGTCAATTACGTCAGTACTGCACAACGGGAGCGGTGGGGGTGGCGGGGGAGCGTGTGACGCTACTACTAGGTAGTAGATTTTGCCCTTTCCGAGGTCAGACTAGCAGCTGATAGATCGTGCCCTTTCATACCACAGGTGCGCCGCGGGAATTTCAAACATCGTTTTTGTTATTTTATTGTGTTATAAGTTATTGTGTATAAAAAAAAGTTTCTTTGGGAAAGTTATTCGTATTCATGAGTACAATCACGTGTTTAAGTATCGGTCACTAATTACCAGTCACCGTATATATTGACTTAAAACCGAGTCATCAGGAATAATAAGTCCGCCTTTGTACATTTTTTTTTTGTGCTTGAAGTATTAAATAAATAAATAAATAAATATTACAACCCTGACACTGAATGGTGAATTGCAAAAAAAAACGCCTTCATGGGGTATTAACAGATATTAAATATAAAATAAAATAAACTAAACATTTTTAATTCTAGGCCATCTAACGGGAAAAATGGGCGACAGCAGGTCGGATGTTTCACCTTAACCGTTATCACATTTCACATACTTAAATACATACATACAAAAACTCACGCCTTTTTCCATGGGGGTAGGCAGAAACTACAGAGCGCCATATGCTACGGTACTTAAATACTTTTTTTGCTTCGTTTACATTCATTTTGTCATACACTCACGTCGCATTATCACATTTTCTTTAAAATAATCAAATACAACGATAAGAGTAAACTGCACAGATATAAATAGACCTAGATAAAGCAAGTATCACGATCTATATGAAAACCAAGCGTGCCATTTTTTGACTGTACGCAATGTAATACGAATGTTTTGTTTTTCTCAAAAAATAAACAATTATTTTTAATCTTATACCCTGGGGTATTAGATTAATAATAATTGTTTATTTTTAAATTAATTACGATAATATTAATCACGAAATGACTTACCGATAGAAGGAAACGAAGCGCGCAAGTGGCCACTTACGATTTTTGTACATAATTAGTGGCACGCGAAGTAGTTGTTCTTGCGTTACCTAGGTCTATCTATATCTGTGGAACTGTCACTCATTTCGTTGTATTTTCTTCGTGGAGATTTGACTACCTCAACTAGAATCATGTTCAGAACTCAAGTGTGGATGTGCCTCGATGTGCACTCTGCTATGTATAAAAAAAAACAACTATTTCATTTATAATTTCAAATAATAGACGAGTTCAGTAATCCTTTTTTCGGGTGTTTAGCAACGGACCGTTCACGACCTTGGCGCTGTGAGCGACGGCTAAGTGTGGGGCGGCGAGCGGTAAGATTCAAAAGTATGAAAATGTACGAAGATAGATAGATAGATAAATAAAATATTTATTTAGTACACGCAAAGGACACAGCAAACACACACTACAAAATCAAAAGAGATAAAACAATGAGACACGCCACATGTCGGTCGAGCGACGACTTACTACGACTTAACTTTGAATCTCAATTAAACCATGTAAATAATAACTTTTTCGACATTGTAAGCGACTGACCTCCTTTGGAGACACGCCCTGCACGATGGCGTCGTCCTCCGAGTCGGAGTCGGCGTCCATGGCGTGTTCCTGGTGGAAGGCGGAGCAGGCAACATCAACCTGCGAACAAATAGACAACTCTGCATTACGTTTCCTGCGAACAGACGTTCAAGCTACGTAAAGAAATAGGCATGGTGACAATATGAATATCAAAATTCTATTCTTTTTCTTTATATCATGTGGTTACTGGTTAGTGACTAACATATTTTTTTATCACATCTATTCAAAAAGATCTAGTTTATTCCTCGTAAACAGGGACCAAAATAGCTCATTAATCCCTCGGGACCAAAATTGATTTGAATTTGGAATGTGGATATTGTTAGTAAATGTTTCAATCAGCAAAGCGGTGAATCACAAACCATGCGGGAACAATGTATTGAATATGTGACTGGCTGAAAAATGCGAGCGCGCCAAATTTAAAAAAAGTTAATGAAAAATAAACAACGCGCGGATGGTAATAATAAAATTGTTACGATACACTTCCATAAAAATGTCTTATGGTTCTGAATTGTACGTAAATAAATTCTTGTTCATAAGTTGCACTTACTTATTTTCTCATAGAGGGTGATATGATAAAAAGTAGAGTGTCCACCTCGGGAGCAACACTATTTTAAGCTCGAGTGACATACTTTTGATCCCTTGCTGCGCTCAGGATTAAAAAAAACACTCTCGCCTTTAAAATAGTTGTTTGCTCCCTAGATAAACAATCTACTATTTTTTTTAGTGCGTGGTGGAATATTCTCATGGATGTCCTCCGCCCCGGTCAAAAAGTAGCGTTATGACACATTGAGTCAAAATGTCGCATGACGCGTGACGGCACTATCCCCTACAGTTCATACTGAATTATGACGTCACAAGCCCCCTCTTCTTCATTTTAAAAAGCTTAATCTAAGAAGTTAACATCAATGGGCTATTTGACAAAATTTTAGTTTTTAGGCCCTCATCTAGATTACAAGAAAATTTTCGACACATGTTTTTGCTTTTTTCACCTAATCATATAATAACGGCAATACATCGAGTCAAAATGTCGCATGACGTCATTAGCCAGTACAGTTTATGCTAGCTAATGGCGTTATAAGCCCCCACTCGTCAACTTTAATGCGCTTAATCTAAGCAAATTTCCATCAATTTGAAAAAGTTGAAAATATGTGTCGAATATTTTCTTCTTATCTAGTTATATAAGGGACTAAAAACTAAAATTTTGTCAATTAGACCATTTGAAAAAAATAAACATAAAAATACTTGTGATTTTGATATTCAAACATCGTCTATATGTCTATTGTTTTATCGAAATATTTTTTTTTCAAAGTAACTAAAACTGGTGTCCGAAATAAATTGATATAATTTTTATTAGCTCTATTTTCACCAGATTTTATTTAAAAAACCCTGCTCACCAGCTGCTTAGGGTTCATGTTGTACAATATCCTTTCGGCATTGTTCTCGGAGTCGTTCCTGGACTCCATGATGGCCAGGAGCAGCTTGGAGGCGTTGTTCTTCAGCTCTAGGACGAGGTCCATGCGTGTCTTGCCGAGCGGGTTGATGTCGTTCAGTATGAGCGCTGTTATTATGTCAAGGCCGTTGCTCTCGTGGGTTGCTATGCAGTTCTGGTTGTCATGGCAGGGGCCTGAGAAAAATTAAAGCCAAAATCAGGTTTAAGTCAAATTCAAATCATTAACTTATATTTATAGACTAGCGGACTCTATCGCAGCGACACCTACCGGGTTCAATCGTGAATTTAAACACGAATACAACAAAAAAAGAATAATCTAATTTGGTGCAGTCGTTCGTAAGTTATGCGCGTACATACATTTCGGCGATACATTTTTATTTATTAAAAGATAGAGTAGAATGGGGTTTTAGTGGTGTAGTAGGGTAAAAAAGAGTCTACCTCGCACACGAAGGGTATTATCGTACAAGATTATGGAAAAAACGCCATATAATCACGATTTGTGTATGGGAACCGCCATATATGTATTTATAATTTAACTATGTTACAGTGACATAATTGCATCCTTTCTTTCATACAATAAATGTAATAAGATGGCTCTTATTTAATAAAAAAAGAAAAATAACATTGAAGTTAATCTTTTGAGTAGTGGGCATTCAGGGTAAGTGATTACAAGAGCATGTTGTTATGTACCTGTGTGTGTATGTGTCTGTGTGTGTGTATGTGTCTTACCTTGGCAGTACTCAGTGAGCGTCTCCAGGGTCTGGTTGATGAGCGCCACGTTACCCTCGTTGATGTACAGCCCCAGCAGGCCCAGGCCTCCGGTGGTGGACCCGCAGATACAGTCCAGGAACATGAGCGTCTCTGACACCAGGTTGTAGTTCGCTTTGTTGTTTTGATTTCGGAGAAGGTTCTAAAAAAAATAGGTATGTTGTGTAAACACGAAAATTAATCTAAAAAATTACACGGAATTTCTTTACAAAATTCTTAAAAGGCATTTAAATGAGAACAATTTTGTTTCTGGCTTGTATTTATTAATGTTGCCCCACTCTCAAAACTTTTGGTGCGTTTTTACAAACATTTAAACTGGCATACACAAACAGCCAGATTCGGAACAGGAATCGAACTCGCGAAACGCAGCTCACTAGCCTATCGCCCAGCCACTGCGTCAACCGAATTAGCACAAATTAAGACTTGATTTTTAATTAAAATCAAGTCTGAATTTATTTTTATTTATTTAATCAAACCTAAACCTATATTTTAATTTTCAGTATTTGATGCAGTTAATAGTTTGCGTGCAAGGCCCCGCTTTTGTAGCGGGGATTGAGAGGTTCAATATTTTTAATTAAATGAATACTAAGACAAATACGGTTTCTATGGTTCTCGACAGGTTAAAATAATTTATTGTTACTGTTTTCTGATTTAACATAGGTGACAAAAACATCACTTTTAATAAAGGTAGTTTGTCCAATGGCATTTTGAGTTTTCATTCGTGTATATCTCACAGCCATCTCTCGGCCGCCACGTGCGCTCATTAGTCAAATCAAATAGCGCGCGCTTCCCCAGTATCCCGTTACACATTTACGTCCCCTTGTCACGAGATGAAAGATATTGCCATATGCTACTTTACTCGACGGGCCTGTTGGTCTAGTAGTTAGTGACCCTGACTGCTATGCCGGAGGTCGTGGGTTTGATTCCCACCCAGGACAAATGTTTGTGTGATGAGCACGATCATTTGTTCTGTGTCTGGGTGTAATTTATCTATATTATGTATGTATTTAGAAATATATCAGTATGTTTATCAGCTGTTAGTACCCATAACACAAGCTCTCAAGCTTAGCTTGGGACTAAATGGCGTTGTGTGGAAAGTTGTGGAATATTTATTTATATTTATTATTATTTATTATATTAGAAATCCAAAAAATAATTGTCGTCAAGTTTACCTGCAATTCAGGGTTGTGGTTCTCGCAGAGCAGCTGCAAGAACCGTAGTATAGGCCTCATGATGGCCACCTTGGGAGGTAACACGTCAGAGTTGCCAGCCTCTTTCTTTTCTGCCATTATTTCTTCCAAAGCCGTTGTACCTGTGACGTAGAAGTTAAGTCAGGGTTTTGCAAAATTATTTATTTTTTGGTAATTGTTAACATAATACCAAGCTTTAAAGTAATTTAAACTAGTAATATTGGCTGTTAGAAAATGCCTATGGAATTAAGTCCGCCTCTGTACATTAATGTGCCAAGTCTTTCTATACTAATATAAAGAGGAAATGTTTGATTGTTTGTTTGCATTGAATAGGCTCCGAAACTACTGGACCGATTTCGAAAATTCTGTCACTGTTGGGAAGCTACACTATTCCCGGGTGACATAGGGTACTTTTATCCCTGTATTCCCACAGGAACGGGAACAACGCGGGTGAAACCGCGGGACGTCTGCTGAAATATGGTGGTGTATGAGTCTGTGAGTAATCTCTGGATCTATTGAACCGATTTTCAAAATTCTTTTACCAATAGAAAGCCAGATTACTTGTGAGTGTCAAAGGCTATTATTTATTTTCAAAACTAAGACGGAATGTTAAAGTACGAAATGCACGCGAAGTGCTAGTTATTAATAAAACATCGATACAATTATAAAAAACTATTTACTTGCTAAAGTTAGAATAAAAATTGAAAGTGTAAGTGTACTTTAAAAAAATGTAATAAAAGTTCTTGTTATTAATTCATTAGACCCCAAGAGGACACCGGTGTCCGCGCTGTTATTATCTTTCTATTGTGTCTCTAATTGACACGATTTAAAGGTTTGAATGGATAGTACATATTAAACAAGAGCTTTCATTTCATTTCACAAAATTTTAGTTTTTAGTCCCTCATATAGATTGCATGAAAATATTCGACACATATTTTTTTCTTTTTCGAATTGATGGAATCTGCTTAGATTAAGTGTATTATAGTTGAGGAGAGGGGGCTTGTAATGTCATTATCTAGTATAAACTGTACTGGCTAGTGACGTCATGCGACATTTTGACTCGATGTATCGCCGTTATTTTTTGATTACGTGAAAAAAGCAAAAAATATGTGTCGAATATTTTTTTGTAATCTAGATGAGGGACTAAAAGTAAAAATTTGTCAAATAGCCCATTGTAATGTTTGATTCCTAGTACTTGAAGTGGGATTCCATAGCTTAACCCTTTCGCGAGCATTGGCAAAATAATTGCCATACCACTTTTTGGACGTTGCGCCAAAATGTATAAAGTACCTATATTAGTATTGTGCAACTATAGATAGCTAACGCTACTTCTTAGAATATTGCCATATACAGGGTGTTTGGCAGAACGTTGAACATACGAAAATGGTGGATAGGTGGGGTCACACTAGGGATGTTTTGCTAGAATTGGAACTCCTCAATCACTTTTTCTTTTTTTTTAAATGCAAGTTGAAATTAAGATTTAAGTATTTTTTACATCTTTCTGTAAGTTTGAGGACTCATAACTCTTTTTCCAGCTAAAGCAATAATTTTATAAGAATCTGCCAACATTAAAGATTAAAAATTACACTTTAAAGTTAAGAAAGCGGTGAAACTAGAAGAATGCAATATTTTTTTTTTAAATATCCAGGCCAAATAAATTAGGGCTGAGAAAGTAGCAGATGACCCCACCTATCCGCCATTTTCGTATGTTCAACGTTCTGCCAAACACCCTGTATACCATTTGAAGAGAAATAAAGTCACAAACGGGCATTGGCAAAGATATTGCCGTAGCCCAAAAAAAAGGGAGCCCAAAAAATCTGAGGTGTAAATAGTATTGCTCGCGAAAGGGTTAAAAGAGGTATAGTGAGGATTTATATCTGGTGATATGTGCAAGGAGTACAATTTGGATTCTTTCACAATAAGGGTGAATTCGGCCAGAAGGGGACCCTCATTTTTTTCGTGTAGCGGCTACTTTGATTGTTTTTGTTTTTATTTATTTTAAAGGTATTTTTTTAAGAAAATCGAATAAGTAATGAATAAGGTGTTTTTTGTATTGTGCTCACACCATTTAAACATTTAACTTAACGCTACACGTGAGGACTTGTAATTTCTGGTGACTATAGTTTCTTTTTTTAGTTTTGTTTGTTTTTATTAGCTGTAAGTCCTTCATGTGCTAAATAAATAAATAAATATAGTTACCATGTGACATGGTGTGTATATCTGAGTATGCATGCACAGCGGAGCCGCAAGCGCTGTTCACCTCGTCATCCATCTCCTCACCGACCACTAAAACTCCCGGAGACGCCTTCGTAGCTGCAAAACAATTCATTGAAATGAAATTACCTATATTTATTTGTTTTTTAAGTAGATCTTCCCAGATTAATTTACATGTAATTTTTTTTAAACCTTAATGGCATTTCCAAGTTGACTGATCTTTGAAAACAAATGCCGAAAGAAACACAAGGGTCACGGTCTTTTTAACCGACTTCAAAAAAAGGAGGAGGTTCTCAATTCGGTTGTATGTTTTTTTTTTCTTTAGGGTTTGTTACCTCAGTACTCCGTCATTTATGGACCGATTTTCAAAATTCTTCTTTTATTTGATAGGGTACACGAACAGATTGGTCCCATTTGTATCAAAACTCATACCTGATGAGGGATCCTCGAAGAATTAAGGGGTCTCCTCAAAAAATATAGGTACACACGCACAGATTTTAACATTTTCAGTAACAAATCAAGCATTTTCATTTGGAAATTATCATTTGGTGAAAAAAACTGATGATGAAGACGGGCAACGGAACTCTTCAACGCATAACAACAAATTATTCGCAATTATTATTCTCAGATGCTGAGCTTTTGTATTTCCATAACATAACATTACGCCTAAAAAAAAGGGGCCCGGCAGAGATGTATAGATTAGATGTTTAGAAAGATCTACTTTTGAAATTGTAAACCCATTTCAATGATTCTTTCAAGTTTTGAAAGACTTTCTTTACATACGAAGAAACTAAAAATTGCAAAATAAACTATTTTTTACAAAAAAAAACAACCGACTTCTTAAATAAACACTAACAGGTGAAAAATAACTCCAGTTTCGGAAGTCGGTGGCCAGTAATGAACGAAAACAATGCAGGGCAAAGTCTGCAAGAGCCTTCTGAAGAAAGAATCAATTCAGCTTTGAGTTGATCTGTCCCGACAGACGGCATGCATTCTAAAGTTAAAGTCAAACCATTTATTTCAATTAGGCCATTATAAGGCACTTTTGAACGTCGAAAAGAAATTAACTTAAAAAAAAAAAATATTCTAGTTGCCCCTTCCAAAAAGTAGATTTGTATGGAGAATAATGGGCAAGAAACTCCATACTTACACTTTTAAAACAAATTTTACAAAACTTTGTTTAAGTACATTAATACGATTATATGTGAGGACGATGCACCTAGAATAAAAAGTACTTTAGTAAGATGGTTTAAGCAAAAAAATAATAAATAATAAGCAATGGAGTTGATAATTACATGATTAAGTTGGTACAGCTAGATACATTGTGCTCACATATTTACAAATGTAATAACATTGATTTAAAAAAAAGGGAAAAAATAAATAGAAACCAATACATAGATACATTATTAGATTACCAACCAGGTTGATTTTGTCAAGACTCCAATGATTGTCTTAATTCATTAAACCCCGAGAGGACACCGGTGTCCGCCTGTCATTGTCTTTCTATTGTGTCTCTAATTACCTCAGTTGAAAGATTAAGGAGCAGGACCAGCATGTTTCCAAGCATTCCTATCTTCAATATAATCTTCTAATTTATAATATGCCAGTTTACAAAGTGTATTTTTAATGTAAGTTTTAAATTTTCTTTTATTTAGATTTAATATATCACATGGTATTTTATTGTACCATTTAACAGAATACCCCATAAAAGATGTTTGTACTTTTGCTAATCTAAAGGAAGGTTGAGTTATTTTATCTTTATTTCTTGTATTAAAATTATGTCTATCGCTTGTTTTACTTAAAAGTTGAGGATTGCTTCAGTCATCGTGTAGTTCAAACCTATTTCAGGGAGCTCGACGACCCGACACGATGCTATCTGGCGGTAATACCGCCCGCCAGACAGTTACGGACTCATGTATTTTTAACCGACTTCAAAAAAAGGAGGAGGTTCTCAATTCGGTTGTATATTTTTTTTTTTTTTTTTTTAGGGTTTGTTACCCCAGTACTCCGTCATTTATGGACCGATTTTCAAAATTCTTTTTTTGTTTGATAGGGTATACTAACAGATTGGTCCCATTTGTATCAAAACTCATATGTGATGAGGGATCTTCGAGGAATTGAGGGAACTCCTCAAAAAATATAGGCACACATGCACCGATTTCAACATTTTTAGTAACAAATCAAGCATTTTCATTTAGAAAGTATCATTTGGTGAAGAAAAACTGATGAAGAAGACAGGCAACGGAACTCTTCAACGCATAACAGCAAATTATTCGCGATTGCTATAGTCAGATGTCTATGCTGAGCTTTTGTATTTCCACAACATAACATTACGCCATTCTATTTTAAAAGGGGCCGGCAGAGATGTACAGATTAATGTTTAGAGATAGAACTTCTTTAGCAATTGTTATCCAATTTCAATGATTCTTTCAAGTTTTGAAAGACTTTCATTACATACAAAGAAGCTAAAAAATACAAAATAAAAACTTTTTTACAAAAAAAAAACAACCGACTTCTTAAAAAAAAAACTAACAGGTGAAAAATAACTCCAGTTTCGGAAGTCGGTGGCCAATAATGAACAAAACAAAACCACCAAAGCCACAGACTTCCGAAACTGGAGTTATTTTTCACCTGTTAGTTTTTTTTTAAGAAGTCGGTTGTTTTTTTTTGTAAAAAAGTTTTTATCTATTTCAACAACAACATTAACAGCTCTAATGTTCCTTATCTTTTTGTCTCTTTGTGTGTTATGTTTTAAATTTATTATATCCATAGTGTACATGTTTATATATTTATACTATAAATGTGTTTTATTATAGTTTTTTTTTAATTTAAAATGCTCCTACCACTGCTATTTTCTGCATCACCTAAATGTTTATTTTTGACACATTGGGGTAGGTTGATCATGATGTGCTGGCGTCTGTACTTACCATCGGTGGTGGTCGTCTTCTGTTTTTCGGAGTAGCTGAAGCGTTGCTTGTCGCTGCTGGCGGCCGAGGTGCTGCTCGCGGCCAGAGACCGGATCTCTTGCTGAGCCTCATGCATTTTGTCGTAGAATACCTGGAACACAGACATCCTAGATCTAAAAACGTGTATACACTAATTGAGTATATGGTATGAGAACATACACCTACATTCTGCCTAAAATAATAAACGAACTTCCTGTGGACATACAAAATAAGTACCTCTGCAACCCTAAAAAATCCAAAAGTCAATTTAAAAAGCATTTTCTGCAAGCTACAATAAGTTAGTTTAGTCTGTATAACTTACTTATCCAATCTAATCTGTAATGTAAAACTTTTATAAACATAAGTACTAATTATGTAAACTATATGTATTCCAAACTCACTAGCCACATAAAAGCCATTAAAGGCTTCTGTGGTTTTTAGCATTTAAAGTTATGTAATGTAGAATAAGCGATCTTGAACAATGAATAAAAAAAAAATAAAAAAAAAAGTTTGTAATCCTCACTAATATTTTAAACGCAAAAGTTTGTATGGATATTTGTCACTCTTTCACACAAAAACTACTTAATGGATTTTAATGGAACTTTACAATAACATAGCTTATACGTACCTACATCAGAATAATACATAGGCATTTATAAAGATATTGTGTAAATTGTCTAAAATATAACGTTGTGTCTAGTAAGTAGGAAAAAAACTCGGAGTCCTAATTCTGCTGTGACTAAGTAGATAAATAAATATTTCACAACCTTCACACAATGCCTTCTAGTCCTAAACTAATAGGAGCGGAGCAATGAAAACTATTTAAAAATCGGGCTTTTTTGTTTCCTGTAACTATTCCACGCAAAAGTAGTCGCGGGCAGAAGCAAGTTTTGGATAAACTTAAGAACTAAAGACGCCAGCACATCAAGCTACCCCAATGTGCCAAATTTCTTTGATAGGTTTTCAACTTTATTACAAATGAATAGAATAACATTTTTTTCTTCTTCTTCGGCCTTGATGCCAAAGAAAAAAAAAAAAAAAGGTTCATGTTCAATTGGGAAAATTTGACAGTTTGAGTTAGCTTGATGTCCTGGTGTATGTGCATATGAACTGAACTTAATATTGTTATTTGATTTCCTATAGGTACTAAGTTACAGAAGTTTGTCACGGTCACAAAATGTATAAAAAATAACTATGGAAACATACCTTTAAAAATGCTTGTGATATTTCTCCATTTTGTAATTTGGTGTATATGCTGTGCTGAATTATAGGGTTGCCACCTTCAAGAAGCGCAATACCTGAATGATAAAGACATAATAAGCTGAGATAGCTTTTTTGGTCTCGCACAGGTCTTTTTATTAATCTTCGATCAATAATAGCACTAGATGTCGGGTCGGCGTCAAAAATCCGTCTCGGTAAATATAAGCTCAATAGAAACCGGGGTTGGTATTTTGTTTTGTTTGCTTGAAACACGGCCAATGTAAACACGTCCCACAATGCCGCAGTGTGTATTCAACAGTTGCAAAAATAATCCCCGAAAACGTAATTATTCGGCCGGAGTATTTTACTTTCAGTAAGGACATGAAGAATAAGTTATATTATAAGCTATAAATGAACAAATAATATCAATTTTTTAACAAAATTACCGATTTTAAACCACCGCTACAAATGTTTGACCAATGCTCGCCAACATTTGCACAAACTTTTGTTTAACTGAACAGCAGATGCATGGAGTAGATTTGTATTGTAATCATTTTAATAATTTGTTACTAATACTTAAAAAATTGTTGGTTAAATTCGGTTAATGCTACTTTAGTTTTGTTTCGTTCATTATTGGCCACCGACTTTCGAAACTGGAGTTATTTTTCACCTGGCGGTGTTTTTTTAAGAAGGTTTATTATTTGTAAAAAAGTTTTTGTTTCGCTATTTTTAGTCTCTTCGTGTATCAAGAAAGTCTTTCAAAACTTCAAAGAATCATTGAAATCGCTTAACAATATTGCTAAAGAAGTTCTATCTAAACATGAATCTGTAGATCTCTGCCGGGCCCCTTTTATTTATTTATTTATTTATAGTTACTTAATACGGTACAACACCAATTACACTAAGTAACATAGATACAATTACAATTACGAAAAAAAAAAGTTATAAAAAGAAATTAAAAAATAAATAAAACTAACATGGAACAGAAGACTCCCTGGCATACTTACTCTCACAGAACACCAGGCATACACGCATTAGTTTAATCCATTCATCCGCAAACACATCACAATCAGGGTTGGCAGCAAGAAGGGCATTCAGCACCTTTAGAATACGACAAATTGGGGATTCCGCTCTGGCTACGGTTTTGGCTGGCAGTTGCGCAAACAGGTTGTGCCGACGGCTCTGACGGTGGCCTATGTATTTGTCGGGCACAAATAGTCGACAGAAAAGACCATAGAGTTCAGGACAGTCGATACGTCTCCGTAGGGTCTTGCAGGCTATATTGAATTGATCAAAACTTCTTCTCACCTCCAGCGAGTTAAAGCCTAACGTCCCTAAAAGATAGTTGGTAGGATACATGTAGGGAAAGAAGTATATCTTTTGGAAGAGGCATCTAAGGAATGTTTTTTGCACCTTTTCCAGCATCAGTGTTTGGGTCGCGTTATAGGGGTGCCAAACACAAGCACTTGACTCCAGCTTGCTTCGTACCAAAGCCGCGTACAAATCCTAAGCGCCTAAAAGATTCCTTCGCAAGTGTAGAGACGTGGTCTCGAAAAGTCAAACACCGGTCAAAAGTCACTCCCAAATCCTTTATGGTGACAACACGGGTTATAGCGTGGCCACCCAAATTGTAGTTATAACGAATTGGCCGCAACCCTCTACCATAGGTCATAACAAAGCACTTGCTTGTATTGAACAGTAGTTTGTTCGCAATGCTCCACACATGGATGGCGTCGATGTCTCTTTGTAGGAGTTTGCAGTCCTCCTCCGTTCGGATTTGTGCGACCAGCTTAAGGTCGTCAGCATATAGCAGGCATTTGGCAAACTTAACCTTGGAAATGAGGACATTGATCGCGATCAGAAATAGAAGCGGCCCTAACACTGATTCTTGACTTACTCCCGGTTAAGGTCCCGTCGCAGAGCTCTAAATTCGGCGTATAAAAGATCACATCGTGAAACTGTCCATTTATGATGGAGTTTGACTTTACGCTTAGTATCATTAATAAAATAGCCAGGCGTAATGTTATGTTATGCCAATATAAGAACTCTGCATAGACATCTTACTGTAGCAATCGGGAACAATTTGCTGTTATGTCTTGAAGAGTTCCGTCGCCTGTCTTTTTTTTCACAAAATGTTACTTTCTAAATGAAAATGCTCGATTTGTTACTAAAAATGTAAAAATCGGTACGTGTGTACCTACCTATATTTTTTAAAGAGTTCCCTCAATTCCTCAAGGGCCCCTCATTACATATGAGTTTTTATACAAATGGGACCAATCTGTTTATAGACCCTATCAAATAAAAAAAGAATTTTGAAAATCGTCTTTAAATGACGGAGTACTGAGGTCACAAAACCTAAAAAAAAATACAACCGAATTGATAACCTCCTCCTTTTTTAGAAGTCGGTTAAAATAATTTGATTTCATTCAATCTGCTCCCAGTGGTTTAACCCGCGTAAACCAGGAGTAGTTAAAAGTAGCCTTAACCTATGTGTTAATCCAGGATATAAGCTACTTCCATACTAAATTTCATCCAAATCTGTTCAGCCGTTTGAGCGTGAAGAAGTAACAAACATACAAACACACACTCTCACACTCACACTCAGAAACTTTTGCCCTTATAATATTAATGTGAAAACTTCTAAATCGCATGCAAAAGTAGACGCATTAATTTTTTTTGTGGGTTGATTTGATTATAATGAGCCAACCCGCAGACAATTAATAGCAATGTCTTAATAAAATAACTATTGTTCTAATTTAGGCCTACTACTTTTTTAAAATGGTACAAATGTAATTATTTGCTACCATATAAAACAAACCTTCGCTCGCATAAGAAATATATTAATAAATATGATTATTCTGCAACTCTGCGTCTCAATTCTTACTGTGTTCTGAGCATTGAAATGTCATACCAAGAACTACGTCTAGTTCCAAAATAGAGTAAAGACGAAATTGTGAACAAAACGTTTTTAACCTATTTTCTAGGCCTTAAGTTTCATTTTAGAATAAATATTGTTGTACTTATTATAAAAATGGCTTTTATTTTTAAGTCACATTTCAAATTTATTCCTTTTACTTTTCTCCGACGACAGAAGGACTTATGCATAAATATTATGCAATTGTAATTAAACTTTATGCTTGAGTGTCAAGGTTTATAATGAACTGAACTTGATAATATTATAAAACATTTTTCTATATTCGTAGTAAGAAATGCAATTGTTTATGCGTGTCTTAACGTGGACACTTTTGCGAGGTATTTTTGTTCCTGATCTTGTATCTAGTACTATTATTGATCGAAGATATTAATATATATTTTTTTTATTTTTGTTTTTAGTTTTTTAATCTTTTCTTGTTTCGTTTTTAGTTCTGTGCGTCCAAATAAAGTATTTTCATTTTTTTTTTAATAATAAATAATAATAATAAAAGTTTAAACAACCAAAGAAATACTTATAATTTTTAGATTTTTTTTTGTAAGCTGCCATTAAATATTGGTTGTTTACCTACGCACAACGGCTTTATTTATGGACAAAGTGTCAAATTTTATGACCAAATTCAATTAAGTGTAATGTTTGATAGCCGCATCAACTACTCCTACGACTTACTGATGTGCCAAAGTCACATAAAACAAAATAAACATAAAAATATTGAGTTTAGTGCCATCGGGAAAATGGGCGACAGCAGGAAGTATGTTTTGCCTGAAGTCATCTTGAAGTGAATCAACTCAACCTGCCCCCTTATCTACAGGGTGTCTGTCTGCTAGTTCGTTATACATTTTAGATATAAAATAACTTACCCAGCTGTATTGCCTCCAAGAAGATAGCCTGTCGGTTGGTGCTCTTGATGACCAGGTCTACCACTAGGTCGGAAGCCCCTTCCTTGTCCAGATGGGCCTGTACTTGGGCGAGGGTTTGTCCCGTCCGGAGCAGGACTTTCGCTGTTTAAGCGTATATACAGTTAGATACATAGCTTATGTACATAAATGGAGTGTGCTAGCAAACGTGTTAAAAGCATTGGGATGCTAAATAAATATAAAAAGGGTATATAAACAAATATAAAGAGAGGGGCAGGCAATAGTGGGGTAGTTTTAAAGATTACTTTTAGTATACAGGGTGGAAGTGAGGTCAGCACATCCTAGCTACCCCAATGTGTCAAATTTCTTTATGAGTTTTTTTAACTTTGTTACAAATAGACTAAGGTTCATGGTTCACTAATTACGAAAGTTTTGGCTAATTTTCTTGTTTTTTTTTTTAAATATTATTTTTAATATTCATACTCATTTATTTTGCATTCCATATTGTATAAAAGATGTTACAAAGGGCTTTAAAGCTAGGTACATAAATATGGACCCCGTGAGGGCACAGCAAAGTAGAATAGAGAGAGAGGGGTTTAATTTTACAATTATTTGGTATACACAAAAGCAACAAAATTTGAATATAATAGTACTTTAAAATTTATCATTTAAATATTCATTAATGGTATAATAGCATTTATTTAATAAAAATAATTGTAATTTATTTATGAATGAATTATATTTTGCTAAAAAGAACCATGAAAAATTCCAACTACAACTACATACCAAATGATATTGTTCTTTAACCACTTCACTTCCACGTCCGATAACTCATGTTGATTGTTTAACTATTGTGTGTACTGTGTGGACAGTGAGTGTTAAAAAAGACACAAATTGATGTCCCTTCCACCCTGTACTTGATCAGAAAAGAGGTTCTTCTACTCATCATTACAAACAACTTTTACTGAAAGTAAAGAAAATCAGCCGTCTACACATTTAACATCTGATTTTCATGCAGGGTTGAGAGCAGCGGTGGCCCAGTGGTGGCGGCCCCGACTTACGAACAGTAAGTCGTGGGTTCAAACCCAGGCAGGCGCATTACTTTGTGTAATTTATTTCATCAACACTGCTCTCCAAAACGGTGAAGGAAAACATCGTGAGGAAACCGGCATGTCCTAGAACCAAAAAGTTCGAAGACATGTGACATCTACCAAAACGCACTGGGCCCGCGTGGTAGATTATAGCCCATCCGCAAAATACGCGCTTAGACGTGGAGTTGCGGATACCAGCCCGGTATCTTTAATCTTTAATCTTTTAATGCAGGGATCGTCACATAGTAAAAACTTGTTCATAATGATGAGTAACAACCCATCATCATAAATAAAGTTGTACTTTGAACCGGGGAGAAAAAATATAGTATTTTGAGATTTGTATGTACATACAGTCAATGTCTGGTTAGGTCGACCACCTAACCATGTAACAATCATCGCTTTGCCAATTTTACCCAACAAATAAATACTTTTTAACAATAATATTGGCTAACAACAACAATATTTATTATTTTGAAATTGAATGAAAATCTCAAAAGGCGATAATAATAAACAACTCGTTTGTGGCCGAATATTTTCATTGATTTGAAATGATATCTTTACAATCTGTGTATCCTAAGGGTTAGGCAAAGGTGTATACCCATATTTCACTAGTTTTGTTTAGGTTCCATGTAATAAGTAGGGAACGATTCTATTGCTTTAAGACTCCAGGCTTCTACTGATTAATTCAAGATTAAACTCTAACCTCATGGTCTGCTAACGACCACTCAGCGAGGCAGTCTAAACTGCAATAAAATACAATAATAAAAATATAAATTGTTTATACAAGGCATACATAATAAATGTGTTTAAACAAGTGCCATTAAAATTAAAGATATGGGTTTAGCGATAAAGCAAACTGATTAGGTGGGCGTTAAGTACGCAAAGGGTGACTTGCTTGCAATGTACATTTATAATTAAAATCGACTCGTGTATAAGAATTCAGGTAATTTCAAACCAGTAGGTAGGTACCTCTAGCATGAATACTTGGTACAAACGTGACGTCGAAACGTTCAATTTAAAAATACCCATTTTAATCTATTATTAAAATACTAATTTCGAACATATAAATAAAATACTCAATTTAAATAGTACCTAAATTATTCATATTTATGGGTGTACTGTTACTAATTGCATTTGCCTTATTTAAATCTAAATTCTGCAGGGTATTTAGATTTTAAAGTAATTTGAATTGGCATTACGCTTATTATGACAAGAATTCGTGCTAGGGCTACTACAGGTAATTTAACCAATTTAATTACATGATTTCAAATACATCTATAACATTTGTGAGCACCGTGTTTTAAAATAGATATTTCTGCAAAATATTGCTTGGCATATTTATTGAAAATATTAGTTTGGCGAGGCCGTACACGTTTTTAAATACCATTTTATTACAATATTCTGTGCATGAGCCTGTGCTAAATAAAAGCTAATAAGGTTGGAGCTCGCCAACTTGTGTTTGCTGTTTAAACTAGACAACTAAGTGTAGGATCAACTTTATGCCCATAGAGTGCAGATTGTCGTCAGTTCAACTCAGTTTTTTCCCTCCAAATAATATAAATATTATAAATGTGTTTTTTTTTATGTTTGGCTGTTTGTCATTCTATCATTCTATCACGCGTAAACCGCTGAACAAATTTGGAAGAAAATTTGCGTATCGATAAACCATTTCCTGGATTACCGCATAGGACTTTTTATCCCGGTATCACTTGGAATAATCTTAGGAAATTTACTTTACTTACCGCGGCATTGAAGCTAGTATATACACGTACAGACGCCAGCACATCAAGTTACCCCAATGTGTCAAATTTCTTTGATCGTTTTTCAACTTTATGTTAAACAGAATAAGGTTCATATTCAATTGGGAGAATTTGACACATTGGGGTAACTTGATGTGCTGGCGTCTGTACATAATGTGTACACTTCTAATCCAAATATGCCAAACAATATTATCAAACACTGTGCAACACAAAATTCTTCGTGTAATAATGGTACTTTTAGCACCATCTAATGGTATGGACCCACCTGTCTTCATCTTCAGCGGATGGCTTTCTGCATCGCATGCGGTGAGAAATAAAGAAAGATTGCTACACTAATCTATTAAGTGTTATGGGTAAAAGATGCCTGTGTTAAATAGAAGACAAAATAGTGTAAACTATACTATTTTAATTTTTGTCCATAACAAAAGCATCTTTTTTTACACTAAATCCCGGTTTTTGGAGCGAAATTTTCGACGAGCCACTTGTAAAAAACAAGTAAAGTGATGCTATTGAATCTTTGACAATTTATTATTTAACTGGCGTTTGTAAATTCCGTCCCAGAAACTAGGTGTTATTGTACGCACTAAATCCTATCACCATCACGTCACAAGTTTAGTGTCATGTTTAATGAAAATTGAACAGCATTTCAAAGGGAAAGATAATCACAAAAATACTTTGAAAACAAATAAAGAAGCACAACATTTCAGCATTTAGTTAACCCTATTTTATTTTATTTTATTTTATATTTTTCGGAAAACTTACAGCTAGGCAGACATAATATTTGAAGCTAATAATAAGCTAATCTACTTTATTATTTTGCTATGAAACCAAAATACCATCTTGTGCAGCAAATATTTTTTTTTATTTTTAGGTGTTACATAATAAGGTGTTATTAGCGGATTAACTATACAGCGCGAAAACATCGACTCACAATAAAATCCAATAAATTCATTTACTTTTTTTAATTGGCCAAAATGGTTTAAAAAAAACTCAAACACATACTTAATTATCTTTCTAGTATTTTCCCAACTATACTTGGATGGGCTTCCAATTTAACCAGGTGTAGCTGAACACCAATGTTTTACATGGAAACACTGCCTATCAGTTCTTCACGACCTAGCTAGGTTTACCATTGTATCACCCTATATAACCCATGAAGTTATAATTTGTGGTGTACATATCGTCACGCCTGTAATCCCCGAAGGGCTAGGCAGAGGTGTACCTGGTAGTACATCCACATTTCGCCATTATGTTTAAGGCCCATGTAATAGGGGGCGAGCCTATTGCCATCCATCGGGCACGAATCCAGAGTCCGGGCTGCTACTGAGAAATCCCAGATTGAAAAACTAAATAACACTTTGCCCGACCCGGGGATCGAACCCGGGACCTCACGATCAGCAGTAGCGCTTGCGACCACTAGACCAACGAGGCAGTCAACAAACAAGTAGTAGTAGTTGTGTAGTGTACAATAAAGAGTATTCTATTCTACTCTTCTATTATACTTCTATTATACTGTTATTTTTCAGTTTTGTAGTTGTTTTGCTTGAGTTTAGATTTTAATGTAAATATGAATATTTATATTTACTTTTTTTTAAATCTCGGTATATTGGAGTGTGCTAGCTAACACGTGACAATCATTCTGAAATGTCATGTTTTACAAAGTGTATAAACCTTAGTGAGGAAACCTGAACTTATAGTTAATATAAGTTTGAAATCGCCAATCCGCCTTGAGCAAGCGTGGTGATCAATGCTCAAGCCTTCTCTGTATGAGAAGAGGCGTTTGCCCTGCAGTGGGACAGTAACAGGCTGGTATTAGTATTATTATTATTTATAAACCTTAGTGCTATTTATTGAGCATTTCATTGTATAGATTCTTTGTATACCTAGTTCTTCAAACGAATCAGACAGGTGTGTTGCTGGGGAGTTTGTTCCGCCACTTCTTCTTCCCAGCAAAAACACTAGGAAGTGGCGAAGGGTGGGCCGTTTTTGGGGGACTGTCTTTATGTATTTTTTTTTGACGTTCATTAAGTGCTGATTCTCAGCCTAGTTTGAATAAAGACTTTTGATTTTGATTTTGACTCTAAGACAGTCACAATAATAATCTTTCCCTTTGAAAAACACAGGTAATAAAGTTTATTTTTCTATTCAAGTAATGAACAGTGCTGACATCTACGGCTAACTGTGCACACTATTCTGACACTATCCTTCGGAAACTGTTAACAAGTTGGTTAATTAGTCAGTTCACTATTATTTTGAAGACTGCTTCACCATATTTGCAGACGATTATGTTATTTGATATCTTTGAAATTAACTTCTGGGGTCGTATTAGGCGTCCGTAAGTTGTTTATAGTATGTAAATAAATTAATAAATAAATTGTTTGTTGTTGTGTTGTTGTTTTAATGTTAAAATGTGTAAATTATTATTGTTTACAAAATCAATTACGACGCTAAATTAATCTTGAAAGCGCTTTGGATGTATTTCTGTTAGCTTGTAAGAACAAATATTTCATAAATAAATAAATAAATAGCAAGAGTGGAAGGGGGAATCTAACATATAAAACTCTTGTGTCACAGTGTTCCTCGTAAACCTCTTGACCGATTGTTATAAAATGTTGTGTGTATATTCAATAGGACTGAGAATAGGTCGTGGTGTATCACGCTTATGTAGGTGTTCCACCTGAGACAGGGGCAGTACAAAGTAAAACTTGATATACGCGTGACGTAGTTTATGGGTTATTACTGCCATCGTGATCCCAGTCCGAAAAAGAAATAGTGCTATAAATTTTGTAGGATGAAATGTCATTTGAATTGCCAGCCAACTTTTGTACAAAGATTTCTTCATGAAATATACTGAACATACATAACATTCTCTGTGAATTTGTTTCTTTATTTTACAGTCTACAAATGGTGAAACAAGCCTTCCTTTAATTAATATCTACCTCACACCTCAAAATACAGTGATGTTCAGGTTGTGCTCATTTTGAAATTAAGTGACTATATTCAGTAAAATCTTAGGTAGGTGGGTAGTCTAGCCTGTAAAATTAACTTGGGGAAATTTGGTGAAGTAAGCGTTAAGCGAACTGTCCGTAGCTTGCATTGGTATCGGATGGTAACTCACTTCGCCTTCCCTTCACATACATTTTTAACCGACTTAAAAAAAAGGACTAAGTTCTCAATTCGCCTCATTTTTCCGTTATTTATGGACCGATTTCCAAAATTCTTTTCACAGGGTGATTTCACACTGCTGTAGCTAAATACGCTCAATGCTGGAAAATCTTTTATGTTGAGATTCGCCACAAAGTTATATTCTTTATGACGGTTTTTTTTTTTTCCGCCACGGCGCCGGTTACTGGTGGGCCGCAAACAATAAAATTTCTATTGTATCCGGAAGTCTGGTCGTCAGTGTCACTGTCAGTTACTCAAGTATAATTTTTATGGCTTCATAACCTCGCCACTCAACCAACATAGCATAACCTGAACATCTCTATGTTACGATTCAACCAAAGTTACATCGGCGTACTCTACTAAGTTGACTGTTGATCAATTCTCCCCTTTATGCTCTTAGCAATATGATTGAAAATTACCCAACTGCAAGAGACCGACTAATAGGCAAAGATTTATTTTTTTCTCCATTAACGAGTTATTTTACAAAATTCCAAGTCATGTCAAAATCGGAAAAGATCATATTAGCCGAATTTTGCCGATGTAACCATTGAAGGGACAAACTAAATTTATTCGACTTTTTGAAATGCGTACGCGCCCGTTCAGCTGAACGGATGCGTACGCATGAAATACGTACGTAAAAAACTGAGGTTTTTTACAAAAGGAAAGCTGAATTTAACCGAATAAATGTAGTTATTCCTTAAGTTATTTATTATTTAATACTAATCAAATACCCCCCACAACCACAAACAACTTACCGCCAGGCCCGTGTGTAACTGCCACAGAACTGGGTGGCGGCAAGATCTTCGGCTCCGACTTCCGATTTATGAAGTATTGGGACAACAGCTTCGAGCGGAGCTGATTGCCCTGGTGACCAAATTTGAAGAATTTTTTAGATGAACTGTTCTGTGGATGGCGTAAGGTTTGATATTATAGATAGATGAATGATGGACATGTGTATTGTGCATTCTTCTTTTTTTAACGATAACGAAGGTGACAGCAGTTCACTCTGATAAACAGTCGACAACACAAAAAGAGATTGAAATGTGATCAGTAGCGCCATCTAGAATAATGTAGCAATATTGGAGCGGCAGTGGAGCGTACTACATTAAACTCATAGACTTGTGTCTACTCGGACACAAGTATTGGGTAAAAATACTGTGCCTATAGTAAATATTGGAAGTCTTTGACCACACCCAACCTACAGTCGCCGCATGATATATAGGGTGACTGGTAATTAGTGACTGATACGTAAACACGCGATTGTACTCATGAAAACGAATAACTATCCCAAAGAAACTTTTTATACTCATTAGTTTCAATTAATTCAATAACAACAGTAGTGCACAACGGGAGCGGTGGTGGTGGTAGGGGAGCGTGTGACGCTACTCTACTACTAATAGATTTTGCCCTTCCCGAGGTAAAACTATCAGCTGATAGATCGTGCCGATTCGTGCCTACTGTGATCGATCACAGGCGCGCGCGCGGGAATTCCTACGTTTTTGTTAATTTAGTGTGTTATAAGTTATTGTGTATAAAAAAGTTTCTTTGGGAAAGTTTATTCAAATCATGAATACAATCACGTGTTTAGGTATCGGTCACTAATTATCAGTCACCCTATATGGTGTAACGGTTTAGTACGCCTAGACAAGTAACTCGGGTTCGAGACCAGGGGTCCTGAAACACAGGTTTTGGCCTAGCTTAGGCACCTGTCTCCAACAATATTGTAATCTGTAACATTGGCTTATTACTAAGCAATTGTATTTCTTGGTGAGTGTGCATGGGAATTGCATGAATTGATATCGCCATCACCCTTCGCGAATGGTACGGCGAATGTCCACTCCTACATCGTTGGCACCCCAAAGAACAGGACACAGCGGTTTGCCTAGTCTGGAACAACCTGCCTGCTGCGGTCTTCCCGTCCGTGTATAATTTAGGTGTCTTCAAGGCTATAGTGAATAGGCTCTTAATAAACTAGTGCGCTTCACCATCACTGCTTACCATCAGCTGGGATAGCAGTCAAGCCTTAGTTTATAATGTTTTAAAAAAAAGTCGTGACGCGTGGCGTGCTGGACACATTTTGGGTTTGAAATCTGTACATGACCGCGTGGTTAAATGACATACCTTCTCTCCGTACTCAGGGTCGACTGCCATCATTTCTCTCAAAGTGCGCAACACTTTCACGCAGAGTTTTTCTTCCTTCTCTTCTAGAAGTTTCTCAGTGTGACGGATCAGTCTAAAAGTAGAAAATATTATTATTATTATCATTTATTGCTGACCATACATAAAATACACACAATCCCTATAGTATTCAATATAGTATTGGTAACAATAACTTATTAAACTACTGTTCATAAAGCTTATAAATTAACATAATTACTTCTAATAACTACGAGGCTTAACACATGTTGGTACATGCCCTATACACTCCTAATTTTTAATTAGTACAAATCCTTAAAGGGCTTATAATATTGTAGACGGTCCTCTCATTATTTTTGTAAAGTATCAATTAATAATATTCATAAACAGCAAAGTTATTAGCGTTTGTTTATATCCCAAAAAGTCACCCAATTTATGGAAATATTGTACAGGCTATTCATGACATAGTAGTATTCATTGATCGTCATCTCTCGCTCACGTTCGCGAGATATCGTTCAAGCATGCCCCGCCTCCAACAGCTGTTTTCGTAATTTAACTAAATAGTGGCATATTTCAAAATTCAACTCCGTTTTTTTATTTTTATTTACGCAAATATGATCAGTAACAGTTACGGATACAGCCCAATTTTTTTTTGTACTTATTATAAAATAGGGGTGTATCAGGGCTGTCGTGTCTATCTTGTTAAAATTAGTATTCAGGAATTACTGCCTCGTTGGTGTAATGATCGCTAAAGCTGTAGCTGAGCGCGATGTGTCGAGTTCTTTAGAAGTTGAGTTTTTCTTTCTGGAAGTTTTCAGTGGGAGTCTAGTCTGAATTTTCGCTCGAGTCCCCAAGATTTCAACATTTTTACCGACGAGAGTAGTGAATTAATAATCACTAGCAGACTACATGCAGTTTTGCCCGCGTAGTTCCCTTTTTCGTTGGAGAACAGGGATAAAATAGCCTGGGTAGCCTACGACACGCGGGGATAGTGTAGCATCCCAGCTGTAATATTTTTTTTCGAATAGGTCCAGTAGTTTCGGTGCCCATTCAATGCAAACAAACAAACAATCCAATTTTTCCTCTATATAGGGTGACTGGGTAATTAGTGACCGATACTTAAACACGTGATTGTATTCATGATTTCAATAAACTTTCTCAAATAAACTCTTTTTTTTATACACAATAACTGACAACACAATAAAATAACAAAAATGCTGTTTGAAATTCCCGCGCGCGCGCCTGTAATCGATCTCAGTAGGCACAAATCGGCACGATCTATCAGCTGATAGTCTGACCTCAGGAAGGATAAAATCTACTACTAGTAGTAGCGTCACACGCTCCCCCGCCACCCCCACCGCTCCCGTTGTGCAGTACTGACGTAACCAATAATAACTACTACTACTTTTAAATTACAACATGTATATATACCCTAACCTAACTGACCATACCTATCCTATAGCTAACCCAACTATCTAACCTAACTACCTTACTAAAAAATACTAAATTCATAATTTTAATCTGAACTATTGCCTCTATGTTACATACAATAATTTATGCCTATAGTTTTCCCGGTCTACTTTAATTAAAGTCCTAACAGTAAAATAAGTTCTATTTGCAAAGAATTATTACAGTTCGTCTCTGTCATCATTGCTAGTTACGTAAATTGATTTCTGAAATATAAGACTTTTTTATGCTACATAAAACCAAACAAAACAAAATAAATTTCAGAACGTAGGTGCGTATTATAAATTGACAACCTTACCTTCTTGGGTTTAGCTTAAGACTTGTCAATTTCAAATTGTCACCTGATAATGAACTGGGAAGTTTGACTCCTGTCATGTCATCCAAGATGGCGCTGCGTTTGAAAAATGTTTGAGACAACCGATATTCTTGATATTTATTTTTATGATGTCGAACGGGATAAAAAGTATCCTATGTCCTTCTCCTGGCTCTAAACTACCTCCCTGCCAATTTTCAGCTAAATCGGTTCAGCCGTTCTTGAGTTATAAGTGAAGTAACTAACACGACTTTCTTTTATATATATAGATATGTATGTATTTAGAAATATATAAGTATGTTTATCAGCTGTTCGTACCCATAACACAAGCTCTCAAGCTTAACTTGGGACTAAATGGCGTTGTGTGAAAAGTTGTGGAATATTTATTTATTTATTTTATTTTATTTAATAAGTATAAAAAAAGTTTCTTTGGCAAAGTAATTCGTATTCATGAGTACAATCACGTGTTTATGTATCGGTCACTAATTACCAGTCACCGTATATAATATTAGTAGAGAAAACTGCAAAGACTGATCAATTTTATATTTACATTCACCTAATCATTAGGTAATAACTTCTAAACATTGATAATTATTAATAATGTTCAATTAATCACATTCATCGTAACAACGTAAATATTTACGAATGTAGCTATGGCTTTTACCTGAGAGTGCGAGGTTGGTCACTGTACTTCACAGGGTTATTAATGGAAGACCCTCAACATACATTCTCATCCATCCTTTTACAGCCTCAGCAAGCTGAGTTAAGAAGCCTAACCTTTGCACAAAAATAAATAGGTGTTGGTTACCTGGATATAAAGATCCCGCTAGTGTCAGAATGTGACACCTCCCCTGGACTGGTGAACAGCAAATGAGGCTTGTAGAGAATGTCCACGAGGAGGGACTGCTCCGCTTGCAGTAGGGGACGCAATTGCTCCTCTAGGAGGGCTACTATCTCTTGGAGTCCTTCCATGACAGATCTGTCGTTCTGAAGGTTCGCCTGGGAAACAAAATAAATAAATTATAAATTCCACAACTTTCACACAACGCCATCTAGTCCCAAGCTAAGCAGAGCTTGTGTTATGGGTACTAAACAACTGATAAACATACTTATATAGGGTCACTGTTAATTAGTGACCGATACTTAAACACGTGATTGTACTCACGAATACGAATAACTTTCCTATAGAAACCTTTTTTTACTCATTAACTTTCAATTAATTCAATTATGTCAGTAATATACCACGAGAGCGGTGGGGGTGGCGAGGGAGCGTGTGACGCTACTACTACTAATACATTTTGCCCTTCCCGAGGTCAGACTATCAGCTGATAGATCGTGCCGGTGATCGATCACAGGCGCGCGCGTGGGAATTTCAAACAGCGTTTTTGTTATTTTATTGTGTTGTAAGTTATTGTGTTTAAAATAAAAAGTTTCTTTGGGAAAGCTTATTGAAATTATGATTACAATCACGTGTTTAAGTATCGGTCACTAATTACCAATCACCCTATATATTTCTAAATACATACATATTACAGATAAACTATACCCAGACACAGAACTAATGATGAAGTGGGAAATCCAACCCATAATGAAAGAAAAAAAGGAAAGAAAAAATAAATCAATTCTAATTGTTTAAATCCGCCTCACCTGTGAAGCCATCTTCTCAAGTTTGGAAGTCTTGGACGCTAATAACCACTTGCTGGTCTGCCGGGAGAGGGCGGCTGCCTTCTCGAACACCGTCTGGATCTTGGCTTCCAGTTCCAGAGGAATGGCTATGCTACGAGATTTAGCTGCGAACAAAGAATTGAAAATATTTTTTGTTAGTGGAATTATATATTACGTATTTTTTGGAACGAAAATTATTTAATGTGGTAAATTTATTGCCCTGCTGTACTGTGATTGGTTGAATGAAGTGATAACAGCCCATGGAATCAGATTTATTTTATTTTTATTATTTTTACTGCACGGCGGTAGTTGTCGGGGAATTGTGTACGTTCAATTGCGCGGATAACTTTAACATCGCGATGTAGAATATCAGTCGTTAGTTCGTGTGTGGCGAGATAGATGGCGCTATATAAGTCATTTGTATTTGTATTTGTCTTTTTTTGGATCTCCAACAAAGATTACACCTTACACGCTAAAATGAACAAAGTATTAATAGGTACAATTCCTTGTGCATCTTCAATTAAAGGAGACCACAACTTGCGTTAAAATATCAAACAAACAATTATTAATTAAATTAAGGCAGTAAAGTAAAATAAGTCATTGACAAGTCACAAGGACGTTGATAGAAATATGTGATACTGAGTAAAACGGGGTGGATAAAAACTCAAGAATGAATAGAGACATAACTTTGAGGAGGATATTCACTTAAGTTACAAGTTGCATGTCACATACGAGAACATTTGAGTTCTCGTATGTGACATGCAACTTGCTTTAAAATCATTGAAATACATAGTTTCGAAACCTTCTTAGTAACAAATAATATTAAACAAGCGCGATAATCCTCCTCAAAGTTTTGTTTCTATTCACCCTTAAGTTTCTATTGACCCCGTTATACGGTACTGACCAACTTCACTGAGTGTCCGGATGCATTTTTCCACGTTAAGCTTTTGAGGTGGAGTGAGCCATGGACACTGGTAGATGCTGAACGTGGTCTGAAGGAGCTTCACGAAGATGGACTGGCGAGTCTGTGAAGAAAAAATAGGTTAGTTTCCGTTCTACATAGGTACATACATAGAAAGACTCACGCTTTTTTCCCATGGGAGTAGTCGGAAACTACAGAGTTTATCTGCAACGATTCTTACATACTTCTTTTGCTTCGTTTACATTAAATATGGTAGGTACGGTTTAACGTTGTGTGAACTCGAGCTGTCTATATAGTAGCAAGTGATTTGAAATAACGGATAAGTTTCATATACCCATGCCTTAATACTATTGCACAATTGGATTTTCAACTGTCGACGCCGAGCCAAGCGTTCAAAATGCAACAGCACGATTTTTTGGTACTTACTTGAAGTTGTAGAGTATCATATCCCAAGCAGCGATAAAAAAGAGATCTCATTAAGTCAAAAGTTAATTTATTTTCAGAACTTTTAATCATACTTATATATTTCTAAAAAAAATACATACTATAAACATACATATATAATGTACTGCCTCGTTGGTCTAGTGGTCGCAAGCGCTACTGCTGAGCATGAGGTCCCGGGTTCGATTCCCGGGTCGGGCAAAGTGTTATTGGGTTTTTCCATCTGGAATTTCTCAGTTGCAGCCCGGAGTATGGATTTGTGCCCGATTGATGGCAATAGGCTCGCCCCCTATTACATGGGACTTAATAACTGGCGAAATGAGGGTTGTACTACCAGGTACACCTCTGCCTAGCCCTTCGGGGATTACAGGCGTGAAGTTATGTTTTATATATAATAAAATTACACCCAGACACAGAACAAATGATCGTGCTCATCACAAAAACATTTGTCCTGGGTGGGAATCGAACCCAAGACCTCCGGCATAGCAGTCAGGGTCACTAACTATTAGACCAACAAGCCAGTCTATTTAGCGACAAGACCTTCTACGAATAGTGCTTTCTCTGTAAAGACGTTAATCACTTAATCTTACCTGCACAGTGGTACTCTGGTCGCTAAATGGTGAGTTGAAGAAGGTGCATATCGTGTGCATGAGAACGTCCGTCACGTAGTTGACCCACGCCTTCTGTGTGCCGAGCTGCGGCAGCTTGCGGGACGTGGACGGCAACTCCGTTGACGGACCTGGTGAGAGGAAACCAATGAGTAAAGGAATCTTTTAACTATCTGATTAAATATCATTCAAAGGCAAACCACTTATTTCAACCAGACAGACTGTTGGTGAAGTTCCAAGGTAATTACTATTATTGCTATGGAAACACATTCATTGTGCGAACAGCTAAAGAGTGGAATTCCCTGCTGGTGTCGGTGTTTCCTGATAGCTACAACCTAGGGGTCTTCAAGTCAAGCGTGCTTCATCGTCGACCACATCATCGGTCACCATCAGGTGAGATAGTGGTCAAACGCGTGCCTATCAGTAATAAACAAAAAAAAAAAAAAAAATAACGGGTTAGATTTCTACATGGAAGTAATATTTGTGGCTTACAAGTGAAAAAAAAATCCAAGGGACTTATGCCTAACATGTAAGCACCAACATGTTTTATTATTATTTATTTATTTATTTAAGGACTTTGTAAGATGTAGGGGAGTTTGTTTCGCCACTTCTTCTCAGCAAAAACACTAGGAAGTGGCGAATGGCGGACGTTTTGAGGGACTGTCTTAATGTTTGACATTAAAAAAGTGCCGATATGCCGCTTACTTTAAATAAATTAGTTTTGATTGACCCCTCCACTCACATCTGCCATTCCTAAGTTACTCTGTCATAGAAGTATTTTAATCCCTCGTCAGGGAGATATAGTGTAACGTTGTACAGTAAGTACACTGTCTATAATTTATAAGCAAGTAAATTTTAACTAAAAAAGATTATGGTCAAGTCATTGTAATATAGTTCCAACCCGTACACATCACCTACTGCGCCAGTAGGATACTTTTGTCTCACTCGCTCGCGTGATTAGGAACCTGTTTGCCTCCCACTCCATACGTCTTATGCGCGGACGCAGCACCGGACTGCGGTCCGCGTTAAGCTGGCATTCAACAGAATCGTCACTGGAGACGTTCACCAACACTTACTTTTGCGTGATGTCACACGTGCGGTCTCCAAAGAAATTCTATTCGCTGGTTTTTTTATTTGCATTTAAACTTTAATTTAAATTAACTTGGTGAACAGTGTTCTCCCCGTATTGGGTAAGTGTTGACAAATTCACGCTTTGCTTTCTCATGTGTCTTGAAGGTCAATAACTTGCAAATAATGTATTTCATCATCTTTTTTCTTACCTCAACTTTTAACTTCATTTCAACCAAAGTATTGAAAGTGTTTAGTGGGTTTTATTAACTTCTTTGTTTTAATAATAACTCACACGCTTCAATAGTTACCTGGAATCTGCAGTGGCGCGTCACTATCCAGTATGGCCTGCATGTCTTGCAGGAACGAGTGGTCGAACAGGTCCCACATGTAGTTGCTGGAGTAGATCTCCTTCATCTCCACCTCTGTGTCGATGTAGCAGTGGTTCAGGAAGCCTACGTATGCTTCTTTTACCTGTAGTAATAGAGTTTGTTAATAATCTTTACCTGCCAAACAACACTGAAAATAATAAAATTCTACCTCGCGCTGCCGCCGCGTGGCACTTGGCGGCATTTTTTTTTTATTTGCTTTATTCGTAAATCTACACAAAACATGTTTACAAAAATTCTGCCAAACTGCTTAACAGTTTGTCGGCAGTTGTTCTGTTTAACAATATTTAAAATATTTTACAAACATACGTGTGCGTGTTACTAAACTATATCTAACTTAACTAAAAACCACCAACCTACCAAAGAAAAAGTTTATGGACACAATGACAGATAATGTTTCTTAAGTAATTTCTTAAGTTGGTACTTGTGTTTTGCACCTGTTATCAACTCCCCAATATCATTTGAAGGCGCCCTTACTGTCTATTTACTGTAATTGGTTTCTTTTAACCGTAGTAATTATAATATATAGCGTTAAAGCATTTTTTCCCGCTAGGTGGCGTTAAAGCATTTTTTCCCGCTAGGTGGCGTTAAAGCATTTTTCCGCTAGGTGGCGTTAAAGCATTTTTTCCCGCTAGGTGGCGTTAAAGCATTTTTTCCCGCTTGGTGGCGTTAAAGCATTTTTTTTATGTGCGTGTGTTATGAGCAACAGCAAGTCGTATGCTTAACCTTAACGCAGGTTAGCCATTTCACATAAGTTCAGGTTTCCTTCCTTGCCATGTTTTCCTTCACCGATGGCAGTTTATGTTGTTTTAACAAATTTAGAAAGTTCACATGTATGTAAAACGCCTTGTGGCTTAATAGTAGCAGCCTAACGGGGCGATCACAGGTTAAGCTACGCTTGACGAGGTTATTCCGTGGATGGGTGACCATTAATTACATTTCAAGATTCCTCCGTGCCTCGGAATGCACGTAAGTTGTTGGTCCGTTGGGAAAAGACTAGGCAGATGATGACATGTTTACAGGGTGTAAAAAGACCCTTAACGTAAACTACATATTCTACCCATCACTGGCATAGTTTTTTCTTCTAGAACATACCTGGGAATTCACTGTTTTTGATGATATTGATGGTCAAAGTGCAATATTTTTTTTTCGATTTATTTTTCTCAAAATTGTATTCCAAGTATCATTAGTAAACTTTCTTCCGAACAAACATTATTAACATAATCGATTTTACAAAAATGCAATGGATACTAAACAAGCGGACACGACGGTCGGGACAACGACCAAGCGCGAGTGGCCATACGCTCAGCTGATCGAAAGTTGCGTAGCGTTAGCGCGCTATGCAGTGCGTGCAAAAAAAACCATCTCTTTTTTAAAGATGACATTAAAAGTATTTTCCCTGCATTATTTTTTGGTTAAAGTTACTTAATTATATGTACAGAATGTGTGGTTATCGGCTATGTGATCAGTCTTTTTACACCCTGTATAAAATAAATAACAAATATTCAATTTATTTCACACAACGCCATTTAGTCCCAAGTTAATCTTGAGAGCTTGTGTTATGGGCACTAAACAGCTGAAAAACATACTTATATATTCTAAATCCATACATATTATAGATAAATTACACCCAGACACAGAACAAATGATCGTGCTCATCACAGAAACATTTGTCCTGGGTGGGAATCGAACCCACGACCTCCGGCATAGCAGTCAGGGACACTAACTACTAGACCAACAGGCCTGTGACCAAAAAGGCTATGTTAGTACTTACTCGTATTTGAACCGACAATCTAGTGCACGAAAGTTAAAGCCCTAAACACTTTGTTATCACATCTTCAACGGGTTTCTATTGCTAGAAAAATTGAGTATATAAAATATTTAATCAAACGTACCTCAGGAATACAATCAGTATTAGTGATCATAGACACGATGTCATCTAGCGGCAGGAGAGAGTGACACTTGATCTCTGTGTACACGTTCTTGCCCATCGTGCAGCATGTTAGCAGCTTCACTAACTGGATGTGGTACCTGGAGAAAAAAGTAAGTAAGAGGTTTTAAGTACAGACGCCAGCACGTCAAGTTACCCCAATGTGTCAAATTTTCCCAATTGAATATGAACCTTATTCTGTGTGACATTAAGTTGAAAAACGATCAAAGAAATTTGACACATTGGGGTAACTTGATGTGCTGGCGTCTGTACATACCAAATAATATAACTAACTATATAACTTAGTTCCATCCGGGTTTCCCTTTTTTTTTCTATCTTTCTTAACCCTAAATATTTTTTTTCTATCTTTCTTAACCCTAAATATTGAACAGCATTTGTTTACGTAATAGAGAGGGTGTTACCTGAGTGCTTCCGGCATATTGTTGGTCATCCGGAACTGCTTCATCATCTGTATGAAGTTGTTGAACGACACTTTGTCGTTGTAGAACACGAGGACGTCCTCACCGGCGTTCACCATCTGAGGGCGTCGACACATAATAATTATTTACTTACTCATTTTAAAATGTATCTCGGATCCAGTCCGTTGAGGAGCTTGTGGCTAAAAAGCTAAGCTACTAAAAACGAAAGTTTTGTCAAATAGCCCATTGTGCTTAAAGGGACGTCAGGACAGTCCACAATATCATCTGACCCCTATTTGAATTTACCAAAGAGATATAAAAGACTATAGAGCGGGCATGTCAAGGAAATGTCATAGAAAAACTTTGATCCCATGTCTCAGTAACGCCATCTAGAATAATATATGAATATTGGAGCGGCAGCGGAGCGTACTAAAAAAAACTCATAGACAGGACACACTTTTTCGGACGAAAATTTTGTTTGTGATGTCCGGTCTATAGGTATTGAATATCTTTGGAATTTACTAAGATGTGGGTGTGGGTAGTCGGGCGAGGAGAATATTTCAACAAAGTATTTCACACAAAATATGATCAGGATCTTATTACAGAACTATTAGGCACACCAAATCACTAGACACTCCACCAAAAACGTAGCGCGTGCTCGGGATGCGAACGGATTGCTTGCCGGACTCGAACTGAGCCGACACCACGTTCTTTTCCACCACGCTAGCCGTAGGTGTTGCGTCAGAGCGAATGACAACCAATTGCTTTGACAGATAACGTTTGACATATCCGGTTTAAAACTAAATCAAAGAAACTTTAAAACTTATGTTAAAAAAACACTTTGCAAACAGCCTTATTATACATTAATGGATTATTTTTGAAGATAAAAATGCTTGGAAACATGCTGGTCCTGCTCCATAGGACAACTTAATGTCTGGACAGGAATGTTTGCTTTTTCTCTACATCACACATTGTATTTTGATTTTTTATTTTATTTTTATTTTAAGTATTAACTTCATGATAATTACTTCTTTTTATAATAATCAACTTTGTATCAAATATGCGTCAGAGCGAATGACAACCAATTGCTTTGACAGATAACGTTTGACATATCCGGTTTAAAACTAAATCAAAGAAACTTTAAAACTTATGTTAAAAAAACACTTTGCAAACAGCCTTATTATACATTAATGGATTATTATTGAAGATAAAAATGCTTGGAAACATGCTGGTCCTGCTCCATAGGACAACTTAATGTCTGGACAGGAATGTTTGCTTTTTCTCATCACACATTGTATTTTGATTTTTTATTTTAAGTATTAACTTCATGATAATTACTTCTTTTTATAATAATCAACTTTGTATCAAATATTATGTAAATATGTGAGCACCATGTATCTTTCAATACGCTCATACAATTACCAGCCGCGTTGCTTATTTTATATCACCTATCTCAGGATAGCTGTTTTTTTTTCTCATGGTACATCGTCCTCACTTATAATCTGATTATGTATACAAACATTGTAAAATCTATTTTAAAAGAGTAAGTATGGAGTTTCTTGCACATTCTTCTCCATACGAAACTACCTTTTGGAATGTGCCACTAGAATCATATTAATTTAATTTATTTGTTAGTGTAACATTCCAAAGTGCCTGTTTTCAGGCCTAATTGAAATAAATGATTTGACTTTGACTTTGGTTGTAAATATGGTTAAATAATCTTCAAATAATCAAACGCGCCGTCATACTGATTGTAATTTGTTGTTATTGTTGTAGTTTTCAAAGCGTTATTGAGTTTTTTTATATCTGGAATTTCTCGTATCGGCCCGGAGTCTGACTTTGTACCCGATTGTTGGCAATAGGCTGCCCCCTATTACATGGGACTCAAACATAACTGACGAAAACTGCCTCTACCTAACCCTTCGAGTATAACAGGCGTGCTGTTATGTTGTTCTTTAATATTTTTATGTTTCTTTTTGTGTATTTTCACTTTGTTTTAATGCGTTGGTATTTTGTGTCCACTGAATGTTCTATCTACCTTTCTATACACCGCACACCGTTCCATTCATCGCTCATTATTTAATCACTTTAGATTTTGTATTGTGTGTTTATCTGTGTATTTTGTGTGCACTAAATTATTTCAGTTGTTATTTATTTTTTTTGTCATTTATTTATTTTAACTTACGACGCCAGCACATCAAGTTACCCCAATGTGTCATATTTTACCAATTGAATATGAACCTTATTCTGTTTGTCATAAAGCTGAAAAACGATCAAAGAAATTTGACACATTGGGGTAAATTGATGTGCTGGCGTCTGTACATAAACACACATCGCAACAATTATAAGTATAGTGAATTCGTCACTTACAGAAATGCACAGCACTCGCTAATACAATAACTAATAATTACTAATAACTAAGAAGTTACATTACAAAGAAAAATAGAAATAAAAATAAAAGTGGGCTTTGTACAGACGCCAGCACATCAAGTTACCCCAATGTGTCAAATTTCTTTGATCGTTTTTCTACTTTATGTCAAGCAGAACAAGGTTCATATTCAATTGGGAATTTTACACATTGGTCTGGCGGTGCTGGCGTTTATACATTAAGCAGGGGCGACTTGTAAAAAACACTAGGAAGTGGCGAAGGGTGGGCCGTTTTTGGGGGACTGTCTCTATGTATTTTTTGACGTTCAAAAAGTGCTGATTCTCAGCCTAGTTTGAATAAAGACTTTTGATTTTGATTTTGATTTTGAAATAAGTTAGTAACACAAAAGATATTAAACAAAAAAATTTGAATCGGTTTAAATAAAAGAAAGGGATAGAAGTGGAAGTGGATGCAATTTATTAACCTGTGACATCGTCTCGAGACTCTGAGTTGGTTAAAAGCTTCGTACGGTATTGACGGAAGGGGTTAGAGAAAATGTCGATGCTACTAGTTCGTGCTGCAATTTTATTATAGTTCCTCATTAGACGATTGATCTAGTAACAAACTCACCTCCTGCATGACCAGGTCCTGGCTCCTGCGGATGTAGTGCGTGTCGGCGTGCACGATGGTCTGCAGGAAGTGCAGGTACTCGGGGCGCCGGCCGCGCGACTCGATGCAGTGCACGAAGTGTCCCACCACCTTCTCGTTGCCCTCGTGGCCGCACAGCGCTGCGTTGTCTTTGAAGATCGAGCAGACTGTTTGGGCTTCACGGATCTAGGAACAGAAACCGAAGAATTAATAACTACCAGGCACTAACAGGTACAAAATATCGTTGGTTACGGAAGTCTGTGGCTTTGTTTTATTTAAATTTGGTCGCAGACTTCCAAAACTAGAGTCATTTTGCACCTTTTAGTTTTTTTTTTATGAAGTCGGTTGTATATTTTGTAAAACCGTTTTCTTTTTAATTTAACTTTGTTTTTTTTAGGCTGCTGAACTTAAATGGGACTGGGCAGGACATGTCTGCCGCATGTCGAACGAGCGATGGGCTCGTAAAACCCAGAATTGGTGCCCTACAGTGACACGGGACCGCGGCAGACCACGAAGGAGATGGCGGGATGTTATTTTTGTTATTTTTTCTCATAAGGGTTACCTGTCATACAAACCTCTACTAAAATCTTTTTTATTTGAAAGAGTTTACTTTGTAACCGATTTCGTTAAAATTCATATATTTTAACGAAATCGGTTTAATAGTTTTGTGATGACAAAAAAACAATTACATTTAAAAGACGATGATGACGATGATGATTAAGCCCAAATTGTCGCTCTGCTGGGCAAAGGCTTCCTTCCATCGGTCGCGATGTAATATTGAATTCCTTGAGAATTGGAGAGAGGTTGCGCAGAATCGCGACGAAGGTGAGGATTTCGTTAAAATTCATAAACAAAGTAAACTAAATATAAAATAAATATAAATATTCCACAACTTTTTCACAAAACGCCATCTAGTCCCAAGCTAAGCTAAGAGCTTGTGTTATGGGTACTAAACAGCTGATAAACATACTTATATATTTCTAAATACATACATATTATAGATAAATTACACCCAGACACAGAACAAATGATCGTGCTCATCACACAAACATTTGTCCTGGGTGGGAATCGAACCCACGACCTCCGGCATAGCAGTCAGGGTCACTAACTACTAGACCAACAGGCCAGTCAAAAACTCTTTCAAATAAAAAAGTTTTTAGTAGAGGTTTGTATGACAGGTAACCCTTATGAGAAAAAATAACATACCTACAACCGAATTGTGTCATTCTTTTTGTAAGTCTGTTAACAATATAAGTAGGTCGATTTTCTTCTTCTTCAAACATTCACACCTAATGTAAAAGTTAGAGATTTGAACAGTATACTTACTCCTGCATTCAGGAACAGGTCCAGATGTTTATGTAGTATGGCTTGGTTCTGCTGATTGCCATGACAGAAGTGTTGTAGGAACTCATGGGCTAAAGCCAGGAGCTCATCCATCGCCAGGTCATCTTCTTCGTGAGGCACCTGGGTGAGGAAGATTGGTAAGATATAATTAAGCCATGAATGTATGTCGTTGGGTTTTTAAATTAAGAATTGTGAGAGGATTTCTTTTGTAAGTGCTGGCATACTCAGGTTTAAGGGGTTTGTTGAACGTTAATAATACTGATTTATAATGAAGTTAAAGCATCATATTATTCGATAATGCGAGAGACAAGTCTTGCATTAACATTTCCATCTGATTAAATACAAATAAGTACTTAAGATCCGATATAGAGCAAGTCAGATTTGTGCGGTCGATTCCGCACTTGGTTTGCTATTTTCAACTAAGCTTAGTAACATCGGCAAATGAAAATTAATTTAATATGGATAACAAGTTACAAATTTAATAATGTTGTATTATAGCAGATAAGTCCACCATAATCTCTCAATTTCTGAACAGAACCCTATTGGATAAGTCCACACATATTGTCTTTTACGATTAAATACTGCCACTGCTGCAACTTGTACCAAGCATACGACCTATACGTAAAATAAGTAAATTGTTTAGTAATTATATTTATTTTTTTGTATTAAAAAAAAAAAAAAAAATAGTACCTATCGTAAGTTATGGCAGGTTCAGATCTGACGGAACATGTCGCGTATTATCGGTCGCGTAACGCCAGAACAGACAAATGTATAGAAAAACACTTGACGGTTCACACTCAACCGATGATGCGTTAGTGCGTCGAGGTACATTGTCGCAAACGCTCGGCGCACGTATGAACCTTCCCTTAGTATATTTTTTCCCTGTTTCTTTTTTTTATTTTTAATATTAGAAACCAGTGCAGGCTGGACTAGAATTCCACCTGTTGGTAAGCAGTGGTGCAATCAGTGATGGTGAAGCGCACTAGTCTTTATTTCCTGCTTAATTATAAGTGATTTGGTTATAGGTCTGTACTGTTAGCACGTTTAAAACAAATAAATAAACTAGCACTCGACTTGTGACCGATGAAGACGTGTTTACTAAGAAGTTAGCTCATAATCTAATCAGAAATCTTTAAATATTTTATCTTAAGCTTTAGAGGATTTCGCCAATGTAGGTTTCTGTTGGTCCACATTCGCATGCATTCAGATAGTTGTAAGCACTCACTCTTAGCCCCCAGCTGGGTGTCTGGACAGTAAGAGGCATGAATATATGAGTAAAGTTAACAAAAGTCGGTTAAAAATAGTTTTTAAAGCAATAATTTGACGGCACGGGTGACATGACGTGGTTTCTATTGCCGCACGAAACAAATATTTTTTATGTCTAAAATTTTTTTATGGTTTAAAATAATTGTATGGTGTAAAATAATTGTATGGTTTAAAATAATTGTATGGTGTAAAATAATTGTATGGTTAAAAATAATTGTATGGTCTTAAATATTTGTATGGCCCACAGGCAGTTGTTCCAGGTCTGGAAGTTTGTGTACGTGCCTTTAAATGTTTGTAAACGTACCCACGACGCAGGAGATTTTTAGTAGGTACGTGGCAAAGTTTAAAAAAAAACATTTTCAGCTATAAGACAAGCTCTTTTTGCACATAATTTGAAGAAAATATTGTGCGGCTTCTTTTATTTAGTACTGTTTAAACCCTCGAATAGAATAGTATACTCTTTATTGTACAGACTCCAGTACATCAACCTACCCGAATGTGTCAAATTTCTTTTGATAGGTTTTTAACTTTATTCTAAACACAATAAGGTTTATGTTCAATTGGGAAAATTTGACAGTTTGGGGTAGGTTGATGTGCTGGCGTCTGTACAAAAACTTACAAATTATTACTTTGAGAGCTAGATTCAGCCTTGTACTTCAACTACTTTTTGTTCCTTTAAACTTAAAACAGAATAAAATTGCCCACTGCAGGGCAAGTACCTTTTCTTCTCATACAGAAAAGGCCCAAGCCAGTGTGTTAATTAATTACTAATAAATGGTGGGATGCTAATTTTGGACATACAGACATGATAAGTCCAGGCTTCGTCCTAATGTTTTCTTTTACAAATGTTTAAGATAAATCCGGAAATAATAGGTATTTCCGGGTATTGCGATATTCCTAAGCATTTTTGTGGACCACTCTTACTGTAGTATTCATGAGAAGATTGTGTCTATACTGTAGTACGTACCTGTAGTAAGTCCAGCACAATATTGTGTACTCCGATGTTCCTGAGCAGTCGTTGCTCGTGTCTGCGCGGGCGCCCACTCTCCCCCGACCCGCTGTTGCCGTGCGTGCAGTATTTTATCATGCGTTGCAGGATCTGTAGGAAATGTATAGTTTTTATAGCATTTTTTGTTAGTACACACCCTTGAATATAATCAACTACCTCTATGGAACCAATACTGAAATCAAGAAGGATAATTGTTATTTCATACAAACGTTAAATTCGACACCAAAAGGTATCAAACACCAATTTTTCTTTCGCATTAATAATACTTTTACTAACACATGAAAAAGTAACCTAATCGATATAAAGAATGTGAAAGTTTGTGAGGATGTTACTACTCATTTACCCTACTGAACAGATTTTGATAAAACTGCAAAGTATTATAGCTTATCCTTCACATAGGCTATACGGGACGCGAGATACGCGTCTTCCTCTGTGTATGCGAGCGAAGTCGCGTGTCGTTGTTAGTTTGAATAAATGTGGGTTTAAAGCAATAATGTCGCTTACCTCTTTAATCTTCTGATATTCGTTGTGGTCGGGCTTAGCCGTTTTAGACGTGTCTAGAACATTGTCCATGGACGCGTTGCGTTCCAACACGGAGCCGCCTGGACCCACTGTACCTGTAAGACCTGATGCAAACAGTTCATTTAGAAATATTATGGACACAGCTATTTTGGAGTATTGAGTATATTTAAAGAGAAAGAGAGAGACTTAGAGAGAGAGAGAGAGAGAGAGAGAGAGAGAATGAGAGAGAGAGAGAGAGAGAGAATGAGAGAGAGAGAGAGAGAGAGAGAGAGAGAGAGAGAGAGAGAGAGAGAGAGAGAGAGAATGAGAGAGAGAGAATCGAGGGAGACATTTTTTTTTCTTTATAAGTATTTTGCAATGCTGAGGTTGTGCATTTATTATTTGCCCATCGTAGAGAATTCGCGAGATAAGAGATTTCTAAGGGCAGACGTGTATCTGTAGTGCACCCACATGTCGCCTAATATGTTTAAGTCCTATGTAATAGGGGGCGAGCCTACTGCCATCAATCTGACACAAATCAGAATTCTGTGTTGCTTCTGCAAAATTAGAGTTTGTCTTTATGCTCAATAGTAGCGCTTGCTTGATAGAAGGACAGCGTAGGCGTAGGCTTAGCAGCAGGGTTCCCTTGCCATTCTTTAAGTACGAAAAAACTATTTTATTCTCACTGCTTCTGGTTCTGATCTCGTTCCACTCGAACCGACAATAATATCACAGTCTTATGGCTTATTATATCATCATCATCTGCCAAGCTTTATCCCATCCATGTTAGGGTCGCCTTCTAGTCTAACTGGAAGCAGCTGAGTACCAGACGGCAGCACATCAAACTACCCCAAACTAGCAAATTTTCCCAATTGAATATGAACCTTCTTCTCTTAGAAATAAAGTTGAAAGACTATCAAACAAATTTGACGTATTGGAGTAGCTTGATCTGCTGACCTCTGTAAATAAAGGGCTCCTTTCTAACCTCCACAATCTCGTGACAGGGCCACACTATTCCCCTAGATGAAACTGTATTATAATGAAATGAAATAATGAAATGATATTTATTTCTTTACGGAGATCTTCCCAGATACTTTTACATATCATTTTTTTTTTAAACTAAATGGCACTAATTGGCATTTCTAGAGTGACTGATCGCTGAGAAGTAATGCCGAAAGAAACTGAGAGGTCATGGTCTCTTTTAAAGTCCAGACATAAGATTGTATTCATTTATTATGCGAGTCTTACGATGCAGGGCAAAGTCTGGAAAAGCCTTTTGAAGAAAGAACCAATTCAGCTTTGAGTTGACCTGTTCCGACAGACGGCATGCATGCTTCAGTCATCGTGTAGCTCAAACCTATTTCAAGGAGCTCGACGACCCACCACACGAGACTATCTGCTGGACATTTGCGTATATATAGACCTTTGGGGTAAAGGGTTATTGTATCAAACTCACTCATATGCTCATCGATAAGAACAGCTCGACCTTTGTTGGAGACCCATAGCTCTGATTTTTCCACGCTTTGTCGCAGCAAATCCAGGTCAGCCTTGATCTGCTTGTAGGACTCCACGTCTGCGTCCGAAACCAGGAGTTGGACCTGGTGGTAGAAAATTGAAAAAAGGTTTACTTATTAAATGTTTTCAGAGGAATAAAGAGCTAGTCAAAAGCTTTGTATGCCCTTTAAACTTTCTATCCTAATTTATTTGGAATTGGTACAGCACATCTTCGTTATCCATTTTTTAAAACATTTTTCAGAAACGGGTTCGTTCTCAGGGCGTTCCGACTATCGCCGGCTTCGTCGTCCCTCTTGCCATCACCTGCAGCGAAGAGGGAGAATTTTGAAACGCTTAATGTGCCAGAGTACCAGAATCTAGGAATTGCTAAAATATTCCATTCAATACATTCACCTTTAATTGACATTTTGGGTAAGATAATGACAGCGGTTGTTACGCTCGAAAATTCACCCGGGAACAGGAGGTAAAGGTATTTAAAAAAAAAACTAACCTGTTTAAAGGCAGCCAGGACCTCCTGCCTCTGACTAAAGTGCCTGAACAGTAACGCCAGAGCTCCAGACACTAGTGCAGCAGACGCTCCTTGTGAGCACAGCTGGAGCAGGACCCGAAGAACCATACGACCTCCACATTCATCCAGGTCCAGACCATCCCTAGGCAGGTGGAAGGTTGATAGAATATACACTTGGCTAAGTCGGTGAGGTTTAAGGTCACAGCTCGTTAGGGCCACCCGGCACCAACTCCGCACCGCCTCGCCTCATGCGGCTAGTATCCTTTATACTGGGTTACTTGTAAAACACCAACAAACTCGCAGGACTAGATAGTTAACATTATAAGCAACAACTTTCGTCCTACGACTTTTAAATAATTTCTTTGATTTTATTTTCATATACAAAAATTCAATTGCCCGCTGCAATGTTATTAACTCTACGCGCATCGCAGTTTAGGTCGCAAGCGCCTGGAACTTGACTTTGACTGGCCTGTTGGTCTAGTAGTTAGTGGTCCTTACTGCTATGCCGGAGGTCGTGGGTTCTATTCCCACCCCGGACAAATGTTTGTGTGATGAGCACGATCCTTATTTGTTCTGTGTCTGGGTGTAATTTATCTATAATATGTAAATATTTAGAAATATATAAGTATTTTTATCAGTTGTTTAGTACCCATAACACGAGCTTTGCTTAGCTTTAGACTAGATGGCGTTGTGTAAAAGTTGTGGAATATTTATTTTATCTTCGTCGTCCTTTCGTTTACGAGTGAAACATAGGCTTAGCAATGTCACGACAGTACAATAAAAACTTAAAATATAATTTTAGTTCCGTGTAATGTTTTACGTCAGAAGTCGTAGAACAAAAGTTGTTGCTTATGATGTTAGCTATCTAGTTCCGCGAGGTGGTTGGTGTTTTACAAATAACCCTGTACAAGACTTGTATGTGCTCTCCACATGAACTCCGTAGCGTCACCGGCTCGCCTCGGTCGTGAGCCCTCTACGCGCAGACGGCGGGAAGACCACGCGGTGATAAATCGCTGCCTGCATGCTTGCCTTGCTTTGACTGCGCATTGACTGGTTGACCGTGCGACGTTTATTGGTAATAACGAGTGGACACCGTGCGACGAGGCGGTGTGGGGTGGGTGCCAGGTGGCTCTAATTGACCTTTAGGTGAAGCGGATGCATAAAGCATGACTAGACATACACCGCTTTTTTGGGGTAGAAATAAACGTAGAATAAAGAAAGAGGAACAAGTTTTCAATGTAAGTAGAATAAATATTATAAAATAATTCGCGGATAAGAAGGGGTCATTTCACGTGATGAAGAAAAGTAATTAAAGCAATACCGGAAAAATTCTAATTAATCTTTAATTATTATATTTATTAAAAAGTTATTAGTTTTAAAATAAATAAAAATATATTTAAGGGAAAGTTTTCGAAAATTGGGGACCTCGAATGTTATATTAGTAAAACCAAATAATCCAAAAACCCGAAATTAATATCATATTAGTAATTGGTAACAAAAAATAAATAAATATCATCCAAAAACCAAAAATTCACCAAGATTCGTCACACATTCAACTCCCGCGCAGAAGCCAGGGTGTTAGAAAATCCTTTCAAACCCACAAGCAATATGGTTAGTAGCAATGTTCTTACATGCACCTTAAAAGTTACTGGATACTATCTTTTCTAGAACTAAACATTTATTTGGAAAATACAGGTCCTATTACAATATTGTACATAATATGTTTCATGTGATTTTTTATTTTAATTACTATTTTTTTATTCTGAAGGTACAACACTTTTACCACCTCATATATTGCCAATAAAGAGCTGGACTCTCTTAGCACAGGTATACCTTTTAATTAAAAGGAGGTAACCTATGTAAGATTTACTGTAAAAGTTTGTACAAGATGCTGCAATTAACTGGTTTTTTTTAACACATTGAATGGCACGGTAAAAACAGTAAAATCTCTGGGAAACACGCGTTAATCCGGAATCCAGCGGCACTTAACTTATTAACCTTTCAATCGTGTCAATTAGAGACACAATAGAAAGACAATGACAGCGCGAACGCCAGCGTTCGCTTGGGGTTTAATCAATGATATTATAATTATGATATCATTGGGTTTAATTAATTAAACGAAAATTTACTAAACAAAGCCTTGATAAAAGGCCAAAATGGCTCCACACTACACTCCACACAAAGATTGGGGCTCTTTATTATAGGCTCCTATGTCCACAATAAAGATATTTTGATTTGATTTGAACTAAAGTCATGTGTACAACAAATCGCATGTACGGTAGACCGACAAGTAAGCAATTAAATATTTTAATAAAAGTTAGACAAGACTTACAGTCAATAACTGTTTTTTAACCGTTTTGTATATTACAAAAAACTTAACTAAGATTTCTAACACAAAACAAGGGACATGACTAATTCTACGGGTTACATAAGTTCTAAATCAATCGGTTAATATTTATTGTTAGTATTTTCATTATGTTTTAGTTTTTAATTTAATTGCACAAGATCAGCATAACATGCAAGGTTATTGTTTGCAGTTTCTTGAAATAATTCGATCTTTTTGTCCTTTAAACGCACGCGCACAGAGGGTGCAAAATACTAATAAATATGCACGCTAAAAATATTTTTACAGAGAGCGATTATTTAGGACTTCATAATAAAATATTATGTTTTAATCGTCATTTAGTTCACATCACGTTGGTGAGATATGCACTTTTAAAGAGGCAGAGCCTGCAGAAATAACCAAAATCTTCTAAAAAATCTCTCCAAGAAATAATATGATATACCAACTTAAGTTTACAGCCTTTAAATTCGATACAGTAGATAATACTTATCCCGATTAAGTATTCAAAGGACCAAAAACATCGCTTATAAAGCTGATTAGTAAAAAAATCCCCAACCGCATGCCAAGTTAATCATTCCATGCATATACTATATCATACTAACAAATCTACATTTTTTGGAAGACAGCTGTCTGGCACAGTCTGTATCGCTCTGAAAAACATTTCACATTAGTACCATTACATTTCATTATCCCAGGCCTAGAAGATAGAAGTTCATAGATAACAGATCACAGAGCTCTGAATCACCTACACGGCAGACGCGTAATCAATTATCAGCCTTAAAACTGTTCAAATAGAACTCTATTCTCAACTGAGAATAAATAAACTTTCATTAATCTGAGAGCATCAATGCCGACAGAAGAACGTGGTTTATTTTCGACGTTATTTTTTTATTGGAATGGAAAAAAACGCGCTTCGCCGTAGCTTCAAATGTCCTAAAGGCGACATTACTACTAAATGTTATTCATATCTACTTAAGTGTTATATGTCCCAGGCATAATTAAAATTGTCGCGGTTCTCACAAAACATGGAGAAATGGAGTGAAAGCGTTCCCTTCCTATGAAATAAATATGAGGATGCAGCCGGTAGTTGTCTATAAAATCAAGACAGGTATTATTATATATAGGGTGACTGGTAATTAGTGACCGATACTTAAACACATGATTGTATTCATGATTTCAATAAACTTTCCCAAAGAAACTTTTTTTTTGTATACACAAAAACTTACAACACAATCTACAACAAAAACGCTGTTTGAATTTCCAGCGCGCGCGCTTGTGATCGATCAGCTATTAGTGTTATTGTGATAAAAATACATAATGAGAATAAAAAAAGTTTCTTTGGGAAAGTTAAATTATTCGTATCCATGAGTACAATCACGAGTTTAAGTATCGGTCACTAATTACCAGTCACCCTATATATATAGGTAGTATATTGGTAGATATTGGATTCAACAGAGTGGTTAATTTATCTGTAGATATTGATGACGTTCAAAAAGTAGTTCTATTGTGGTTACTGACTAACATACCGTCGTGAAACATCTTTCAGGCAGCAAGAAAAAAGCCAAAAGTGCTGATTTTCAGCCGAATTTGGATTGATTTTTATTGAGGGCCATTTCTACGTGTGTATGGATGACACTCATTGTCACGTCTGGTTTGTATGAAAACTATTGAAAATACCGTCTATTACAACGTCCGCCGAGGTCTTTCCGAGCTCTGTGATAATTGCTATTAGAGTTTTAGTCATTACATATAGGTGTGTTTTGAAAAGGAGTTTGAATTGAGTTTGTAAGTAAAATAGAGAAGTTCCCAGTTGACCCATGATATAGGTAGGAAAAAAAAGTTTTTGGTACATGCTCTAATATTCTGTGTGAAGACTATGATAGCTTTTAAGTGAAACTGTAAATGAACTTGTATTGGGCTGAAGTTTAAGACTAATTTTTCTATGTATTGGATTGCCAACTACCTTTTAGAAAATTGCAGTTATACTGCGGTGTCTATTTTATCTATCAGAAATGGTCTAGTATTATAATAGTATTTAGTGTTTTGTTTTGTTATAATTAACAAAAAATAACAATTTACTAAATGTGCAGCCAAAAGGACTCCATTTATGTATGTAAGCTACGTCATGCCACGAATTAATAATTAAACTGCAAAATACATATTCCTTGTTTGTTTACTACCTTATGACGTCATACGAGATTTGAAAGTATCATTCGAACAATAAAGTTTGCAGTTACGTGAGCATTTAAGCAAAGATGAAAATACGGTTTCTTTTTAACCGACTTCAAAAAAAGGGGGAGGTTCTCAATTCGGTTGTATAATTTTATCAAATTAAGTAATGGTATTGTATTCAAGGCACTAAACGCATTTATTTCGGTCGATTTGGCTTTTTTTAATAAAAAAAACACGTAGTTTGAGATACGTACGCGTCCGTTCAGCTTTGCGGATACGTACGCATTACTATGAACGCCAATGCTACTTGAAGTCAAGAGTTTTTATGCCGCCCAAGGGTCTCTGACTGGCTGTCTATCTCTGACTGTATTTAAATTATTGAATAAGTGAAAGTTAAGTTTTTGATACCCATTACAAGCTCATTAAACTACTATAATGAAGTGAATGTTGTATCGTCTATATGTAATGACCATAGAGTTTAATGCCCCGTCACCAGTCAGCATGCGTTAGTCACTGATAAAGATACCAGTAGTACATAACAAAGATGCCTAATTCTACAAATGACATAAATTGAAGAGTTATTTGAAGTTTCTTCTCGAGTTTCAACGAATATACGTATATTTATCTTCACTTAATTAGATATCAGCTTTTTAATTGTGCTCATAAGGGTTCATTTCACAATGACTGGTAATATTGAAGAAATCATTAAACATAGTGAAATTGCAGCACAAACTGAACTTAATGTCTGAGTATTAAAGTATATTTTCCAATATTTGTTAACATTTCTTGAGGCTAAATTGTGTTAAAGCAAAATGGAAAGTTGGTATAAATAACTAAAATATATTCCTTGATTTGTTGAAACTCGGTAGTTCTTCATAGAAATAGATTTTGTAGAGACACAAAAGATTATAATAATGAATTGAAACATGTTGTTTACAGTTTGTACATTTTCTACAATGATCAATGAATATTATTGTATAGACATTAAACATAAATTACATAACTATAGAGTACTTTTATTGGAAATTAAGTAGGAAGAGAAAATGTAAGAAACAGAAAAGTTATATTAAAATGATTTTGTCGTTATTTAGAAAATATAAAGACAATTTATTATGTTATGATAGTAAACATTTACCAATTATGAAGTACAGAAAAAAATAAATTGAGTATTCTATTCTACTACAAAGTTTCATTTTAAGTAATACATAAGATAGACATCGAAATGTTCAATCATAAAAAGGTTAATAAATCAATCAAAATTATTCACTCATCAACATTATCCATCTTTTAATATGATCAGATTTTAGTCTAGTCAAATTTTTGTTTCCCACTATTGTTATTTCTCCATATAAAAATCAACGTTAAGTCACCCACAATAAAGTTAATTTTAGAACGACTACTACCATATTGAAGTCTTAAAATTCATCGTAGTTTTAGCGCAAACTCAATCTTATGTGTAAAAAGTTCGTCGTAGTTTTAGCGCAAACTCAATGTGTTATGTGTAAGTACTGTCAAAGTTATTTTCCCAAATACACAGATTTCTTTATTTATTTCATACATGAAAGACTTACTAAAAGTTATCGAATGTAGGCCAATAACAAGTCTTTACTTTTAGGTAGAATTTGAGCAAAAGAGAGGACACTGCTAATAAAAATAAATTAAATAAACACAATATTTATTTTCATTTTGTAAACCACATTATGAACACAGAATAGACGTATTTTTTGCTTCATTTCGACTGAAAACCCGCTACAAAACAATAGTACATCTTTTAACTGTACTTATTTCGTATTTAATCAAGCATGATTTTGTTTGATTTATCAACCATTGTTACTACTCCCTACTATTTAAATATCTCCACCCCTTTGTACTCACCTACAGCTAAAGATTCCTTCAGCCTGGAGCCCGATGGCTTCCACATCAGCTCTGCCGATGGTGTCCGCGGAGCGTTCGCCCGCCTGCTCGAACTCCTTCTTGAAGATGGACAGCAAACAACTGATACGGTAGTCCAGTCGCACGTCTAGGATGAACTGGAGACATAGAAGGATTAGGAACCTATTATGTTATACTAGTAGACACGACAGACTCCTCCTACCGGGTCCAACCGTGCCTAACTCAAATAAACAAACGAAATTTCATCGAAATCTGTTCAGCCGTTTAGGAGTTCAGTTACAAACACACGTACAGAATAACTTTATGTTTAAATATTTATAGAACCACATGGTGAGCAAGTGTCGTCACGCAACAGGTGAATATAGAGTTTTCTATTTTCATTGAAACACAAAACTGTTTTCCTAGCAAAAACTATGGGTTTGAGAGCGTGGAGGTCAGGTCAAAGTAAACAGGGTGAAGTTCCTCTTCCTCTTTTGAAAACAGAGGATCCTCCAAACTGACAGGTGAAGCATCTTGTGGACTACTGCCTGACGGATGTCGTTAATTTTCTGTACATATGTATATAATAATAATAAATAATCAATATTTCACAACTTCTCACACAACGCCATTTAGTCCCAAGTTAAGCTTGAGAGCTTGTGTTATGGGTACTAAACAGCTGATAAACATACTTATATATTTCTAACACATAACATAACGTCACGCCTGTATGTAATCCCCGAAGGGCTAGGCAGAGGTGTACCTGGTAGTACACCCACATTTCGCCAGTTATGCTTGTTATGTTGTTGTTATATTTCTAAATACATACATATTATAGATAAATTACACCCAGACACAAAACTAATGATCATGCTCATCACACAAACATTTGTCCTGGGTGGGAATCGAACCCACGACCTCCGGCATAGCAGTCAGAGTCACTAACTACTAGACCAACAGGCCAGCCATATGGATAATTGATATCATGATCTAGGATGGATCTTCTTATATGTCAGTTTAGTTCGTATGTGTGTATACAGGGTGTAACGGAAAGGGTATATACATACGAAGGGCACGGATTATCTTGGTGATAAGAAACGACATGGCAACGTTTTTATACATATACATACATAATTGTAAAGTTGAGCTCGCCCGCGCCGTCGCGCCTTCGTCGGTTAGGCAGAGCCCGATAGGTCTGTACTAGGCGCGCAGAACCCGAGATAGATATACTTGAACCTTGCCGGACAGGATTATGACCCTCATAGTGCGGTGACACGTTTGTTATGATTTTGCATTTAATAAACTGTCGATATTAAATAATATCGTGAAGTTTCAAAGTTATTAGTTGGGAGCTGAAATTTTGAGGAAAGACTCGTTATTAAATACTCTATTCATCCTGTTTGTATGTATATACCCTTTCCGTTACACCCTGTAGATACCGCCACATACTGAACCGTTTACTGTAAAAATACTGAAAACGAGTCTTACTTGTAATATCTCAATGATTTTCAGCTTAGTGTCCATGACGAGTGGATGTTCTCTAGCCAGTAGTAACGCAGACGGACTGCGCTGTAGCCCGCCGCCCGAGCTGGTTGCGCCTGCGCTGGAGTTGTTGCCACCTGCCTGAAGATTGAGGTACATTATTAATTGATATGTTTTATGCATTACTTGTAATGCGTACGACACGAGTAGGTGTTATATGAAGTTTTAATGCTATTATGATGTCAGTGCGAGAGCAAGAGATACAGATAGCACACACATATGTTTTTTTCTTTTTCAAATTGATCGAAAACTGCTTAGATTACGCGAGACATTAAAATTGAGGAGAGGGGGCTTGTAACGTCATTACCTAGTATAAACTGTACCTACTGACTAGTGACGTCATAAGACATTTTGACTCGATGTATCGGCGTTATTTTTTGATTACGTGAATAAAGAAAAAATATGTGTCGAATATTTTCTCGCAATCTAAATAGATGAGGGACTAAAAAGTAAATTTTTGGCAAATAACCCATTGAAAAAACTACTTATCTATATCTTTACTAGTACTGCCCCAGAAAACTTGGTTTTGCATTAGTATCAATTTAAATTGCGGTCTCTCTACTCTTCTCACTTCACGTGTGAAAAAAATTATACATCCTATTCTCAGACCTACTGTATGTTCTATAAGTACACAATTTTATAAAATCGGTCAAGCCGTTTCGGAGAAGTTTTGTTACAAACTGTGACACGCGAATAACATTAACTTCACAATATATAATAAGTACATACCTATTACATTTTTTTAGTGTATATTTGAGTGTATTTTTCGGAGTATTCCCGTTTGAGCACCTATTTTTTGAGCACATATGCATTTAGCACCAAAGGTATTCCCATTTCCCATAGGTTAATGCATAGGTGCTCAATAAATAGGTGCTCAAACGGGAATACTCCTATTTTTCGTAAGTACGAAGATTGACAAGTAAAAAGCTAACTTATGTATTTATTGTAACTTACATTTCTGGCGACGGAACCCAGTGTGATGGACGTCATTACAGCGCCCATGTCGCCGATACTGCGCAAGACTCCACCTTCAGCTGAAACATTGACATCACATTGACACCATGTAAACTTAACTTTCTTTGTTAAAAAAAAACAAGATATAACCCCACTTTATTTCTTCCCGCAGCAACTATCTGTACAACCCCTAAAAATATTTGTTCCATGCAGGAATTAAACCAGTGACACGCAGCGCAGCAGCCAATCGCTCAACCGCTGCGTCAACCGTTCCACCGCTCAGATGCTGTACTAAGCGTGCTGTCCGAAATATGTCGTGCCGATATTACAGAATTAATATCCTCCGTATTTATACAGAGTTATTTTTCAATGACCGGCCCAATTTTCACAGGGTGTTCTACCCACGAATATGAACAACTTTCACTATGGGACCGACTCTGAAATCACGAAATAAAATAAGCTGTTTCATACATTTTAGTCGAGTAGGTTTTGAACTTTTGTATGAAACAATTTTTTTTTTCGATTTTTTTTCGTGATTTCAGAGTTGGTCTCATAGGGAAAGTTGCTCATTCATGGGTAGAACATCCCGTGAAAATTTGGCCGGTCATTGAAAAATAACCCTGTATTCGAATGGATAAATAAATGGTACCGGCAGTAGTTTATAGCAAATATTTATTTAGCTTCGATGGTCCTAGTGTATCATTTTTTATTTATTCTCTTATTTAATATCGTAGACCTATAAATTCATGTAATCCTGTTTTGTACATTTAAGCGGGCACGCCCTTTTTACTTGAAGGCTTATATTTATTCAATTAGTTACATTTTTTTTTTTGCTTGAGTTTAGTTTTCAACCTCGGTACTTACTATTTTTATTACTACTGGCTTGTATATTGGTGTGTGCTAGCTATCATGTAGCGAATTATTGAATTTAAATTAAATGATTATGTTTATTAATTACCAATGCTGTTTAAACTGTTCTTCTAACATATCAGACAGACGTGTTGCTGGGGAGTTTGTTTCGCCACTTCTTCTTCCCAGCAAAAACACTAGGAAGTGGCGAAGGGCGGGCGTTTTGGGGGACTGTCTTATGTAATTTTTGACGTTCAAGAAGTGCTGATACTCAGCCTATTTAAATAAATGACTTTTGATTTTGATTTTTCTCTTTAAAAGTCCTTACAAGTTGGCAGAATCTCGAAATTTTGACAACCAGTCCACTGACATACACACACGCACACTCATGTTCATACTTGGAATCACTTTAAAATCAATACAGGCTTCTATTAACTTTTTGGTTCTCTGCTATTCATGTAGTATATAGCCACTCTTACCTGCCATCCGATTTAATGAGGACTGTGGTAGAGCCTATAGTGAAAAATAAAACAGGCGACCTTGCGGATTAAAGTAACTATAGTATAGTAGGCCTATTTCGCTAGCCACAATTGTAGCTAAGGTGTTTGACGGTCTGCTTAATACACAGTTAAATAAGTTCGTGGCGCTGCATGACAATCAGTTTGGATTTAGACCACAGCTGTCTACAGAGAGTGCGATACTGTGTCTTAAGCATACCGTCAGATACTACGTGGATCATAAAACGCCCGTATACGCGTGTTTCCTCGACCTGTCCAAGGCTTTCGACCTGTTAGCGTACGATGTTCTATGGAAAAAACTATTAACTTACCACATGGGCTTGTGGGAATCTTCAAGTATTGGTATACGCACCAGGTCAACAGCGTAAGATGGGCGGGGGCTATGTCGGAGCCATATAAGTTAGAGTGTGGCGTGAGGCAGGGCGGATTGACTTCCCCAACCTTGTTCAACCTCTATATGAATACACTGATCGTCGCGCTCAGCAGTGCCCGTGTCGGCTGCCATGTTGATGATGTTTGCGTCAATAACCTTAGTTATGCTGACGACATGGTGCTGCTGAGCGCTTCGGTCTGTGGCTTGAGGAAGCTAATGCAAGTCTGTGAGGAGTACGCGAGTGGACACGGCCTCAAGTATAATGTGACCAAAAGTCAGTGCATGGTCTTTGAGACGAGTAGTGCGAAATGCCCACAAAGTATACCACCAGTTTATCTCGATGGTGTTCCCCTAGACTGGGTGAAACAATTTAAATACTTGGGGCGTTCGATGTCGGCATGATCTCTGAGGTCAGCCGTGACTAAACGGCTGACCTCAGAGATCATGCTGACATCGAACTGGAGGGGAGGGCATTGTCAAAGAGGGCGAATATGTTGGCACGCAGGTTTGCACGCTGTTCTGATCAAGTTAAGATCACACTTTTTAAAGCATACTGCACATCGTTGTACACGTGCAGCCTGTGGGCTAACTATACACAGGCCAGTTACAGTGCCCTCCGCGTACAGTACAACAACGCGTTCAGGGCTGTATTGGGGCTGCCCCGCTTTTGCAGTGCCTCGGGCATGTTTGCGGAAGCGTGCACCGACTGTTTCCACGCCACCATGCGCAAGCGGTGCGCGTCCTTGGAACGCAGGGTGCGGGCCAGCTCCAATACTGTCCTAGTGATGATCGTTGGACGTTTGGACTGCCCTTATATTAGGAAGTGCTGCAGTAGGCATATAGCCAGGGAATGTTAGCGACGCCGACAGATTTGATACTATTGCTGAGCTTTTATTAATTATAGGTATTATATTTTATCCAAAATTTGCCACAATCAATAATATTTGTATTTTATATTAATTAATTTAATTTCCGACTCATGTTTTATGTGACATTGACTTTGATTTGATTTCTCTTGACATTGTAATTCTGATTTGTTGAAATTGTATTTATTATTATTTTGTTTTTATTATTATGGTTAAATTGTGATTTGTGATTGTGTTTTTTGTGATCTCGTGTTTCGTATAATTGTCATATGGGAGAACCTTGAAATAAATGGATTTTATTTATTTATTTATTATTATTATTCTTATTGTTTTTTGTCTATTATTGTTACCACAGTTGTAAATTATTTTTCATATTTTTGTTAATCTTTTTACAAAGGATTATTTAATAATTATCTCCTGGGAGAGGGTACTAGCTCTTGTAACACAGGTTAACCACCTAGCCCAGGAGCCAGGGATTTCACACAATTTGGTAACCACTTTCTTGTGTAATAAAGATTCTTTTCTATCCTATTCAACTAAGCAGTATCATGCTACCCAGTTACTGGGTTGTGGAGGTCATATTGGTAGTCGCTCTATGTATAACTGGTATTCAGCTGCATCCGGTTGGATTCCAAAACAGTTGAGAGGCTAGGCAGATGACTAAAGTAATTAAACGTTTGCCGGTTACATTAATTTATTTATTAAAGGTAAACCAACAGCTTCTGTATACAGCATTACATTAGAATAATAGTAATAAGCATCAGACTTATTGACTGGCCTGTTGGTCTAGCAGTTAGTGACCCTGACTGCTATGCCGGAGGTCGTGGGTTCGATTCCCACCCAGGACAAATATTTGTGTGATGTGCACGATAATTTGTTCTGTGTCTGGGTGTAATTTATCTATAATATGTATGTATTTAGAAATATATAAGTATGTTTATCAGCTGTATAGTACATTAGTACCCATAACACAAGCTCTCAAGCTTAACTTGGGACTAAATGGCGTTGTGTAAAAAAGTTGTGCAAAAGTTGTGGAATATTTACTTATACAGTTGCCAATAATATATTGACTGATTCTTTGTAAAGTATATACTTACGTTTCTCCCGTTTTATTTCCTTTTCCTGAGCTGCTTGCAAAATAGAATAAACATGTATTTTTCAGCAATATGGGATAACACTGTTTACTCAGTGTCATCCCGTATTGCTGCATGTCTAGTTATTTTAAGTGGTTTGTACAACTTTAATCTTTACGTAACCAATAATAAAGTCCATTTTTAAATATCATTACATAATTAGTCAAGTTGGTTAGTTTTCTGCCATACATCTATTAGTTTTAAAGCAACATCTCTCCTGTATTTCTAGAAGTGTTAGGCAGAGTTCTAAATATGGTACACCCACACTTCGACAGGTAATAGAAGGCAAGCCTATTGCCGTAAACCAATTAAAATTCAGACTCCGGGCTGCTACTGATAAATTCCAGACAGAAATACCTGATATTTTTTTCCTGACCCGGGAATCGAACCCAGGACCTCATGCTTAGCAGTAGCGATATCGATCACGTGACCAAAGAGCTAGTTCTACTTCTTTTTCGTTTGTTAACTGACTTCACCTGATGGTAACGTGGTGTCTCGAGTATTTTTTGGCTCTTCACATGTCCTCGAGAATGATCTCCCAAGGGATGTCTTCACACGATGTTTCCCTTCATCGTTTAAGAAGCAAATGATAATTATACAATACGCACATGAACCCGAAATGAAATGAAATGATATTATGAAATGAAATTAAAATGAAATGAAATTATTTATTATGCAAGTAGGATTTGGAAATCACTTTTACACGCATTTTTTTCCTTTAAAGCTAGTTAAAGTCGGCGTTTCCTAACTGACTACCTCTGAGAAGAAAGCCGAAACAAACTCAGGGATCATCGTCTCTTTTCAAGTCCAGACATGAAAAAATATATTAACAAAATTTTCGTGTGACGAACCGTGCAGAGCAGTGTCGGGTTTAGCCTTTTGAGGAAAGTGCCAGAAACATTTGGGCAAGCAGCATGTATGTGTCAGCCATCGTGAGCTCAACTTTATGGTTAAGGAGCTCCACGACCCGACATTATGTCTAATTTCTAGTCAGTTAATAAAAAAATAAAATAAAAAAATAGGCATACCAATTACCCAAACCAAGTTAAAAGGCCGAGATTAGTTTAATTACTCTACTACGATATTGGGAGTTGCAGACAGCCCACTGTGCCGAGCTTGTGTCAAGGTGAACGAGACGGCATCGCACGTGCTTCTCAACTGCCCAGTGGTTGCCGCATACAGGGCAAAGTTCTTCGGAAACGCAGGTACCCTCAGAGAGATCGCCAGTAGCGTCAAACCTCTGCTGGTCTTCCTCGAGGAGCTAGGATGGATGGAATAGGGCATATTCTCACTCGTACGCAAAATACGCGCTTGGTCGTGGAGTTGTGGAGACCTGCCCGTTAAACCAAACCTAACCTAACCTAAACTCTACTCTACTCTACTCTACTATGGTGAAGGAAAACATCGTGAGGGAACTGGCATGTCCTAAAACCAAAAATTCGAAGACATGTGACATCTACTAATTCGCACTGGGCCCGCGTGGTAGATTATGGGTCATAAGCAAAATACGCGCTTTGACGTAGAGTTCTTTTTACTTTATTTCTGTTACTGTTGCTGTCAAAATAAATAAATAAATACTCACATTCAACCTCTCCAGAGAGTGCGTTGGTTTCGTTAAGGAGGTCCATAGCGGTGACACAGTCCAGGATACTCAGCAAGGTCTTGGTCAAACGTAGCAGGTCGCTGAAGCTGATGACCAGAATAACAAACAATTTTTAAATTATGTTATGACAATAATAGCTGCAAGGGTAAGCTACGTTGGACGAGGTCGGGCCGTCGATGGGCGACTATTCGTTACATATCAAGAAGATAGAGGGGCCGTGCATCTGAAAGCACGTTAAGTCTATGGTCCCGGCTGTCATTCGCAGGTTTATGATTACATTCGTATCTTGTATCCGACACAAGACACAAAGGTGTCCACGTTTGCGCAGCGCCTAAAAGGTCAAAGGATTAAATATATTCCTTATAGCGAAAAAACTTTGATACAGTGTGTAAGACGTCTGTGAAATAACAGGATATCTATACAGGCATATAACATTCGATTCCGTTTGTAAATTGAACAAATATCTATAGAACAAAAGAAAAAATAAATATCTATACAACGTGTTTTTTTTATATCCCATAACTCTAGGGTATGATTGACACCATATCAAAGAATCAACTGGCATATGAATTATGTTTCAATCATCCTTTTTTTTTACTATCATACAAAATAATTCGACAAAGTCACGATGATTAATGTAAAACACCCTTACGTGAAAGAAAAGTGACGTTAGAAAGAAGATTCGTCGTACAATTTTTGAACTAATTAGATAATAAAAATAATATTAATAATAACATTAACATACATAACGTAATCCCCGAAGGGCTAGGCAGAGGTGAACCTGGTAGTACTCCCACATTTCGCCAGTTATGTTTAAGTCCCATGTAATAGGGGGCGAGCCTATTGTCATCAATCGGGCACAAATCCAGACTCCCCAGAATCCAGAGAAACCCCAGATGGAAAAACTCAATAACACTTTGCCCGACCCGGGGATCGAACGCGGGACCTCATGCTCAGCAGTAGCGCTTGCGACCACTAGACCAACGAGGCAGTCAATATTAATAATAATATTCCACGACTATTCACACAACGCCATCTAGTCCCAACTAAGCAGAGCTTGTGTTACGGGTACTAAACAACTGATAATTTAATTATGATTGATGATATCTCCGAAACTATGCATTTTTGGACCATCTATTCTAGGAGTTTTAGTATTATTTTTACCTACAGAATATAACCCTAGAGTTATGGTATATAAAAAAAACACCTTGTAGGATCAATTACCACTTTTAGCTTAGCATTTTAACAAAAATAACTCACCTATAAAACCCGAAGTAAATCAGCTCCCTCGCCAGCTTCACGACTTCAAACGTGAGCTTGTTCTGGTCGTGGTCACTGAAATACCAGGTCTTGGTGACCACGTTGCACAAGTAGTTCTCCACGAACCGGATGGTGGACGCGAACTGTTCTTTGACCTTCTCTCTGTTCGCATCTGGACCGCCTTTTACGCATTGATAGCTGGGAAAGAAGAATATTGTATTACAGTGGATGGAGGTGAATGTTGGGCATGGGCAAGGGCAACAAAGCCTTTGCTGACGGGGAAGGTCAGTTCTTCTGTGAAGCGGTTTGCGTCTCTCGGTTTTGTTTAAATACTCTATGTCGCCTATTCGAGAAAATAAACGGGTTAAATTGTACATATTTCTTGTAAGCGGGACCAGGATCTTTTAGGCCGCTGAGTCAGTGAAGTTAGTTTTGCGATCATATCGTGATGGAGCTCGAGTGCTCTGAGATGCCACGGGTCTTGTCCAAGCATTTCCCTGAAGGTTTTGGTTTCATTGCGATGTGGGAAGTCACCCGCGGCTTTCAGAGCCATTCTATATTGCCTTGCTAGCTTTATTAGGTTGGTCTTGCTGCATCTCGGTAGAAGTTGGGTGATTCCATAATTGAGTACCGGCAAGAGGAAATTTTGAGCAAAACTATTTCGTTTGTGTGTCTATTTATAGATAATCTTTTGTTGAATACGGCACAAAGGTATTTTATTTCGTTCTTATATTTTATCCGTTAATTTTTAATTGGGTGTAGTTTCTGTATTAGCTGTTTATATTTTCTCGCGAGGCAAAAGAGATATGAAAGAAGAACAAATGCTGTAGATATGCGTTCCTTGCGATATATCTGTACTGTAACAATGAATGACAAATATTACGGACTGATGTGATGAGGCACCGTTCTGGTTTAAAAGAAGACATAACGTCATCACGTCACGCCTGTAATCCCCGAAGGGCTAGGCAGAGATGTACCTGGTAGTACATCCACATTTCGCCAGTTATGTTTAAGTCCCATGGGCGAGCCTATTGCCATCAATCGGGCACAAATCCAGACTCCGGGCTGCTACTGAGAAATTCCTGATTGAAAAACTCAATAACACTTTGCCCGACCCGGGGATCGAACCCGAGACCTCAAGCTCAGTAGTGGCGCTTGCGACCACTAGACCAACGAGGCAGTCAAGCCAAGTCAGTAAAAGAAGACGTAGTTACAAAAACCGATAAGAGAATGCTTCGATGATTTGGTCATGTTAATAATGAAAACGACGAAAATAATAAATGAAAGGCGACTAACGAAACGTATTTACAAGGCAGATGTAAGTGGATAGGTCAGGCGCGTAGTACTCGCACCCCTCGTGTGTGAATGAACAAATATGAATGTGAACGAAGCAAAATAAGTATGAAAGTGGCTTTTTGTACTGGTAAATCACTTAAATATTATTATTATTACTTTATTTTGTATTGTAAAATGATATCCCCTAATTCAATTTAATCACTTACGATATTGATATGACATGATTGTACCTAATTACTGCCTATTCTTATTATTGTTAGTTATTACCTTTTTTAATCTAATCAATCTGACATAAAATGAATGACCTTATGCGTATACCCATAGCGTTTATAACTATTACCTGGACATCATAATGACTTTAAGACATATTTTTATTGTATCCTATTGTGCTATTTATAAAATTTTACCCAATTTATTGGAACGAAGTTCCTTATCGCGCGTTGTGAAAGGGGGCTAGACGGAAAAAATTCTTACGAAAAGTTGTCATGACACTTTTTTTCTATAGTAAGCTATTGTAAGCTGTGCGGCGTCGCATGTTCGCAGGGAGAGGGAGAGGGAGACGGAGAGGGAGAGGGAGAGGGAGAGGGAGATAGCGGGAGAGAGGGAGGGAGAGGGGGATATGGGGAGGGTTGGGGGAGGGAGGGATGGAGGGGGAGGGAGGGGAACGGGAGGAGGAAGATGAACGGGGGGAGGGGGAGAGAGAGAAGATTGAATAGTTCACTAATCAATCGAAAGGAACTTCGTTCCATCCGGGTGTCCCTTGACACCTCTCAAGTTTTTTTTTTATTATATCAATCTAACTAATGTTCAAAAACTCAACATCAAACCGGCATTGTGCTTTGTAGTGCCCTGACAGGGTTCGTGTACAAAAACCGACAGTATTGTAAAATGTGTGATGTGCATGAGAGCAAATAAATAAATAAATAAATAAAGTTCCAGGCTGTTTACGGGCAATACTGACTCGTGTATATGTATCCTGTCGCAGACCTCGGTCCACAGGCGCGCGTACTTGACGGGCGTGACGGGCTCCTGCGGGTCGCGGTCGGCGTGCAGGTGCAGCATGAGGCGGCAGAACGACGCGCGGACCTCGTACGACAGCGACGCGTTGGACATGCATCTGCGGACGATCACATTGCGATCACAATTCTTATTTTGTTAACGGACTATACTCTACTAGATTAAGGACTTATACTACAATAGCATTAGAAAAGGGGGCTTATAGAATCAGGAATGCAGAACATTTTGTTTTCAAGATAAGTTTAAAAACATTTTAAATATATTTTTTTTATATTAAATTTAGAGTTGCCAAATTTCAAAATTAACATGAAAAAAGTACCGTATCCTTATTTTTGTATGCCGAGTTCAAATATATTTTTTTTATTGCTTAGTTTCAGAGAAAAAAAAACCATGAAAAAAAACATGCGATGACGTCACTTATACGGTGGAATGAGGTAGCTTTGCGCGAAAGCAAGCTAATTTTTAAGATAAAACCATTATGTCAAACATGACATATCTAATGTCAAACAAGACATATCTAATGTCAAACAAGACATAATGTCAATGTATGACATTGACAACTGCTAAATTAATGACAGTGACGTTTTTTTGTGACGTATCACAGTAAAGCAAAAGGATGTATTGCCATTCCACCGCATGAAAGACGTCATTTACGTCTTTTTAGAATGCAACGAATTTCAAAGTTAAAATTATGAATGAAAAGTAGGTACATAATTTCGAAAAACCAAAAAATATGGGTCCTCTAGTTTTAAATTTACTTTTATATAACGTAATATACCATGCAGGTTAAAATTATGAAATGTTGTCAATTATAAACGTAAATCTAACTCGGTAACATTGACATAAAATATTAGTAGTAATAGCAGTCGGGAAAAGAGATGGTGCTATCGATAATATATCTCTGTCTCTTTCTAATACTACGGTACAAGGAATTCTACAAGTAGGCTTACTTACTTCAATATAAGATTAATGTGAAGTTGAGGCGACAGCGTGTTGAGCGCCAGGTACTGTCTGTTCAGACACATGTTCGAGAACAGGTCGAGTTGGTGACGGTAGTAATCCAAGATGGCGGCCGACTGACAGTTCCGGTCTACCCTGGCTTCGGCTGCCAGTTCTGAGAGGAAGCGTGAAGACTGAAAAGATAGATATAGCGGTTTAAAGAATCTTCTTTTTCAGTTTATTACCAACTAGCAGACGTCCCGCGGTTTCACCCGCGTAGGTCCCGTTCCCGTGGGAATATAGGGATAAAAAGTGGCCTATGTGTTAATCCTGGGTGTTAGCTAACTACATGCCAAATCTTATTAAAATCCATTCGGTAGTTTTTACGTGATGAGTAACAAACATCCATCCATCCATCCACAAACGTTCGCGTTTATAATATTAGTAGAATAGAAAATATATGGAAGAGGAAACTTGAGCGCTTGTTGGCGTGGCAAGAGACGATGAAAGTAGAATATATGTTGTAGAAATGCGTTCCTTGCGAAGTATGAGTGGAGTAACAATGAATGACAGATTGAGGAATGATGTGATAAAGCAACGTTGTGGTTTAAAAGAAGATGTAGTAACAAAAATTGAAAAGAGTATGCTTAGATGGTTTGGTCACGTTGAAAGGATGAATGAAAGGCGACTAACGAAAGGTATTTACAAGGCAAATGTAAGTGGGAACGCTGGGAGGGGACGCCCTAGAAGGACATACATAGACCTTATTGGTGAGGTTTTTCAGAAAGGTCAGGTGCGTAGTACTCGCAACCGGCGTGTGTGTATGACAACATGTGTGAATGTGAACGAAGCAAGGGAAGTATGTAAGAATCGTAGCATATGGCGCTCTGTAGTTTCTGCCTACCCCCATGGGAAAAAGGTGTGAGTTTATGTATGTATGTAGGAAACTAGAGCCACTATTTATTTTTATTTAATGTTATTCTACAAAAGAAACTATTTGCCTTTTAGAAGCAGCAACTGGGAGTTATTTTTCTTTTATTTATATAGTAAATTTGACGTTGAAACGTGCTGTGAAGACGTGAGGTGAAGGGCAGGCGTTTTGGGGACTGACTTATTTGATTTTTGACGTTCAACAAGTGCTGAACCTCAGCCTGATTTGAATAAATTACTTTTGAGTTTGCATTTTCTTATCTAACTGTAGTAAATTATTTCTTTTGACTTTTGAATTTCGTTGTTGAAGGGTTAAGAGGACTAATATTGTCTGTGTTAAACTGGGAATTATGAACTAAAATTTTCGGATTACCTCCATTGGCAAATTATTAAAATACTGCACAAATATATTATTATAGGGTGACTGGTAATGTGTTATACTTACCAGTCACCCTATATATTTAAGTTATGTTGTGTAAATTTAAATTTAAGTACTTGTGTTAAGTTATTACCTACAGTTGTATTGTGTATTGCCACTAAGTTAAGTTACTTTAAGAGAATAAAAAACATAAATGTACCTAACCTTAAAATAATTACTGTTCTGATGCTTGTTCCATATGAACGATCTGCTTACCTACAATGTCAACCTGTGTTTCTCATGTAAGTGACTGTAATATTCTGTTTTGAGAAATAAATGTTTTGAACCTTAAGGGAACGAAGAAATCCGCACGGACGAAGTCGCGGGTGAAGTTCTATTATTGATTGTTGACAAGAATCTTGTTTTACCTTCTTATTGTTCCATAAGAGCATCACTTCCTCTTCTACTATGTATTTACTATCGTCCGGGTCTAATGTCTTGCTTTTTTCGTATTTCGTTGAAACCAATCTGAAACAAAACATATAAAAAAATTCGATAAAAAGAAAGTACAGACGCCAGCACATCAACCTACCCCAATGTGTCAAATTTCTTTGATAGGTTTTGAACTTTATTCTAAACAGAATAAGGTTCATGTTCAATTGGGAAAATTTGACAGATAGGGGTAGCTTGATTTTGCTATAAGTTTTAACATTTAATTTTAAATTAAGAAATAGTACCTGGGTTATCTCCAACCCCCCACCACCCCAGTTCTACCAACTGAGATACAAGCTGGCTGGCAGTAACCTAGTGTTTTTTTTATTTTAACATTGTAAGTAATAAACTTATGTTGTATAGAAGTTTGTTGTTTCCTTGAATCAATACCCACCCACCTTACATTTGGGCTTTTGTCCGCCTACTACTAGAGGGACAAAATCGAGAATGTAACAGTACGTACGACGCTGGCGTCTGTACTTTCTTTTTATCGACTTTTTTTCATAAACTATATATGAAGGCTTGTTATTAGCTATTTTTAATATTGAAACGAAGTTCCTTATCGCGCGTTGCGAATGGGAGCTAGAAGGAAAAAATTAAGACCAAAAGTTGTAACGACACTTTTTTGCTATAGTTGTAAGCCGTGCGGCGTGCGCGTGTTTCTCTGTCTGTCTCTCTCTCTCTCTCTCTCTCATAACTAGCTTGCTTTCTATGAGAGAGAGAGACAGAGAGAAAAAAATAAGACTAAAAGTAGTAACGAAGACTCCCGGATGGAACGAAGTTCCTTTCGATTGATTAGTTAATTTTTTAAATTCAATTCCTTCACTGTGTGTCCCTTGACACCTCTCAAGTTTTATATTCTTTACTTCATTGGATTGTTAGTATGTGAGCCTTAATTAAAATAAAATAAAAAAAATAATAAGAAAGATGATTTTTTCACACCAGAAATATTCCAGCACATGTCTCAAATGTTATCAGCCAATCGCTCAGCCACTCCGCCCATAAAGCCATTTAAAATTTAAGTAAATAATAAATTGGATGTTGTTCTATCTTCAGATGAGGTGATTAATCTACCTGGTCTCAATAAGTATGTCGGAGTTATTGGCGCACAGCACACTCTTGCAGATGAGCTCCTGCGTCACAGCAATAGCCTTCTTGTTGGAGATGCACAGGTCGCTCAGGTAGTCCAGGAAGCGGGATTGCCAGGTTTTCATGTTCTTGCGGACAAGACCTGGGAAGTTAAATAAAATATATGATACAATCTAAAAAAAATACTTAAGTAAAATAATAATAATATCAAGTATCTTGATCTGGCTCGCGAGGTTGTCGACATGTGGGATGTGGATACAGCAGTCATCGTGCCGATAGTCGTGACGGCCAATGGCATAATAGCCAAGAGCCTCGACCAACACCTTAAGAGGCTCTCGTTAGGCAGCTGGATCAAGGGCTTGATCCAGAAGGCAGTCCTCTTGGACACGGCGCGCATTGTTAGGCGTTTCCTCTCTCAGGAGCCCTGACCGCCGGTAGCTTGGACCCTGTTCCCGATACCGGTGGGCTACTATTTTTTATATCTTTAAATGTTTTTTTAATTTTTGTATTTAAATATTAAAAACTAGCTGCCCCGGCAAACTTCGTTGTGCCTTAGAGTCAATTTATTGCTCTTATCTTTTTTTTACATGTCGTCTTATTAAACGTTTGTATATCTAATACATACGTTTATTAAGACGACAAAAAAATAAATCCAAACCAATAATAACTACTAGTTTTTATGTAGCTAGTCTCTACTGTGATCTTATTTTAACATTTTGTGTTCAATAGAATTAAAATTACAACATGTATAATTATTTTTTTTTATATTAGATATACATACGTTGAATAAGACGACAACAAATAAATCCAAACCAATAATAACTACTACTACTTTTAAATTACAACATGTATATATACCCTAACCTAACTGACCATACCTATCCTATAGCTAACCCAACTATCTAACCTAACTACCTTACTAAAAAATACTAAATTCATAATTTTAATCTGAACTATTGCCTCTATGTAACATACAATTTATACTTATAGTTTTCCCGGTCTACTTTAATTAAAGTCTTCTCTGTCGTCATTGTTAATTACGTAAATTGATTTCTGAAATAAAAGACTTTTTTATGCTACATAAAAACTCTAAGTTTAGTAACAAACTAAATTTCAGAACGTAGGTACGTATAAATTGACAAAAGATTGACAACCTTACCTTCTTAAGTTTAGCTTAAGACTTGTCAATGTCAAATTGTCACCTGATAATGAACTGGGAAGTTTGACTCCTGTCATGTCATCCAAGATGGCGCAGCGTTTGAAAAATTTTTTAGACAACGAATATTCTTGATATTTATTTTTCGAGGACTTTTCATGTTTTTTATTAATTATTATGCTATTCCGGACAAAGACAAAAAGACCAAAATCATTCAAATTGATCCAGCCGTTCTTGAGTTATAAGTGGTGTAACTAACACGACTTTCTTTTATATATATATATAGATATAATTTATATGTTTATCAAGAAATAAAGGAGATAATAATAATAAGATAGGATTTTACTTCTACTTCTTCTTACTATTCCATTTACAATAGCATTAGACAGAAGTTAAAAAGAAGGTTATTATTAATGCACACTTTCTAACAAAAGTGAAAAAGAAAATTACAATAGAAGCCGAATTTATAATCATCATTTTCACAGCAGCTGACATACTTAGTTGTAATCATTTCATCATAAATTGATGAAATGATTACAACTAAGTATGTCAGCTTTGAAGAAATTAAGTGGATTTCAATTATTATTATTTATTTATTTATTGACCAACTTATACTAACAGTAAACTGTTAGTATAAGTTGGTCAATAAATAATACTACAAAAGTTATAGGTCTAATGTAACATAAATTGTGCTCAATATGCATATAAGATAAATATTTATAATTATTAGTAAATTAATAAAAAATGAAACTTAAAATAAACACACATCTAAGGATGTTGACATAAAATGCAACAGACAAATAATAAACATTCATAAAAGTTTAGGATAAGGAGATAGTGCTGGGAGTGGCAATAGACACCAGGTAAGAGTTGGCAGTCGTCAGGAAACTTATTTCGGTGCTTGTAAAGGCATCTAGCGATTCATCATACTCTAGTATTCTATTAATGAGGGTAAGGGCTAAGTGGAAGGAACTGGTTAAGGATTGTGCAACACGTTGATATTATGTATTACGTTTCTTGGCTTTTGTGTAGGACATGATAGAGCATTTACTGATATTGAGGTTGAGATTGTTAACAGTGCTCCAAGTGTGAATGTTGTCGATGTCGTGTAATTAGTTAGCACATCAAGCTTCCCAATGTGTCGAATTTCTTTGATAGTTGTTTTCACTTTATTACAAAGAAAATAAGGTTCATGTCCAATTGGGAAAATTTGACAGTTTGGAGTAGCGTAGATAATAAAAAGAAAAAAAAAAGTAAAATAATTATAGGGCACCAAAAACTCATCCGCATCTGGCCGCATTGCAAGTAAAATAGAACATGATAACTGACCGACAAAGGTCTCGATCTCGGCGGCGGTGATGTGCTTCTCCAAAAGCTTCCTGTTGTTGTGCAACAGCGCTGTGATGGTGTCTTCTGCCAGAATGTCGTAGCCGATCTGCTTCTGCATGAAGCCGAAGTGTTTCGCTATGTATTCCTGTAAGGAGAAGATTAGAGTTAAGAATTTTTAAAATATTTAACTACTATTTAGCTACTTCGGCAAACTTCGTTCCACCTTGAAATCAAAAAAAAAATCTTTGCCATTTGACAAAATTTTAGGTTTTAGTTCCTCATCTAGATTACAAGAAAATATTCGACATAATTTTTCTTTGTTTCACGTAATTTAAAAATAACGGCGATACATTTAGTCAAAATGTCGCATGACGTCACTAGCCAGTGCAGTTTATACTAGATAATGACGTTACAAGCCCTCTCTCCTGAACTTTAATGCGCTTAATCTAAGCAGTTTTCCATCAATTTGAAGAAGAAAAAAATATGAGTACAATATTTTCTTGTAATCTAGATGAGGGACTTAAAACTAAAATTGTGTCAAATAGCCCATTTAAGTTGTTGAAAAAAATTAAAAAAAAAAAAAAATTTAAAAAATTAAAAATTAAAATTAAAATTTAAAAATTATAAATTCTTAAATTTCCTTTTGTTTTTTTTGCAATTTGCTGTTCAGTGTCAGGTTGAATATTGATTAAAACATGATTCGCAACAAGCTACCGGTGGTTAGGGTCTCAGAGACAGGAACCTCCTTACAGTGCAAGCCGTTTCGAGGAGTACTGCCTTCTGTATCAGGCCTTTGACCCTACCGCGTGGCGACAGCCTCGTTATTTGGATTAAGTCGTCAACTAAGTTTCGGAATTCCGAACACAATTCAAAATGGATTAAGTCGTCAACTAAGTTTCGGAATTCCGAACACAATTGAAAATGGATTAAGTCGTCAACTAAGTTTCGGAATTCCGAATACAATTCAATATGGATTAAGTCGTCAAATAATTTTCGCAATTCCGAACTCAATTAAATATGGATTAAGTCGTCAACTAATTACTAATTACTAATTACTAATTATTGTGTGTATGTGTGTTTTGATGACTGATGTCAAATAAATATTTTTCTTTCTTTCTTTCTTTCTTTAAATTTCGGAATTCCGATCAAAATTATCCTACTGTTCGCGGAAGCCGGCTTCCGTTTGGGGCCTGATATATTATTATTATTCTCTATATGAGAAGAGGCCTTAACTCTACAGTAGAACAATTACAACTAACAGAACCAGAAAACCACCAGAAAACCAGAAAACCTGGAAGGAAAAAGGGACTTACGGGAGGATGAAAAGATGCGTTCCTTCGATAGCAACCTCAAGGTCCGCCGCTGGTTCAGGCGATAATTCCTCCAAATTTCACGAGAGGGAGAGTTTGAGATTTTCACCACACAACACCAATATTAATAACTGGCTGGTTCTATTATTATAATAAGTGTATTTGAAAATACACAAACCTGGTTCTTCCTGTAGTCTTGCTGGCTGAGTTTCAGTATCCGGTAGCAGAGACGGAAGATGTACTTATAGGCGGCGTATCGAGGGTCGTACAACTCCTCGATCTTCAAAAACGCTTCCCCGTCTGGTGTCTCTTGGAATGGTCCCTGGAAATAAAAGGTTTTTAGAGCTATGAAAAAAAAAATTAATTGAAAATGTTTCAATCACAGTCGCATTAATGTACCCGTTGTAAGTTTTAGGTACGATTTCCACTAAACGTATCTTTCCTTCAGCACAGCGTGAAATGCGATCCATTACTGAATACTTTATTGCATTCCATAATGTGTACAGACGCCAGCACATCAACCTACCCCAAATTGTCAAATTTTCCCTATTGAAGATGAACCTTACTGTGTTTAGAATAAAGCTGAAACCTATCAAAGTATTTGGCACATTGGGGTAGGCTGATGTGCTGGCGTCTGTACAGAACATTATTTGGAATACTTGGAATATCCGGCGCGGTATTTCGGTGGAAATAGTACAGACCCCAGAAGTTACCCCAATGTGTCCAATTTCTTTGATCGTATTTCAACTTTATGTCAAACGGAATAAGGTTCATATTCAATTGGGAAAATTTGACACATTGGCGTAACTTGATGTGCTGGCGTCTGTACATTAGAAGTGCTCTTGGCTTACTTAACTTTATAATAAAAGGCACAAGGGGCGATTGCAAATTAAACTACATAAATCGTTGACCGTTTTTTTTTTGTTTTCTCACCACTATACATTATTTATCAGTACATTTGAATAACGGCTTAGACAATTAAAACATAAATTAGTAATATTATATTGTGAGGAGACTGGTGCCTAAGCTAGATGGAAGGTCTGTGTTTCAGGACACCAGGTCTCCGTCCCTTAGGCAATGGT